>OY744529.1:31581384-31911384 GCA_963556195.1 Sepiola atlantica
AAATTATATATATATATATATATATATATATATATATATATATATATATATATATATATATATATATATAATATATATATATTTATATTTTTATATTATACATATTTAGAAATGAATGTTTCACGATAGCCTTAAAGGCAGCGTGTTGTCAAAATTGATATTTTACTAAAACATACAAATTTTGTTGTTCTTCAATATATTTTAAAACGTGTTCCGTTATCTTTCTATAAGATAACAGAACAGTGACATGGAAACTGAAAGAACCAGGAGCTTTTTTGATAAGCAAACAAGTAAACAGAAGTGATTCAACCACCTGTACGTCTGCAAAATATTAAATAAAGTCTGTCAATTCTGAAGGTCACGTTTGATAGCAATACACTGCCACTGAATAGCATTAGAAAATATTACATATTCGATTTTTGCACGTATAGAAAAAAGTATATTTAGTTATTCATGTGATATTTCAATCACCTTTACAAATTCGGTCCACCTGCTGGGAGTGCAATACAAATAAATGAAAGCTACTATGGTTAGTTTACAAATTCATAGGGGGCATTCTACGTGGGGAGTTGTGTAGCGAAATATTTGTTCAAATTATGTGATAATTGTTGTATTTTGGTAAAGTCGGAGAAACAAGTAGCAGAGAGGGAACTCCAGAGCTTAGCGGTCCGATCAAATAGCTATTTCAGTAGAAAGTAATCCGGTATCTGCGTAGCTCTTAAGTGAAGGGGTGGGAGTTTGCTGCTAGTCTAGTTGATCGATGATATTTACGTTGAAGATGTGCAAGTGTAGTAATTTAATCGAAGCAGGTTATATGGAAGTACTAGTAAAATAAGCCCAGTGATGTAACACTAAGGTGGTGGAACAGGGGCTGGAGCTTGGTAAACATTTCGGGATCTATTACGTTTGAGCCTCTTTTTTGCACCCTGTGAAATGGGGTAGAGACTAGCAGTCATAGCAACCGCCCAGATGTGGCAACAATACCCCATGCAGGTACGAAGGGTTACTTTATAGAGATATGGGATACTGGCAGGTGTAAACAGTCTCTAGCTCGTTATAAAGAGACTATTCTCTTAGCAGCAGACTTGGCCGTATCTTCTTTGTTGTTATTGGAATTCATGTTCTTTGAGAATGTTAGGCTGAGTTATTTAAGCATCGGGCTCTCGGGAAGGGTGCTATAAGCCATCGCAATCGGTGTTTAGAAAGGTTTCTTAGAATTGTTAAAGAAAAGTATATAAACCTTTATTACTTCAGACCAGCTGTTCTTTCGATATGAACATCTTTGAATTGTTGATATACAATAAATGTGTGTTAGTTATGTTATTAACAGTGCGTATAGGGCACAAAATAAGTATTTAATTTAAAATATACTGAGAAATTAAAATTTGTAACCGGAGGCATGTCAAATTTTAAAAGAAGTTCCGTGAAGAATAAGACAATTTTTGCCAATAGCATTTTGTATAGAAATGCCCATGCCGTCGGGAAGAGGTAAGTAAAATCACGCTAATAATAGATAACTTAAACTTAAATTATCTCTCATGGTTACAACTGCATTAAAATATATTCCATGTTAAATTTTGGAATTAAAAAAAGTAAGACAATATATTTTTATTTCTTTTATGTTGTTGCTCTGACAATAAAACTGAAGGAATAATAATATTTCTTATATTCAATTTAAAAAGTAATAAATTAATAAAATGTCCCCTGGTGCTGATGTGTTCAGACACGCCATGAGAAAAACGTAAAGAAATACAGAGAAACTGTCAGGTTCTCTTCTAACTTATTCAATCTGTCTGTATATTTATAACTTTCACTTACGAATCTTATCTATCGATCTATTTCTTGCAGGGTGTTGCTGTTGGTAACTCTGTGCTTACATATCTATATCAATATACACCTCTCTCCCAATATATATATATATATATATATATATATATATATATATATATATATATATATATATATATATATATATATATATATATATTGTTGTTGTTGTCGAAATTTACTTACATATATATATATATATATATATATATATATATATAGTCATATAGTCATCCACTACTGAACCACAGGTCTTCAGTGTTGATAGACAGGCAAATAATTTAAAATCGGTATCAATATGCGACGGTTTACTTGACAGACAGTTATTATAACTATTCCGATATAAACCATGAGTAATAAGTAAGAAAAATCTCAATGTTTATCAACAATTGCCAACAACTGAAGAATTCTTCATTTGTGTTTACGAAGAGCATTGCTTTATCGCTAAAAGTAATTGGCGATTTTACTTACAACATTGCACACTCCAAGATATATATATATATATATATATATATATATATATATATATATATATATATATATATATATATATATGATATTTTATGAATAAATATTAATTATTTATTAGCTACATATATCGATGTTCCATGTTTAGGCAAACTTCAGTGCAGGAAGTTAATTCCCGACGGTTTACAGGCGCGAACTCCGATCACAAATCGCCACTGATTCGTTGGCCACCACAAATTAGCTTGTTGGTTAGGAGGAATTTAACTTTGTAAATGCCACATAATCGGATATTTACAACGAGCAGCGAAGAGTGATCAACAACAGCAAACCGTGTTGGATCTCCTAATGAAGCTAGTGGTACTGCTTGTAATTCAATTCAATTAGAGTGGCTGGTCTTAGTAAAGGGGGCTATATAATATATATATATATATATATATATATAGGGAGAGAGAGAGCGAGAGAAAGAGAGAGAGATGAAGGAAGAGAGATAAAAGATGTACAGATGACAAATCAATTTCATCTTAAGGAAAGAAAAATTAACACGTTTTTTTTATCAAGTACGCCTTGTATTGAACAATCAAGGATTAAATAGATATCTCTTCCTTCATTTACTTTTATAATTGATCTTTCTCGTATATTAAGCTTACACCTTTTCACTATAGGTGCAATTATCTAAAAGTATACTTTTAGTCCCATATCTGATATATATATATATATATATATATATATATATATATATATATATATATATGTGTGTGTGTGTGTTAATTGATCCAATTCAAATGTGTAAATAAAGTTAACATAAAAACAAGTTTTTTCAAGAGTGCTCAATATCAACTAGAGCATTTGTGACCAAGTGCAAACCGATGACCTACAGTTAACTAAAATAGAATCTAGTCGGCTTGCCAACCCAAACAAGCTTCTTCGCTCCTCCCTTTCCCTCTTAAAATCTTAACTCGGTTTGATACCATCCAAAGCGAGACGAATTTCTGACTGTTTATTTTTTAATTTATTTTAACTCTGCCTTTGACAAGATGCGGTATTACGCATTGAAACGATTGTTGATTGGCGTATGGCTATAATATTGTATATATAATTATATATATAAAAAAAAAAATATATATATATATATATACATATGTCGAGATATTTCGGTCGTTAAAATACGGCCATATATATATATATATATATATATATATATATATATATATATATATTACTGTTCTTGTTCGACCCAGGATTGTACTGTGCTTAACCTTTTTCTCTGAAAGCATTGATACAGCACTCTCATTTTATCCGAGTGCTCAAATACATAGATTTGTGATTTTAATACAGATCACCTTGACTGGCTGTGATTCTCTAGCTATAAATGCCCAGCTGGTAACTTCACGTATATTTTCTCCATAGCGCACTCTTCTCACATCACTCACTTCTATGACCCGCCTCCGTGATCGTTTCAACCAACAAACCACACTTCCACACATGTTCTTGACCTCACTGACCGAGGTGTGTGTGACGAATGCCCATAGCCCGCTATGGGACGCTGGTCACCTATTGGTGATGGTTGAGCT
Source organism: Sepiola atlantica (assembly GCA_963556195.1). Lineage (NCBI taxonomy): Eukaryota > Metazoa > Mollusca > Cephalopoda > Sepiida > Sepiolidae > Sepiola > Sepiola atlantica. Next base: position 31,585,251 of record OY744529.1, read on the forward strand.
CACCATAAAAATCTCGTACCAAAGCTGATGAGCCGTATCTCCATACGACGAGATACTACAAGCAGGTCGATTTTGATTCCATCAGATATCGCATCAGAGACGCACCATGAAATGGAATCCTTACTCTCCCTGCTGATCAATGCACAATTGAGGTAGCCGAATGGGTCAAAGCAGGTATTGAAGCAGATGTCCAACATGCGAACATTTTACAACAAACCCCACTCTCCACAATGGTCTACCTCGAACTGTGCAGCTGCTAAGCATTCCGACAATTCAGCCGCCACAAATCAAATACGAATAGACATAAATTAATAGCGTCAAGAAAAAATATATAACTGTGATAGATGATGCAAAGAGAATGGATACAGAGATTACCAGAAAACGCATACAGTCGCAGAAACAAGGTACACATGATTTTTTGAAAATCTTAAATAGTTTAGTGAACAATGGGCAATCCCAATGATGTCGTTCGCACGGTTACTAATAAGGCTGAACTGCTTTTCCAACGTTTCGTCTAAAACTACACTCCCTCGCAAATGTCCCATTGCGGACTAAAGTCACACTTGATAACCTGGGCATCATCCCATTTTATGTTCGGGGCATCATAAAAAGCCTTGACACTTCCAAAGCATGATCTTATACTAGTAGGAGTAATAATGATATGCTCTGCTAAAGTCGCCACTGTCCTCTCCAGACTCTACAACAAATGTCTGGCCGAATCTTGCTTTCTTGATAGCTGAAAAATTGCCTCTGGGGTGCCAGTCTTCACGAATAATGGAGATTGAACTGACGCTCAGAATTATCGCCCCATCAGTGTACTCCCACTCTTCGATAAAATCTGTGAATCTTTAATCAACCTAGCGATAGTTCGGCACTTTATAAATGCGAAACTATATTTCTAATCATCAGTATAGATTTAGGCAAGCACGGTCTACTGCGGATATCCTTACGGTCATCTTTGAACGCATATATCATACACTCGACAAGGGAGGTGAAGCTAGGGCGGTAGAGCTTGATATATCGAAAGCTTTTGACAAGGTCTGGCATAAAAGACTTCTCAAAAAAAGTTATTCATATGGTATTATTGTACGAATATTTAATATTATTAGATCCTTACTATCAACAAAAAAAAATTCAGGTAGTTCTCGATGGCCGTTTATCCAAACAACGTGACATACATGCAGGTGTAGGCCAGGGATTGATCTTTTGACCTTTATTTTTCCTGATTTTCATAAACGACTTCCCTGAGGCCATTGTGCCTGAGATGGGTGAATTTGCCGACGAAACCACGCTTTACTCTCATGTGGCTGAATCCTTAAGAAAGTGACTTCTAGTCTGTAGTTGAATAGGGTCGTATGGTAACATTTAAAGCTGCTAATACAAAGCTCCTTTTCTTTAACAACTACAGGAAACGTCTTACACCACTGATTGCCACGTCTAATAATACCCTACCTGAGAGCCCAACTTTGAAACTCCTCGGCCTAACATCCACAGTTTACATGTATTGAAACAAATACATTGAAGGCATTGCTGGGGCCCCTACTACCTTGCTAGAAAACTTCTCACGCCTGACAGTATCCTATATCTCTACAAAGCCACAATCTGCCCATGCATGGAGTATTGTTGTCACATCCGGGCTGGTGCAATATCTACCATTCTCTACCGCTTAGACAAGATCTAAAAAAGAACGTATCTAATCTAATAGGCTCCTCACTACTCACCAAACTCTAGCCCCTGTCCCATCGCTGCAATGTTGTATCGTTGACCTTGTTTTATAAGTACTTCTTTAGAAATTGATGTTCTGGTGCCAATTCGACGTAAATACACTCGACCAACCCGAGAATTAGCTAGATCACATCCATTCACTATGGAGGTCCTTACAGGCCGGAGAGACTCTTACTCCAACAGCTTCTGTCCTCGTACTGCCGACATTTGAAACCCCCTCCCTGCTCCATGTTTCTCCGACTGTACTGATATGCAGTAATTAAAATCTAATGTGAACAAGCATCTCACTGCACAGCTCCCAATTAAGGATTACCTTCAAAACTTGCACCCTAATTCTAAGTAGCTCATTACGTCTACAGTGGAAGGTTGTCTTGTTAGGTTGAACTAAGTTAATATATATATATATATATATATATATATATACATATATATATATGTGTGTGTGTGTGTGTGTGTGTGTTAATTGATCCAGTTCAAATGTGTAAATAAAGTGAACATAACAACAAGTTTTTTCAAGAGTGCTCAATATCAACTAGAGCATTTGTGACCAAGTGCAAACCGATGACCTACAGTTAACCAAAATAGAATCTAGTCGGCTTGTCAACCCAAACAAGCTTCTCCCTTTCCCTCTATTAATCTTAACTCGGTTTGATACCATCCAAAGCGAGTCGAATTTCTGACTTTTGATTTTTTAATTTATTTTAACTCTGCCTTTGACAAGATGCGGTATTACGCATTGAAACGATTGTTGATTGACGTAATACATAGATTTGTGATTTTAATAAAGATCACCTTGACTGGCTTGGATTCTCCAGCTATAAATGCGCAGCTGGTAACTTCACGTATATTTTCTCCATAGCGCACTCTTCTCACATCACTCACTTCTATGACCCGCCTCCGTGATCGTTTCAACCAACAAACCACACTTCTACACATGTTCTTGACCTCACTGATCGAGGTTTGTGTGACGAATGCCCATAGCCCGCTATGGGACGCTGGTCACCTATTGGTGATGATTGAGCTCACCATAAAAATCTCGTACCAAAGCTGATGAGCCGTATCTCAATACGACGAGATACTACAAGCAGGTCGATTTTGATTCCATCAGATATCACATCAGAGACGCACCATGAAATGGAATCCTTACTCTCCCTACTGATCAATGCACAATTGAGGTAGCCGAATCGATCAAAGCAGGTATTGAAGCAGATGTCCAACATGCGAACATTTTACAACAAACCCCACTCTCCACAATGGTCTACCTCGAACTGTGCAGCTGCTAAGCATTCCGACAATTCAGCCGCCACAAATCAAATACGAATAGACATAAATTAATAGCGTCAAGAAAAAAATATATAACTGTGATAGATGATGCAAAGAGAATGGATACAGAGATTACCAGAAAACGCATACAGTCGCAGAAACAAGGTACACATGATTTTTTGACAATCTTAAATAGTTTAGTGAACAATGGGCAATCCCAATAATGTCGTTTGCACGGTTACTAATAAGGCTGAACTGCTTTTCCATCGTTTCGCCTAAAACTACACTCCCTCGCAAATGTCCCATTGCGGACTAAAGCCACACTTGCTAACCTGGGCATAATCCCATTTCATGTTCGGGGCATCATAAAAAGCCTTGACACTTCCAAAGCATGATCTTATACTAGTAGGAGTAATAATGATATGCTCTGCTAAAGTCGCCACTGTCCTCTCCAGACTCTACAACAAATGTCTTGCAGAATCTTGCTTCCTTGATAGCTGAAAAATTGCCTCTGGGATTCCAGTCTTGAAGAATAATGGAGATTGAACTGACGATCAGAATTATCGCCCCATCAGTGTACTCCCACTCTTCGATAACATCTGTGAATCTCTAATCAATCTAGCGATAGTTCGGCACTTTGTAAATGCGAAACTATATTTCTAATCATCAGTATAGATGTAGGAAAGCACGGTCTACTGCGGATATCCTTACGGTCATCTTTGAGCGCATATATCATACACTGGACAATGAAGGTGAAGCTAGGGCGGTAGAGCTTGCTATATCGAAAGCTTTTGACAAGGTCTGGCATAAAAGACTTCTCATAAACAGTTATTCATATGGTATTATTGTACGAATATTTAATATTATTAGATCCTTACTATCAACAAAACAAAATTCAGGTAGTTCTCGATGGCCGTTTATCCAGACAACGTGACAAACATGCAGGTGTAGGCCAGGGATTGATCTTTTGACCTTTATTTTTCCTGATTTTCATAAACGACTTCCCTGATTCCATTGTGCCTCAGATGGGTGAATTTGCCGACGACACCACGCTTTACTCTCGTCATGTCGCTGAATTCTTAGAAAGTGAATTCTAGTCTGTAGTTGAATAGAATCGTATGGTAACATTTAAAGCTGCTAAGACAAAGCTCCTTTTCTTCAACAACTACAGGAAACGTCTTACACCACTGATGTCCACGTCTAATAATACCCTACCTGAGAGTCCAACTTTGAAACTCCTCGACCTAACATTCACAGTTTACATGTATTGAAACAAATACATTGAAGGCATTGCTGAGGCCCCTACTACCTTGCTAGAAAACTTCTCACGCCTGACAGTATCCTATATCTCTACAAAGCCACAATCTGCCCATGCATAGAGTATTGTTGTCACATCCGGGCTGGTGCAATATTTATCATTCTCTACCGCTTAGACAAGATCTAAAAAAGAACGTATCTAATCTAATAGGCTCCTCACTACTCACCAAACTCTAGCCCCTGTCCCATCGCTGCAATGTTGTATCGTTGACCTTGTTTTATAAGTACTTCTTTAGAACTTGATGTTCTGGTGCAAATTCGACGTAAATACACTCGACCAACCCGACAATTAGCTAGATCACATCCATTCACTATGGAGGTCCTTAGAGGCCGGAGAGACTCTTACTGCAACAGCTTCTGTCCTCGTACTGCCGACCTTTGAAACCCCCTCCCTGGTCCATGTTTCTCCGACTGTACCGATATCTAAAATCTAATGTGAACAAGCATCTCACTGCACAGCTTCCAATTAAGGATTACCTTAAAAACTTGCACCCTAATTCTAAGTAGCTCATTACGTCAACAGTGGAAAGTTGTCTTGTTAGGTTGAACTAAGTTAATATATATATATATATATATATATATATATATATATATATATATATATATATATATATATATATGTGTGTGTGTGTGTGTGTGTGTCTGTGTGTGTGTCTGTGTGTGTCTATATATATAAAATTATGTATTCATTAAATTATAATGATGTTCATAAATTTAAATATATATATATATATATATATAAAGAGAGAGAGAGAGAGAGAGAGAGAGAAAGAGAGAGAGAGAGAGACTACATACGCTCTTACCATCTGTCAATGATCTACCTTTTACGTTTATACATATTTATCGGTTTTGACCTTTAAATAAACTTACTCATTTTTATTTCTTCTGTTAAAGTCAGTATTAATCAACTAAAATTATTTTCTAAACTTCTGAAGTAGTCAGTTGGTGCGCTGTCCGGAGATTATTGTAAGGAATACATAATTTTCCATACGTATCAGCTTCGGAATTGTGTTGTCTTTAATGGATTGTTAAGACTAAGATTTCTATACAGGAGATCATGTCGAAACCATTTTCATAATATTGATAATTTTCCAAATCGTTTTTTATTCACGATTAATGGTGCAATGTCTCTAACAGGAGTTCGTGTTTTGTTCCAAAACTGAATCAGTCGAGTTTGCATTAATATTCATTTGTCGTACTCGCCATTTTATTGGTTCGTTTCTGAATTTTGTATTACGGATTTTGAATCTGTTTTATTTTCCGATAGGAACACCGTCAATATAAATGGTTTGCAGTGAGTTCGGTGCTGCAGTGGTATATTCAAAATGCTATCGAAGATTCAGACTTTTTAAACATCTGACTACCTATTTACTCGAAGAATAACAGACCGAACTTTCGGCCCAACTTGATATACCTATATAGCTATGCATGTGTATGTGCATGTGTATGTGCATGTGTATGTGCATGTTTGTGTATACAATTTTAGTCCCTGTGGTTAATGAACCAACATCTTTTAAAATAGAAACATACATTTATATTTTCATTGGATCAATATTTTTTGTCATGCATTTTTATTTTTGTTACAGTAATGCCCCCTTTACGCCTTTTTGATTTGATACTGTCTGACATTTTTAAACGTATAATTTAATCCCAGTGATTTGTTTATTTCCGTTGAACTAAATCGATATGTAGGTTTGATCGATAAATAAGACTGAACGTTTATTGGCCAATAGAAAAAGTATACTTATTATTATACTAAATGTGAGATATTCAACATTTGTTTTCCTCAGTCGTTTTACCTATCAAATCTAATTCACACCTGTTAAAATACACCGTACTTTAAAAATTAAGTCATGTTTGAAAACAATTTTCATTTTCATTTTTCTAATCATCCGTTATTTGCAATAAGCTTTACTTTCCATCTATCACTTTCACCCTCTCTCACGATGCTGTGTACACCCTGGATCTTTTTCAATACTGCATGTATTTATCTCTCTCTATTATTTCTTGTCTTTCTCCCTCTTTCTCTCTCTATCTCTCTCTCTCTCTATCTCTTTCTCTCTCTCTCTTGGTTAATAGTTGAAGATAATTCATAAAGAATATAATAAAAGAAATAAAATATACCATTATAAACAAACGGATATATCTCCAAAGTAGTAATAACATTTAAAATGTAGCTCTACAAAAAAAGAGAGAAGTTAATTATATCTGAAAAAGGTGTCATGTGTAATCGTATTTCTTTTAATGAAAATGAAAGCATTTATTTGAAATTAACTAAAGAAACAAAGTACCGACACCGTTCAGTTCTAACGCTATAGAATTCTCGAGGCAGCTCGTCTGCGTATATCACTGCGATGCTGTAAGTTAATAAATGCCCGACATCGCGGTACCTGTCTATTTTGTGAGACAAGTATGTTTGAGATGTATTTTCCCGAATACAAACAAAATAGTCAAACTACGAGATAATTCAGGAAAATTCTGAAACGGAATAAATAACCCTAAAATCGTGTCCCGGTATTTTTTCTAAACGACACAAAATTTAAAATATTTAAATTTAAGTGAACTAACATAAAATTAAATTTGACAAATCACAAGCTTACAACTGATGCTTATGTATATTGGTTTTTCATGAAGTTATATATGAACCGGAAGTAGTCCATGCATCAATGCCATTGTATAAAAGATTGTAAATCTCAATACTTTTCGATATTGTATTTCAACTAAATAAGTGCTTCGAGAAATATAACATGATCTGGGTTTTTAAATGTTTGATATCAAACTAGAATAGTGCATTTATAATATCTGTATATAATACTTGATCCTATAAGTTCATTTAAATTTAATCACGTTTAGCCTGGTCAGTAACTATATGGACACAATTTAGAAACAACAGTGCTGTATGTAAACACCTGACTTATTGTTCTTGAAATCAAACTACCGGCAACAAACCTGCAACAAAACCAATATAGTCCACGGTCGTTCATTGTGATCTACACCGACTAGATATTCCCTGGCGATGAGAACCCAATTCTTAATATTTGATATGATACTTAAACTCTGATAATTTTCCCAAATTGATTTTTTGCAAACCACATTTATTAGATAGGGTTTTTATTTTTATTTATTTTTTTTTTTTTTAACAAAGTTCACCCTAAACAAGGCAGACAGCCACTGTAGACGTAAGGGGCTACTGAGAAAAGGGATGAGAGTTTTTTGTTTGTTTTTTTATAGGGGAGGTCAACCTAAATTATGAGCTGTGCAGCGAGATGTCTGTTTAGATTAGTTTTAAATTTCTGTATGTCAGTACCGTCAGGAAAACAGTGAGCAGGGAGGAAGTTCCAGAGTCCAGCAGCACAGGGAAAGAAGCTTTTGGAGTAGAAAGCTATTCGGCATCTGGGGACCCTCACAGTGAATGGATGGGATTTGACAAATTGTCTGGTTGGTTTAGTGAATTTGCGTCGTGGGGTTTGGTCATGAGTCCAGAAGTTCGAGAAGGGGATATTATATGTAAACGTTTTCGAATCTAACGACTGTGAGTTCAATCATTGTACAGGACAGTACATTTTTATGTTATGTTCAATCATAGCGAAAACTAAATGTTGGTATTAAATAGAGTTAGTCTAGTCCAAAAAAGCAAAATGTTACAAGGTTCACTACTAATAGAAAACGTGTAAAATATTATGAATACATATTTTTGTAACTATTTATGCCCTTCAAATCTAATATATTATGCTCCATAAAGTACAAATAAATAAATGTATTGTTTATAAATATATATTTATTTATTTTTACAATTAGTTAAGCGCAATAAATATATCCGCTTATATACAATGTACCAAAGTTGATCTTACAGTTACGGGTCGTCTAGTACTTCTTTAAGTTTCTATCACATTAAACGAAGCATCTCTAAGTTTTATAAAACAATCAGTTAACCCTGCATAGTCCCATCCATTACCTTCAAAATTGCCATGCGCCTGATGTGCTCTCACTGGTTATAAAATCACGAAGAGATCCATCGGCCATTTTTGTTTCAAATGCTACCTTATGCGCTAGACCTGCCCGCATACATGTATACTCAAACTACCTTGTATCTTTCTAATAGACTAAACCGACCCCCCTTGGAATAAACGACAAGGAATCGCCTATAGCGTACATGAAAGCCTCGAACTGAAAGGGGTGTAATGAACTTTAGTTTTAAATATTAATATTAAGATACAATGAAGCTGATTCAAACTGTCAACGTTCGGGTAAAAATGATTCGTCATTTCGAGCTTCAGATAGTTTTGATGATTCGCCTGTTCGGGACGTCACTAGGGTCCACAGTATTTGGTGCTAGAGAGTGATGCGAGGCATTCTGAGTCGGAGACGTGAAGCTTTTTGTTTCCATTTACTCGTTGTATTTCATAACTTTGGGGCTTTATGTGAAAATCAAAAACGAGATGTATCATGGTTATGCTTTCCCACTATAATCGGCAGAAGAAGTGATAGTTGTTATTTATGTTTTTATTTTCTTTAATTACGACGCCTGTTCATAAAACATTTGAGAATAGATTCTTACTTGTGACGCAGTTTTCTTTACAGACATACACCCAAACTCAATTACAATGAAAACGACACCGATATAAAATTGCTACCACAAAAAATATCAGCATTGCCCAACGTGCATCCAGTTTTCTAAACATTCCAGGCATTCAAACGATCCTAATTGGATTCCAATTTCCGATTTGTTTAACTTCAAACAGCATTTGCAAACTAACTGAATCGCTTTGTAATTATTCACTTTCTGAGTATAAAAATTCACGGGGCTCAATTCTCCATGGTTCATTAAATCCGGCTTATTCGCAAGGTTTTTAACGACTGGGCGGAGCTGGCGTCCTTTTAATCTGACATGGTTTGCTCATAACGCTAATAAGGCGGCTCATTTTACGAGCAATCAGCCCTTCCATATTTTCTATTCGATTTTATAATTATATCCTTCCACGCAGGAGGACGAACGCTTGTTTTTAATAAACATTAAAATAATGGAACGCATCAAGATTGGGAACATGCTATTATCGTGAAAATCCGGCAAATAGAATCGGCTATTTCCGGAAATTCACAAATAAACGATACCAGCGAGACTGAAATCGTTCATACAAGCAAAGCTTACCGACGTTGTCAATATGTAGCAATGTGTGTGTGTGCGTTTTTTTTAAAATTATTGTTGGGTAAATTGTGCGAAGAATACTAAGTTTTTATTATAGCTTTAACATTTCTATTACCATAGAACAATATTTGAAAACAATTCTATTAATTTGTTTTTAAATGATGTACTAATTAAATAGCAATTTCAATGTAAATAAAGTTTGTAACAATCAATGTTAGCTTTAAGATCAACAAGGAAACAAGAAGAAATATACCTTTAAGACAAGAACTTTATAAATAGTTAGATTAATGAATAATCGCCTTGCCGCAATTGTTATCCGTAATAGTATGTGTAAATAATTAATGGCGATTACGATTTTGGATCATTAATGGATAAATGTCCGCTGAACTTAATAGCTTTCGGGAATTTAAAAAATTCCATGAATGGATTGGATCAGCTCATTCATTTTCTGTCAACACTTTATGACGTCAGGATTACACAAGAAACTCGAAAATATACATCACTACGTAAGAATTCTACCGAAATATTAATTATCTATTTTTTAGCTGTTTTGGTGTATATATGCCCCAGCACATGCACTGGAATGATAAAAAATTTTTTAGAAGATTATTTATATTAGATATGTCTTTCTTTTGCCACTAATGTAGCAATCGGTCTGTATTGGTTTCACGATTGTCAGTGGCGGTACGTGAAGTGTAGCTACTTGTGGACATATCACACTGGACAGAACTCTTTAAGACATAGAACACTGCAGTAAGGAAAAATATAAAGTTTCTACAAAGAACAAGTTGCTGACTTTACTCGCAAATTCAAACTGGGGAGATGAGCCTAAGACCTTGAAACAAAAGCATGTGTTTCTATCCCGCTGAATACTACGATGAAGTGTGTGCTGAATTGTGTCATGCCAAATCCATCAAGCCAGAACGAAATAATGCATACTGTAGAATTACAGGGACACTAAGACAAACCCCACTACCAGGGGTGTGAGTGGAGACGAGAGTACTTACATATCGAGATAGTGTACTTGTGTGTGAGCACATGGTTATGGCAACCGTCAGCCAGAATATTGAGAGAGATACAGTCTGGTATATATAATCTGTAGCAGGTCTTGAGAGAGAAAGGTTTAGAGCGAGTCTGTGCACCCCTTTTTATTAGGCAGATCAGGACGCCTTCTGGCGTAACGACAAGGGGGGATTAATGTAGTTTAGCGCCACCTGGTGGTATGTGTGTAATTGTGTTTGAGAACGGAGTTTATGCTACAATGTTCTTTCGATCGTATTAACAAATCGAATCGGTGTACAGATTGGCTAGCAGAGCACCTAACTATATTCGAAGGATGTGAGAATCCGAAAACAGAAAACAGATAGAACACAGCCCTTATCTGGCCATGGACAAATAGACTCAGATTAGAATTAAAAAAGCAGTTTTATGATTTAAATAATTCCTTGACCATGTACAGTCACATAACTATCGCATTGACAAATGGAATTACTACTTGAACGAAGCTTTAAATATTTGAGACACAACGATGAATCTAGTGTTGTCATGATGAGGTATGATAATAAGATATTTAAATTATAATAGCTGTCTATATCATACATATGCGCTTCATACAGCTTTATCCAACTAGTCTATATCTTATATAATATTAATGTATTTGATATAATTATTGCGTGCAATTATTATGTAACGCTTACATTACCATAAAAATTATTACATAAAAATACATTAAATATGTATGTGATAAAAATCGTACAGATTTCTTGACAGGGCGTCTTGGTCCGATGGTAAAACGCTGACATCAATATCGAAGGTTCGATCCTTGTCTAAGTTATCCCTGCTTGGTGACGGCTGGGAGCCAGAAATACGTGTCCATGGATTACATTCATGTACGTATAAAGTACATTATATATATATATATATATATATATATATATATATATATATATACATAAATATATTAAAGTGAAATACGTCCTAAAAAGTTAAGGGCGACTAATAATGCAATTGTCTGCATCTTAATCACTTAGGAAGTGAGACAATCGAAATGATAGTAAGCAAATAAAAAAAAACGCTGAAATCACTGATAAAAAGAATAAAATGACATTAAATATTTAGGTGATAAAAATCGTACATATTTCTTGACAGGGCGTCTTGGTCCGATGGTAAAACGCTGGAATATAGACATCAATATCGAAGGTTCGATTCTTGACTAAGTTAGCCATGCTGATGACGGCTGTGCGGAAGAAACACGTGTCCATGGATTACTTTTATGTACGTATAAAATAAATAAAAAAGTATATAATAGTATGTATAGTAGTAGTATGAACATATATCAATGGCAAGTTAGCTATATAGAGGCGTTGATGTTTCAATCCCGCGGAAATCATCAGGAAACAGTGATTTTATATACTAAACTCTATGTAAGAAATACTAATAGAGTGATCAATTACGTCACTAATAGAATAATAGACGATATTGAATTATCTTACCTAGACGCTGCTATTCCGAATTCGTGTCGCGGGCCCCCATAGGTCGACTGTTTCTCATGTATCAAACGGTCATCAACAATGTTTTAAAATTAATTTAGACGGTTTGAAACCAATATATATATATATATATATATATATATATATATATATATATATATATATATATATATGATTGAACACTGATATAATTATATAAAGAAAAAAAAATCATTTTTTTTCTGATCTGAATCATTTGATAATTTTCAGTAATACAGTAATCATTCAATTTTTACTTATTATTTAATTTTCATGTAAAAAATCATTGCAGTGAATTGTACTTGTTAGAAAATTTTACCTGAAAAAAGGAGTCTATTGATGCTGGCTGTTGTTAATTCGTAATAGAGAAGTCTAGTTAAGATAATTCAATATTGCCGCATAATAAATGTTTCTAATTTTAATATAACACAATCATGTGCTGATTAGCCACCCATGACGGCGATTTACGGGACAGACATCGTTTAGTCAGGAGAGAAATAAATAGGATAGATAACTTTGACTTATTAGCCTATTAGTCAATCCCATTCATTTCGCGTCCTTTGAAGGAGACATGCCACTGCTGATAACGCTATAAACAACAGCATGAGTTACATTCTCTGCTTGTTCACGTCTACAACCATGCCGAAGTCTGGACCCTTTTTGACAAATCAAAATTAATATTCTATATGATTTTCTACATTGTTTTCCTTCATCATGAGGAAGTCTTTCAGTAATGACTAAACGTTGATGAATACATAAATTACATAGGTTTTAGCTTTCTTTTTTTCATTCTATACTACGTTGGATCATTTTATCCCCACTTTTCTTCATATATATATATATATATATATATATATATATATATATATATATATATATATATATATATATAGTCTAAAGAAGCTTTGAGTCATTTTAAATAAAGAGATAAAATGCTGTTTAAATTGCCAGTGAAACTAACTAAATCCGGAATATTGCTAACTAAGCAATCACATAAGCCGATTTACTGCTGGAAAATTTTCAAATACACAAAGTGGTGCAAGTATATAACAATGAAATAAAAGCAGGGGTCATTAACTGAAATTGTGTAATCTGGGGGGGGGGGTCATCAGCTGTTTACCATGTACCTGTTTCGAAGATTTAAACACAGTACAGTTATAAAATTCATGGTTCTTTAGTGGTACTGATCAAATGACAATTTTAAAATAACCAATTATAGAAACAATTCCATTATAATTTCACGTGATATCATGTATCCTAATATGGAAAATCTAGAGTTTCTTATCCTGTGTTGAGTACGTGGTACAGGACTGACTGCCATACAGTAGAGCACTGAGAACGCACGCTCTGTAGACGGTCATCTTGGTAGAAGTGTTAAGGTGGCTGGCTTCCCAGCATCTTTTAGTTAGTTAAGAGAGAGTTGTAGATGCATTACACATTCCTTTTTTTGCCTAACATCTAATGAGATGGTGTCTGAAGGAGTGTCATCTTGGTATGTGAACTGGTGGACTACCTTTAGTGGTGTGCCTAAGTTTGAAATGCTTGGTGGGCAGGCGATTGCTTGTCTCATACCTTCTTCTGACTGATGGTGAGGCCGAACAGGCTGCAAGCATCAGCCAACCTTTCCATCACTCTTTGTACCACCATGTTATGGTTTTAATTTCATTTGAATCTAAATTTAAAGTAGAGGGGTTGTACCGCCCGGGGAACTCCAGCGTTGAAGTGATATATTTTTTATATATCCTATGACCATGACTGAGAGATCAGTAGTCCACATGCAAATTTTCAAGCAATTTTGTCCAGTGGTTTGAGTGAACATAAGACACAAAATTCAGGCGGACACATACACACCCATAGTTCCTATTTTCATATATATATATATATATATATATATATATATATATATATATATATATATATATATATATATATATATATATATCACTTTATAATGATTTATACTAAAACAACTAAACGGACTTGCACATGTATCCATGAAATCTGGACAGTTAGCAATGGATATCCAGGCAGTTTATTATGAAATACATGCATTTCTTTTCAGAATCCTTAGTTTATGACAAAACATGAATAATCGAGTCAATCGCATGAGGAAAATAAGAGTCAAACAAACACAATTAAAATAATGTCGACCAGTCACTTCAAATGAACATATAGTTACGATTGTAGAGGAGAATGTTTAAAATTAGGATTGAATAAATCCAGGATGCCATCCGAAAGAAATGTCAAGAGATTCATACAATGGGAGGGGAACCTACTATGCCGATTAGCAATTTTGAGTAATCGAATATTTACGGATTTCTTTACAAATAAGATCTTTGAGTTTTCATATTTTTAATATTCTTCACGATCATAAATATATCTTCACGCCCGTAAATATAATATGATTTAAATATGTATATATATATATATATATATATATATATATATATACACACAATAATATTTTTTATAAATATTAATTATTTAAAATATACCTAGAGACATCGATGTTTCATGCTAACGCAATCTTCAGTCTAGGAACTAATTCCCAACGGTCGGCGGGCGCGAACCTCGAACACAAATCGCCACTGATTCGCAGATCTTACCCGCAGGCCACTGGAAACCAGTTAGTAAATAAAGAGGAATTTTAACTGTAAATAGCAGAATTACTACTATTCACCAAGTAGATGAGAGTGATCTACGAAACGTCGGACCATGCATATAGCTATTTGTACTGCTTGTTATTAAAGCTCCTCGAAAAGTGCCCAGCCTCCGTGGGAGGGGGCTGATAAACAATAATATTTTTATAAATATTAAATATTTAAAATATACCTAGAGACATCGATGTTTCATGCTAACGCAATCTTCAGTCTAGGAACTAATTCCCAATGGTCGGCGGACGCAAACCTCGAACACAAATCGCCACTGATTCGCAGTCGAAGATCTTACCCGCAGGCCACTGGAAACCAGTTAGTAAATAAAGAGGAATTTTAACTGTAAATAGCAGAATTACTACTATTCACCAAGTAGATCCGAATACATTCGTTGATCACTCTAAAACTGCTTAAGTAAATTTAGCCGCCGATTCGCTATTTACAAAGTTAAATTCCTCCCTAATAAATAACTAGTTCACTATGGCCGAGGGGTTAAGAGTCTTGACTACAAATCAGTGGCGATTGGTGTTCGGGGTTCGCGCCCACCGACCCTGAAGATTGCGTTAGCATGAAACATCGATGTCTGTAGGTAATAAATAATTAATATTTATTTATAAATATTATATATATATATATATATATATATATATATATATATATATATATATATTATATATATATATAAATATCGCCTGCTTACCTTATCATCTGAAAAGAGAAAGGACTCCGTTCTACAAGAAGTCTCGTGGTTTCGCAACATTCTGTTAACTAAAGTTCAAATTCAGACTTTCAATCTAACATTTAAATGATGGATTTCATAATGTAGCATAACTGTTTATCTTTTTAATGTTTATCATCTGAAAATGTGAAAATAGACTACACAAGTAAAAAAGTAATACTATTACTACTAATGTGATATCTTCTAATGACTACGACGCTGACGATCATAGCTGCCTTTGTTACGAAAGTGTGTTATACAAATTTCAATCATCAAATGAAATTCAGATTTAATTGCATCTGAAATTACAAAACAGATTGGTGTGGACAGGTTAACATTTACTAAAGTTTTATGTAATATGTAAATAAACATTTATGTTTTGTTGGTTGGAAATGTATGTGTAACAATCGAAATAATTGTTTGTAAATAACGGACTAATCGCTAAACGACAGAGAATAAATTGTGTAAGGAGAGAGCGAGAGAGGGAGGAAGAAATAGAAAGATAAAAGAAAGACTGACAGAAAGAGAGAATAAAATAGAGAAAATTGTGAATGTTATCCAAATAGTAAACGAAAAATAGTAACAATGTTTTTTCTTAAAACCGTTTTTTCTTATCTTTCTGATTTTTACTTGGGAAGGGACATCTTACCGGATACCCAACATTCACCCGTTAGTTCAGAGGCTCAAACCGAGAGGGTATTTTTAACATCTCATAACAGCCCCTTTAAGTGCAATTGGTCGTATCTCTTTTGCACTTCGTTACCCTGATATATTCACTAGGTAGTTTTAGAAATTCTTTTTCATGAGTCCGCTTTCTCTTCTACTTTCCGGCATTGTGGAGATCTTTCTACAGTTCCAATTACTTCGTTACCCTGGTATATTCACTAGGTAGTTTTAGAAATTCTTTTTCATGAGTCCGCTTTCTCTTCTACTTTCCGGCATTGTGGAGATCTTTCTACAGTTCCAATTACTTCGTTACCCTGGTATATTCACTAGGTAGTTTTAGAAATTCTTTTTCATGAGTCCGCTTTCTCTTCTACGTTCCGGCATTGTGGAGATCTTACTACAGTTCCAATTACTTCGTTACCCTGGTATATTCACTAGGTAGTTTTAGAAATTCTTTTTCATGAGTCCGCTTTCTCTTCTACTTTCCGGCATTGTGGAGATCTTTCTACAGTTCCAATTACTTCGTTACCCTGGTATATTCACTAGGTAGTTTTAGAAATTCTTTTTCATGAGTCCGCTTTCTCTTCTACTTTCCGGCATTGTGGAGATCTTTCTACAGTTCCAATTACTTCGTTACCCTGGTATATTCACTAGGTAGTTTTAGAAATTCTTTTTCATGAGTCCGCTTTCTCTTCTACTTTCCGGCATTGTGGAGATCTTTCTACAGTTCCAATTACTTCGTTACCCTGGTATATTCACTAGGTAGTTTTAGAAATTCTTTTTCATGAGTCCGCTTTCTCTTCTACTTTCCGGCATTGTGGAGATCTTTCTACAGTTCCAATTACTTCGTTACCCTGGTATATTCACTAGGTAGTTTTAGAAATTCTTTTTCATGAGTCCGCTTTCTCTTCTACTTTCCGGCATTGTGGAGATCTTTCTACAGTTCCAATTACTTCGTTACCCTGGTATATTCACTAGGTAGTTTTAGAAATTCTTTTTCATGAGTCCGCTTTCTCTTCTACTTTCCGGCATTGTGGAGATCTTTCTACAGTTCCAATTACTTTTTAGGGAGAGCAGATTCTTTTATTTGGGGGGGGGGGGCTAGGATTTCATTTAATGTCTTGCTCCACTTTGTTAACATAAAATAGTGATAGCAAAAAAATATCACTTTTTTCTGTGCAACAGTCCATGGCTTTTAAGTCTCTTATTTATCTTTTTTAGTTGCTGCACATGGTAGAGATAGGAGGCCATAAACTTTCTTTTATCAAGATCAGAGGGCTGACCCTGGCTGGCTTCTGTAATTGTTCGAGTGGCATATCCAGAGATTTGAAGGTTTACACCATTGCTTCCTGCTTCCCGCCTTGTGTGTAAACGAGTTGAGAAACATTTTCATTCTGACTGCCAACCTGTCTTATTCATTTTATTTTATAAAAAAAACGTTGCTGTGCATAGAGAATTGAGTTTAAGCAACATAAATGAAAGTTGAGCAACGTAAAATCATCTTTGTCGTAATTATCATTGTTTTTAATGTGCTGGGAAAATAACTCGATGATGAACTCGCGAAAGATACGTCTTCCTATTTGTGGCCAGACCGCTAAAATAAGATACTTAGGTGAACATATTCCAGTGAATTAAACAAAACTTCTCCGTAATACTTTAAAGATTCAAAAAAGTTATATAACATTTACATTAATTAGACATATTAAAACTGTTTATTTAATAAACAACATTTTATATCATATTATAACTTATTAATTATTCGGTTCAGATAGCAATTTAACCTAACAATTAATAAAGAAAATTATTGAGCTAAAAATGTTTCTCTTGTTTTACACAATTCCAATTTATTTTCGCCTCCGCCATTTTTATAAATAGCAAAACAAGTTATTATTTGGTTTTGATTTCTTGCCATGGTTACAATGTTTACGATTTGAAGAAAAGAATTTTAAAAGATTGTAAATATTTATCTGATACCGATCTTAAAATAAAACAAAAATACATTTAAAAATCACAAGAACCTACTTCGAAGAAGCGGCGTTTTAATGTATATTATTTCTACTATATTTCTGGTGTAATTGTATGTCGGTCCGACAAAACATTTAAAAACAAAACCTTATACCAAGATGTGGAACTCCGTGGTGTAGTGGTTACGGCTGCAGATTTTGTGTTCGGCGTACTGGGTTCCAGTCGCGTCGACAGCTTAACTTCAACTAGAAATATATATCTTCATACCATCATTTAAATGGAGGAATGATTGTTAGATAGAAAGTCAGAATTTAAACTTTAGTTAACAGAATTTTGCGAAACCACGAGACTTCTGGAAGAACGGAGTCCTTTCTCTTTTCAGATGATAAGGTAAGCAAGCGATATATATATATGTATATATATATATGTATATATATATATGTATATATATATATATATATGTATATATATATATATATGTGTATATATATATGTGTATATATATATATATATGTG
Organism: Sepiola atlantica; assembly: GCA_963556195.1. Classification (NCBI taxonomy): domain Eukaryota; kingdom Metazoa; phylum Mollusca; class Cephalopoda; order Sepiida; family Sepiolidae; genus Sepiola; species Sepiola atlantica. Next base: position 31,603,728 of record OY744529.1, read on the forward strand.
TATATATATATATATATATATATATATTACAGCAAGGAATACGGACGTTTGTGACATTTTTTTTGGGGGGGGGGGGTCGGAATGAAATTAAAAAAGTATAAAAACGAGAGAAAATCATTTTTTTTAAATTACTGAATCTACTAAGCCGGCTTTCGTCCACACTCATCAGAGTGTCTACGTAGGAAATAATTAAAGCAATTACGACTAAAAACTTTAAAAAGTAGAATGAAGACCAGTGACAGGTTTAGAAGAAGAAAAAATGGGGGGGGCGGATCACAAGTTGATCACATTGTGTCCTAGAAGCCACTCCTTTTGTTTACAAAGGGGGGTTTGACTGACTTAATATATATATAACTTCCAGGACTTTGAGTTAGAATAAGAATGTGATTTACTTATGACAATAAACAGTCACTAGTGTAAGTTGACGCACATTCGGCGCTATTTATAAGATGGACAAACATAGCTGACCCGTTAGTGTTGACTAAATTATTTAAATTATTTAGTCGGTCCCGACGTATTGCAGGGGGGATGTGTTGTTTTATTCTGGAGTCAAACCTTTGCACTGATCTTCTTATGTATACGGCATCGCACCGACATTTAAATTGATAAATAATATTACTGATATGTTGGGGTGGGAGAATATCCTTATGAATAGATTTGAGCAAAGGTCGAGCAGAAAAACAATTCTAGGATTAGATGCCTGGTAACACTGACGCACAGCTACAGAAATTTGGTTAGCAAATCTTATGCTAATATTACCTAACCAGGGTAATCTGAAGTACGCTGGACATTTTGGAGGACCAAAAAGTTTAGGCTTATAAAAGTGAGTGATCTTGGTAACGATATTAGAATTAACAATATCGAGAGGGTAACCCTTTTCAACGAGCACCTCTTTGATAAATGTAATCTTCAAATCAATCAGGGATTCAGAACACATCTTTAAGGCACGATGAACCACACATTTAATCAGATTTATTTTTCTTTGTATGGGACAATATAAACTCTGATGAGTGTTGACGAAAGCCGACTTAGTATATTCATTAATTTTTTTTAATTATTTCTTCTCGTTTTTATACTTTTTCAATTTCATTCCACCCCCCAAAATGTCACAAACGTCCGTATTTCTTGCTGTAATAAAATTTTGTACCACGAAAAATTGTTTTAAATATATATATATATATATATATATATATATATATATATACATATATATATATATATAAAATTTAATAATAAATGTTTAATTATTATCCACATACATATGTTATATTATGGGGGCATATCTTTGGAAACGATTAAGTTAGCTAGTATAGATTATGATTGGGGTCAGTTGAGACAATAAGTGCGGGTTTAGCTGACATGCACTGGACGGGATGGTTGTGAGTGAATCATTTTTGTCAAACCGATAACAAAGTGACAAATTCGGCGCCGATACAAGGAATCTCGGGTCAGAGAAGGTCAGATATGTTGAATGTCGTGTCTGATTGGCCGACGCGAGGCAATTGTCTGTTACGTCATTTGTTTTTCTAGAAAACTAAAGATTTTTAAAGGAGAACGCTTTAAGAGCTGAGTGCGATAAGTCCGACCTAGTAGCTGCTCGTCCTGAAGCAAGCGGACCCATGAAAAAATAGGCTCAATAGTTATTGTCTGGACTTCGAATGAGATCCGACATAAATCCCCATGCATTCGTCGCGCCCCACAACTAAAAGTATGAATGACAAGAATGGAATTTGACGAATAGATGAAAACCCCTCCACAGCCCAAGACATATAAATTAAAAGACTTACATCTCTCTCTGAGAAAAACCTGTCTCCGAGTTTTGTATCCTGCATGAAAAGAAGGTTTATCAACAGAACAAAGGCCACCAGAATCGATCACGGCCAGAGACGCAATGAAACCCACGACACAGATATCGACGACGACCAGTAAAGGAAGAAAATACAATAAGGTAACTTTTTTGTGTACAATTGACATTTTCGTGTCCTAATTAGATAAAGTGAAAAGAAAATATGTGGCAGTTAAAAACGAAAGAAAATGTGTACCATGTTTCAAAAAGAAAAGTGGTAAAAAAAATAAATGTTTTAAAAAGAGATATGTTTAAAAAGTAAAGTGATAAAAAGAAAATAAGTATTTTAAAAAGAGATATGTTTAAAAAGTAAATGTTTTAAAGAGAAAAGTGGCAAAAAGAAAATAAATGTTTTCAAAAGAGATATGTTTAATAAGTAAAGTGGTAAAAAGAAAATGTTTTCAAAAGAAAAGTGTTAAAAAGAAAATAAATGTTTTTAAAAGAGATATGTTTAAAAAGTAAAGTGTTAAAAAGAAAATAAATGTTTTTAAAAGAGATATGTTTAAAAAGTAAAGTGGTAAAAAGAAAATAAATGTTTTAAAAGAGATATGTTAAAAAGTAAAGTGGTAAAAAGAAACTGTTTAATAATAAAAGTGGAAAAAGAAGATATGTTTAAAGAGAACAGTGTTTACAAAGAAAAGTGTTTCAAAAGAAAAGTGTTTGATATAATTTAAAGAATGAACAGAGAAATATATAAAGGTTATATACATTTATATAATTACGAGAAAAATTGTTAAGAACGATTATCAAAGTGTAAAATGTTGAAACGTTGTTAACAACTATTAATTATGAATGCATATGTGTAAGATAGTAACAACTTTAAATTATTTTTATGAGACGAGCCTTGGTCGGCGCTTCCAAGAGGGCGTTTTCGTATTATTTCGACTTTCGTATTATGATGTTGATGGAACCGTTGGCCTCGAGGTTTCGTCAGTCCGAAGTATAATAATAAATAAGTGCAACTTATATTACTATTGATAGTAAAAAACAAGCCGCGCGTGCGTGACCCCCCCCCCCTCTGTATGTGACTCGATATGGCGAGTGTAAAATGCAATAAATTTGAGCAATTTGGGGCATTTTTGACCTCCCTTTGACCCCCTTTGACCAGAATTTTTCTGAGGGCAAGGATACTCATTTTGTATCCAGAACAATTGCCTCTACATTTTGGCCAAGTGTCATGAAAATTTAATGGATGGATCAAACGTTATGGGAGAAAAGGCTCATTTGTTGCCATTTGGGGGGCTTTTGACCCCCAGGGGGCGCGAACCAGATTTTTACCAAGGTCAACGATACTTATTTTCTATTAGGAACAATTGCCGCCAGATTTTGGCCAAGTTTCAGAGAAATCGAATGGATGGATAGAAAGTTAGAGGGCATAAAATGTCATTTTTTGCTATTTCGAGGCCTTTTGACCCCCTGGGGGGCGTGGGGCTAACCAGATTTTTTTTTAAATCGGAGAATCTCACTTTTTAACTTGAAAAAAGTTACAACTTAATGCAAAATTTCAGAGAAATTAAATTGATGGTTGCGGAGAAAAAATCCGGACGGACGGATAGACGGACGGACGGACGGACGGACGGACGGACATGCCTCAAAACATAAGGCGGATCAATAATAAGCATAATGTAACACATATACGTTTCATCTTGATGGCATCATAAGTGTAGAAGATAACAGTAAAGCCGGTCACACGATTCGAACCACGGGCAAGAGTCACCTTAAATTCTTTAACCGGCGCTTTAAGTAAACGGTAAACTTCAACGGCTATGCAACCAACCGAGCAATAAATCCTATTTATCTCATGAAGCAGACTCTGGAATTCCCTATCTGCCCGCTGTTTCCCGACTGTACTTACATGCAGAGGTTTAAAACTAATGTAAACAGACATCTCGCTGCACAGCTCACAACTTAGGATGATACCCAAAACCTACTCCCTAATTCGCTCAGTAGCCCCTTACATCTACAGTGGCGACCCTCCTTGTTTGGGGTGAAATATCTTTTTAAAAAAACAAAAAAAAAACAATAAAATGTAAAACCTCAAATTTCCCTCTTTTCTAGCGATCACCCTGTAGCAATAGTAACCCGCATATATAAAAAAAAATAAAAAATAGAAACGCTTGAATTATTCAACCTTGCTTATTGTAACATTTTTAACGACGGCAATGCTTCTTCGAAAGAGTCTCTCGTGAGATGTTGCCCGAAGCCAGCATATCAAATAATCATATATATATATATATATATATATATATATTCTTACCAGTGTTTTGTCATGAATATGTGGAGAAGGGTCATCTGGGACGTTGTTTTTCGGTCAGACTCAAGCGGAGCCTATGTCGTTTGAAAAGCACTTAAGTGACTCGATGGGGAAGACGGCCGGAAGCTTGTAGAATAAACCTGATACTAGCTGCAGTAGTGGTAGAGGTAAAAGATGAAGAAAGATATAATACCTTTGGAGGTTGGTTGCCTTCATTTGCCTTCATTTGAGAAGAAGGCGTCATGTATCTTATTTTGCATCTCACCTCCTCGGCGATTGCCGCTAGGATAGTCGCCAGCATCTGCCAAAATATTATAATACTGTAATAACACGTAGATTGAATAGACGCTGAAAGATGTTTATATTTCTAAAAACTTGATAGCATTACGTATCTCACCAAAGAACAGAAGTAGTTATACGTCCTCCTAGTGTATCACATGGTTGAAATAATAACATGTCTAAGAGTATAATAAATTAATTCTCGTTGTAAGCGTTGTGTAATTTGAATATATAACTTTTTAAAAATATTTATTTATTTTAAATCAATTTAGTTTCGACGGGATAACGTCTTCTTCAGGAAATAGTAACATATTTTAAACATTTTTTTCGTGGCGTGTTGTTACTAAAAAAATTAGTATGATCGTGTAACGGTTATTTAAAAAAAGGTTTTAGCCATGTGAAAAGAGCAGGTGCGTGCGAAATAAATTAGAAATTGGTCCTCGTTGTAAGCGTTGTGTAATTTGAGTATCTAAAAGTATTATATATTTATGCGCCCTAAGGGGAGGACAACAGGAAGTGATTTGTCAGGAAAATCCGATGTTCAAAGTTTAAATAGATGAGAAAATGAAGGCGGAAGACGTAAGAGATAATATTATTCAAGGAGCAGAAGAAATAATTTGTTTGGAGGCGAAGTGAACAGGTGTTTGTAGGTACCTATGAAAATAACACTGACTATCTCTTTCTTAATCTCTCTCTGTGCATATATATATATATATATATATATATATATATATATATATATATATATATATATATATATATACATGATATGAACATTTAAAATAGCCTACATACATACACTTATGTTTCAGTATTTGAACTTGTATAATTTATTTATATATATATATATATATATATATATATATATATATATATATATATATATATATATATATATATATATAGTAATCCAGGTAGAGTAAAAATCCACAGGGTAGAAATCCAAAGGGAATCAAACCCGGCTTACAAAAGAGTGCTCAATAAAGATATAGAGCTGTATTGTGAATGCTTTTATTCGAACATGGTCGGTGAAGTCCAGGAAGAAACTTCCTGGACTTCATCGACCGGGTCGGATCAAGGAAAAACGTTCTGCCTGATGAGACCTCAGCGCTCGATAGCTGTAGATCGATAACATCGACATGCCAGTGTTTCTCCTCTTCTCTCTACCTATGTTATTTCCTTTGTTGGCTGGTGAAGGTTTCTTTTTCAGTCATTTCCTATATGTATTTTGAAGACGCCAGGAGGTTTTAATAAATTATAGTGCCGACAACTACGATGTGTATGTGATGTTTTTCTTTATGTCATACATATTCTCCATTTTCCCTGGATTTTCGACGGTTTAATGAATCTGATGGTTCAAACGGACTATAACAATACGGTTGACATGTTAGCAACGCTTTGTCCACGACGATGAATCCCCAGTAAATTAACCCGACATTGCAATGTATAATTTCTAAAAAAAAGACTTTATATACATAGTTTTCTTTCTCTCTCTCTCTCTCTCTCTCTCTCTCTCTCTCTCTCTCTCTCTCTCTTTCTCTCTCTCTCCCCTTATATATATATATATATATATATTTATATATATATATATATATATATATATATATATATATATATATATATAAACTAATTATGACTATCTGTTTTCATCCACATACGTATACGTTTCATTCTTCCGGGAATCGTCAGTGTGCAGAATAATTATTCATACCGGTCCCCGGACCTGAACACCGGAACACGAGTTATATTTAAAACTATGTTTTCACCCACAGCCATTGTCAACAACTCGGTAAATCAGCAAGAGATTAATCCTATTTAAAGGCAGCTGTAGTAGATAGTTCCACTTCTGAAAGGAACGTTGCATTTAAGCCACGGTGACGGCTGTGTTAATACTACTCATTACAGAGCTCAACCTAGTTTAGGGCCGACAAATAATTCATTATAAATATTTGTTTTTTTTTAATTTTTATATGAAATTAACATTTCAGAGTAAACATTGAATATTTAATTAACATTTCAGACTAAACATTTATACTTAATTAACCTTTCATAGTAAATATTTATATTTCATTAACTGTTCATAACCGGCGTTATCCAGAAATATTTCGCTATATTTTTTTCGCTTATTTAACTCTTACGTTGTTTCTTAGCAAATATATGTTTAAATTATTATTTTTAAACTGTTATTTTATTACTACAAGAATGAACCGACGTTGTTTGGTATCGAAAGAGGATCTCTACTATGTACTTTTTACTATGCTCATAAAACTTGATGACTTTTTTTCAATACTGCATCCTTCCTCTCATTTCGCCCCCTAATATAGTCGGCGGAGGCTGAACCGTTAGAAAAACACTTCAAATTTAAGTAAAATTAAATATACGTATTTGAAGTTTTGAGAGGTATATGCAATCATGGGACGCCTAGAAGTGCTGACACGTAGATATTCGGCACATATGGGGTAAGGTAGAGATTCAGGACAACATCCATTGTTCTCCCCTGTGAAAATTTATCCAAACCGGATATTTTAAAATTTTAAAGGACGCTCGGCACCCACAGCTTCTTTATATTCAGATGACACTTACAGATTTGGTACCAGTTCTATTGTCTTCAATATATAATTTTACATAAGAATACACTGTTAGATTCTATGTACATTCTCGAACATTTCTTTCTATAGAGAACGCACACACATCACACACATAAACACAAACATGAAGTTTATACACACACACACACATATATAGATATATATATATATATAATATAAATATTTTTTATAATATGAAAGAGTTTTATACATACAGACGGTGACGTTTCAGGTGCTTCACTCTCATCAGTGCAGGAGTGGTGGTGTCAGGCAGTTGCATGGGGTTGAACGCAGTTCGTAAATTCAGCCTAGAATAACAAGCCTACCGCATATGCCCACACATCTGCGAGAAATCAACGCAGACAATAATTAAAATTAACGTACACTTATCCGAGAGGTAGGGGGCGAGCAGAAATTTGCATAATCTCTAGGATGATAACAATCTCGTAATTCAAAACAGAACTCTACAATTAAGACTACTAGGTCTTAAAGAGGCCATTAACTATAAACTATATATATATATATATATATATATATATATATATATATATATATATATATATATATATATATATATATATATATATAATAAATATGAAACTAAAAGTATACTCTTAGAGAATTGAACCTATAGTGAAATGGTTTAAGCTTAATATACGAGATAGAAAAATTATAAAAATAAAAAAGAAGAAAAAGAGATGAAGATGTACGGATTACAAATCTATTTCATCTTCGAATAAGTGCTTCCCGTCTAAAACATTTCTATTGGATATTCTTCATTTTGAACGTTTCTAACGCTGTCTCCACAAAATCCCTGTCCCATCTTTAAAACCTTTCTTCACCGGACACTTTATCAACGGACATTCACCAACTAGACAGACTCCATATTTTGTAAAAAAATATTTTCCACGTACACTCTTACTTTCCATCACTTTATATTTTTCCCAAATTTTTAATTTTGGCTATTCCACTGCCAACTTATCCATCTATATAATTCCTCTGATAGTAAGATTTTAATCTTTGAAAAACCTGACTTAAGGAAAGAAAAATAAACATGTTTTTATCGCGCACACCTTACAATGAATACTCGAAGATGAAATAGATTACAAGTATTTTTCGACCCTAATCCAACGTCGCTAACCGCCAATTCTGAATAGCTGATAAACAATGATAATTTAAACACATTTGAAAGCGGCTTGACGTCCAGGCATTCTACTTCTATTAGGGAAGGAATGATGCATTATAAAGCAAGTGACGTCATGCTGCGTTAGTACTACCATTACAGTGCTCTAATTGTTTAACGAGGAGCAACAAATATAAATATTTGTTATTGTTTATTATATATGTACGTGTACGTTTCGTCCTTTTTAATCTGGACTCATCAGCATAGAGATATGACAATTCACTACCGGTCAATGCTCCACTTTTTTATGATTTTATATATACACACACACACACATATATATATATATATATATATATATATATATATTATATATATTATATATATATATATATATATATTATATATATAGATTTTATATATATATATATATACTAATACGGTTTTTATATATATATATATATATATTGTTTTTATATATATATATAGATTTTATATATATATATATATATATATATATATATATATATATATATACTAATACGGTTTTTTATATATATATATTTATATATATATATATAGATGTTATATATATATATATATATATATATATATATATATATATATATATACTAATACATTGTTCTGTCTTTAAAACATGATGACACTTTTAATCTTTTAATAAATGAGAATTTGCTAAGAATTTAAAAAACAATTTTGAGAACTCTCCGTCTATGGAACATAATATCAGGGGAAATCTTGGCTTGCTGAGTAAAACATAATCTAAATATAAAAAATACATAATTCTCTTCAAGACTAATGTAAATAAATACTTGTTGAGTAAGAATCTGACGAAAAATTAAATAGCGGCACTTAAATGTGGGTCTTAATTGATTTGAGGTCATTAGGGACCACATTAAGGATATCTGAGTAAGTAAGGCAACAAATAGATCTTTGTAAAATGTGAACGCTTTCACGTGAATTAATTTGTTTATTTTTTACACGTAATATTTTTATTAGAATTTTTTTTATTCTTACAAGTAGCAAACGTCGATATCTCCGCCCGTACGAATAAAGATGGACATTTTTCAACGCGCATTACCGTCCATTATATTTTGGTACTTTTAAGTGTGAGTAAGCACGATTTTGAGGAAGTAAGTTCACTAATATTATAGTAATATTTATTAACATGAATATAACATATTAATTACGATACTAGTTTACAAACCGTTTCTTCGATTTGACATTTAACATATATTTCTACATCTGGTACAGTTTAAAACAAACCATAACCACTTTCCACCACTTTCCATGTTCTTCAAATATTTTTTTTCTGTCGGTTAAACATATCTACTGCTTTCTTTAAACCATTTTTTCACTACCCCTTATTCGACAAACAACTTCATAACTTCGTTGTTATTCCATCCTTTTATCTATTCCTTCGAGGATTTGCCGATAGCCGTTCAGGAAGCAAAGGTAATGTAATGGGATCATGTTACTTTTAGCGTTGAACAGCAGCTGGTGAAGTTTTGTTAGCTATGGGCCCAACCCACAATGCCGGGCAGATTATCCATTTTGATGGACAATAGCCACGCTTATCCGCCTTCAAAAGACAATGTCTACAGAGATCTACACTATAAAACATCTGCGTCTCTTTGTGACAAGTTAATTCCATTCGATATGCATCGGTTATGTAATAACTGGAGAAACAGATGGTAATGCGTGTAACGGGGCATATCTGCATTTATATTTTTTTGTTATTTGCTTTTTTACTTCCTGTGCTGGCATCACTTGCACTGGAGGAGACACTCCAGTCCATCGAGTTCACCTCAGCGGAGAATAACACAGATGAGAAACAGCTTACCAGTTATAAGCTCTGACTAATGGCCGTAATGAGAAGTGATAGGGGCCTCTTTCCGAGAGTGGAAGGGTATTTTGCGCCCCATTTCAAAGCTACCGTTAATTGTCCAAGCTGGTCAGCCCTCGGCTAGTAAGGTGCTTTCTTGTGCCCGTCTAACCGGCTTCATCTGGGTATGTGGGGCTAGGCCAAAAGCATCAACTACACCAGACACTGAAACAAAACTTATACCAAAGAGAGCAGCTTTTAAACTGGGAACCGGAAATGTTAAGTCTATTCTCACTGGCATTTCAGATAACTTGGTAAGCATAAATGATTTGAGAACAGCTGCGGTTATCAACAACAAACTTGATAGACTAGACATCGACATTGGGGCACTGCAAGAGACGCGTCTGGATGAGGATGCTAGCCTGCGCAAAAAAAGATTACGCATTATTCTAGCACGGTTAACAAAAAGATGAGAGGTGGGTGCATGATGTTGTTTTTTTCTGTGAGGAATAGCCTGTTAAAAATGGTAGACCCTCATAGAGACGGATCTGAACGTATCCTCACGTCGAGACTCAACGCCAACACTTGCCCTATCACATTTATTAGTGTCTATGATCCAACTCTAATGGACACTCCTGATGTTTAAGATAAATTATATGAGAGCCTTTGTGCAACCCTCCTTAACTCCCTCGCAAATACCTAGTAATTTTACTCGTCGATGTCAATGCTCGAGTTGGAAGCGACCACGAGGCTTGGCTTTCCTGCCTTGGTAAATGTGATGTCGTGAAGATTAATTACAACAGGCAGAGATTACCTGAACTATGCACGCGCTTCCAGCTGTGTGTAACCAATTCATTCTTTGACACACAGTCACAGCACAAAATTCTTGGAGACATCCACGGAGTAAACATTGACACCAGCTTGATCCAGTGACAATTTGCCTTGCAACCCGTATTCCTTTCAGAGTTGTCAGATTCAACCACAGCGCTGACTTCTATAAAGACCACTCGCTTGTCCTTTGCAAAATTAGGCTTTCACCAAAAATGTTGCTCTTTTCAAAGGCTAAAAGAAGGCCTCGTCTGAATACTGCGGGCATGCTGGATCCTGTGATTGTGTCGCAGTTTGCATACTTTTTTCGTAAGGAATATTCCACAATTGAGTCTGAATCGGCTAACGGACGATGCCAGTCTCTGAAAGGAGCAATGCACAGCTGTGTTCTGGCTACATTTGGTACGAAAAAGACTAAGACCAACTGACTGATTTTATGCAAATTCCAAAGAACTCAGTCTTTTATCGATATAAAAAGGGATATGCAGTACGAGTATACCTAGCTTCCCAGCAATCAAAATCGGCGCAAGTTCAGACAGAAAAGGGGCAAACTAGATGGTACGGCATGTGTACTGGATGGAGCTAAGCCATCACATTGAAAATTAATCTGCCACAAGCAACATAAAGGTCATGTATGAGAGCATAACGGTTGCTACGGGTTCTACTCAGAGCAATTATGCCCCTTGAAATCCTCCTCTAGAAAAGTTATTATTGACAAAGGGAAGCAAATGGATCACTGGATTGAACACTACTATGACGTTTACACAAAGGCGAGTGAAGTTTCTGAGTCTGAACTTGCTGCGATCGAGCAGCTCGGTGTATTGCATGGGATTGATAAAATGTCAACCATTACTGAACTAAAAAAGCTGTTGACCAAATTTACCCTTGCAAAGCTCCAGGTAGTGACAAAATTCCCCTTGATGATGTCAAACAGTGTGAGACAGTTCCCCTGAAACCCATATAAGATGTCTTTTGTTGTTTCTGGACAACAGTTGAAGTAATACAAAACTTATTACTTTCTATACGAACAAAGGTTACTGGAGTGACTACAACAATTACACATGCATATCTCTCCTATGTATTGTGTACAAGGTTTATGCAAAGGTACTTCTTGTAAGGTTATAGGTGCTTGCTGAACATGTCTATCCTGAGTCTCAATTTGGCTTCAATGCAAGGAGATCAACAATAGGCATAATATTGTCATTGAGAGAACTTCAAAAGAAAGCAGGGAACGAAATATGCCGCTGCAGATTGTTTTTGTAGATCTTACAAAAGCATTTAATACTGTCGGTCACGAAGTGCTTTACTTGACACTTTCTAAAATTGACTGCTCTTCAAAGCTCTTGAGTCTAGAAAGATCCTTCAACAGAATATGAAAGGGACAGTACAATCTTATGAGAACCTGTCTTAACCATTTGACATTAGCAATGGAGTAAAACAAGACTCTGTTCATGCTTAACCATCTTTGGGATATTTTTCTCAATGCCTAACCATCTTAATTATCTTTGGGATATTTTTCTCAATGCTTCTGAAGCATCTTTTGGTGATGCAAATAAAGGCATCCTTATTAAGACAGGATCTGGTGGGTGCCTCTTTAACCTTTCCAGACTCACAGCAAAACCAAGGGCAGACAAGCTATAATAAGGGACATGCTTTATGCTGATAATGCAGGCATTGCTATTCACACACTAAGGGAGATTCAATTTCTTATTAACCGCTTGTGTGTTGCCTATAATTATATCGACCTGTCATTAGCTTACCAAAAACTAAAATACTGTGCCAAGGCTCAACTGACAATCCTTGTATCAAAATAACAACTATGAGCTAAGCGTTGTTAAATGTGTTCTATATCTTGGTTCAAACATCTCAGAATCTCTTTCGTTAAATACGTAAATGAACAAAAGGATTTGTAACGCAGACGACACCATGTCTAACCCAAATTGCAGAGTTTGTGAACACTCATTTTCCAAAGTCAGCAATAAAATGTCAGTCTATAGTGCTTGCATTATAATGATCATGTGTTATGACAGTAAGATATGGACACCTATGCTAGACATGAATAAAAGTTTCAGTTATTCCATCTGAGAAGCCTGCGTTGTATCCTTGTTATCAGATGCGCACACAAAAAGACAAATGTTGAGATGCATGAAATAGCTGGGCATACATCCATTTACACCCTACTGAAGTTAGGTCGACTGAGATGGCTTGGTCACATTATCATGGTGGTTGATGGCATAATTCCCTTAAATCTCTTCTGTAGAGAGTGTAAAAAGGGGAGGGAGACCGTGGGCACCCATTTCTTAGATACAGTTGTGTCTGAAAGAGAGACATGAATGCTGTTGACATCGATCCGTCACATGGGTGAATGAAAAAAACCCTCAAACGACAGCTTCACACCGAGGAAGCAAAGTGGAAGATGAAAGCCACCGAAAAGGGTGCAACGAGTAAAGAAAGGGCAAAAGCAAGTGAGCTTCCCGATGCTCCCTCTTTCTTCGTATTGTACAACTGTGGCAGTGACTTTAACACCCACATACCCCTTCTCAGTTACAGCAAGAAATGCCTAGGTTAAGCCAGTATGCCCTCTGGTGGCATTTGCATTGCAGATAAGACTTTGCAAATACTGAAGCTAGCAGGCTAGAACTTCGAGTTTCATTCATGGTCAGCCATGACCGACGCAAGTCTACTACTACTACTACCACCACTGCTACTACTAATACTAGGCACTATTTTTCCTACGTCAATACATACTCACTACCAATATATCACTACCAGACAATGATTCACAACGTTGTCCAGCCGCTTCCCCTTCTCCCTGCAACCCTTTTACCACTCGTTACTTTACGACAACCGACTCTCAAGTTTTATATATATATATATATATATATATATATATATATATATATATATATATATATATAATTAACTTCCTGCACTGAAGATTGCGTTAGCATGAAACATTCCTGTCTGTTGATAATGAATAATAATTATTTATTTATAAATATTATTATAAGCCCCCTTTACTAAAGGCCGGCCACTCTGAGTGAGTTTAATAAACCGCAGTACTAATAGCTTCATGCGAGATCAAACACAGTTTGTTGTTGTAAGATCACTTTGACTGCTCGTGTAAAATGCCCGCCGACTCGGTATTTACAAAGTTAAATTCCTCCTTAACCATTAGTTAATTCACGGTGGACAACGGGGGAACGCTCTTGACTGCGAATCAGTGGCGATTTGTGATCGAAGTTCGAGCCCGCGAACCGTCGGTAATTAACTTCCTGCACTGTAGATTGCGTTAGCATGAAACATCGATGTCTGTAGGTAATTATTAATTAATATTTATTTATAAATATAATTATATATATATATATATATATATATATCCACTAAATGTACCTCATTAAATTCCTGTGCCTGATAAGTTTCGTAAATGAAACGAAATATCGAACTCCGTATGAGCCTGGGTTACTTATATTTGTTATATATATAGTTTGTTTTTACCTATTTCCCTTATTCCTATTCTTACCTGTATATTATGTAGACAATTTATCCTCCATACATACTTTTCACACTGTTTTATATAAGCCGTCATTACTTTATTCTGTGGACACAGAAATACTTATTATTGACGCGTGCCCTGTCACATATTCTTATATATATTTATGTATTCCTAAACAGAGGAAACCGGCTTTTCAAGGAGAACATTAATCACCGCTGAAAGTTTGGGGTAAGTTTTTATCATATATTATTTAACTTCTGTAGTATGTTGTGTGCGTCTGTCTATTGGTTGTTTTGGTTTACGGCATATCAAACCTTTTCGGGTCATTTTATCATAATTCCGGTCATTTTGAAAAAAAGTATTGGTCCTTCAAGTTCTTTATACTTTCAAATGTTTATTCATGGTGTTTTGTTTAGTAGTTTTGGTTTACGGCATATCAAATCTTTTCGGGTCATTTTATGATAAATCCGGTCATTTTGAAAAAAGTATTGGTGCTTTAAGTTCTTTATACTTTCAAGTGTTTATTCATGGTGTTTGGTTTAGTAGTTTTGGTTTACGGCATATCAACCTGTTTCAGGTCATTTTATGATAAATCCGTTCATTTTGGTAAAAAATGACTATTTTAAAACTGATCAAAACATTATAGGCAAAGTAACGACAGTGTCAAGATAATTATGTGTCAGAGTTATTTACAAGTGTTCATGTTGTATGCAGGTGTGTGTATCACTAAACGCCGATAACAATAAACTTGTTGATCATTCATGGATAAATTTTGGCTGACAAGGTAAGCATAAATTGAAGTTTATTTGTACCAAAAATGGTTGGATTACAGACATTATTGTGAATGTTATTAACGATTCTACATATTTCATATTTCATATTTCATATTTCACTCCGGTTCATCAGAGTAGAATAATGATAAAAACGTGTCTGACAATTTTAGACAATAACTATCACCTATGTCGAAAAAAATGGCAGCTTGAACCGCTTGTTTATTAGTTACATATTTTGTGTTTTTTTATTCTTATTGCCGTTGTCTATTTAGATACGTCCTTGTATTTTGAGAGGAAGGTCTGTCGGTCGATGCATCCTTAAACGAGGCTCTGTATGTCGATCGTATGTTAATCGTAAGTATCAGATAACGTTTACGTCGGTTAGTCACACTAAAGATTAAAGTAGGAATTTCGTGTGTCTGTCATGAGTAAGATTAAACTTCGTTTCCATTGGTCTGTCATCAACAATTTTAAATAGTATTTCGTTTAATCTGTCATAAGTTCGTCATACACGTTGTTTGAGTGGACGCATCTTATTTTCAATGAGTCAAAGTTCCTCTATAAAAGGCTATGTCCGTCAATCATCTTCCAAGCGTCACGTATGATATAGCATTTTAATGGTCTGTTAGATTTAAGTATAAGATATCATTTTCGTTTGTCTGCCACGTATAAAATAGCACTTTCTTTGAACTGTAGAAACTATGTTTGCAATAGAATTTTCGTCTCCCTCTCTTTCTCTCTCTGTCTCTTTAGTTTAAGATATAATTTCTTAGGGATGTCATTCTGAGGTAGAAATAGCATATTTATCGGTCGGTGACGCTGATGTGCGGCATAATAACGCCGCACACCGGTTCCCACTAGATCACCGCAGTTAGGCGACGTTTAGCATTGTGAGTACTAGATAGGTGACAATTTGTTAATAACAGGTGTTGTATGTTGACACCTAGCTATGGGCAAACTGATTCGCCAACTCGCAGTACCAAGCCAGCCGACTATGGCAAAACCCATGAATCACAGTCACGAATGAGGTGGACCGAAACCAGGGAAGCTAGTTCCTCCCCCAGGAGTGATCAAACACCCTGATGGTGTTTATAGTGAACGCTTATGTTTTAAATAGCATTGTCGTTGGTCTGTCACGGTTTCGAATGCCATTTTCGTCCGTCCGCTATACTTAATTATCAAATATCTCTTTCTTTGCTTTGTCATGCTTAAGTATAGAGAGCATTTTCAATTAGAAATTACTTCAGAGTCTCATTGCTTAAATTTGAAATATCATATTTTTCGGTCTCATACGCTAATGCTTAAAATAGTATTGTGTTTGTCTGTCACGTTTAAATTAAAAAAAAAAAGATTTTTTAAAGTTTATCTGGGTCGGACCAAGTAACATTTGTTTCGTATTTAACATTCAAGTTTGAAATACGATTTTCGTTGTTCTGTCATTGCTTCATTTTTAAATATAATTTTTGTCAGTGTGTCATGATTTTCTTAGAAATATATTTTCATCAGTCTAAAGTTTTAGACAGCAACCGGCAAATTTAAAGGGCGCATCTTAGGAATATTTTTTTATTGTTTCTGGTTGTGTTTTTATCTTTTTGATTTATTCAATATGTCAAAATGAAACGGGGGAAAATACATCTTCTCGTTCCATTTCTCCGACTTGCAGATTTATTTCGTTTGACCAGTCGAGAAGAAGTCATTAAAAAAAATACATCTATATTGTTTATTTTCTTTCTTTATCACTTGTAGATAAATCATCTAAGTGACGTGGACATTTTAACCTGCACCATAGAATTTGTAACTTTCAGTCGCTGACTACCAGAAAAACTTCTTGCGAAACATATAACAATAATTGACAAGTGGATACGAAATTGCGACGAGTTCTCTAAATTATTCTTATTAATTTTGCTCTGCTTACTAATATAAAGATATTGGGTTTTACATTTAAAATGTTTGTTTTTTCTATAACGTATTTATGCATTCCTAGTTGTCGTTAGTCCGGTTCGAATTCTGTACGATTCTCATTTTTTACTATTAAGGAAAAAAAGCAGCATGATACCGTTATTTCTATGGAAGGTGCTCGACTGAGCTCCAATCTTTGGTTACTCTTCGTAAGACATTCACAGCAAGAACTTGTCTTATTTCCACAACTGAAATCAATTCATCTTTCTATTTACCTACGTCTAGCATCAGGCAGACATTTTCATTTACAGAGTTTCCTTCTACGAACTTCCCTACGCATGGAACACGTTACCATGGGATTACTTCCCTGCAGACAACAAAATTCCGTTCAGATTCCCGTATTCAACATAAACGTTCGAGAGTTCGACAAACAAGATGATCAAAAATATACGGTTGGAAAGACATTCCAGTGTTAACTATATACCAAGTTCATCGTATTCGATGTAAGATGCCAATCCGAGAAGTTTTTTGTACAAATTCAGATTTCTCTAATTGTTAGTTTGTTAGTCATGGTGCTGGTATTCATATTCCGCCCGGTGACGTTAAAGAGCACACACCAGTCTGCGATCCGATCTCGAGAATTATTCCGACAGAAACTGGTCTATTTCGGTGTTTTTTTTATCTGTCGGGCAAGGGTATTCGACCTGAGAAATCCTATGAGGTCCACACTCCCATGACTTGCCTCTCATCTTTGACATGGAGTTAGTTTATTGCTAACCGCCTTAGACGTCCCGACCGGGGAATGCCGACGGGTCTGCTAAGGCATTTTTACGAAGGCAGAGTGCCCCTTCATTACGGCTGGTTTGATTCTCTCAACCTTCTGACCTTCTGTCACATCGTCCTTCGGTGGGAAGGAAGCAAATCCCGTTAGTCCAGACGTCAAAGGTTGTCCTTTCTTAGGAAGTACACGTTCGAACCCTGTACGAGTTTTATTTTTTTACTTTTCTGTTTTCTTTTGTTTATCCCCAGTACAGTTGACTAAATAATACGTTTATTTTTTATTATTACATAAAAAAGACATCTGTGAACAAAAGAGCACGAAATACGGTCGGAAATTAACAAGTTCACTTCATTCCCTGTTCGACGCCATTCCGAGAAAATCATGGTTACAAATCTAGTTAAAACGTAAACAAAGATTAATGACAAAGTTTTACGAATAAGTTATTTGTACGAATTCAGCCATTTTTAAACCGCCGCCTCGTTTATAATGCGATTAAAAGCTACATCCATGTTAGGTGGTTCTTTTTTGGAGTCACAGGTTCGATCCTATTTGAGTCTAACTTTTTACATGTTTTGTTTGTTTGTTTATTCTCAGCTCCTTAACTAAATTAACCGTTTATTCAAAGCAAAACACGAGTGTCCACAACAAATCCCGACACCAATGTGTATAAAGTTTGGTATGTGTGTATGTTTTTAAATTTGTATGTACAAAATTCCCTCCTACGATAATTAACCGATGATAAAGTATTTTAGACCATAGCTGCTATGCATAAAAGGTCTAATGTGGGTTCTATTTAGTTGACTTTAATTTTTTAAAGGGGGGTAAAAAAGGGAGTGGAAGCGCTTCGTTAGAATTCAGATACTTCTGAGTTTTGTGATATGTCAACAATATGTAGGAGACAGAAATTGATAAATATTCCTGAAATTCCAGTTTCTTTGAAATGTTTTAAAGAGTTTGAAGAGGCTTTATATGAAAAAATAACTTTAATTGGCAAATTCAAATATTTCAGATTTGCATTTAATTTGATCATAGAAATTAGATATCAGGACAGTAAGATTTCTTTAATTTTAGTTTCTTCTTAAGACCTCTTAAGCGTTTAAACCTTTTCTAGAATAAAAAAAACATGTAATGGAGTTTGATCGAAATTGTACTAAAGATACAACACATAATATTTAGTATCATTATATCTTGGTTTAATCTTCGTTAGGAGACATAAAAGTGGTGCCAAACTATTTTATTCAGCAAATTCAGTTTTGGCGGGTATTATTCTACTAAACTGTATAACAGACCTACTGTAATCTAAGATAATTTGTTTAAATTCTCTAGTGACTATCCTGAAAGTGTCTCGTTTAAAAAAAAAACGTCCAGGAAAAGTGTCTATTTATTTCTCCTTATGAGGACAAAGTTGATGAAAATATCTGCAATTAAGAGTAGGGAAAATGCAGCTCTCCCCAAACTGGCATTCCGGGTTTGTTAAACTGGCTTTCACACAGGGAAGGTTAGAAAGAGAGTCAGTTAACACTGGTTAAAACAATCTTTCCGAAATTAGCATTCTAGATTAGAACAAAAATAACCGTCGTGTCCTAAACGCCTCAGACGATTGGAAATAACTATCTCCTACCGAAAAAGGATAACTGTTTGAGATAAAAAAATTACTTCATTGAACGAAGAACGGATAATCATTTTTTTTTCAGAATATTTACTGCCGAAAATAAAGAGTTCAGATCTCCAAGACACAAAGCTCAGATGAATTGCTATATTGTATGTCTTGCATCCACGTGAATCAAGGCTGATGATGTTCTTATTCTTCCTACCAGGCCAGCTGGTACATTCGGATAGGAAGACGATGATGATGTTTATGTTAATACCACCCGTCCATGCATGGAGTAGTGTTGCCACATCTGGGCTGGTGCAGCATCCGCTAGTCTCTCCCTATTAGACAGGGTCCAAAAAATAGTTGCCAACTTGATAGGTCCTTCACACTACACAAAGCTCCAGCCTCTGTCCCATCGCCGCAATGTTGCATCCTTGTGCCTGTTTTACAAGTACTTCAATGGATGGTGCTCTGATGAGCTTGCTGTTCTGGTACCCTCACGACGTAAATTCACTAGACCAACCCGACAATCTGCTAAATCCCATCCATACACTGTGGAGGTCCCCAGATGCCGGAGAGCTTTCGACTGCAAAAGCTTCTTTCCTCGTGCTGCTGGACTCTGGAACTCGCTCCCTGCTCCCTGCTTTCCTGACATACAGAAATGTAAAACTAATGTAAACAGACATCTCGTTGCACAGCTCCTAATTTAGTTTGACCCCCCCCCCCAAAAAAAAAAACATTACCCTTTTTTCTCAGTAGCCCCTTACGTCTACAGTGGCGGCCTGCCTTGTTTTGGGTGAACTATGATAACAAAAAAAAATTTAATAGATTAATATCATTTGAGGAAGTGTTACAATATTAGAAAATACATCAAATATGTTGGTGCAAAAATGATTGTATCGTCCTATTCTAGCGCTTTAGTAAGTATCTGAATCCTGATGTCATTACTTAATAATGTCAGATACGTACTATGATAGGGTACTGCTTTAACATTTGGACAAGTACCGTTCAGACCACTCTCTCTTGCCTTGAATGATTTCAAAACCGACTTTACAATCTGGTGAGTGATTATCTCTTTTTCATACTAGAGCCTTTTTCACACATAATAGATGTTGGTAACCTTTCTCTACTCTATTGTCCTTTTCATGAAAATTGTCCGAAAAAGTTTCAGGTTCTGATTTCGCATTGCAAAACTTTAACCCTTTTTTAAATCCGCCTTGGAAATAATCTTACTACCATTACTGCAAAAATTGTCATTTCTTCCTCGGTGTGCCTAAAAGCAAACATCATTTCTGTGAACACGATTTTTTAATCAAATAATACCCAATCATAGAAACACGTTACCAAACTATTTCTTCCCTGTGGATTAAAAGATGCCCATCTTCGAATTTAATGTCAATAAAACCTTACCATAAACTGTCTGTACGAGTAATGAAATGCTATTCATTCCATTTATTATTTTCAATCCTCTCATAATATTAATCATAATTCAACTGTCAATCTCTGCATCTCATTAACCTTTCAAACTCAAATGCCTGTAAGTGTTCATAAATGGTGAATCGAAAGAAGGACAATAGCTTATAACAGATGATGGAATTAAATGTCTTAAACATATGATATTAAAAGTCTGACAAGAGCTTATAAAAGATGATGGAATTAGATGAATTAAACATATGGTATATAAAAAAGGGCATAAGCTTATAACATATAATGAAATTAAATGAATTAAACATATGGTATTGGAAGAAAGGCAATAGCCTATAACATATGATTGAATTAGATGAATTAAACATATGGTATTAAAAGAAGGGTAATAGTTTATAACAGACGATGGCATTAGATGTTTTAAACATCTGGTATTAAAGGCAGGGCAATAGCTTATAACAGATGATGGAATTAGATGAATGAAACATATGGTGTTAAAAAAGGGAAAAAGCTTATAACCGATGATGGAATTTGATGAATGTAACATATGGTATTGAAAGCAGGGCAATAACTTACAACATATGATTGAATTAAATGAATTAAACATATGGTATTGAAAGTAGCGAAATAGCTTATAACATATGATGGAATTATATATATAACACACATGGTATTAAAGGAAGAGCAATAGCTTATACCAGATGATGAAATTAGATGAATTAAACATATGGTATTGGAAGAAGATCAATAGCTCATAACATATGATGGAATTAGATGAATAAAATATATAGTATTGAAAGAAGGGCAATAACTTATAACATATGATTGAATTAAATGAATTAAACATATGATATTAAAAGAAGCGCAACAGCTTATAACAGATAATGGCTTTATATATAACAAATATGGTATTGGAAAAAGGGCAATAGCTCATAACATATGATGGAATTAGATGCATTAAACATATGATAGGGGAAGAAGGGCAATAGCCTATAACATATGATTGAATTAGATAAATTAAACATATGCTATTAAAAGAAGGCAATAACTTATAACAGACTATGGAATTAGATATCTTAAACATATGGTATTAAAGGGAGGGCAATAGCTTATAACAGATTATGGAATTAGATGAATGAAGCATATGATATTAAAAGAGGGACAATAGTTTATAACAGACGATGGAACTAGATGTCTTTAACATATGATATTAAAAAAGGGAAATAGCTTATAACAGATGATGGAATTAGATATATGAAACATATGGTATTGAAAGAAGGGCAATATCATATAACAGATGATGGAATTAGATGAATTAAACATATGGTATTAGAAAAAGGGCAATAGCTCATAACAGATAGTGGACTTAGATGAATGAAACATATGGTATTGAAAGAAGGACAACAACTTATAACATATGATTGAATTAAATGAATTAAACATATGGTATTAGAAGAAGCGCAATAGGCTAGACCAGATGGTGGAATTATATATATATATAACACATATTGTATTAAAGGAAGGGCAACAACTTATAACATATGATTGAATTAAATGAATTAAACATATGGTATTAGAAGAAGCGCAATAGGCTAGACCAGATGGTGGAATTATATATATATAACATATATTGTATTAAAGGAAGGGCAATAGCTTATACCAGATGATTAAATTAGATGAATTAAACATATGTTATTGAAAGCAGAGTAATAACTTATAACAGATGATGGAATTAGACGAATAAAACATATGGTATTGAAAGAAGGGCAATAGCTTCTAACCTATGATTTAATTAGATGAATTAAACATATGTTATTGAAAGCAGAGTAATAACTTATAACAGATGATGGAATTAGATGAATGAAACATATGGTATGAAATAGAAATAGGAATTAAGAAATATTTTTTGAGAAACATAGTAAGAAATATTTCACATAATGTTACCGGAATATTGACGTTAAATGAATAGTGCATATGCATGTGTCAAGGTTAGGGTTAATGTCAGGGTTAGGGTTATGGTTAAGATTAGGGTTCGGATTAGTGTTAGGGTTAAGATTAAGGTTAGGGTTAGTGTTAGGGTTAGAGTTAGGATTAGGGTTAGTGTAACATTATTTCATGTAGAAGATAGATACACAAACGATAGAGGACTAAAGAAGTATAACAAACACGGAAATAATAAATAGACACAAAACAGTTTCTTATTTTCCACATGGGAACAGAAAAAACGAAATAAATCGGCATTCACGCGTTGAGCGGGGGGCGGCATTCAGGAAAAACGAAGTTTCTAAAGAATATTACATTCTCCAGTCGCATGTATATTCTGGCAAAAGCAGATGACGACGTAAGATGTTCACTGGTCCGCCATCTTTTATTACATTGTGTCTGGTTAATATTGGGGCACAGACCCAACTAGCATTCCTTTGATAAGATCAAGTTTTTTACGTGATGTTTCTCTTTTATTATTTGTTGAAGAATTAATATGTGACGATATTAATATAAACGGGAGCATATATATTACATTATTTAAGGACCCGAAAATAGGTGTGTATTTTATTCATCTCACTGCGCCATTTCAAACGGTTTTCTGCTTATCAGTGGGTGAAGATCACTCCAAGGTTGAGCAGCAGCAATAAAGAACGTTGATTCCAAGAGTAAGCCAAGCCTCTAAATAAGAAAGTGAGTAATGAAAACCTATTAAACACGATTTAATATACGTAATTGAAGTGTCAGCATGCGTACAATGGCAAGACTTAAAACTCTTTATGTAACTAGCTTGTACATAATCAAAAATCTAACAAGAATCACAACTCTTTTTTGTTAAAGATGCACACACAAACAAATACTCCTTAAACACACACATACACACAAACACACACACATATATATATATATATATATATATATATATATATATATATATATATATATATATATTGTTGAATATAAGAGACAACTCATGGCTAGATATCCTTTGGTAGATCCTTTCAATAGTCCGAATTAGAATATTGCTGATGAATGTGCCATAGGTTGGATTTGTTTCCCAATAAAAACTAACATATCGTCTATACCTGATTAACCTCATTCTCCCGGAGATAGACCGAAATGGGTCCGAAAGTACTTGTGAGACAAATCCAAACTATGGCAAATTCATCAGCCAATTCGGACTATTGAAAGGATCTACCAAAACATATATATACATGAGTTTTCTCTTAGATTCAACAATATTTGCCTACAAGAGAAGATGCTGCCTAGATAAACACACACATACATATATATATATATATATATATATATTTACATTTTTAAACCTTGAACTATGTGTGTTATTTTTAGTTAATAAAAACAGTATTAACACGCTTGTGAAAGCGAAAAATGTTTTTTTTTCTTATATTGTCCAAAATATAGTGCATACATAATGGTGAGAGAAAAAAAAAACAAGGCATGCTTATTACCGCGGTTTTCGCTGGTTTGAAAAAGAATATGTGTAGAAATATTTTGAAAACATTGTTGTAGTCGGAAAATATTTAAATTTGGAAAACCTTTTTGTTATGTTTCTGTTAAAATTGAGTTTAACGTGGCTCACCTTTCGGAGACATGACTCTCTTACCAAAGCAAAAGGTGTATTTTTCTGACATTGCCTGAGATAGATATAAACATGGTGTTGGGTGAAAAAAAATATCGAGTCCTGTCTATTAGCGGGATTTACAAATATACTCGAGGAATATTCGTAAAAATGTATATATATATATATATATATATATATATATATATATACCATTAACAAATAACAACATGAAATTGCATTTAGCCTTAAGAGTGTAGTCGTCCTCTTACAGCTATATCGCCAAATAATGGTTCTCGAAAGTTGGTAGATATCGTGAGTGTTTCAGGCTGATATTTTAAACCCGACTGTTAGTACAGTTATCAGCACGATTATTCCTGAGTCATTACCGCATATATATATATATATATATATATGTACATTTTTTCATATTAAAGTTCTTTACACCTAGAGACGACGTTGTTTCAGGTTTTCTAGCCCTATCAGTGCAGTAGGGTGGTTGCAGGCAGACGCATGGGGCCGAACGCAGTTTTTAAATTCAGCCTAGAATCACGAGCCTAACGCGCATATATATATATATATATATATATATATATATATATTTGTGTTATAATGGAATAATTCCAGGAAGAAATCCGAGTAAGAGAGCTCAATGTGGTAAACAGAGCAAGAATAACGTAAAATATAATAACACGAAATTACATGATTGTCGATGCAATAATTTATTTCAACCTTGCGGTGTTATTCAAGCATCAACTTTGACAATTACATTTTTGAGACTGACAGAAAACTGAATTCACCCTCGACAATTCAAATACAATCAGAGAGAGTGGTGGTCGCAGCCAATCTGAACACCCATTACAGAGCGAGTAGGAATTAACATCTTATATTTAACTAAGGCAATCGAAAGGGATCTTATGGTTTTTTTTGTTTGTTTTTATTAAAATAATAACGTCTGTGTTAAACGCACATATTCTTTCTACATTTCCGACTTGGTGACATTTAACGTTCATACGCCTCATATACCTATTCTTAACATAACACACACACAATTTTTGGCTAGCTCGAAATTCAGTTTTCGGCCCGAAAGGAGGAAGAGAGATAAGACACTAACACACGTTAGCGTGTCATCGGCCGATTGACACTTGTCGTGCTTTCATTCTGTCTAGATCCGAGTGATAGTATCTATTTGAAAACAAAAATTATTTAAGATTATATTCTAAATGTAATATTTTAATACTCTGAGTTTCACCAAAATTCATCTTACATTAGTTTTATAATCTATGGAAGCCTATAATTATAGCCTAATTCCAATCTAATATTGTCTAGTGATAATATTAGACACTATACTTAATTTAATTCAATGATTAGTGTATTATCAGTCGAAAAATTTACTATCTTATTTTAAGTAAATAATCAGAATAAACGAATATCTTAAAGTACAATTATATATGCATACATCCCCACATATACACACATATATCTCTACACACACATATATATATATATATATATATATATATATATATATATATATATACATATATACATATACATATATACATATATATATAAGCATGCACACCCATACCTACTACCTTGAATTAAAAAAATTTAAGACATCGAGGATAAATGTGTTTCGTCTTTAAGTATTCATTAAAAAATATCATTACTAAATGAGTGTATACCTACACACACACACACACACATATCCATACATATGCACATATACACACATACACACATATACATATACATACACACACATATATACGCACATGCACACATAGACACAAATGTGCAAAATAGAGACACACATACATGTATACATAGACATACACAAATGCACATATGCACGCATACATATAAACATACACAGTCATACGCCTACGTACACACATACCTATACTCATATACGCGCACATGCCCATACATGCACACATACACCTGCACACATGTATACACATATACACACATACACATATATAATATAATATATACGGCCTGGAACGTTTTAAATAACCGGGGTAAGAGTTTAATTAAATATAAACATATATTGACAAAATAAATATGCAAGATATACACACACACACACACATACATGCCTGCACATACACAAACACATGCATGTACGTACACATATATATACATACAAAAACACATGTACGTATATATACGCACATACTCTTCCCATACATACATATACACCAATACATGCATGCACGCGCATCCGCACGCGCATGCATACATATAAGCAAATATAAGGCTATCTTATTTCAAGTAAATAATCTGAATAAACGAATATCTTAAAGTACAATCGTATATGCATACATCCGAAAAACAACTATAACGAATGTCACCAAGTTAGTAATTACATGTCCATAACAGATATTATTGTAAATATTTATGGGGGTTTACCGTAAATGATCTATTTGGTATCTTCACCGTTACAAATCTAGAGGTCTATCAGATTATTAGATATTGGTAATTGGTAATATATATATATATATATAAATATTTGTTATTGTTTATATTTTTATCTATGGACGAATACGTTTCGTCTCTTTTCAATCAAGACTCATCAGCATAGAAGTACGACTATTCACCACCGGTCACACGATTCGAAACCCTGGACTACAAGTATTTTTCAACCTACAGTCCAACCGCTAGGCCAGTTCTGAACAGCTTATAAACAATGATAATTTTAACACATTAACGGCGGCGAAAGCGTACAGGCATTCAAACTTCTATAAGTGAAGGAACGATGCATAAAGCAAGTGACGCTACGCTGTGTTACTACTACCATTTTACAGTGCTCTACTTTTTAACGAGGAGCTTCAAATATAAATGTTTGTTATTGTTTATATTTTTATCTATGGACGTATACGTTTCGTCTCTTTTCAATTAAGACTCATCAGCATAGAAGTACGACTATTCACCACCGACATATATATATATATATATATATATATATATATATATATATATATATATATATATATAATATATATATATATATATATGTAGTAAACTATAAACATATATTTTATATTCATTTAAGCTACACAGAGGCTCCCGCGTTTCATCCCCGGGTGTAAGATTCCCCATACGTATAAATCGCGGGAGCCTCTGTGTAGCTAAATTGCCAAATATATATTTCCATAGCTTACTCAATAGCTATTCGTACCTAGCGAGCACTGTTGAAGTAAATACATTATATCGCCTTATAACATGTTGTGTGGATACATGAAATAGTAATATATATATATATATATATATAAATATATATATATATGTATATATATATATATATATATATATATACTTTAGAGAGAGAGAGAGAGAGAGAGAGAGAGAGAGAGAGAGTTTCGTAAATATCAGCTCTGGGCTCCTCGTTGGGGAATCTGCTTCAAGTGTGTTTTGAGTGAACTGGGAGAGTGACTTTTTCTTTATTCATTCATTCTTCTTTTTATTTTTTCTGAAGTGGTCAGCTATTTACCAAGCAAAGTGTTTACCTTTCAGTTACTCGCACTTTTTAATCAGAATTGCAATCTGGAATAGAACGTTGTCTTCCTCGGCGGTGTTTTCTTTTTGGTATGATATGCTTTTAAAATATTCAACAACGTATACTGCAACATTCTGATGATTGACAAAATTGAACTAAGGAAACTCAGGAAAAAACAAAATAAAATATATACTTATCCGATGTTTGCCAAGAAACGCGCGTAAGGAAAATTATATTTCAATGGATTACTTTTGTGTGTAAATTGAAAGATGTAAAAAAAATAATTTTAAAAATCTATTGAAGAACAGTAATAAAAAAAAGTTGTTAAAACTAATGAGAATAATGTTTTTGGTATTAATTCCCCATGGTCAATGGAATGAAAATGCAAGATATATATATATATATATATATATATATATATATTTGAAGCTCCTCGTTAAAAAGTAGAGCACTGTAAATTGGTAGTAGTAACACAGCGTAGCGTCACTTGTTTTATATGCATCGTTCCTTCACTTATAGAAGTTTGAATGCCTGTACGCTTCGCCGCCGTTAATGTGTTAAAATTATCATTGTTTATAAGCTGTTCAGAACTGGCCTAGCGGTTAGCGACGTTGGACTAGGGTTGAAAAATACTTGTAGTCCAGGGATTCGAATCGTGTGACCGGTGGTGAATAGTCGTACTTCTATGCTGATGAGTCTCGATTGAAAAGAGACAAAACGTATACGTCCATAGATAAAAAATAAACAATAACAAATATTTATATATATATATATTTTATATATATATATAATATTTTATAAATAAACATTAATTATTTATTACCTACAAACATCGATCTATCATGATTACGTAATCTTCAGTGCAGGAAACTAATTCTCGACGGTCAGCGGGCGCGAACTCCCTACTGCTTCGTAGTCAAGGGACTTACTCGTAAGCCTTCACACAAATTAGCATGGAAGTAAGGAGGAATTTAATTTTGTAAATGCCAAGTCGGCGGGTATTTAGAGTAAGCAGCGAAGAGTGATCAACAACAACAACAACAAACCGTGAATGTCCGATTCAGTTACATAGTAAATAGCCGATGATCATGTTTTTCTATTTAACGATTCAGTTTATATTTTACTGTCATATTGTTTCTTAATTTTACTGCGGTTATCAGCTCATACAAATGCTAAGTATGCAATATGTGAATTTAGTTAGCATGCCCGGTAATTTAAATTGCTTGTTTTTGTTCATAAATTACGAAAACTTTGTTTGACTATATATATATATATATATATATATATATATATATATATATATATATAATAATAATAATAATCCAGGTAAAACATCCAAAGGGTAGTCATCAAAGGAGTTCAATCTGGTTTATAAAAAGTGCTCAATATAAAATAGAGCTTTTATATATGATTATTTTTATTTGCACAGACATGTACAAAATCTGCTACACTGGCATGTCAATGTTATCGATCAACATTTATTATAAACTGAGATCTAATCAGGCAGAGTTAGAATTCGATCTTTACCTTAGATCATACTTGGAAACATCGTCTAAGGTTAAGATCGAGTTCTAACTCTGCTTGATAGGATATCAGTTTATAATAACTGTTTATCGATAACATCGACATGCCAGTGTCGCAGATTTTGTACATGTCTGTGTAAATAAAATAATCATATATATATATATATATATATATATATATATATATATATATATATATAAATATATATGTGTGTATGTGTTGTGTGTATGTGCCCCCCGTTATATTTCTATCTCGAAAAAGTTGGGTATGTATACATGTTTATATATTTGTGTGTTCAGGAGGCATTCTTGATCTAATAATCTGCTCATTATAAATCTTGCATCACATCTGCTCAGCGTAAAGGTGGGGAATATTGGCTATGTTAAGTTTAATTTAGTGTTATGTAGAGAAGAAAAGTGGGGCTGGAAGCCCCTTGTAAAACAAATTGATATTGCCGATTTTTTTGAAACTTTTACAATAGATATTGGACATCAATGTAAATATATCTTTTATTTCTCTTGTTTTAGGTTATATTATCTTGAGACAGGTATTGTTCTCGTATAACTTGGCGCTGTACTAAACGCCTAGATGTCGGTAATTGCCTGTGCCTGAGTATCAAAGGGGGGTATGCTGGGAAATACACAATACAGCCTAAAATGGTCTATACTAGGTAGAACAGGGAAATATAAACCTGATAAATTTAAGAGATGTAACTTCTGTATTCTGGAATCCTACAATATAGTTATGTCTAAAGAACATTTATTAAATAAAAGACAGGAAGTGGTTCAAAACTGTCTACACAGAACCGCATATATCCTATCCCGTTACAGACCCATATAAAATAACTGTGGCAGTAACCCTTTCATCAGCATAAATATGAAAATATCTAAGGTATAGGAATATTATAAGAATATCCTTGCAATAAAAACCATAAACCTAACAGTAGATGACGGAGTACTAATACCCCAATATAAAACATTGAAATATAGAACACATCACTCACAACAAAAATGACTGATGCGACTAAGCTTAAACCTAGCCTATAAGAAATGGTAAGAGAGCAAGATGATGAGAGCATCAGCAGAATTTTTTCATTTTAGTTTTCATCTGTACTAATTAGTGAAGAAATGGTAACTAGTAAATAGGATACTTTTTGGAAAAAGTAATAACTAATAATGCAATAATCATTTGAAAAGTAATGCTAAATAAATGCTCAATATAAAAGATAAAAAAATAAAATAATTGTATATAGGTGTGTGTATATATATATATGTATGTCTGTGCATATGTATATGTATGTGTATAGATATGTATATATATATATATATGTGTATGTATGTGTATATGTGTGTGGAGGATTCGGACGCGGGACGCAATAGATCCAATTCGTTTAAATTGAGACCTTAAACAATAAAAACACGAATATATTAAATCTAGACTTCGAATGAAAGCTGAGTTTAATTGAAATAAAAAAAAACTATTTGGTATCATATTATGTAACACATAATTTGGGGTGTCGTCGAATGTTGAAATACAACCCTTTTTGTAGAGACAGTTTCGTGATTTTAAAATTTGTTTCGCGTTTTGCGTTCGAATCTCTTCGTATATGTATATTAATAAACATATTAATAAATAAAAGAATGCACACGACCTAATATTACATATAGGCATACAATTTAAGTGGAACCTGATATTGACATTGATGCTTGTCGGTATTCACCTGATAATACGAGTTTAATATAAAACGTAATCACTATTCACTTTAAGTATAAATACCCTTAAAAGTGCATTTGACTCCTCATAATACTTTATAATGAACTATTTACACATCATTTAATAACAAAATAAAATAAATAAATAAAATATAATAAATAAATGAATATTTAATAGCTTGTTTCGGTATTTTGATTAATGTCTAGGTAACTACGAACTATTTTCATTGTAAGGGACACATTTCCCCCTTAGTTTCGCATTTAATAGAAACTTGCTACCTAAGTGAAAAAATATGGGTAATTAATAATATCTTGGTATTGATGTAAACGATTCATAAATAAATACTCAGCATCTTCCACAAAAACACCGAAGTATAACAATCTTAATAGTTGCTTGAATGGATGGCTAAGTCTATGAAACTGGCTCTAAACGGTTGAACTTGAAGGAGACCAGCTCCGTTGTTAGCTTTGTATCCAAATGACCTAAATAGACATCTGAAAGCTAATTGTTGTAACTTTAGACAATATAAAAATTACCCTCAAGTGAAATAGAAATTTTATAAATAAATTATAGAACGTATTTACTATTTTAAGAAATATTACTGAATTGAAATTCATAAATGCCCACACAACTTTTAAGATGTACTAGCTCTGAACAAAAAATTAAAAAGGGCGTATTAGTGGGTTCCCCCACGTGTGAGTTTGCTCTTTTCTTTGATTTTAGTTTTGTTTCATCCTAAAATGAACCACTGTATAGTATAGGTTTTTTCAAGACACTTTAATCCAATAACTTTTTACACTTTTTGAATTTTTCTGATGATTTTGTAATGTTGCAGAGACGATACAAACATAAAAATGTAAAGTGTCACTGTAATATTTCTTTTTTATTATTTAATAATGGTTAATTGGAAGATAGCTAAGATACTTTTTTAAAGATTTCGAATAAGAAATTTTTCAGTGAATTCGGGTTGTTAGAATTATTGTAAAGATAATGTGTGATTAGGTTTACAGTAGACTCCATAAGTATTATCATTTAAGTTTAGCGTTGTGTCTAGAAAATTCACTACTTTACGGTTCATATTAATGGTTATTCTGTGATTCATATTTCTAAATAATTCATTTAAGTTTATTCTGGTTATCTCTAAGTTTCTATCACTAGTTCATAGCAGCAACTTGCTCTCCCTCATCCCCTTTCTCCCCCCGCGCTCTCTCTCTCTCTCTCTCTCTCTCTCTCTCTCTATATATATATATATATATATATATATATATATATATATATATTATAAAAAACTAAACTAAAACCGACGATGCCTCCAGTAGGCATGACACTCGATATAATCTTCACTCATGAATCGTTACTTAAAAGATTTTAACGGATCGGTCATGTATATATATATATATATATATATATATATATATGAAGAGTTCGAATGCAAAACGCGATAAACGCCATGTTCAAAATCACGAAACTGTCCCTACAAAAAGTGTTGAATTTCAATATTCGACGACACTCAAAAACTATGTGTTACATAATATGATACCAGAATAATTTCTTTCTGATTTCAATTAAAATCAGTTTTCATTCCAAGTCTAGATTAAATAGATTCGTGATTTTATTGTTTACGATCTAAATTTAAACGAATTGGATTTATCGCGTTTTGCGTTCGAACTCTTCATATATATATATATATATATATATATATATATATATATATATATATATATATATATATATATATATATATATATATATATATATATAATTGTAATGCTTACTAGCTTGACTTCTATTTCGGATGTTATAGGGGGCGCTAAAGACGAAGAGACGTTTCGTAATAATCTAAAGTAATATTCAAAATAAATTATTCCGAATCATTTTAGAAACGATCCTACGCCAAATCTTGTTGTAGTGGAATTGATTTTACTAATATAGATATTATGTTCATGATATTTATCTCAAGCTACTTCATATGTATGTATACATAGTATATATATATATATATATAGTAGGCATATATATACCTATATATAAATATATATATATATATATATATATATATGGATTGTTCAGAGATTTTGCTAGATAGAGCACTTTAGGTAGACGACAAGCAATCGTTTATCGCGTAATGCAATACTCTAGGTCATCCGATTGAGTTCGTCTATGCCCGCTGAATTTGGCATTGACATGTTGATCCTATTTAGTTGACAAAGACTATTAAAATGCTCGATTGTAAATTCTTTTATTTTATTTAAGTACTATACATTAATGTTTCTTTTTAGGATTTATATGTTAGATAATCCTGGATTTAGGTGAAAATCAAACCGGTCTTGCTAAAGTAATTCATCGGCTCATCTCGATGATCAAAGTTCTAAAATTATATATATATATATATATATATATATATGTATATATATATAAATATATATATATATATATACACACATATATATATACATTGATATATATGTACATACATATCTGTATATATACATACATATATACAAATATATATATATATATACATACATGTTTATATATATATATACATACATATACATATATATATATATATATATATATATATATATATATATATATATACAAATGATAATAGAATTAACGATAAGTGAAGTATCGTAAACTGATCTATCTCGATAAAGTAAAGCTCGATACGTTGAGTAGAGCAATCGATTTTAAAGAAAGAAATATTTCCTAGTTCCATTTCACTTTGTGTATTGAGTAGCCATTTTCGAAGACAAAAGGGGGCGCTATGGTGCAGATAGCAAAATAGCAAAAGTTTGTAGAATTGGAGAAAGTTTTTTAACAATTTTTACAGGGTTTCAAGTAAAAAGTGGAAGGTTAAAAAATATCTCACTTGGTCCGTATGGATTCGTACTCCGTTATGTGTATAGTTCTGTAGAGTTACAAGTAAAAATCCTGGACTGGTATTTTAAATATCCAATTCGGCAAATCCGAGGTGAAGATTTCTGTTGAAAGGCGCTAAGTGGAAAAGTTCAATATCTGCCTTCAAAACCTGGCTTCATGGGAAGAACAATGTTTCAAAAGTTTTATATATCATCTTTAATATTCTGCTTATGGTAGGAAGCTTTGCCGACTAAAGAGAACAAAATTGTATCCACACAAATAAAAAAAGAATAATGCGTACATCTATTGTTTTTAGGGTGTGTGTGAAGGGGTGAGTGGGTTGGGGGATTGGTAAAGTCTATAAATTCAGTCTGAGGTGTGTCTGTTGGGTGGGGGGAATTCAGTTGCTTATATGTTGAGGTTAAAGGAAGGTTTCTAAGTGCGGGGGCTATCAGATAGAGAGATATTGTGAGTGGGATTATTAGGTATTCCTAATTGATATTATTATTATTATTATTATTATTATTATTATTATTATTATTAATATTATTATCATCATCATCATCATCATCATCATCATCATCATCATCATCATCACCACCACCACCACCACCACCACCATCATCATCATCATCATCATCATCATCATCATCATCATCATCATCATCATCACTATCATTATTATTATTATTATTATTATTATTATTATCATCATCATTATCATTATCATTATTATTATTATTATTATTATTATTATTATTATTATTATCAAAAGGAGAAATATTACAGTCAGAGCAGATGTATTAAAAAAATGTGAGTGTTTTATTCTGAAGGCAAAGCAGGTTATAATTTTGCGTAGACTAATATTATATTAAATTATGTTAACTGATTCTAGTGGGATTAAAATGTGAAATTCGGTGTATGTATTTAGATTAATATTATATTAATTTATATAACATCATATTGAATTATCTGGCCGCCAGGGGGTATTACTACGCTGTTAGCTTTTAGTATTAGGTTGATGTTATTAGGATATCTGTATTGGAAGATCGATGCTAAGAAGTCGTGTGGTTGGGTAATTAACTATATGCTTTGCTATTGGGTTAACATTAACTCTAATGGGGGAGTGATGATGATCTAGATATCTAGGGGACACGACGATGTAAGGTTATGTGTATTTATGTGTTCTGGGGCGGAGGGGGGGTCTATTGGGGTTACAAGCTGGCCGGATTTAAATATCCTCTTATGTTGGCATTTGGAAATTATCTCGTTTCCTGAGTTTATAACGTTTTTTTCTCTTGCAGCTGTGAGTATCATTAGTGCTTCTGATGTGCATAGGTGGCAATTCTTTGAGCCCGGTGTGTAGGACTTTGATATTTTTAGTTTCGAATTTTTAGCTATTTTACTATCTGCACCATAGCGCCCCCCTTTTTTCTTCGAAAATGGCTACTCAATACTGCGAATTTTTACTTCCCGGCCATTTATTTCCGTATCCCCAACCTTTTTAGTTTTAATCTTTAATTTTTCAAAGTGAAATGAAACTAGGTAATATTTATTTATTATAAATACCACATTACCAAATGGTATTCTCTGACGAGAAGAGTTTTATCTTTTAAAACCCATGGTTTAAGGATTAATGTAACTCCTTGCATCTTAACCTTCGATGTAATCAAATTTGTATTAATTTTATGTAAATTTATGTAGTTTTATGCAACTTTTTATCTTCATCTTTCTTTCTTTCTTTAAAATATATATATATATATATATATATACATACATATTTATATATATATATATATATATATATATATATATATATATATATATATATATATATATATATGTGTAAAGTTTACAATCCGGATGATGATTACTTTATATAAGAGTGCTCATTAATATATAGAGTTAGCCTATAGCTATGACAGAAATATGTTTTCAAATGTGTAGCTTAATCATTTTTATATAGACAAACATCTTTTGACTTATTATCTCCTCCTATAAAGGGCAGTTGTCTGTATGTCTGTCTGTTTGTTTGTATGTCCAGCTTCTCCTCAAAAACTACGCGGCGACATGTCAAAAAGTTGATATCTTCAGCACCGTACAACACCTGGGATCATAATATCTCAAAATTACAACAAAAAAACATGTTGCTGGAGGTCAACGGAGCCAGTCTTCGGCAGCGGGTCTGCTTTTTTCAAACTTTTCTAATGTTATTCAGTAGTAATTTGGAAATCAGCCAATGTAATTATGTAATAATAATTTTGTTTTCAACCAGCATATTCTTGTGCACGTGACGTCACAGTAATAGGTATATGACGTCATCGTTATAGGTTTTGAATTGTTTTTCTCTTCAAAATTTATTTTACTTCAACATATTTTTATACATAACATATAAAAGTGTATTCTTATGTAAAATTCACAGAGTAAGATGATGAGAGTATTCCCGAATCTATAAACCCACCTCGTAAGGGTCGTTTACAGTGACCCGTTGGGTCAGAACCACTCTATATATGTATAAAAAAAGAAAAAAAGAATAATTTAACAAGTACACGTTTACAGTGACCCGTTGAGTCATAACCACTCTATATATGTATAAAAAAAGAAAAAAAAGAAGAATTTAACAAGTACACGTTTACAGTGACCCGTTGAGTCATAATCACTCTATATATGTATAAAAAAAGTATATAACCAGTACATGTTACCAGTGACCCGATGGGTCATAACCACTCTATATATGTATAAAAAAGACCCAGAACCGGGGGTGCTTCTACCATATAGAACCCGGAGACTTCTACAGAATTGGGACAATGGTGCTTCTACAGTATAGGGACAAGAGGTGCTTCTACAGTATAGGGACCAGAGGTGCTTCTACAGTATAGGACCCAGTACCGGGGGTGCTTCTACAATATTAGAACATAGAGGCTTCTGCAGAAAAAGGACCATGGGTGCATCTCCAGTATAGGGACCAGGGGTTCTTCTACAGTATATGACCCAGCACCAGGGGTGCTTCTACATTTTAGGACCCGGAGGCTTCTGCAGAATAGGGACAATGGGTGCTTCTCCAGTATAGGGACCAGGGGTGCTTCTCCACTATAGGGACCTGGGGTGGTGCTTCTAAAGTATCACATCCCGCCAGGAATGTTGGTGATTCTATAGTATAACGGTCCCTAGAAATATTGGTGCTTCTGAAGTATAACGGTCTCACCCCAGGAATGTTGGTGCTTCTAAATTATAATGGTCCCTACAAATGTTGGTGCTTCTAAAGAATAACGGTCCCCCAAGGAATGTTGTTAAAGGATAGCTAAGGAAGAGCGATAACTCACGTTTTTACAAAAAAGTTGGGGGAGGGGGGGTGGAGAGATTGAGGGGTCGGGGAAAATTTTAGGGGTACGGCCCAACTTTTTAGGGGTCAGGCCAAGTTTTTTTTTTTTTGTTTTGAACTCAAAATATTTCTCAGGGTTGGGGGAGAGTGAAAAATTAGTTGGGAGGGGGGCTGGAGACATTGAGGAGTCGGGGAAAATTTTAGGGGTCAATCCGAACTTTTTAGGGGTCAGGCCAAATTTTTTTGTTTTTTTTTTGTTTTGAACTCAAAATATTTCTCAGGGTTGGGGGAGAGTGAAAAATTAGGGGGCTGGAGAGATTTAGGGGTCGGGGAAAATTTTAGGGGTCAGGACGAACTTTTTAGAGGTCAGGCCAAATTTTTTTCTTTGTTTTGGTTTTGAACTCAAAATATTTCTCAGGGTTGGGGGAGAGTGAAAAATTAGGGGTCTGGAGAGATTTAGGGGTCGGGGAAAATTTTAGGGGTCAGGACGAACTTTTTAGGGGTCAGGCCAAATTTTTTTGTTTTTTTTTGTTTTGAAGTCAAAATATTTCTCATGGTTGGAGGAGAGTGAAAAATTAGGTGGCTGGAGAGATTAAGGGGTCGGGGAAAATTTTAGGGGTCAGGACGAACTTTTTAGGGGTCAGGCCAAATTTTTTTGTTTTTTTTTGTTTTGAAGTCAAAATATATCTCATGGTTGTGGGAGAGTGAAAAATTAGGGGGCTGGAGAGATTTATGGGTCGGGGAAAATTTTAGGGGTCAGGACGAACTTTTAAGGGGTCAGGCCAAATTTTTTTGTTTTTTTTTGGTTTTGAAGTCAAAATATTTCTCATGGTTGGGGGAGAGTGAAAAATTAGGGGGCTAGAGAGATTTAGGGGTCGGGGAAAATTTTAGGGGTCAGGCGGAACTTTTTAGGGTCAGGCCAAATTTTTTTGTTTTTTTTGGTTTTGAACTCAAAATATTTCTCAGGGTTGGGGGAGAGTGAAAAATTAGGGGGCTGGAGAGATTGAGTGGTCGGGGAAAATTTTAGGGGTCAGGACGAACTTTTTAGGGGTCAGGCCAAATTTTTTTCTTTTTTTTGGTTTTGAACTGAAAATATTTCTCAGGGTTGGGGGAGAGTGAACAATTAGGGGGCTAGAGAGATTTAGGGGTTGGGGAAAATTTTAGGGGTCAGGACGAACTTTTTAGGGGTCAGGCAAAATTTTTTTCTTTTTTTTGGTTTTGAACTGAAAATATTTCTCAGGGTTGGGGGAGAGTGAACAATTAGGGGGCTGGAGAGATTTAGGGGTCGGGGAAAATTTTAGGGGTCAGGCGGAACTTTTTAGGTGTCAGGCCAAATTTTTTTGTTTTTTTTTGTTTTGAAGTCAAAATATTTCTCATGGTTGGGGGAGAGTGAAACATTAGGGGGCTGGAGAGATTTAGGGGTCGGGGAAAATTTTAGGGGTCAGGACGTACTTTTTAGGGGGCAGGCAAAATTTTTTTGTT
The DNA here is from genome assembly GCA_963556195.1 of Sepiola atlantica. Classification (NCBI taxonomy): domain Eukaryota; kingdom Metazoa; phylum Mollusca; class Cephalopoda; order Sepiida; family Sepiolidae; genus Sepiola; species Sepiola atlantica. The sequence goes on from OY744529.1 coordinate 31,642,433, forward strand.
TTTTTTTTGTTTTTTTTTCTTTTGAAGTCAAAATATTTCTCAGGGTTAGGGGAGAGTGAAAAATTAGGGGGCTGGAGAGATTTAGGGGTCGGGGAAAATTTTAGGGGTCAGGACGAACTTTTTAGGGGTCAGGCCAAATTTTTTTGTTTTTTTTTTGTTTTGAAGTCAAAATATTTCTCATGGTTGGGGGAGAGTGAAAAATAAGGGGGCTAGAGAGATTTAGGGGTCGGGGAAAATTTTAGGGGTCAGGCGGAACTTTTTAGGGGTCAGGCCAAATTTTTTTGTTTTTTTTGGTTTTGAACTCAAAGTATTTCTCAGGGTTGGGGGAGAGTGAAAAATTAGGGGGCTGGAGAGATTGAGTGGTCGGGGAAAATTTTAGGGGTCAGGACGAACTTTTTAGGGGTCAGGCCAAATTTTTTTCTTTTTTTTGGTTTTGGACTGAAAATATTTCTCATGGTTGGGGGAGAGTGAACAATTAGGGGGCTAGAGAGATTTAGGGGTCGGGGAAAATTTTAGGGGTCAGGACGTACTTTTTAGGGGTCAGGCCAAATTTTTTTCTTTTTTTTGGTTTTTAACTCAAAATATTTCTCAGGGTTGGGGGAGAGTGAACAATTAGGGGGCTGGAGAGATTTAGGGGTCGGGGAAAATTTAAGGGGTCAGGACGAACTTTTTAGGGGTCAGGCCAAATTTTTTTGGTTTTTTTTTGTTTTGAACTGAAAATATTTCTCAGGGTTGGGGGAGAGTGAAAAATGAGGGGGCTGGAGAGATTTAGGGGTCGGGGAAAATTTTAGGGGTCAGGACGAACTTTTTAGGGTTCAGGCCAAATTTTTTTCTTTTTTTTTGGTTTTGAACTCAAAATATTTCTCAGGGTTGGGGGAGAGTTAACAATTAGGGGGCTGGAGAGATTGAGGGGTCGGGGAAAATTTTAGGGGTCAGGACGAACTTTTTAGGGGTCAGGCCAAATTTTGTTTTTTTTGTTTTGAAGTCAAAATATTTCTCATGGTTGGGGGAGAGTGAAAAATTAGGGGGCTGGAGAGATTTAGGTGTCGGGGAAAATTTTAGGGGTCAGGACGAACTTTTTAGGGGTCAGGCCAAATTTTTTTCTTTTTTTTGGTTTTGAACTCAAAATATTTCTTATGGTTGGGGGAGAGTGAACAATTAGGGGGCTGGAGAGATTTAGGGGTCGGGGAAAATTTTAGGGGTCAGGCGAAACTTTTTAGGGGTCAGGCCAAGTTTTTTTGTTTATTTTTGTTTTGAAGTCAAAATATTTCTCATCGTTAGGGGAGAGTGAAAAATTAGGGGGCTGGAGAGATTCAGGGGTCGGGGAAAATTTTAGGGGTCAGGACGAACTTTTTAGGGGTCAGGCCAAATTTTTTTGTTTTTTTTTGTTTTGAAGTCAAAATATTTCTCATGGTTGGGGGAGAGTGAAAAGTTAGGGGCTGGAGAGATTTAGAGTAAGGGGAAAATTTTAGGGGTCAGGCCAAATTTTTTAGAGTCTGCCCAAATTTAGGGGCGGCGATATGTACGTATTTAGCTTCCACACCGGGGCGGCGATAGGTACTTATTTAGCATTCAGCGGTGGTGATAGGTACTTATATAGCATGTGCACATGGGCGGTAATAAGTACGTATATAGTATGCACACCGGGGCAGTGATAGGTATGTATTTAGCATGCGCACTGAGGCAGCGATCGGTTCATATGTAGCACGCGCACCGGGGCGGCGATAGGTACGTATATAGCACGCGCACAGGGGCGGCGAAAGGTACATATTTAAAATTCACACTGGGCGGCGAAAGGTACATATTTAAAATTCATACCGGGGCGGCGATAGGTACGTATTAAGCATTCACGCCGGGGCGGCGATAGGTATGTATTTAGCATTCACACCGGGGCAGCGATAGGTATGTATTTAGCATTCGCACCGGGGCAGCGATATGTACGTATTTAGCTTCCGCACTGGGGCGGCGATAGGTACGTATTTAGAATTCACACCGGGGCGGCAATAGGTACGTATGTAGAATTCACACCGGGGCGGCGATAGGTATGTATTTAGCATTCGCACCGGGGCGGCGATATGTACGTATTTAGCTTCCACACCAGGGCGGCGATAGGTACGTATTCAGAATTCAGGGGTGCGATCGCTACGTATATAGCATGTACACATGGGCAGCAATAAGTACGTACATAGCATGCGCTCTGCGGCGGCGATCAGTACATATATTGCACGTGCACCGGGGCGGCGAAAGGTATGTATTTTGCATTCGCACCGTAGTAGTGATAGGTACGTATTTAGCATTCGCACTGGGGCGGCTATAGGTACGTATTTAGCATTCGCACCAGGGCGGCTATAGGTACGTATTTAGCATTCGCACTGGGCCGGCGATAGGTACGTATTTAGCATTCACACCAAAGCGGCAATATGTACATAATAATTATTCGCACTAGGGAAGCGATAGGTACTTATGTAGCATGCACACCGGGGCGCAATTGGTATGTCTTTAGTATTCGCACTAGGGCAGCCATAGGTACTTATGTAGCATGCACACCGGGGCGCAATTGGTATGTCTTTAGTATTCGCACTAGGGCAGCGATAGGTACTTATGTAGCATGCACACCGGGGCGCAATAGGTATGTATTTAGCATTCACACCGGGGCAACGATAGGTACTATTTAGCATTCGCAACGGGGCGGTGATAGGTACTTAAATAGTATCTGCACCGGGGCGGCGACAGGTACGTATATAGTATGTGCACTGGGGCGGCGATAGGTACGTATATTGTATGCGCACCGGGGTGATGATAGATACATATATAGTATGAACACCGGGGTGGTGATAAGTACCTATATAGAAGGCGCAGATAGAGGTGTTACTTTTTATAGAAATATGTCATACTATTACCCTGGGCAATAGGAGAAATGGTGGGGAAGAAACAGCTTTTGCAAAAGGCAAAATGAGAAAGTAGCGGCAAAATGGGGCAACCAGGGAAGAGAAAGGTAGCAGATAAAGAGACGGCTATAGAGAGAGGGGGCGGACATAGAAGTTTGAATATAAAGATGTTACACACACGATCTTTCTTCAAATATATGTTTTTATGACCCCGAGCAACGCCGGGTAGCCCCGCTAGTCTATTATATAAAGGCCAGTTGTCTGTATGTCTGTCTGTCTGTTTGTTTGTATGTCCAGATACTCCTCAAAAACTACGCGGCGACATGTCAAAAAGTTGATATCTTTAGCACCGTACATATCCCGGAATCATAATATCTAAAAATCACGACAAACGATTCACTCGCTGACAGTCAACCGGACCACTTTCCGACAAAAGGTAGCAGTTTTTTCGTATTTTACACGAAATTTCAACGTTAATATGTACTAAATTCGAAATAATCTAATGTATTTATGTACTAATCCGATAAAAATGCCGAGTCACTATAAGCATCCCATAATCCCTTTGCCGGATGTACCCGGTCTTGCCCTAAATTGTGTCCGGTTGTATCAGATCATCCAATAACTTCTTTCCGGTTGCATCAATAACAACATAGGAATCCTACGTTACGAGTGTGTAGTGAAACAAGGGTTGCTCAATCACATCCGCACTTGTCCCATAATCCCTTGCCGGATGTACCCGGTCTTGACCTAAATTGTGTCCGGTTATATCAGGTCATCATGACGTCAGAGAGTGGCAGTTTTCCTTTCAGGCCAAATTGGGGGGGGGGTACGGTATTCGCCGGTGTGAGCATTACCTCCTCCTTTTTTGAGAGTGTTGAGGTAGGGTAGTATCGGTTCCGTTGTCATGATGCACTGATCCCATGCATTACCTCCTTCTTTTTTTAGAAGTGTTGAGGTAGGGTCGTATCGGTTCCGTTGTCATGATGCCCTCATCCCATGCATTATCTCCTCCTTATTTGAGAAGTGTTGAGGTAGGGTCGTATCGGTTCCGTTGTCATGATGCCCTCATCCCATGCATTATCTCCTCCTTATTTGAGACGTGTTGAGGTAGGGTCGTATCGGTTCCGTTGTCATGATGCACTGATCCCATGCATTACCTCCTCCTTTTTTGAGACGTGTAGAGGTAGGGTCGATTCGGTTCCGTTGTCATGATGCACTCATCCCATGCATTACATGGGGGGGGCGGTATCGGCATTCGGCGGTGGAAGGGAGGGTCGGCATTTGGCGGTGGGGCGCCTCAGGCCAAATCTGGGGAGGAGGAGTGTCGGCATTCGGCGGTGGGGCGCCTCAGGTCAAATCTGGGGCGGCGGAATGTCAGCAGTCGGCGGTGGGGCACCTCAGGCCGAATTTAGGGAGGGGGAATGTCGGCAGTCGGCGGTATGAGCGCCTCAGGCGAAATTATGCCGAATTTGGGGGAGGGGGGAGTTCCGGCATTCACCGGTGTGAGCGCCACAGGCGAAATTTGGGGGAGGGGCGGGGTATCGGCAGTGGGGCGCCTCAGGCGAAATTTGGGGGCGAGGGGGAGTGTCGGCATTCGGTGCGCCTCAGGCGAAATTTGGGGAGGAGGAGTTTCAGCATTCGCCGGTGTGGCGCCTCAGGCCAAATTAGGTGAGGTTCGCCAGTATGAGCGCCCCAGGCCGAATTGGGGGGAGGGGGAAGTTCCTGCATTCGTCGATGTGAGCGCCTATGGCGAAATTTGGAGGAGTACGAGTATTAAGCGGTAAGAGAGAGATCCCGACAGTGGGCGCGTATCAGGCCGTACTTTAGGGGAGAGGAAGTGAACAAAAGGAAAAGGGATTCAAAAATAAAATGATAATCTGATTTTTGATTCGAGAGTGTAAGATCGACACCTATCGGATAGGACTAGATAATACACTTTATCTCAAGGCAAAAATGCCGAGAACAGATACTACACTTTGATCTTAGCCAAAAAGCCAACAAAGCGGAAGAAAATCAAGGTATTTACTCCACCTCAGGAGTTAGGCACAAGGCCAGTTTTATCCTACTCCCACAAGTAAGATGTGACCACAGATTGGGTCGAGAAAGTGGGGTTAAAAGCCAGCGCTCGAGAGGTGAGCACTCTGGCCATTTAAAAATTGCCTGGGCAGCCCCGTCGGCATTCCCCGGTAGGGGCGCCTCAGACAGTAAGCAATAAACTTACTCCTCCCCAAAGAGGGGAGGCGAAGCCTGGGAGGGTGGACCTCCTAGAACTGCACAGGACAATCCCATAGACCGGCGTAAATCAAGCCCCGGAGGCCAAGACAATACCAGTCTATGGGGTGCAGTATCCATCGGAACAGATACTACACTTTGATCTTCGCCAAAAGGCGGAAGAAAATCAAGGTATTTACTCCACCTCAGGAGTTAGGCACAAGGCCAGTTTTATCCTACTCCCACAAGTAAGATGTGACCACAGATTGGGTCGAGAAAGTGGGGTTAAAAGCCAGCGCTCGAGAGGTGAGCACTCTGGCCATTTAAAAATTGCCTGGGCAGCCCCGTCGGCATTCCCCGGTAGGGGCGCCTCAGACAGTAAGCAATAAACTTACTCCTCCCCAAAGAGGGGAGGCGAAGCCTGGGAGGGTGGACCTCCTAGAACTGCACAGGACAATCCCATAGACCGGCGTAAATCAAGCCCCGGAGGCCAAGACAATACCAGTCTATGGGGTGCAGTATCCATCGGAACAGATACTACACTTTGATCTTCGCCAAAAGGCGGAAGAAAATCAATTTATTTATCCAAAAAATTTTACAATGTTTTAGATGTGGCACAAGGCCAAAAGGGGGTATGGGGGGGAAAAATGGGGGTCGGGGGTCGTCCACTTGGTCTATGAATACCCTAGAAACTAGTTTCAGTCACCATAATACCACATTCACTCTATGGACTTAAGCTACTTAAAATATCCCCAGGTGTTTCAATGAATTTTATTTACAAAGATTATGTACATGTGTGATGATGGGAGTGGGAGAACAAAAAACTAAGCCTTAAATAATCCCCCAAAAATAAATAAAAATAAAAGTGATGGTAAAAATAAAGAAACAAGGAAAATGCTAATTAAGATAAGTTAGTAGGGTCCCCCCCACCTATCTAAGGTATGAAATGCTCGCTGTCTTCCGGTAAAAACCGAAAGCAAGAGAGTCAGTTCCTAATTGGGAGTGGGCGTTTCTATGGGGGCAAAAGAAATGGAGGGATGGGTTTGTCGGGATGTGCGGTGTCCTTCAGGATAAGTACTTTTAGGGCGGGTCAGGGATATAAAATAAATTAGGGAACGGGCATCCTGAAGGAGTTCTGACACCTAAAATAAATCTGGGGACAGAGAGCTCATTTACGCTACTAGCTAATAGGGACTGCGCCAAAGAATTTGCTGGTCAGTTTTTTAAAAAAGGGGTTGTTTTTTCGACAAAGAGACTTTGAGGTCGCTGTGTGCCATGCCTAGGCAGGGAACACGAACTCGAATCTATTCCGCGTGAACACGCATAAACTAGCGGTGTGTATCCACCTACTTTTGAAAAGTGAAGAAGGCAACCTCCTTCTATCAGATTTGATTTTGATTTTAAGCTGGTGTTTAAAATACGAAATCAAATCATAATAAGAAGGCGGCACCCCCCCACGCCCTATCTCTAAGCGAGAAGTATACACCACGAGTCTAGCTACGGCTAAGATCGCGAGCAAAACCATACGTTTCTCCCTGGGCCACAAGGGGTCCATGTTGAAGACAACGGATGCTAAATCCAAGCACGTCACCCGATCGGGGGTGATGCGAGCCGTCACCTCGCCGACATACGTCCAAAATTCACGAAGTTTGGAGCAGGTGAAAAAGGCATGTTCCGCCGTTTCAATTTCATCTTCCTCGCAACGTGGGCAAAAGGGGCTGATAGCCATACCAATTTTGAATCGTATGTCATTGAGGGGTAACACATTTCGAACCAATCGCCAGGTCAGAGAGAACTCAGAATTATTGAGATAGCTCCTGCCTGGCGCCCAATTCCACTGAGAGCGAGCCTCCTCCTCCGACAATCCAAGTCGCTCCCCAAGAGGATCCGAAGCGGTCCCCACCACTAACTCCCGATAGAATGTCCTTCTAGACCGGGCGAGGTCACTGGACCCCGGCAGCACTCTGAGCGCAGCTCGGCATTCGTTGAAGAACTGCGATTGACTCCTTGGCTTACGTCGGCATTCGGCCAAGTGGTCAGGGATGAGGTTAGGAAAAGCGCTTCCAACCGCAGGGCCCCACGCAGACTCCTCTGTCAAGGTTCGGCTCAGGAATGATAACCGCTCGGCATACAAATGGCTCGCCAAGTCGGGCATTCCCAAGCCTCCCACATCAGGACGTTGAGTACAGACCTGTCTACGGACTAGCGGCTTCCCCTTTGCCCACAAAAGCGAGAAAAGGAGACGCGTTAAAACCGCTCGGCGGTCCGCAGGCAGAGGTAGTACAGCCAATCGGTAAAGGATGAGCGGAAAGACGTACGTGACGCACGCCTCAGCCCGACCTTTAAGGGAAAGCCCCCTTCGAAGCCAAATCCTTACAGACGCTTCGACCTTAGACTGTACTTCCGACCAGTTCTTATCAAGCTGGAGACCGGGTCCGAACCATACGCCGAGGATCCGAACCGGGCCGTCAGTCCAGTTGAAAAGGCCCGGGAGCGCAGCCGCGCCACTCCAGGCAGCCAACCTTAGGCCATTGGATTTGCTAAGGTTGACTTTGGCCCCTGTCACTTTTTCGTACCTTCTGAGTGCCTTAGTCACCGCGAGAATGTCTCGAAAGCACGACACAAACACGGTGACATCATCGGCATACGCGGATACCCTGGCTCGCGCACCGCCAGGAAGAGCAATACCGCGTAGGGCCAGTCCAGGCTCCCCGATCCTAAGCCTGCGGAGAAAAGGCTCCAAGGCAAGGACGTAAAGCAGGGGAGACAGCGGACATCCCTGACGTACCGACCGAGAGACGGCAAAAGACTCCGATCGCATTCCATTCACTTGCACCACTGCCGTCGGCCCGCGATACAAAATGGAGATCCATCTGCGGAAGTCCGGTGTAAAACCGGAGGCCTCTAAAACAGATCCCAGGAACCGATGGTCGACCCTGTCAAAAGCTTTGGACTGATCTAAATTGATCAGCGCGGCTTCGGTGTCGTCTTCTAATCCCTCTATGATCGTGCGCATCAGATGCAAGTTGTTTTGAATCGATCTCCCCTTCACAGCATAATTCTGATCAGGTTCGACCAACTCAGCGATAACAAGCTGCAACCGATTTGCAAGAACTTTGGCCAAAATCTTTAAATCTGTGTTTAGCAGAGTTATGGGCCTGTAATCGTCTAATTCCCCACCATCTTGGCCCTTTTTCTGAAGCAATGTGATCACTCCCTTGGTGACTTGACCGGGGATGGAACCCTGTTCAAACCAGTGATTGAAAACATTGACCAGAATAGGTACGAAGATGTGCGACAGCCTCAAGAACAATTCATAGGGCAAACCATCGAGTCCCGGCGATTTGTCGTAGCCGACCTGCTTCAGTGCAGCCAAGACCTCACACTCTGTAACGCGCCCATCACAGCTAGCCGCTCGGGCCGCCTCCAGGCGGGGCGAGCCAGCTAAATAGCTGCCAAACTCCTCGACGCGGAGTCCGGGCAGTTGGGTGAACCGTTCCATGAAATGCTCACGAAATCCCCGGCAAATCTCCCGAGCCGACACAAGGGTGTGTCCTTCCGGGTGTTTGACTTGACGAATGAGACCGACCGAGCTGCGACGAAGTGGAGTTCTACGCTCTTGCGCGTCCACATTCACGGCTTCGTTGGACACTCTATCTAGCCTAGCTCTAACTACTTGACCTTCATACCGCACGTTAGCCGCACGTTTCAGGTCCCCCTTAGCTAGTTCTATGCCTAGGGAATCCCCCCCAGCCACCGCCCGGGCCAGCTTAGTTTCTAAACGCTTTTCTGTTTCTGCCTTATTTAAGGCGAGGCGTTGGCTATATTGAACAGAAAAACGCCTAATGCCAACTTTGGCGTTAACCCACCACTTACTCCCGGTTACCGCCCCCACTAATCCCTTTTGAAAGTTAAGAGATAGCTGCTCCCGGAAGTCACGTATCTCCAGTAAGGAGGTATTTAACTTCCAGTAGCTAGCTACCTTGTGTGTCTTAGGACCTAACTCCAGACTGGCCACAAGTAACTTGTGGTCAGAATGGCCTAACCAGTGGAACGTGGGACAAGAGATATAATCTACGTTGCCTCTTCTAATTAGCAATCTATCCAAGTAAGAACTTGAATGGAAAGTGCCGCTAGCGAGCCACGTCCACATCTCCCGCCCTGGGTGATCGATACGAAATCTGTCGACCAGATCGCATTGTGCCATCAGATCAGACAGACTTGTCTCACACCTATCCGACCCACTAGGTCCCCCCACCTTATCTATCCTGGGATCAAGGATGGCATTCCAATCTCCCACTAGGATTAGCCGCTCCGAACCACCGAGAAACCCCTCCAACCCTCGGAAAAAGGAAACCCTCTCACGAATGGAATTGGGCGCATAAACCGCGACGATTCGAAACATGGCACTATTCACGGCAACATCAGCCACGACCAGTCTGCCATCAGCATCCGCGTGAACAACGTTTACCCTTGCTAACAGAGTGCGTCTAACTAACAGCGAAACTCCCCGAGCAGAACGGTCACCAAATGCTGAAAAAACATCGAAATGTTCCGACAGCAGTCGATGATCGTCCATCGAAACATAGTGAGTTTCCTGTACCGCAGCCACATCTAATTCAAAAGCCTTGAGATCCCCCAGTAAGCGGGCTGCTTTGCTTAAGGATCTCAAGCCTCTCGCGTTCAAGCTTCCTAGTTTCAAGGTCGTAGCCATTGCACTAGTCAGTGTCAATCAGCGGCCTAAAGTCTTTGTCAGTGAGGATGCCGACGGCATGCCCGATATTGCCAGTGAGCAATTCTGACGACGCGCGGCCGTCTCGGGAGATGCCCCCGACATCCAGGGGGAAGGTTAACTTTAACGCTCTATAAAAACAAGGGTGGACGTAAATGGGGATCCTCCCTTCACATTTATCCCTCAGATCGTCGAGGGAGTCGTGCCCTTCTTCCACCAACGTTAGACCCAGGATCGCATCCTTTGCTGCTTCTATCATTCGCCACATGGATTTCGTGCGGCGAATTTTCGTCTTCCTGACGAACGTGATCAGCAAAGGAGCATCGGGGAAGTTGGACGGGTTGGTAGTGTCCAGACCCTGGGTCTTCGTAAGGAGCTGCAGCGGCCTGAGCGCGCTTCTTTGCTGCGGCGTGAGCTCGGCAGCGGCGTGGTGCAGATCTGCTTCGCAGATGAGGTCCCCTGGCAGGAAGGGGAGCTTTCTCGTCTTCTCCTTTCTTGTAGGGGAGGGCGACGCTTTTTGTTTCTTGGCCTGTTTGGCCACATTGGGAGTTTTGGACCCCGACTCTTCCTTTCGAGACAGAGAGCGGGAACTAGCTGGGGGAGTTTCAGTGGGGGAAGGGGATTTCTGCTCAGTGGTGGGTTTAGGTTTTGGGGATTCGGGGGACTGAGCAGGAGAGATAGTCATCTCTACGGACATCGGGGCGGGGGATTGGGGCCCAGCCTCTTTTTCTTGTGAAACGGCACGTTTGGCCACCTTTCTATCCCGGGTGAACTTTTTCACTGTCTCTCGAGCCGGGGCCGGGCCAGCGTCACCCTCCATCTTCTCCCCTTCCGATTCGGACGATGAAGATGTTGACGAAGGTAGTGACAGGGGAACCTCGGTTTTTCGTTTCGTGGCCGCTGCCGTGCTAGATGTTTGCTGCGGCTCCTTATCGGTGGGCATATCCACGCTCATTGACTTAGCGGGACCCCGCATCCCTTTTACTTCAGAGGGCTGCACTTTGGAAGAGGGCTTCTGTGGTTTGTTCTTTCGGACCACTGGGGTGAAACCCTCCTCGTCTTTTCCGGTTTTAGGAGCTGCTGATGCCGCTGGACCTCCCGGGGCTGCGGCAGAAGGGGTCTTCTTGATTGGCGCCTTTTTTGGGCAGTCTTTCGCCATATGCCCCTTCTGCTCGCAGTGCCAGCAATGTGGCCTCCTGCCCTCGACGATGATAGACATCGACCAGGAGTCGCACTTGAGCAGTGGCGGTATCTTGTTGAAGCCATCCCGGTCCAAACGCATTTTAATTTTGTAGTCCCCTACCATTAGGTTATGGGGACCGCGGACCGGGATTATGGCTTCGACGTCCCCATATTGACTCATCACTGCACCTAGTTGCTCCGAGTCAATATAGCAGGGGACGCCGAGGACAGTGACTAGTGTCCTCCTCCTGCTCAAGTACTCCGGCCTGAGGATCAGATGTTTATGCCTCAGGTCGGCCCTGGCCAACTTCTCTGCTTCCTGTTCAGAGGGGAGTAAAAGGTCCCAGGTTGCGAAACCTCGACGGCAAATATATGTCGCCGGGACTTTCAGGGACCATAAAATCTCCCCTACCGTTTCGATCTGGAGCCCAGCCAGCCCTTTGGTTCTGGAGTCGATGGTGACTAGCGAAACAATTCGCTTCGCTAGCCGTTCCACCGCTCCTGGCGCTGCTTTGATAACGCTACCGTCGGTTAGTTCCTTGTACTTAGACTCGAACAACCGACGGTATTCTGACGGGCTTCTTTGCGACTGGGGTCCCCACTGGTCTTTAGGTGATTGGGCAGGAGAGTTGGTTTGCGCCGGAGTTGTAGGTGTTACAGCCTTCGTCGGCGACGGCGTCTTCTGCCCGGGAGGTATCGCCCATGAATTGGGTGTCTCCGCTGGTGTTGATGAGAGGGACGGCCACTCCTTTGGAGCTGTTTCCGGCGTTGTTGCCGGCGGAGTGGCCGCCTTGGTTCCTCTCTTGCCAGCGACATCCGCTGCTCCTTTTTTGGTGACGGTGCGAGCAGCCCCCATCTTCCTCGGCCTAGACTGCCGCATGCTAGCCTTGGCCGGGCCATCTGGAGTCAGCTGCAGAACTTCCATGCTGCTGTCTCTGCTACTGCCACGACTGCTCACAGGGCTGTGGTCGCTGCAGACACTGCTGTCGCTGCAAATGCTGCTGTCACTTCCAAAGAGTTCTTGGGTCAGGTTGCGGCATTGAGCAGAGTCCCTGTCAATGTGGGCTGGCGGCTGATCTGGGTCGGTGGCCCCTTCTTTGTGGGACTCCACCGACCGGGTCGCTCTTACTCCTGGAGGCAGGCGGCCTTTTCGCCTACTACCAGGCGGGCTGACGGTTGAAGCCCGGCGAGCGATTGGTACAGTGGGGAGTCGTTCCCACCGACCCAGATCACCTCTAGGATCTGAGCTATCCTGGGTGGAGCTGCCGGGGACAGCAGCGTGCAAGCTAACAGGGCTCCCGCCTAAGGCGGCAGACCCTGATCTACTTTCAGTGCTGGGAGCGGCACTGGCGGACGTACTGGGCACGACGCCTATGGCGGCGTGACCGTCCTGCTGTTTGAGGTCTGCTCCCTCCCCGACCTGAGACCGTCGCCTCAGTTCGGAAAAGGAGCCCGGGCTAGACAAAGACTCTGCAGCAGAGCCCGGACCACTCCTCCCCTCCTCCATCCAACTCCCGGCTAGAGACCCGCCGATTCGGATTCAGGAAGACCGTCGCCAAAAGGTACGTAAGTCAGACCCGAAACCTGCCAGCTGCTTAAGTCAAGCCTGGGGGTTGGACACCTGCAAGAGAAGGGAACAAAAAGATTAATACAATGGAACCGCCCAACAGGGGCGGCCACCCAAGAGGGGTGTGAAGAGACAAATTGCCCAACAGGGGCTAGTCTAAGGGGACAGAGAGAGTCCCCTGATGATTTAGCTTTAAACTGGGCGGGGCCCAAGTAGCTGGTCTCCTCTTAGGCAATCACAAGTGATTGCCTAAGAGTTGCCTGAAAAAATCGAAGACAAGTCAATGATTTTAACAGGCGGGAGAAAATCAATTTATTTATCCAAAAATTTGTACATAAATAATCAGATGTGGCACAAGGCCAAAAAGGGGTATGGGGGGGGGGAAGATGGGGGTCGGGGGTCGTCCACTTGGTCTATGAATACCCTAAAAACTAGTTTCAGTCACCACAATACCACATTCACTCTATGGACTTAAGCTACTTAAAATATCCCCAGGTGTTTCAATGAATTTTATTTACAATAGATATTTACATGTGTGATGATGGGAGTGGGAGAACAAACAACTAAGCCTTAAATAATCCCCCAAAAATAAATAAAAATAAAAGTGAAAAAATAAAGAACCAAAGAAAATGCTAATTAAGGTGTGTTAGTAAGGTACCCCCCATCCTATCTAGAGTATGAGCTGCTCGCTGTCTTCTGGTACAGACCGAAAGCAAGAGAGTAAGCTCCTAATTGGGAGTGGGCGTTTCTATGGGGGCAAAAGAAATGGAGGGATGGGTTTGTCGGGGTGTGCGGTGTCCTTCAGGATAAGAACTATTATGGCGGGTCGGGGATATAAAATAAATTAGGGAGCGGGCATCCTGAAGGAGTTCTGACACCTAAAATAAAGCTGGGGGCAAAGAGCTCATTTACGCTACTAGCTAATAGGGACTGCGCCCAAAATTTACTGGTCAGTTTTTAAGGGGATTTTTGTTTTTCGACAAAGATGCTTTAAGGTCGCTGTGTGCCATGCCTAGGCAGGGAACACGAACTCGAATCTATTCCGCGTGAACACGCATAAGCTAGCGGTGTGTATCCACCTACTTTCGAAAAGTGGAGAAGGCAACCTCCTTCTATCAGATTTGATTTTGATTTTAAGCTGGTGTTTAAAATACGAAATCAAATCATAATAAGAAGGCGGCACCCCCCCACGCCCTATCTCTAAGCGAGAAGTATACACCACGAGTCTAGCTACGGCTAAGATCGCGAGCAAAACCATACGTTTCTCCCTGGGCCACAAGGGGTCCATGTTGAAGACAACGGATGCTAAATCCAAGCACGTCACCCGATCGGGGGTGATGCGAGCCGTCACCTCGCCGACATACGTCCAAAATTCACGAAGTTTGGAGCAGGTGAAAAAGGCATGTTCCGCCGTTTCAATTTCATCTTCCTCGCAACGTGGGCAAAAGGGGCTGATAGCCATACCAATTTTGAATCGTATGTCATTGAGGGGTAACACATTTCGAACCAATCGCCAGGTCAGAGAGAACTCAGAATTATTGAGATAGCTCCTGCCTGGCGCCCAATTCCACTGAGAGCGAGCCTCCTCCTCCGACAATCCAAGTCGCTCCCCAAGAGGATCCGAAGCGGTCCCCACCACTAACTCCCGATAGAATGTCCTTCTAGACCGGGCGAGGTCACTGGACCCCGGCAGCACTCTGAGCGCAGCTCGGCATTCGTTGAAGAACTGCGATTGACTCCTTGGCTTACGTCGGCATTCGGCCAAGTGGTCAGGGATGAGGTTAGGAAAAGCGCTTCCAACCGCAGGGCCCCACGCAGACTCCTCTGTCAAGGTTCGGCTCAGAAATGATAACCGCTCGGCATACAAATGGCTCGCCAAGTCGGGCATTCCCAAGCCTCCCACATCAGGACGTTGAGTACAGACCTGTCTACGGACTAGCGGCTTCCCCTTTGCCCACAAAAGCGAGAAAAGGAGACGCGTTAAAACCGCTCGGCGGTCCGCAGGCAGAGGTAGTACAGCCAATCGGTAAAGGATGAGCGGAAAGACGTACGTGACGCACGCCTCAGCCCGACCTTTAAGGGAAAGCCCCCTTCGAAGCCAAATCCTTACAGACGCTTCGACCTTAGACTGTACTTCCGACCAGTTCTTATCAAGCTGGAGACCGGGTCCGAACCATACGCCGAGGATCCGAACCGGGCCGTCAGTCCAGTTGAAAAGGCCCGGGAGCGCAGCCGCGCCACTCCAGGCAGCCAACCTTAGGCCATTGGATTTGCTAAGGTTGACTTTGGCCCCTGTCACTTTTTCGTACCTTCTGAGTGCCTTAGTCACCGCGAGAATGTCTCGAAAGCACGACACAAACACGGTGACATCATCGGCATACGCGGATACCCTGGCTCGCGCACCGCCAGGAAGAGCAATACCGCGTAGGGCCAGTCCAGGCTCCCCGATCCTAAGCCTGCGGAGAAAAGGCTCCAAGGCAAGGACGTAAAGCAGGGGAGACAGCGGACATCCCTGACGTACCGACCGAGAGACGGCAAAAGACTCCGATCGCATTCCATTCACTTGCACCACTGCCGTCGGCCCGCGATACAAAATGGAGATCCATCTGCGGAAGTCCGGTGTAAAACCGGAGGCCTCTAAAACAGATCCCAGGAACCGATGGTCGACCCTGTCAAAAGCTTTGGACTGATCTAAATTGATCAGCGCGGCTTCGGTGTCGTCTTCTAATCCCTCTATGATCGTGCGCATCAGATGCAAGTTGTTTTGAATCGATCTCCCCTTCACAGCATAATTCTGATCAGGTTCGACCAACTCAGCGATAACAAGCTGCAACCGATTTGCAAGAACTTTGGCCAAAATCTTTAAATCTGTGTTTAGCAGAGTTATGGGCCTGTAATCGTCTAATTCCCCACCATCTTGGCCCTTTTTCTGAAGCAATGTGATCACTCCCTTGGTGACTTGACCGGGGATGGAACCCTGTTCAAACCAGTGATTGAAAACATTGACCAGAATAGGTACGAAGATGTGCGACAGCCTCAAGAACAATTCATAGGGCAAACCATCGAGTCCCGGCGATTTGTCGTAGCCGACCTGCTTCAGTGCAGCCAAGACCTCACACTCTGTAACGCGCCCATCACAGCTAGCCGCTCGGGCCGCCTCCAGGCGGGGCGAGCCAGCTAAATAGCTGCCAAACTCCTCGACGCGGAGTCCGGGCAGTTGGGTGAACCGTTTCATGAAATGCTCACGAAATCCCCGGCAAATCTCCCGAGCCGACACAAGGGTGTGTCCTTCCGGGTGTTTGACTTGACGAATGAGACCGACCGAGCTGCGACGAAGTGGAGTTCTACGCTCTTGCGCGTCCACATTCACGGCTTCGTTGGACACTCTATCTAGCCTAGCTCTAACTACTTGACCTTCATACCGCACGTTAGCCGCACGTTTCAGGTCCCCCTTAGCTAGTTCTATGCCTAGGGAATCCCCCCCAGCCACCGCCCGGGCCAGCTTAGTTTCTAAACGCTTTTCTGTTTCTGCCTTATTTAAGGCGAGGCGTTGGCTATATTGAACAGAAAAGCGCCTAATGCCAACTTTGGCGTTAACCCACCACTTACTCCCGGTTACCGCCCCCACTAATCCCTTTTGAAAGTTAAGAGATAGCTGCTCCCGGAAGTCACGTATCTCCAGTAAGGAGGTATTTAACTTCCAGTAGCTAGCTACCTTATGTGTCTTAGGGCCTAACTCCAGACTGGCCACAAGTAGCTTGTGGTCAGAATGGCCTAACCAGTGGAACGTGGGACAAGAGATATAATCTACGTTGCCTCTTCTAATTAGCAATCTATCCAAGTAAGTACTTGAAAGGAAAGTGCCGCTAGCGAGCCACGTCCACATCTCCCGCCCTGGGTGATCGATACGAAATCTGTCGACCAGATCGCATTGTGCCATCAGATCAGACAGACTTGTCTCACACCTATCCGACCCACTAGGTCCCCCCACCTTATCTATCCTGGGATCAAGGATGGCATTCCAATCTCCCACTAGGATTAGCCGCTCCGAACCACCGAGAAACCCCTCCAACCCTCGGAAAAAGGAAACCCTCTCACGAATGGAATTGGGCGCATAAACCGCGACGATTCGAAACATGGCACTATTCACGGCAACATCAGCCACGACCAGTCTGCCATCAGCATCCGCGTGAACAACGTTTACCCTTGCTAACAGAGTGCGTCTAACTAACAGCGAAACTCCCCGAGCAGAACGGTCACCAAAAGCTGAAAAAACATCGAAATGTTCCGACAGCAGTCGGTGATCGTCCATCGAAACATAGTGAGTTTCCTGTACCGCAGCCACATCTAATTCAAAAGCCTTGAGATCCCCCAGTATGCGGGCTGCTTTGCTTAAGGATCTCAAGCCTCTCGCGTTCAAGCTTCCTAGTTTCAAGGTCGTAGCCATTGCACTAGTCAGTGTCAATCAGCGGCCTAAAGTCTTTGTCATTCAGGATGCCGACGGCATGCCCGATATTGCCAGTGAGCAATTCCGACGACGCGCGGCCGTCTCGGGAGATGCCCCCGACATCCAGGGGGAAGGTTAACTTTAAAGCTCTATAAAAAGAAGGGTGGACGTAAATGGGGATCCTCCCTTCACATTTATCCCTCAGATCGTCGAGGGAGTTGTGCCCTTCTTCCACCAACGTTAGACCCAGGATCGCATCCTTTGCTGCTTCTATCATTCGCCACATGGATTTCGTGCGGCGAATTTTCGTCTTCCTGACGAACGTGATCAGCAAAGGAGCATCGGGGAAGTTGGACGGGTTGGTAGTGTCCAGACCCTGGGTCTTCGTAAGGAGCTGCAGCGGTTTGATGGCACCTCTCTGCTGCGGCGTAAGCTCGGCAGCGGCGTGGTGCAGATCTGCATTGCAGATGAGGTCCCCTGGCAGGAAGGGGAGCTTTCTCGTCTTCTCCTTTCTTGTAGGAGAGGGCGACGCTTTTTGTTTCTTGGCCTGTTTGGCCACATTGGGAGTTTTGGACCCCGACTCTTCCTTTCGAGACAGAGAGCGGGAACTAGCTGGGGGAGTTTCAGTGGGGGAAGGGGATTTCTGCTCAGTGGTGGGTTTAGGTTTTGGGGATTCGGGGGACTGAGCAGGAGAGATAGTCATCTCTACGGACATTGGGGCGGGGGATTGGGGCCCAGCCTCTTTTGATAGTGAAACGGCACGTTTGGCCACCTTTCTGTCCCGGGTGAACTTTTTCTCTGTCTCTCGAGCCGGGGCCGGGCAAGCGTCACCCTCCATCTTCTCCCCTTCCGAGTCGGACGATGATGATGTTGATGAAGGTAGTGACAGGGGAGCCTCTGTCTTCCGTTTGGTGGCCGCTGCCGTGCCAGATGTTTGCTGCGGCTCCTTATCGGTGGGCATATCCTCGCTCATTGACTTGGCGGGACCCCGCATCCCTTTTACTTCAGAGGGCTGCACTTTGGAGGAGGGCTTCTGTGGTTTGTTCTTTCGGACCACTGGGGTGAAACCCTCCTCGTCTTTTCCGGTGTTAGGAGCTGCTGATGCCGCTGGACCTCCCGGGGCTGCGGCAGAAGGGGTCTTCTTGATTGGCGCCTTTTTTGGGCAGTCTTTCGCCATATGCCCCTTCTGCTCGCAGTGCCAGCAATGTGGCCTCCTGCCCTCGACGATGATAGACATCGACCAGGAGTCGCACTTGAGCAGTGGCGGTATCTTGTTGAAGCCATCCCGGTCCAAACGCATTTTAATTTTGTAGTCCCCTACCATTAGGTTATGGGGACCGCGGACCGGGATTATGGCTTCGACGTCCCCATATTGACTCATCACTGCACCTAGTTGCTCCGAGTCAATATAGCAGGGGACGCCGAGGACAGTGACTAGTGTCCTCCTCCTGCTCAAGTACTCCGGCCTGAGGATCAGATGTTTATGCCTCAGGTCGGCCCTGGCCAACTTCTCTGCTTCCTGTTCAGAGGGGAGTAAAAGGTCCCAGGTTGCGAAACCTCGACGGCAAATATATGTCGCCGGGACTTTCAGGGACCATAAAATCTCCCCTACCGTTTCGATCTGGAGCCCAGCCAGCCCTTTTGTTCTGGAGTCGATGGTGACTAGCGAAACAATTCGCTTCGCTAGCCGTTCCACCGCTCCTGGCGCTGCTTTGATAACGCTACCGTCGGTTAGTTCCTTGTACTTAGACTCGAACAACCGACGGTATTCTGACGGGCTTCTTTGCGACTGGGGTCCCCACTGGTCTTTAGGTGATTGGGCAGGAGAGTTGGTTTGCGCCGGAGTTGTAGGTGTTACAGCCTTCGTCGGCGACGGCGTCTTCTGCCCGGGAGGTATCGCCCATGAATTGGGTGTCTCCGCTGGTGTTGATGAGAGGGACGGCCACTCCTTTGGAGCTGTTTCCGGCGTTGTTGCCGGCGGAGTGGCCGCCTTGGTTCCTCTCTTGCCAGCGACATCCGCTGCTCCTTTCTTTGGTACAGTATGTGCCGCCCTCATCTTCCTCGGCCTGGACTGCCGCATGTTAGTCTGGGCCGGAACGTCTGGAGTCAGCTGCAGAACTTCCATGCTGCT
Source organism: Sepiola atlantica (assembly GCA_963556195.1). Classification (NCBI taxonomy): domain Eukaryota; kingdom Metazoa; phylum Mollusca; class Cephalopoda; order Sepiida; family Sepiolidae; genus Sepiola; species Sepiola atlantica. The sequence goes on from OY744529.1 coordinate 31,661,591, forward strand.
GTCTCTGCTACTGCCACGACTGCTCACAGGGCTGTGGTCGCTGCAGACACTGCTGTCGCTGCAAATGCTGCTGTCACTTCCAAAGAGTTCTTGGGTGAGGTTGCGGCATTGAGCAGAGTCCCTGTCAATGTGGGCTGGCGGCTGATCTGGGTCGGTGGCCCCTTCTTTGTGGGACTCCACCGACCGGGTCGCTCTTACTCCTGGAGGCAGGCGGCCTTTTCGCCTACTACCAGGCGGGCTGACGGTTGAAGCCCGGCGAGCGATTGGTACAGTGGGGAGTCGTTCCCACCGACCCAGATCACCTCTAGGATCTGAGCTATCCTGGGTGGAGCTGCCGTGCAAGCTAACAGGGCTCCCGCCTAAGGCGGCAGACCCTGATCTACTTTCAGTGCTGGGAGCGGCACTGGCGGACGTACTGGGCACGACGCCTATGGCGGCGTGACCGTCCTGCTGTTTGAGGTCTGCTCCCTCCCCGACCTGAGACCGTCGCCTCAGTTCGGAAAAGGAGCCCGGGCTAGACAAAGACTCTGCAGCAGAGCCCGGACCACTCCTCCCCTCTTCCATCCAACTCCCGGCTAGAGACCCGCCGATTCGGATTCAGGAAGACCGTCGCCAAAAGGTACGTAAGTCAGACCCGAAACCTGCCAGCTGCTTAAGTCAAGCCTGGGGGTTGGACACCTGCAAGAGAAGGGAACAAAAAGATTAATACAATGGAACCGCCCAACAGGGGCGGCCACCCAAGAGGGGTGTGAAGAGACAAATTGCCCAACAGGGGCTAGTCTAAGGGGACAGAGAGAGTCCCCTGAAGATTTAGCTTTAAACTGGGCGGGGCCCAAGTAGCTGGTCTCCTCTTAGGCAATCACGAGTGATTGCCTAAGAGTTGCCTGAAAAAATCGAAGACAAGTCAATGATTTTAACAGGCGGGAGAAAATCAATTTATTTATCCAAAAATTTGTACATAAATAATCAGATGTGGCACAAGGCCAAAAAGGGGTATGGGGGGGAAGATGGGGGTCGGGGGTCGTCCACTTGGTCTATGAATACCCTAAAAACTAGTTTCAGTCACCACAATACCACATTCACTCTATGGACTTAAGCTACTTAAAATATCCCCAGGTGTTTCAATGAATTTTATTTACAATAGATATTTACATGTGTGATGATGGGAGTGGGAGAACAAAAAACTAAGCCTTAAATAATCCCCCAAAAATAAATAAAAATAAAAGTGATGATAAAAATAAAGAACCAAAGAAAATGCTAATTAAGGTGTGTTAGTAAGGTACCCCCCATCCTATCTAGAGTATGAGCTGCTCGCTGTCTTCTGGTACAGACCGAAAGCAAGAGAGTAAGCTCCTAATTGGGAGTGGGCGTTTCTATGGGGGCAAAAGAAATGGAGGGATGGGTTTGTCGGGATGTGCGGTGTCCTTCAGGATAAGAACTATTATGGCGGGTCGGGGATATAAAATAAATTAGGGAGCGGGCATCCTGAAGGAGTTCTGACACCTAAAATAAAGCTGGGGGCAAAGAGCTCATTTATGCTACTAGCTAATAGGGACTGCGCCCAAAATTTACTGGTCAGTTTTTAAGGGGATTTTTGTTTTTCGACAAAGATGCTTTAAGGTCGCTGTGTGCCATGCCTAGGCAGGGAACACGAACTCGAATCTATTCCGCGTGAACACGCATAAGCTAGCGGTGTGTATCCACCTACTTTCGAAAAGTGGAGAAGGCAACCTCCTTCTATCAGATTTGATTTTGATTTTAAGCTGGTGTTTAAAATACGAAATCAAATCATAATAAGAAGGCGGCACCCCCCCACGCCCTATCTCTAAGCGAGAAGTATACACCACGAGTCTAGCTACGGCTAAGATCGCGAGCAAAACCATACGTTTCTCCCTGGGCCACAAGGGGTCCATGTTGAAGACAACGGATGCTAAATCCAAGCACGTCACCTGATCGGGGGTGATGCGAGCCGTCACCTCGCCGACATACGTCCAAAATTCACGAAGTTTGGAGCAGGTGAAAAAGGCATGTTCCGCCGTTTCAATTTCATCTTCCTCGCAACGTGGGCAAAAGGGGCTGATAGCCATACCAATTTTGAATCGTATGTCATTGAGGGGTAACACATTTCGAACCAATCGCCAGGTCAGAGAGAACTCAGAATTATTGAGATAGCTCCTGCCTGGCGCCCAATTCCACTGAGAGCGAGCCTCCTCCTCCGACAATCCAAGTCGCTCCCCAAGAGGATCCGAAGCGGTCCCCACCACTAACTCCCGATAGAATGTCCTTCTAGACCGGGCGAGGTCACTGGACCCCGGCAGCACTCTGAGCGCAGCTCGGCATTCGTTGAAGAACTGCGATTGACTCCTTGGCTTACGTCGGCATTCGGCCAAGTGGTCAGGGATGAGGTTAGGAAAAGCGCTTCCAACCGCAGGGCCCCACGCAGACTCCTCTGTCAAGGTTCGGCTCAGGAATGATAACCGCTCGGCATACAAATGGCTCGCCAAGTCGGGCATTCCCAAGCCTCCCACATCAGGACGTTGAGTACAGACCTGTCTACGGACTAGCGGCTTCCCCTTTGCCCACAAAAGCGAGAAAAGGAGACGCGTTAAAACCGCTCGGCGGTCCGCAGGCAGAGGTAGTACAGCCAATCGGTAAAGGATGAGCGGAAAGACGTACGTGACGCACGCCTCAGCCCGACCTTTAAGGGAAAGCCCCCTTCGAAGCCAAATCCTTACAGACGCTTCGACCTTAGACTGTACTTCCGACCAGTTCTTATCAAGCTGGAGACCGGGTCCGAACCATACGCCGAGGATCCGAACCGGGCCGTCAGTCCAGTTGAAAAGGCCCGGGAGCGCAGCCGCGCCACTCCAGGCAGCCAACCTTAGGCCATTGGATTTGCTAAGGTTGACTTTGGCCCCTGTCACTTTTTCGTACCTTCTGAGTGCCTTAGTCACCGCGAGAATGTCTCGAAAGCACGACACAAACACGGTGACATCATCGGCATACGCGGATACCCTGGCTCGCGCACCGCCAGGAAGAGCAATACCGCGTAGGGCCAGTCCAGGCTCCCCGATCCTAAGCCTGCGGAGAAAAGGCTCCAAGGCAAGGACGTAAAGCAGGGGAGACAGCGGACATCCCTGACGTACCGACCGAGAGACGGCAAAAGACTCCGATCGCATTCCATTCACTTGCACCACTGCCGTCGGCCCGCGATACAAAATGGAGATCCATCTGCGGAAGTCCGGTGTAAAACCGGAGGCCTCTAAAACAGACCCCAGGAACCGATGGTCGACCCTGTCAAAAGCTTTGGACTGATCTAAATTGATCAGCGCGGCTTCGGTGTCGTCTTCTAATCCCTCTATGATCGTGCGCATCAGATGCAAGTTGTTTTGAATCGATCTCCCCTTCACAGCATAATTCTGATCAGGTTCGACCAACTCAGCGATAACAAGCTGCAACCGATTTGCAAGAACTTTGGCCAAAATCTTTAAATCTGTGTTTAGCAGAGTTATGGGCCTGTAATCGTCTAATTCCCCACCATCTTGGCCCTTTTTCTGAAGCAATGTGATCACTCCCTTGGTGACTTGACCGGGGATGGAACCCTGTTCAAACCAGTGATTGAAAACATTGACCAGAATAGGTACGAAGATGTGCGACAGCCTCAAGAACAATTCATAGGGCAAACCATCGAGTCCCGGCGATTTGTCGTAGCCGACCTGCTTCAGTGCAGCCAAGACCTCACACTCTGTAACGCGCCCATCACAGCTAGCCGCTCGGGCCGCCTCCAGGCGGGGCGAGCCAGCTAAATAGCTGCCAAACTCCTCGACGCGGAGTCCGGGCAGTTGGGTGAACCGTTCCATGAAATGCTCACGAAATCCCCGGCAAATCTCCCGAGCCGACACAAGGGTGTGTCCTTCCGGGTGTTTGACTTGACGAATGAGACCGACCGAGCTGCGACGAAGTGGAGTTCTACGCTCTTGCGCGTCCACATTCACGGCTTCGTTGGACACTCTATCTAGCCTAGCTCTAACTACTTGACCTTCATACCGCACGTTAGCCGCACGTTTCAGGTCCCCCTTAGCTAGTTCTATGCCTAGGGAATCCCCCCCAGCCACCGCCCGGGCCAGCTTAGTTTCTAAACGCTTTTCTGTTTCTGCCTTATTTAAGGCGAGGCGTTGGCTATATTGAACAGAAAAGCGCCTAATGCCAACTTTGGCGTTAACCCACCACTTACTCCCGGTTACCGCCCCCACTAATCCCTTTTGAAAGTTAAGAGATAGCTGCTCCCGGAAGTCACGTATCTCCAGTAAGGAGGTATTTAACTTCCAGTAGCTAGCTACCTTGTGTGTCTTAGGGCCTAACTCCAGACTGGCCACAAGTAGCTTGTGGTCAGAATGGCCTAACCAGTGGAACGTGGGACAAGAGATATAATCTACGTTGCCTCTTCTAATTAGCAATCTATCCAAGTAAGTACTTGAAAGGAAAGTGCCGCTAGCGAGCCACGTCCACATCTCCCGCCCTGGGTGATCGATACGAAATCTGTCGACCAGATCGCATTGTGCCATCAGATCAGACAGACTTGTCTCACACCTATCCGACCCACTAGGTCCCCCCACCTTATCTATCCTGGGATCAAGGATGGCATTCCAATCTCCCACTAGGATTAGCCGCTCCGAACCACCGAGAAACCCCTCCAACCCTCGGAAAAAGGAAACCCTCTCACGAATGGAATTGGGCGCATAAACCGCGACGATTCGAAACATGGCACTATTCACGGCAACATCAGCCACGACCAGTCTGCCATCAGCATCCGCGTGAACAACGTTTACCCTTGCTAACAGAGTGCGTCTAACTAACAGCGAAACTCCCCGAGCAGAACGGTCACCAAATGCTGAAAAAACATCGAAATGTTCCGACAGCAGTCGATGATCGTCCATCGAAACATAGTGAGTTTCCTGTACCGCAGCCACATCTAATTCAAAAGCCTTGAGATCCCCCAGTATGCGGGCTGCTTTGCTTAAGGATCTCAAGCCTCTCGCGTTCAAGCTTCCTAGTTTCAAGGTCGTAGCCATTGCACTAGTCAGTGTCAATCAGCGGCCTAAAGTCTTTGTCAGTGAGGATGCCGACGGCATGCCCGATATTGCCAGTGAGCAATTCTGACGACGCGCGGCCGTCTCGGGAGATGCCCCCGACATCCAGGGGGAAGGTTAACTTTAAAGCTCTATAAAAACAAGGGTGGACGTAAATGGGGATCCTCCCTTCACATTTATCCCTCAGATCGTCGAGGGAGTTGTGCCCTTCTTCCACCAACGTTAGACCCAGGATCGCATCCTTTGCTGCTTCTATCATTCGCCACATGGATTTTGTGCGGCGAATTTTCGTCTTCCTGACGAACGTGATCAGCAAAGGAGCATCGGGGAAGTTGGACGGGTTGGTAGTGTCCAGACCCTGGGTCTTCGTAAGGAGCTGCAGCGGCCTGAGCGCGCTTCTTTGCTGCGGCGTGAGCTCGGCAGCGGCGTGGTGCAGATCTGCATTGCAGATGAGGTCCCCTGGCAGGAAGGGGAGCTTTCTCGTCTTCTCCTTTCTTGTAGGAGAGGGCGACGCTTTTTGTTTCTTGGCCTGTTTGGCCACATTGGGAGTTTTGGACCCCGACTCTTCCTTTCGAGACAGAGAGCGGGAACTAGCTGGGGGAGTTTCAGTGGGGGAAGGGGATTTCTGCTCAGTGGTGGGTTTAGGTTTTGGGGATTCGGGGGACTGAGCAGGAGAGATAGTCATCTCTACGGACATTGGGGCGGGGGATTGGGGCCCAGCCTCTTTTGATAGTGAAACGGCACGTTTGGCCACCTTTCTGTCCCGGGTGAACTTTTTCTCTGTCTCTCGAGCCGGGGCCGGGCAAGCGTCACCCTCCATCTTCTCCCCTTCCGAGTCGGACGATGATGATGTTGATGAAGGTAGTGACAGGGGAGCCTCTGTCTTCCGTTTGGTGGCCGCTGCCGTGCCAGATGTTTGCTGCTGCTCCTTATCGGTGGGCATATCCTCGCTCATTGACTTAGCGGGACCCCGCATCCCTTTTACATCAGAGGGCTGCACTTTGGAGGAGGGCTTCTGTGGTTTGTTCTTTCGGACCACTGGGGTGAAACCCTCCTCGTCCTTTCCGGTTTTAGGAGCTGCTGATGCCGCTGGACCTCCCGGGGCTGCGGCAGAAGGGGTCTTCTTGATTGGCGCCTTTTTCGGGCAGTCTCTCGCCATATGCCCCTTCTGCTCGCAGTGCCAGCAATGTGGCCTCCTGCCCTCGACGATGATAGACATCGACCAGGAGTCGCACTTGAGCAGTGGCGGTATCTTGTTGAAGCCATCCCGGTCCAAACGCATTTTAATTTTGTAGTCCCCTACCATTAGGTTATGGGGACCGCGGACCGGGATTATGGCTTCGACGTCCCCATATTGACTCATCACTGCACCTAGTTGCTCCGAGTCAATATAGCAGGGGACGCCGAGGACAGTGACTAGTGTCCTCCTCCTGCTCAAGTACTCCGGCCTGAGGATCAGATGTTTATGCCTCAGGTCGGCCCTGGCCAACTTCTCTGCTTCCTGTTCAGAGGGGAGTAAAAGGTCCCAGGTTGCGAAACCTCGACGGCAAATATATGTCGCCGGGACTTTCAGGGACCATAAAATCTCCCCTACCGTTTCGATCTGGAGCCCAGCCAGCCCTTTGGTTCTGGAGTCGATGGTGACTAGCGAAACAATTCGCTTCGCTAGCCGTTCCACCGCTCCTGGCGCTGCTTTGATAACGCTACCGTCGGTTAGTTCCTTGTACTTAGACTCGAACAACCGACGGTATTCTGACGGGCTTCTTTGCGACTGGGGTCCCCACTGGTCTTTTGGTGATTGGGCAGGAGAGTTGGTTTGCGCCGGAGTTGTAGGTGTTACAGCCTTCGTCGGCGACGGCGTCTTCTGCCCGGGAGGTATCGCCCATGAATTGGGTGTCTCCGCTGGTGTTGATGAGAGGGACGGCCACTCCTTTGGAGCTGTTTCCGGCGTTGTTGCCGGCGGAGTGGCCGCCTTGGTTCCTCTCTTGCCAGCGACATCCGCTGCTCCTTTCTTTGGTACAGTATGTGCCGCCCTCATCTTCCTCGGCCTGGACTGCCGCATGTTAGTCTGGGCCGGAACGTCTGGAGTCAGCTGCAGAACTTCCATGCTGCTGTCTCTGCTACTGCCACGACTGCTCACAGGGCTGTGGTCGCTGCAGACACTGCTGTCGCTGCAAATGCTGCTGTCACTTCCAAAGAGTTCTTGGGTGAGGTTGCGGCATTGAGCAGAGTCCCTGTCAATGTGGGCTGGCGGCTGATCTGGGTCGGTGGCCCCTTCTTTGTGGGACTCCACCGACCGGGTCGCTCTTACTCCTGGAGGCAGGCGGCCTTTTCGCCTACTACCAGGCGGGCTGACGGTTGAAGCCCGGCGAGCGATTGGTACAGTGGGGAGTCGTTCCCACCGACCCAGATCACCTCTAGGATCTGAGCTATCCTGGGTGGAGCTGCCGGGGACAGCAGCGTGCAAGCTAACAGGGCTCCCGCCTAAGGCGGCAGACCCTGATCTACTTTCAGTGCTGGGAGCGGCACTGGCGGACGTACTGGGCACGACGCCTATGGCGGCGTGACCGTCCTGCTGTTTGAGGTCTGCTCCCTCCCCGACCTGAGACCGTCGCCTCAGTTCGGAAAAGGAGCCCGGGCTAGACAAAGACTCTGCAGCAGAGCCCGGACCACTCCTCCCCTCTTCCATCCAACTCCCGGCTAGAGACCCGCCGATTCGGATTCAGGAAGACCGTCGCCAAAAGGTACGTAAGTCAGACCCGAAACCTGCCAGCTGCTTAAGTCAAGCCTGGGGGTTGGACACCTGCAAGAGAAGGGAACAAAAAGATTAATACAATGGAACCGCCCAACAGGGGCGGCCACCCAAGAGGGGTGTGAAGAGACAAATTGCCCAACAGGGGCTAGTCTAAGGGGACAGAGAGAGTCCCCTGATGATTTAGCTTTAAACTGGGCGGGGCCCAAGTAGCTGGTCTCCTCTTAGGCAATCACAAGTGATTGCCTAAGAGTTGCCTGAGAAAATCGAAGACAAGTCAATGATTTTAACAGGCGGGAGAAAATCAATTTATTTATCCAAAAAATTTTACAATGTTTTAGATGTGGCACAAGGCCAAAAAAGGGGTATGGGGGGGAAAATGGGGGTCGGGGGTCGTCCACTTGGTCTATGAATACCCTAGAAACTAGTTTCAGTCACCATAATACCACATTCACTCTATGGACTTAAGCTACTTAAAATATCCCCAGGTGTTTCAATGAATTTTATTTACAAAGATTATGTACATGTGTGATGATGGGAGTGGGAGAACAAAAAACTAAGCCTTAAATAATCCCCCAAAAATAAATAAAAATAAAAGTGATGGTAAAAATAAAGAAACAAGGAAAATGCTAATTAAGATAAGTTAGTAGGGTCCCCCCCACCTATCTAAGGTATGAAATGCTCGCTGTCTTCCGGTAAAAACCGAAAGCAAGAGAGTCAGTTCCTAATTGGGAGTGGGCGTTTCTATGGGGGCAAAAGAAATGGAGGGATGGGTTTGACGGGATGTGCGGTGTCCTTCAGGATAAGTACTTTTAGGGCGGGTCAGGGATATAAAATAAATTAGGGAACGGGCATCCTGAAGGAGTTCTGACACCTAAAATAAATCTGGGGACAGAGAGCTCATTTACGCTACTAGCTAATAGGGACTGCGCCAAAGAATTTGCTGGTCAGTTTTTTTTTTAAAAAGGGGTTGTTTTTTCGACAAAGAGACTTTGAGGTCGCTGTGTGCCATGCCTAGGCAGGGAACACGAACTCGAATCTATTCCGCGTGAACACGCATAAACTAGCGGTGTGTATCCACCTACTTTTGAAAAGTGAAGAAGGCAACCTCCTTCTATCAGATTTGATTTTGATTTTAAGCTGGTGTTTAAAATACGAAATCAAATCATAATAAGAAGGCGGCACCCCCCCACGCCCTATCTCTAAGCGAGAAGTATACACCACGAGTCTAGCTACGGCTAAGATCGCGAGCAAAACCATACGTTTCTCCCTGGGCCACAAGGGGTCCATGTTGAAGACAACGGATGCTAAATCCAAGCACGTCACCCGATCGGGGGTGATGCGAGCCGTCACCTCGCCGACATACGTCCAAAATTCACGAAGTTTGGAGCAGGTGAAAAAGGCATGTTCCGCCGTTTCAATTTCATCTTCCTCGCAACGTGGGCAAAAGGGGCTGATAGCCATACCAATTTTGAATCGTATGTCATTGAGGGGTAACACATTTCGAACCAATCGCCAGGTCAGAGAGAACTCAGAATTATTGAGATAGCTCCTGCCTGGCGCCCAATTCCACTGAGAGCGAGCCTCCTCCTCCGACAATCCAAGTCGCTCCCCAAGAGGATCCGAAGCGGTCCCCACCACTAACTCCCGATAGAATGTCCTTCTAGACCGGGCGAGGTCACTGGACCCCGGCAGCACTCTGAGCGCAGCTCGGCATTCGTTGAAGAACTGCGATTGACTCCTTGGCTTACGTCGGCATTCGGCCAAGTGGTCAGGGATGAGGTTAGGAAAAGCGCTTCCAACCGCAGGGCCCCACGCAGACTCCTCTGTCAAGGTTCGGCTCAGGAATGATAACCGCTCGGCATACAAATGGCTCGCCAAGTCGGGCATTCCCAAGCCTCCCACATCAGGACGTTGAGTACAGACCTGTCTACGGACTAGCGGCTTCCCCCTTGCCCACAAAAGCGAGAAAAGGAGACGCGTTAAAACCGCTCGGCGGTCCGCAGGCAGAGGTAGTACAGCCAATCGGTAAAGGATGAGCGGAAAGACGTACGTGACGCACGCCTCAGCCCGACCTTTAAGGGAAAGCCCCCTTCGAAGCCAAATCCTTACAGACGCTTCGACCTTAGACTGTACTTCCGACCAGTTCTTATCAAGCTGGAGACCGGGTCCGAACCATACGCCAAGGATCCGAACCGGGCCGTCAGTCCAGTTGAAAAGGCCCGGGAGCGCAGCCGCGCCACTCCAGGCAGCCAACCTTAGGCCATTGGATTTGCTAAGGTTGACTTTGGCCCCTGTCACTTTTTCGTACCTTCTGAGTGCCTTAGTCACCGCGAGAATGTCTCGAAAGCACGACACAAACACGGTGACATCATCGGCATACGCGGATACCCTGGCTCGCGCACCGCCAGGAAGAGCAATACCGCGTAGGGCCAGTCCAGGCTCCCCGATCCTAAGCCTGCGGAGAAAAGGCTCCAAGGCAAGGACGTAAAGCAGGGGAGACAGCGGACATCCCTGACGTACCGACCGAGAGACGGCAAAAGACTCCGATCGCATTCCATTCACTTGCACCACTGCCGTCGGCCCGCGATACAAAATGGAGATCCATCTGCGGAAGTCCGGTGTAAAACCGGAGGCCTCTAAAACAGATCCCAGGAAACGATGGTCGACCCTGTCAAAAGCTTTGGACTGATCTAAATTGATCAGCGCGGCTTCGGTGTCGTCTTCTAATCCCTCTATGATCGTGCGCATCAGATGCAAGTTGTTTTGAATCGATCTCCCCTTCACAGCGTAATTCTGATCAGGTTCGACCAACTCAGCGATAACAAGCTGCAACCGATTTGCAAGAACTTTGGCCAAAATCTTTAAATCTGTGTTTAGCAGAGTTATGGGCCTGTAATCGTCTAATTCCCCACCATCTTGGCCCTTTTTCTGAAGCAATGTGATCACTCCCTTGGTGACTTGACCGGGGATAGAACCCTGTTCAAACCAGTGATTGAACACATTGACCAGAATAGGTACGAAGATGTGCGACAGCCTCAAGAACAATTCATAGGGCAAACCATCGAGTCCCGGCGATTTGTCGTAGCCGACCTGCTTCAGTGCAGCCAAGACCTCACACTCTGTAACGCGCCCATCACAGCTAGCCGCTCGGGCCGCCTCCAGGCGGGGCGAGCCAGCTAAATAGCTGCCAAACTCCTCGACGCGGAGTCCGGGCAGTTGGGTGAACCGTTCCATGAAATGCTCACGAAATCCCCGGCAAATCTCCCGAGCCGACACAAGGGTGTGTCCTTCCGGGTGTTTGACTTGACGAATGAGACCGACCGAGCTGCGACGAAGTGGAGTTCTACGCTCTTGCGCGTCCACATTCACGGCTTCGTTGGACACTCTATCTAGCCTAGCTCTAACTACTTGACCTTCATACCGCACGTTAGCCGCACGTTTCAGGTCCCCCTTAGCTAGTTCTATGCCTAGGGAATCCCCCCCAGCCACCGCCCGGGCCAGCTTAGTTTCTAAACGCTTTTCTGTTTCTGCCTTATTTAAGGCGAGGCGTTGGCTATATTGAACAGAAAAGCGCCTAATGCCAACTTTGGCGTTAACCCACCACTTACTCCCGGTTACCGCCCCCACTAATCCCTTTTGAAAGTTAAGAGATAGCTGCTCCCGGAAGTCACGTATCTCCAGTAAGGAGGTATTTAACTTCCAGTAGCTAGCTACCTTGTGTATCTTAGGGCCTAACTCCAGACTGGCCACAAGTAGCTTGTGGTCAGAATGGCCTAACCAGTGGAACGTGGGACAAGAGATATAATCTACGTTGCCTCTTCTAATTAGCAATCTATCCAAGTAAGTACTTGAAAGGAAAGTGCCGCTAGCGAGCCACGTCCACATCTCCCGCCCTGGGTGATCGATACGAAATCTGTCGACCAGATCGCATTGTGCCATCAGATCAGACAGACTTGTCTCACACCTATCCGACCCACTAGGTCCCCCCACCTTATCTATCCTGGGATCAAGGATGGCATTCCAATCTCCCACTAGGATTAGCCGCTCCGAACCACCGAGAAACCCCTCCAACCCTCGGAAAAAGGAAACCCTCTCACGAATGGAATTGGGCGCATAAACCGCGACGATTCGAAACATGGCACTATTCACGGCAACATCAGCCACGACCAGTCTGCCATCAGCATCCGCGTGAACAACGTTTACCCTTGCTAACAGAGTGCGTCTAACTAACAGCGAAACTCCCCGAGCAGAACGGTCACCAAATGCTGAAAAAACATCGAAATGTTCCGACAGCAGTCGATGATCGTCCATCGAAACATAGTGAGTTTCCTGTACCGCAGCCACATCTAATTCAAAAGCCTTGAGATCCCCCAGTATGCGGGCTGCTTTGCTTAAGGATCTCAAGCCTCTCGCGTTCAAGCTTCCTAGTTTCAAGGTCGTAGCCATTGCACTAGTCAGTGTCAATCAGCGGCCTAAAGTCTTTGTCAGTGAGGATGCCGACGGCATGCCCGATATTGCCAGTGAGCAATTCTGACGACGCGCGGCCGTCTCGGGAGATGCCCCCGACATCCAGGGGGAAGGTTAACTTTAAAGCTCTATAAAAACAAGGGTGGACGTAAATGGGGATCCTCCCTTCACATTTATCCCTCAGATCGTCGAGGGAGTCGTGCCCTTCTTCCACCAACGTTAGACCCAGGATCGCATCCTTTGCTGCTTCTATCATTCGCCACATGGATTTCGTGCGGCGAATTTTCGTCTTCCTGACGAACGTGATCAGCAAAGGAGCATCGGGGAAGTTGGACGGGTTGGTAGTGTCCAGACCCTGGGTCTTCGTAAGGAGCTGCAGCGGTTTGATGGCACCTCTCTGCTGCGGCGTAAGCTCGGCAGCGGCGTGGTGCAGATCTGCATTGCAGATGAGGTCCCCTGGCAGGAAGGGGAGCTTTCTCGTCTTCTCCTTTCTTGTAGGAGAGGGCGACGCTTTTTGTTTCTTGGCCTGTTTGGCCACATTGGGAGTTTTGGACCCCGACTCTTCCTTTCGAGACAGAGAGCGGGAACTAGCTGGGGGAGTTTCAGTGGGGGAAGGGGATTTCTGCTCAGTGGTGGGTTTAGGTTTTGGGGATTCGGGGGACTGAGCAGGAGAGATAGTCATCTCTACGGACATTGGGGCGGGGGATTGGGGCCCAGCCTCTTTTGATAGTGAAACGGCACGTTTGGCCACCTTTCTGTCCCGGGTGAACTTTTTCTCTGTCTCTCGAGCCGGGGCCGGGCAAGCGTCACCCTCCATCTTCTCCCCTTCCGAGTCGGACGATGATGATGTTGATGAAGGTAGTGACAGGGGAGCCTCTGTCTTCCGTTTGGTGGCCGCTGCCGTGCCAGATGTTTGCTGCGGCTCCTTATCGGTGGGCATATCCTCGCTCATTGACTTAGCGGGACCCCGCATCCCTTTTACATCAGAGGGCTGCACTTTGGAGGAGGGCTTCTGTGGTTTGTTCTTTCGTACCACTGGGGTGAAACCCTCCTCGTCCTTATCAGTTCTAGGAGCTACTGATGCCGCTGGACCTCCCGGGGCTGCGGCAGAAGGGGTCTTCTTGATTGGCGCCTTTTTTGGGCAGTCTTTCGCCATATGCCCCTTCTGCTCGCAGTGCCAGCAATGTGGCCTCCTGCCCTCGACGATGATAGACATCGACCAGGAGTCGCACTTGAGCAGTGGCGGTATCTTGTTGAAGCCATCCCGGTCCAAACGCATTTTAATTTTGTAGTCCCCTACCATTAGGTTATGGGGACCGCGGACCGGGATTATGGCTTCGACGTCCCCATATTGACTCATCACTGCACCTAGTTGCTCCGAGTCAATATAGCAGGGGACGCCGAGGACAGTGACTAGTGTCCTCCTCCTGCTCAAGTACTCCGGCCTGAGGATCAGATGTTTATGCCTCAGGTCGGCCCTGGCCAACTTCTCTGCTTCCTGTTCAGAGGGGAGTAAAAGGTCCCAGGTTGCGAAACCTCGACGGCAAATATATGTCGCCGGGACTTTCAGGGACCATAAAATCTCCCCTACCGTTTCGATCTGGAGCCCAGCCAGCCCTTTGGTTCTGGAGTCGATGGTGACTAGCGAAACAATTCGCTTCGCTAGCCGTTCCACCGCTCCTGGCGCTGCTTTGATAACGCTACCGTCGGTTAGTTCCTTGTACTTAGACTCGAACAACCGACGGTATTCTGACGGGCTTCTTTGCGACTGGGGTCCCCACTGGTCTTTAGGTGATTGGGCAGGAGAGTTGGTTTGCGCCGGAGTTGTAGGTGTTACAGCCTTCGTCGGCGACGGCGTCTTCTGCCCGGGAGGTATCGCCCATGAATTGGGTGTCTCCGCTGGTGTTGATGAGAGGGACGGCCACTCCTTTGGAGCTGTTTCCGGCGTTGTTGCCGGCGGAGTGGCCGCCTTGGTTCCTCTCTTGCCAGCGACATCCGCTGCTCCTTTTTTGGTGACGGTGCGAGCAGCCCCCATCTTCCTCGGCCTAGACTGCCGCATGCTAGCCTTGGCCGGGCCATCTGGAGTCAGCTGCAGAACTTCCATGCTGCTGTCTCTGCTACTGCCACGACTGCTCACAGGGCTGTGGTCGCTGCAGACACTGCTGTCGCTGCAAATGCTGCTGTCACTTCCAAAGAGTTCTTGGGTGAGGTTGCGGCATTGAGCAGAGTCCCTGTCAATGTGGGCTGGCGGCTGATCTGGGTCGGTGGCCCCTTCTTTGTGGGACTCCACCGACCGGGTCGCTCTTACTCCTGGAGGCAGGCGGCCTTTTCGCCTACTACCAGGCGGGCTGACGGTTGAAGCCCGGCGAGCGATTGGTACAGTGGGGAGTCGTTCCCACCGACCCAGATCACCTCTAGGATCTGAGCTATCCTGGGTGGAGCTGCCGGGGACAGCAGCGTGCAAGCTAACAGGGCTCCCGCCTAAGGCGGCAGACCCTGATCTACTTTCAGTGCTGGGAGCGGCACTGGCGGACGTACTGGGCACGACGCCTATGGCGGCGTGACCGTCCTGCTGTTTGAGGTCTGCTCCCTCCCCGACCTGAGACCGTCGCCTCAGTTCGGAAAAGGAGCCCGGGCTAGACAAAGACTCTGCAGCAGAGCCCGGACCACTCCTCCCCTCTTCCATCCAACTCCCGGCTAGAGACCCGCCGATTCGGATTCAGGAAGACCGTCGCCAAAAGGTACGTAAGTCAGACTCGAAACCTGCCAGCTGCTTAAGTCAAGCCTGGGGGTTGGACACCTGCAAGAGAAGGGAACAAAAAGGTTAATACAATGGAACCGCCCAACAGGGGCGGCCACCCAAGAGGGGTGTGAAGAGACAAATTGCCCAACAGGGGCTAGTCTAAGGGGACAGAGAGAGTCCCCTGAAGATTTAGCTTTAAACTGGGCGGGGCCCAAGTAGCTGGTCTCCTCTTAGGCAATCACAAGTGATTGCCTAAGAGTTGCCTGAAAAAATACAAGACGAGTCAAGATTTTAAAAGGCGGGAGAAAATCAATTTATTTATCCAAATAATATACAAAATACATTAAATAGATGTGGCACAAGGCCAAAAGGGGGTATGGGGGGGAAAGTGGGGGTCGGGGGTCGTCCACTTGGTCTATGAATACCCTAGAAACTAGTTTCAGTCACCATAATACCACATTCACTCTATGGACTTAAGCTACTTAAAATATCCCCAGGTGTTTCAATGAATTTTATTTACAAAGATTATGTACATGTGTGATGATGGGAGTGGGAGAACAAAAAACTAAGCCTTAAATAATCCCCCAAAAATAAATAAAAATAAAAGTGATGGTAAAAATAAAGAAACAAGGAAAATGCTAATTAAGATAAGTTAGTAGGGTCCCCCCCACCTATCTAAGGTATGAAATGCTCGCTGTCTTCCGGTAAAAACCGAAAGCAAGAGAGTCAGTTCCTAATTGGGAGTGGGCGTTTCTATGGGGGCAAAAGAAATGGAGGGATGGGTTTGTCGGGATGTGCGGTGTCCTTCAGGATAAGTACTTTTAGGGCGGGTCAGGGATATAAAATAAATTAGGGAACGGGCATCCTGAAGGAGTTCTGACACCTAAAATAAATCTGGGGACAGAGAGCTCATTTACGCTACTAGCTAATAGGGACTGCGCCAAAGAATTTGCTGGTCAGTTTTTTGTTTTTTTTTAAAAGGGGTTGTTTTTTCGACAAAGAGACTTTGAGGTCGCTGTGTGCCATGCCTAGGCAGGGAACACGAACTCGAATCTATTCCGCGTGAACACGCATAAACTAGCGGTGTGTATCCACCTACTTTTGAAAAGTGAAGAAGGCAACCTCCTTCTATCAGATTTGATTTTGATTTTAAGCTGGTGTTTAAAATACGAAATCAAATCATAATAAGAAGGCGGCACCCCCCCACGCCCTATCTCTAAGCGAGAAGTATACACCACGAGTCTAGCTACGGCTAAGATCGCGAGCAAAACCATACGTTTCTCCCTGGGCCACAAGGGGTCCATGTTGAAGACAACGGATGCTAAATCCAAGCACGTCACCCGATCGGGGGTGATGCGAGCCGTCACCTCGCCGACATACGTCCAAAATTCACGAAGTTTGGAGCAGGTGAAAAAGGCATGTTCCGCCGTTTCAATTTCATCTTCCTCGCAACGTGGGCAAAAGGGGCTGATAGCCATACCAATTTTGAATCGTATGTCATTGAGGGGTAACACATTTCGAACCAATCGCCAGGTCAGAGAGAACTCAGAATTATTGAGATAGCTCCTGCCTGGCGCCCAATTCCACTGAGAGCGAGCCTCCTCCTCCGACAATCCAAGTCGCTCCCCAAGAGGATCCGAAGCGGTCCCCACCACTAACTCCCGATAGAATGTCCTTCTAGACCGGGCGAGGTCACTGGACCCCGGCAGCACTCTGAGCGCAGCTCGGCATTCGTTGAAGAACTGCGATTGACTCCTTGGCTTACGTCGGCATTCGGCCAAGTGGTCAGGGATGAGGTTAGGAAAAGCGCTTCCAACCGCAGGGCCCCACGCAGACTCCTCTGTCAAGGTTCGGCTCAGGAATGATAACCGCTCGGCATACAAATGGCTCGCCAAGTCGGGCATTCCCAAGCCTCCCACATCAGGACGTTGAGTACAGACCTGTCTACGGACTAGCGGCTTCCCCTTTGCCCACAAAAGCGAGAAAAGGAGACGCGTTAAAACCGCTCGGCGGTCCGCAGGCAGAGGTAGTACAGCCAATCGGTAAAGGATGAGCGGAAAGACGTACGTGACGCACGCCTCAGCCCGACCTTTAAGGGAAAGCCCCCTTCGAAGCCAAATCCTTACAGACGCTTCGACCTTAGACTGTACTTCCGACCAGTTCTTATCAAGCTGGAGACCGGGTCCGAACCATACGCCGAGGATCCGAACCGGGCCGTCAGTCCAGTTGAAAAGGCCCGGGAGCGCAGCCGCGCCACTCCAGGCAGCCAACCTTAGGCCATTGGATTTGCTAAGGTTGACTTTGGCCCCTGTCACTTTTTCGTACCTTCTGAGTGCCTTAGTCACCGCGAGAATGTCTCGAAAGCACGACACAAACACGGTGACATCATCGGCATACGCGGATACCCTGGCTCGCGCACCGCCAGGAAGAGCAATACCGCGTAGGGCCAGTCCAGGCTCCCCGATCCTAAGCCTGCGGAGAAAAGGCTCCAAGGCAAGGACGTAAAGCAGGGGAGACAGCGGACATCCCTGACGTACCGACCGAGAGACGGCAAAAGACTCCGATCGCATTCCATTCACTTGCACCACTGCCGTCGGCCCGCGATACAAAATGGAGATCCATCTGCGGAAGTCCGGTGTAAAACCGGAGGCCTCTAAAACAGATCCCAGGAACCGATGGTCGACCCTGTCAAAAGCTTTGGACTGATCTAAATTGATCAGCGCGGCTTCGGTGTCGTCTTCTAATCCCTCTATGATCGTGCGCATCAGATGCAAGTTGTTTTGAATCGATCTCCCCTTCACAGCATAATTCTGATCAGGTTCGACCAACTCAGCGATAACAAGCTGCAACCGATTTGCAAGAACTTTGGCCAAAATCTTTAAATCTGTGTTTAGCAGAGTTATGGGCCTGTAATCGTCTAATTCCCCACCATCTTGGCCCTTTTTCTGAAGCAATGTGATCACTCCCTTGGTGACTTGACCGGGGATGGAACCCTGTTCAAACCAGTGATTGAAAACATTGACCAGAATAGGTACGAAGATGTGCGACAGCCTCAAGAACAATTCATAGGGCAAACCATCGAGTCCCGGCGATTTGTCGTAGCCGACCTGCTTCAGTGCAGCCAAGACCTCACACTCTGTAACGCGCCCATCACAGCTAGCCGCTCGGGCCGCCTCCAGGCGGGGCGAGCCAGCTAAATAGCTGCCAAACTCCTCGACGCGGAGTCCGGGCAGTTGGGTGAACCGTTCCATGAAATGCTCACGAAATCCCCGGCAAATCTCCCGAGCCGACACAAGGGTGTGTCCTTCCGGGTGTTTGACTTGACGAATGAGACCGACCGAGCTGCGACGAAGTGGAGTTCTACGCTCTTGCGCGTCCACATTCACGGCTTCGTTGGACACTCTATCTAGCCTAGCTCTAACTACTTGACCTTCATACCGCACGTTAGCCGCACGTTTCAGGTCCCCCTTAGCTAGTTCTATGCCTAGGGAATCCCCCCCCAGCCACCGCCCGGGCCAGCTTAGTTTCTAAACGCTTTTCTGTTTCTGCCTTATTTAAGGCGAGGCGTTGGCTATATTGAACAGAAAAGCGCCTAATGCCAACTTTGGCGTTAACCCACCACTTACTCCCGGTTACCGCCCCCACTAATCCCTTTTGAAAGTTAAGAGATAGCTGCTCCCGGAAGTCACGTATCTCCAGTAAGGAGGTATTTAACTTCCAGTAGCTAGCTACCTTGTGTGTCTTAGGGCCTAACTCCAGACTGGCCACAAGTAGCTTGTGGTCAGAATGGCCTAACCAGTGGAACGTGGGACAAGAGATATAATCTACGTTGCCTCTTCTAATTAGCAATCTATCCAAGTAAGTACTTGAAAGGAAAGTGCCGCTAGCGAGCCACGTCCACATCTCCCGCCCTGGGTGATCGATACGAAATCTGTCGACCAGATCGCATTGTGCCATCAGATCAGACAGACTTGTCTCACACCTATCCGACCCACTAGGTCCCCCCACCTTATCTATCCTGGGATCAAGGATGGCATTCCAATCTCCCACTAGGATTAGCCGCTCCGAACCACCGAGAAACCCCTCCAACCCTCGGAAAAAGGAAACCCTCTCACGAATGGAATTGGGCGCATAAACCGCGACGATTCGAAACATGGCACTATTCACGGCAACATCAGCCACGACCAGTCTGCCATCAGCATCCGCGTGAACAACGTTTACCCTTGCTAACAGAGTGCGTCTAACTAACAGCGAAACTCCCCGAGCAGAACGGTCACCAAAAGCTGAAAAAACATCGAAATGTTCCGACAGCAGTCGGTGATCGTCCATCGAAACATAGTGAGTTTCCTGTACCGCAGCCACATCTAATTCAAGAGCCTTGAGATCCCCCAGTATGCGGGCTGCCTTGCTTAAGGATCTCAAGCCTCTCGCGTTCAAGCTTCCTAGTTTCAAGGTCGTAGCCATTGCACTAGTCAGTGTCAATCAGCGGCCTAAAGTCTTTGTCAGTGAGGATGCCGACGGCATGCCCGATATTGCCAGTGAGCAATTCTGACGACGCGCGGCCGTCTCGGGAGATGCCCCCGACATCCAGGGGGAAGGTTAACTTTAATGCTCTATAAAAACAAGGGTGGACGTAAATGGGGATCCTCCCTTCACATTTATCCCTCAGATCGTCGAGGGAGTCGTGCCCTTCTTCCACCAACGTTAGACCCAGGATCGCATCCTTTGCTGCTTCTATCATTCGCCACATGGATTTCGTGCGGCGAATTTTCGTCTTCCTGACGAACGTGATCAGCAAAGGAGCATCGGGGAAGTTGGACGGGTTGGTAGTGTCCAGACCCTGGGTCTTCGTAAGGAGCTGCAGCGGCCTGAGCGCGCTTCTTTGCTGCGGCGTGAGCTCGGCAGCGGCGTGGTGCAGATCTGCTTCGCAGATGAGGTCCCCTGGCAGGAAGGGGAGCTTTCTCGTCTTCTCCTTTCTTGTAGGGGAGGGCGACGCTTTTTGTTTCTTGGCCTGTTTGGCCACATTGGGAGTTTTGGACCCCGACTCTTCCTTTCGAGACAGAGAGCGGGAACTAGCTGGGGGAGTTTCAGTGGGGGAAGGGGATTTCTGCTCAGTGGTGGGTTTAGGTTTTGGGGATTCGGGGGACTGAGCAGGAGAGATAGTCATCTCTACGGACATCGGGGCGGGGGATTGGGGCCCAGCCTCTTTTTCTTGTGAAACGGCACGTTTGGCCACCTTTCTATCCCGGGTGAACTTTTTCACTGTCTCTCGAGCCGGGGCCGGGCCAGCGTCACCCTCCATCTTCTCCCCTTCCGATTCGGACGATGAAGCTGTTGACGAAGGTAGTGACAGGGGAACCTCGGTTTTTCGTTTCGTGGCCGCTGCCGTGCCAGATGTTTGCTGCGGCTCCTTATCGGTGGGCATATCCTCGCTCATTGACTTGGCGGGACCCCGCATCCCTTTTACTTCAGAGGGCTGCACTTTGGAGGAGGGCTTCTGTGGTTTGTTCTTTCGGACCACTGGGGTGAAACCCTCCTCGTCTTTTCCGGTTTTAGGAGCTGCTGATGCCGCTGGACCTCCCGGGGCTGCGGCAGAAGGGGTCTTCTTGATTGGCGCCTTTTTTGGGCAGTCTTTCGCCATATGCCCCTTCTGCTCGCAGTGCCAGCAATGTGGCCTCCTGCCCTCGACGATGATAGACATCGACCAGGAGTCGCACTTGAGCAGTGGCGGTATCTTGTTGAAGCCATCCCGGTCCAAACGCATTTTAATTTTGTAGTCCCCTACCATTAGGTTATGGGGACCGCGGACCGGGATTATGGCTTCGACGTCCCCATATTGACTCATCACTGCACCTAGTTGCTCCGAGTCAATATAGCAGGGGACGCCGAGGACAGTGACTAGTGTCCTCCTCCTGCTCAAGTACTCCGGCCTGAGGATCAGATGTTTATGCCTCAGGTCGGCCCTGGCCAACTTCTCTGCTTCCTGTTCAGAGGGGAGTAAAAGGTCCCAGGTTGCGAAACCTCGACGGCAAATATATGTCGCCGGGACTTTCAGGGACCATAAAATCTCCCCTACCGTTTCGATCTGGAGCCCAGCCAGCCCTTTGGTTCTGGAGTCGATGGTGACTAGCGAAACAATTCGCTTCGCTAGCCGTTCCACCGCTCCTGGCGCTGCTTTGATAACGCTACCGTCGGTTAGTTCCTTGTACTTAGACTCGAACAACCGACGGTATTCTGACGGGCTTCTTTGCGACTGGGGTCCCCACTGGTCTTTAGGTGATTGGGCAGGAGAGTTGGTTTGCGCCGGAGTTGTAGGTGTTACAGCCTTCGTCGGCGACGGCGTCTTCTGCCCGGGAGGTATCGCCCATGAATTGGGTGTCTCCGCTGGTGTTGATGAGAGGGACGGCCACTCCTTTGGAGCTGTTTCCGGCGTTGTTGCCGGCGGAGTGGCCGCCTTGGTTCCTCTCTTGCCAGCGACATCCGCTGCTCCTTTTTTGGTGACGGTGCGAGCAGCCCCCATCTTCCTCGGCCTAGACTGCCGCATGCTAGCCTTGGCCGGGCCATCTGGAGTCAGCTGCAGAACTTCCATGCTGCTGTCTCTGCTACTGCCACGACTGCTCACAGGGCTGTGGTCGCTGCAGACACTGCTGTCGCTGCAAATGCTGCTGTCACTTCCAAAGAGTTCTTGGGTGAGGTTGCGGCATTGAGCAGAGTCCCTGTCAATGTGGGCTGGCGGCTGATCTGGGTCGGTGGCCCCTTCTTTGTGGGACTCCACCGACCGCCCAACAGGGGCGGCCACCCAAGAGGGGTGTGAAGAGACAAATTGCCCAACAGGGGCTAGTCTAAGGGGACAGAGAGAGTCCCCTGAAGATTTAGCTTTAAACTGGGCGGGGCCCAAGTAGCTGGTCTCCTCTTAGGCAATCACGAGTGATTGCCTAAGAGTTGCCTGAAAAAATCGAAGACAAGTCAATGATTTTAACAGGCGGGAGAAAATCAATTTATTTATCCAAAAATTGTGGTACAATAGTTAGATGTGGCACAAGGCCAAAAAGGGGTATGGGGGGGAAAATGGGGGTCGGGGGTCGTCCACTTGGTCTATGAATACCCTAGAAACTAGTTTCAGTCACCATAATACCACATTCACTCTATGGACTTAAGCTACTTAAAATATCCCCAGGTGTTTCAATGAATTTTATTTACAATAAATATTTTACATGTGTGATGATGGGAGTGGGAGAACAAAAAACTAAGCCTTAAATAATCCCCCAAAAATAAATAAAAATAAAAGTGATGATAAAAATAAAGAACCAAAGAAAATGCTAATTAAGGTGTGTTAGTAAGGTACCCCCCATCCTATCTAGAGTATGAGCTGCTCGCTGTCTTCTGGTACAGACCGAAAGCAAGAGAGTAAGCTCCTAATTGGGAGTGGGCGTTTCTATGGGGGCAAAAGAAATGGAGGGATGGGTTTGTCGGGATGTGCGGTGTCCTTCAGGATAAGAACTATTATGGCGGGTCGGGGATATAAAATAAATTAGGGAGCGGGCATCCTGAAGGAGTTCTGACACCTAAAATAAAGCTGGGGGCAAAGAGCTCATTTACGCTACTAGCTAATAGGGACTGCGTCCAAAATTTACTGGTCAGTTTTTAAGGGGATTTTTGTTTTTCGACAAAGATGCTTTAAGGTCGCTGTGTGCCATGCCTAGGCAGGGAACACGAACTCGAATCTATTCCGCGTGAACACGCATAAGCTAGCGGTGTGTATCCACCTACTTTCGAAAAGTGGAGAAGGCAACCTCCTTCTATCAGATTTGATTTCGATTTTAAGCTGGTGTTTAAAATACGAAATCAAATCATAATAAGAAGGCGGCGCCCCCCCACGCCCTATCTCTAAGCGAGAAGTATACACCACGAGTCTAGCTACGGCTAAGATCGCGAGCAAAACCATACGTTTCTCCCTGGGCCACAAGGGGTCCATGTTGAAGACAACGGATGCTAAATCCAAGCACGTCACCCGATCGGGGGTGATGCGAGCCGTCACCTCGCCGACATACATCCAAAATTCACGAAGTTTGGAGCAGGTGAAAAAGGCATGTTCCGCCGTTTCAATTTCATCTTCCTCGCAACGTGGGCAAAAGGGGCTGATAGCCATACCAATTTTGAATCGTATGTCATTGAGGGGTAACACATTTCGAACCAATCGCCAGGTCAGAGAGAACTCAGAATTATTGAGATAGCTCCTGCCTGGCGCCCAATTCCACTGAGAGCGAGCTTCCTCCTCCGACAATCCAAGTCGCTCCCCAAGAGGATCCGAAGCGGTCCCCACCACTAACTCCCGATAGAATGTCCTTCTAGACCGGGCGAGGTCACTGGACCCCGGCAGCACTCTGAGCGCAGCTCGGCATTCGTTGAAGAACTGCGATTGACTCCTTGGCTTACGTCGGCATTCGGCCAAGTGGTCAGGGATGAGGTTAGGAAAAGCGCTTCCAACCGCAGGGCCCCACGCAGACTCCTCTGTCAAGGTTCGGCTCAGGAATGATAACCGCTCGGCATACAAATGGCTCGCCAAGTCGGGCATTCCCAAGCCTCCCACATCAGGACGTTGAGTACAGACCTGTCTACGGACTAGCGGCTTCCCCTTTGCCCACAAAAGCGAGAAAAGGAGACGCGTTAAAACCGCTCGGCGGTCCGCAGGCAGAGGTAGTACAGCCAATCGGTAAAGGATGAGCGGAAAGACGTACGTGACGCACGCCTCAGCCCGACCTTTAAGGGAAAGCCCCCTTCGAAGCCAAATCCTTACAGACGCTTCGACCTTAGACTGTACTTCCGACCAGTTCTTATCAAGCTGGAGACCGGGTCCGAACCATACGCCGAGGATCCGAACCGGGCCGTCAGTCCAGTTGAAAAGGCCCGGGAGCGCAGCCGCGCCACTCCAGGCAGCCAACCTTAGGCCATTGGATTTGCTAAGGTTGACTTTGGCCCCTGTCACTTTTTCGTACCTTCTGAGTGCCTTAGTCACCGCGAGAATGTCTCGAAAGCACGACACAAACACGGTGACATCATCGGCATACGCGGATACCCTGGCTCGCGCACCGCCAGGAAGAGCAATACCGCGTAGGGCCAGTCCAGGCTCCCCGATCCTAAGCCTGCGGAGAAAAGGCTCCAAGGCAAGGACGTAAAGCAGGGGAGACAGCGGACATCCCTGACGTACCGACCGAGAGACGGCAAAAGACTCCGATCGCATTCCATTCACTTGCACCACTGCCGTCGGCCCGCGATACAAAATGGAGATCCATCTGCGGAAGTCCGGTGTAAAACCGGAGGCCTCTAAAACAGATCCCAGGAACCGATGGTCGACCCTGTCAAAAGCTTTGGACTGATCTAAATTGATCAGCGCGGCTTCGGTGTCGTCTTCTAATCCCTCTATGATCGTGCGCATCAGATGCAAGTTGTTTTGAATCGATCTCCCCTTCACAGCATAATTCTGATCAGGTTCGACCAACTCAGCGATAACAAGCTGCAACCGATTTGCAAGAACTTTGGCCAAAATCTTTAAATCTGTGTTTAGCAGAGTTATGGGCCTGTAATCGTCTAATTCCCCACCATCTTGGCCCTTTTTCTGAAGCAATGTGATCACTCCCTTGGTGACTTGACCGGGGATGGAACCCTGTTCAAACCAGTGATTGAAAACATTGACCAGAATAGGTACGAAGATGTGCGACAGCCTCAAGAACAATTCATAGGGCAAACCATCGAGTCCCGGCGATTTGTCGTAGCCGACCTGCTTCAGTGCAGCCAAGACCTCACACTCTGTAACGCGCCCATCACAGCTAGCCGCTCGGGCCGCCTCCAGGCGGGGCGAGCCAGCTAAATAGCTGCCAAACTCCTCGACGCGGAGTCCGGGCAGTTGGGTGAACCGTTCCATGAAATGCTCACGAAATCCCCGGCAAATCTCCCGAGCCGACACAAGGGTGTGTCCTTCCGGGTGTTTGACTTGACGAATGAGACCGACCGAGCTGCGACGAAGTGGAGTTCTACGCTCTTGCGCGTCCACATTCACGGCTTCGTTGGACACTCTATCTAGCCTAGCTCTAACTACTTGACCCTCATACCGCACGTTAGCCGCACGTTTCAGGTCCCCCTTAGCTAGCTCTATGCCTAGGGAATCCCCCCCAGCCACCGCCCGGGCCAGCTTATTTTCTAAACGCTTTTCTGTTTCTGCCTTATTTAGGGCGAGGCGTTGGCTATATTGAACAGAAAAGCGCCTAATGCCAACTTTGGCGTTAACCCACCACTTACTCCCGGTTACCGCCCCCACTAATCCCTTTTGAAAGTTAAGAGATAGCTGCTCCCGGAAGTCACGTATCTCCAGTAAGGAGGTATTTAACTTCCAGTAGCTAGCTACCTTGTGTGTCTTAGGGGCTAACTCCAGACTGGCCACAAGTAACTTGTGGTCAGAATGGCCTAACCAGTGGAACGTGGGACAAGAGATATAATCTACGTTGCCTCTTCTAATTAGCAATCTATCCAAGTAAGAACTTGAATGGAAAGTGCCGCTAGCGAGCCACGTCCACATCTCCCGCCCTGGGTGATCGATACGAAATCTGTCGACCAGATCGCATTGTGCCATCAGATCAGACAGACTTGTCTCACACCTATCCGACCCACTAGGTCCCCCCACCTTATCTATCCTGGGATCAAGGATGGCATTCCAATCTCCCACTAGGATTAGCCGCTCCGAACCACCGAGAAACCCCTCCAACCCTCGGAAAAAGGAAACCCTCTCACGAATGGAATTGGGAGCATAAACCGCGACGATTCGAAACATGGCACTATTCACGGCAACATCAGCCACGACCAGTCTGCCATCAGCATCCGCGTGAACAACGTTTACCCTTGCTAACAGAGTGCGTCTAACTAACAGCGAAACTCCCCGAGCAGAACGGTCACCAAATGCTGAAAAAACATCGAAATGTTCCGACAGCAGTCGATGATCGTCCATCGAAACATAGTGAGTTTCCTGTACCGCAGCCACATCTAATTCAAAAGCCTTGAGATCCCCCAGTATGCGGGCTGCTTTGCTTAAGGATCTCAAGCCTCTCGCGTTCAAGCTTCCTAGTTTCAAGGTCGTAGCCATTGCACTAGTCAGTGTCAATCAGCGGCCTAAAGTCTTTGTCAGTGAGGATGCCGACGGCATGCCCGATATTGCCAGTGAGCAATTCTGACGACGCGCGGCCGTCTCGGGAGATGCCCCCGACATCCAGGGGGAAGGTTAACTTTAAAGCTCTATAAAAACAAGGGTGGACGTAAATGGGGATCCTCCCTTCACATTTATCCCTCAGATCGTCGAGGGAGTCGTGCCCTTCTTCCACCAACGTTAGACCCAGGATCGCATCCTTTGCTGCTTCTATCATTCGCCACATGGATTTCGTGCGGCGAATTTTCGTCTTCCTGACGAACGTGATCAGCAAAGGAGCATCGGGGAAGTTGGACGGGTTGGTAATGTCCAGACCCTGGGTCTTCGTAAGGAGCTGCAGCGGTTTGATGGCACCTCTCTGCTGCGGCGTAAGCTCGGCAGCGGCGTGGTGCAGATCTGCATTGCAGATGAGGTCCCCTGGCAGGAAGGGGAGCTTTCTCGTCTTCTCCTTTCTTGTAGGGGAGGGCGACGCTTTTTGTTTCTTGGCCTGTTTGGCCACATTGGGAGTTTTGGACCCCGACTCTTCCTTTCGAGACAGAGAGCGGGAACTAGCTGGGGGAGTTTCAGTGGGGGAAGGGGATTTCTGCTCAGTGGTGGGTTTAGGTTTTGGGGATTCGGGGGACTGAGCAGGAGAGATAGTCATCTCTACGGACATCGGGGCGGGGGATTGGGGCCCAGCCTCTTTTTCTTGTGAAACGGCACGTTTGGCCACCTTTCTGTCCCGGGTGAACTTTTTCACTGTCTCTCGAGCCGGGGCCGGGCCAGCGTCACCCTCCATCTTCTCCCCTTCCGATTCGGACGATGAAGATGTTGACGAAGGTAGTGACAGGGGAACCTCGGTTTTTCGTTTCGTGGCCGCTGCCGTGCTAGATGTTTGCTGCGGCTCCTTATCGGTGGGCATATCCACGCTCATTGACTTGGCGGGACCCCGCATCCCTTTTACTTCAGAGGGCTGCACTTTGGAGGAGGGCTTCTGTGGTTTGTTCTTTCGAACCACTGGGGTGAAACCCTCCTCGTCCTTATCAGTTCTAGGAGCTACTGATGCCGCTGGACCTCCCGGGGCTGCGGCAGAAGGGGTCTTCTTGATTGGCGCCTTTTTTGGGCAGTCTTTCGCCATATGCCCCTTCTGCTCGCAGTGCCAGCAATGTGGCCTCCTGCCCTCGACGATGATAGACATCGACCAGGAGTCGCACTTGAGCAGTGGCGGTATCTTGTTGAAGCCATCCCGGTCCAAACGCATTTTAATTTTGTAGTCCCCTACCATTAGGTTATGGGGACCGCGGACCGGGATTATGGCTTCGACGTCCCCATATTGGCTCATCACTGCACCTAGTTGCTCCGAGTCAATATAGCAGGGGACGCCGAGGACAGTGACTAGTGTCCTCCTCCTGCTCAAGTACTCCGGCCTGAGGATCAGATGTTTATGCCTCAGGTCGGCCCTGGCCAACTTTTCCGCTTCTTGTTCTGAGGGGAGTAGTAAGTCCCAGGTCGCGAAACCTCGACGGCAAATATATGTCGCCGGGACTTTTAGGGACCATAGAATCTCCCCTACCGTCTCGATCTGGACCCCAGCCAGCCCTTTGGTTCTGGAGTCGATGGTGACTAGCGAAACAATTCGCTTCGCTAGCCGGTCCACCGCTCCTGGCGCTGCTTTGATAACGCTACCGTCGGTTAGTTCCTTGTACTTAGACTCGAACAGCCGACGGTATTCTGACGGGCTTCTTTGCGACTGGGGTCCCCACTGGTCTTTAGGTGATTGGGCAGGAGAGTTGGTTTGCGCCGGAGTTGTAGGTGTTACAGCCTTCGTCGGCGACGGCGTCTTCTGCCCGGGAGGTATCGCCCATGAATTGGGTGTCTCCGCTGGTGTTGATGAGAGGGACGGCCACTCCTTTGGAGCTGTTTCCGGCGTTGTTGCCGGCGGAGTGGCCGCCTTGGTTCCTCTCTTGCCAGCGACATCCGCTGCTCCTTTTTTGGTGACGGTGCGAGCAGCCCCCATCTTCCTCGGCCTAGACTGCCGCATGCTAGCCTTGGCCGGGCCATCTGGAGTCAGCTGCAGAACTTCCATGCTGCTGTCTCTGCTACTGCCACGACTGCTCACAGGGCTGTGGTCGCTGCAGACACTGCTGTCGCTGCAAATGCTGCTGTCACTTCCAAAGAGTTCTTGGGTGAGGTTGCGGCATTGAGCAGAGTCCCTGTCAATGTGGGCTGGTGGCTGATCTGGGTCGGTGGCCCCTTCTTTGTGGGACTCCACCGACCGGGTCGCTCTTACTCCTGGAGGCAGGCGGCCTTTTCGCCTACTACCAGGCGGGCTGACGGTTGAAGCCCGGCGAGCGATTGGTACAGTGGGGAGTCGTTCCCACCGACCCAGATCACCTCTAGGATCTGAGCTATCCTGGGTGGAGCTGCCGGGGACAGCAGCGTGCAAGCTAACAGGGCTCCCGCCTAAGGCGGCAGACCCTGATCTACTTTCAGTGCTGGGAGCGGCACTGGCGGACGTACTGGGCACGACGCCTATGGCGGCGTGACCGTCCTGCTGTTTGAGGTCTGCTCCCTCCCCGACCTGAGACCGTCGCCTCAGTTCGGAAAAGGAGCCCGGGCTAGACAAAGACTCTGCAGCAGAGCCCGGACCACTCCTCCCCTCTTCCATCCAACTCCCGGCTAGAGACCCGCCGATTCGGATTCAGGAAGACCGTCGCCAAAAGGTACGTAAGTCAGACCCGAAACCTGCCAGCTGCTTAAGTCAAGCCTGGGGGTTGGACACCTGCAAGAGAAGGGAACAAAAAGGTTAATACAATGGAACCGCCCAACAGGGGCGGCCACCCAAGAGGGGTGTGAAGAGACAAATTGCCCAACAGGGGCTAGTCTAAGGGGACAGAGAGAGTCCCCTGATGATTTAGCTTTAAACTGGGCGGGGCCCAAGTAGCTGGTCTCCTCTTAGGCAATCACAAGTGATTGCCTAAGAGTTGCCTGAAAAAATACAAGACGAGTCAAGATTTTAAAAGGCGGGAGAAAATCAATTTATTTATCCAAAAAATTTATACATGTACAAAAAATTTAGATGTGGCACAAGGCCAAAAGGGGGTATGGGGGGGAAGATGGGGGTCGGGGGTCGTCCACTTGGTCTATGAATACCCTAAAAACTAGTTTCAGTCACCACAATACCACATTCACTCTATGGACTTAAGCTACTTAAAATATCCCCAGGTGTTTCAATGAATTTTATTTACAATAGATATTTACATGTGTGATGATGGGAGTGGGAGAACAAAAAACTAAGCCTTAAATAATCCCCCAAAAATAAATAAAAATAAAAGTGATGATAAAAATAAAGAACCAAAGAAAATGCTAATTAAGGTGTGTTAGTAAGGTACCCCCCATCCTATCTAGAGTATGAGCTGCTCGCTGTCTTCTGGTACAGACCGAAAGCAAGAGAGTAAGCTCCTAATTGGGAGTGGGCGTTTCTATGGGGGCAAAAGAAATGGAGGGATGGGTTTGTCGGGATGTGCGGTGTCCTTCAGGATAAGAACTATTATGGCGGGTCGGGGATATAAAATAAATTAGGGAGCGGGCATCCTGAAGGAGTTCTGACACCTAAAATAAAGCTGGGGGCAAAGAGCTCATTTACGCTACTAGCTAATAGGGACTGCGCCCAAAATTTACTGGTCAGTTTTTAAGGGGATTTTTGTTTTTCGACAAAGATGCTTTAAGGTCGCTGTGTGCCATGCCTAGGCAGGGAACACGAACTCGAATCTATTCCGCGTGAACACGCATAAACTAGCGGTGTGTATCCACCTACTTTTGAAAAGTGAAGAAGGCAACCTCCTTCTATCAGATTTGATTTTGATTTTAAGCTGGTGTTTAAAATACGAAATCAAATCATAATAAGAAGGCGGCACCCCCCCACGCCCTATCTCTAAGCGAGAAGTATACACCACGAGTCTAGCTACGGCTAAGATCGCGAGCAAAACCATACGTTTCTCCCTGGGCCACAAGGGGTCCATGTTGAAGACAACGGATGCTAAATCCAAGCACGTCACCCGATCGGGGGTGATGCGAGCCGTCACCTCGCCGACATACGTCCAAAATTCACGAAGTTTGGAGCAGGTGAAAAAGGCATGTTCCGCCGTTTCAATTTCATCTTCCTCGCAACGTGGGCAAAAGGGGCTGATAGCCATACCAATTTTGAATCGTATGTCATTGAGGGGTAACACATTTCGAACCAATCGCCAGGTCAGAGAGAACTCAGAATTATTGAGATAGCTCCTGCCTGGCGCCCAATTCCACTGAGAGCGAGCCTCCTCCTCCGACAATCCAAGTCGCTCCCCAAGAGGATCCGAAGCGGTCCCCACCACTAACTCCCGATAGAATGTCCTTCTAGACCGGGCGAGGTCACTGGACCCCGGCAGCACTCTGAGCGCAGCTCGGCATTCGTTGAAGAACTGCGATTGACTCCTTGGCTTACGTCGGCATTCGGCCAAGTGGTCAGGGATGAGGTTAGGAAAAGCGCTTCCAACCGCAGGGCCCCACGCAGACTCCTCTGTCAAGGTTCGGCTCAGGAATGATAACCGCTCGGCATACAAATGGCTCGCCAAGTCGGGCATTCCCAAGCCTCCCACATCAGGACGTTGAGTACAGACCTGTCTACGGACTAGCGGCTTCCCCTTTGCCCACAAAAGCGAGAAAAGGAGACGCGTTAAAACCGCTCGGCGGTCCGCAGGCAGAGGTAGTACAGCCAATCGGTAAAGGATGAGCGGAAAGACGTACGTGACGCACGCCTCAGCCCGACCTTTAAGGGAAAGCCCCCTTCGAAGCCAAATCCTTACAGACGCTTCGACCTTAGACTGTACTTCCGACCAGTTCTTATCAAGCTGGAGACCGGGTCCGAACCATACGCCGAGGATCCGAACCGGGCCGTCAGTCCAGTTGAAAAGGCCCGGGAGCGCAGCCGCGCCACTCCAGGCAGCCAACCTTAGGCCATTGGATTTGCTAAGGTTGACTTTGGCCCCTGTCACTTTTTCGTACCTTCTGAGTGCCTTAGTCACCGCGAGAATGTCTCGAAAGCACGACACAAACACGGTGACATCATCGGCATACGCGGATACCCTGGCTCGCGCACCGCCAGGAAGAGCAATACCGCGTAGGGCCAGTCCAGGCTCCCCGATCCTAAGCCTGCGGAGAAAAGGCTCCAAGGCAAGGACGTAAAGCAGGGGAGACAGCGGACATCCCTGACGTACCGACCGAGAGACGGCAAAAGACTCCGATCGCATTCCATTCACTTGCACCACTGCCGTCGGCCCGCGATACAAAATGGAGATCCATCTGCGGAAGTCCGGTGTAAAACCGGAGGCCTCTAAAACAGATCCCAGGAACCGATGGTCGACCCTGTCAAAAGCTTTGGACTGATCTAAATTGATCAGCGCGGCTTCGGTGTCGTCTTCTAATCCCTCTATGATCGTGCGCATCAGATGCAAGTTGTTTTGAATCGATCTCCCCTTCACAGCATAATTCTGATCAGGTTCGACCAACTCAGCGATAACAAGCTGCAACCGATTTGCAAGAACTTTGGCCAAAATCTTTAAATCTGTGTTTAGCAGAGTTATGGGCCTGTAATCGTCTAATTCCCCACCATCTTGGCCCTTTTTCTGAAGCAATGTGATCACTCCCTTGGTGACTTGACCGGGGATGGAACCCTGTTCAAACCAGTGATTGAAAACATTGACCAGAATAGGTACGAAGATGTGCGACAGCCTCAAGAACAATTCATAGGGCAAACCATCGAGTCCCGGCGATTTGTCGTAGCCGACCTGCTTCAGTGCAGCCAAGACCTCACACTCTGTAACGCGCCCATCACAGCTAGCCGCTCGGGCCGCCTCCAGGCGGGGCGAGCCAGCTAAATAGCTGCCAAACTCCTCGACGCGGAGTCCGGGCAGTTGGGTGAACCGTTCCATGAAATGCTCACGAAATCCCCGGCAAATCTCCCGAGCCGACACAAGGGTGTGTCCTTCCGGGTGTTTGACTTGACGAATGAGACCGACCGAGCTGCGACGAAGTGGAGTTCTACGCTCTTGCGCGTCCACATTCACGGCTTCGTTGGACACTCTATCTAGCCTAGCTCTAACTACTTGACCTTCATACCGCACGTTAGCCGCACGTTTCAGGTCCCCCTTAGCTAGTTCTATGCCTAGGGAATCCCCCCCAGCCACCGCCCGGGCCAGCTTAGTTTCTAAACGCTTTTCTGTTTCTGCCTTATTTAAGGCGAGGCGTTGGCTATATTGAACAGAAAAGCGCCTAATGCCAACTTTGGCGTTAACCCACCACTTACTCCCGGTTACCGCCCCCACTAATCCCTTTTGAAAGTTAAGAGATAGCTGCTCCCGGAAGTCACGTATCTCCAGTAAGGAGGTATTTAACTTCCAGTAGCTAGCTACCTTGTGTGTCTTAGGGCCTAACTCCAGACTGGCCACAAGTAGCTTGTGGTCAGAATGGCCTAACCAGTGGAACGTGGGACAAGAGATATAATCTACGTTGCCTCTTCTAATTAGCAATCTATCCAAGTAAGTACTTGAAAGGAAAGTGCCGCTAGCGAGCCACGTCCACATCTCCCGCCCTGGGTGATCGATACGAAATCTGTCGACCAGATCGCATTGTGCCATCAGATCAGACAGACTTGTCTCACACCTATCCGACCCACTAGGTCCCCCCACCTTATCTATCCTGGGATCAAGGATGGCATTCCAATCTCCCACTAGGATTAGCCGCTCCGAACCACCGAGAAACCCCTCCAACCCTCGGAAAAAGGAAACCCTCTCACGAATGGAATTGGGCGCATAAACCGCGACGATTCGAAACATGGCACTATTCACGGCAACATCAGCCACGACCAGTCTGCCATCAGCATCCGCGTGAACAACGTTTACCCTTGCTAACAGAGTGCGTCTAACTAACAGCGAAACTCCCCGAGCAGAACGGTCACCAAAAGCTGAAAAAACATCGAAATGTTCCGACAGCAGTCGGTGATCGTCCATCGAAACATAGTGAGTTTCCTGTACCGCAGCCACATCTAATTCAAAAGCCTTGAGATCCCCCAGTATGCGGGCTGCTTTGCTTAAGGATCTCAAGCCTCTCGCGTTCAAGCTTCCTAGTTTCAAGGTCGTAGCCATTGCACTAGTCAGTGTCAATCAGCGGCCTAAAGTCTTTGTCTGTGAGGATGCCGACGGCATGCCCGATATTGCCAGTGAGCAATTCTGACGACGCGCGGCCGTCTCGGGAGATGCCCCCGACATCCAGGGGGAAGGTTAACTTTAACGCTCTATAAAAACAAGGGTGGACGTAAATGGGGATCCTCCCTTCACATTTATCCCTCAGATCGTCGAGGGAGTCGTGCCCTTCTTCCACCAACGTTAGACCCAGGATCGCATCCTTTGCTGCTTCTATCATTCGCCACATGGATTTCGTGCGGCGAATTTTCGTCTTCCTGACGAACGTGATCAGCAAAGGAGCATCGGGGAAGTTGGACGGGTTGGTAATGTCCAGACCCTGGGTCTTCGTAAGGAGCTGCAGCGGTTTGATGGCACCTCTCTGCTGCGGCGTAAGCTCGGCAGCGGCGTGGTGCAGATCTGCATTGCAGATGAGGTCCCCTGGCAGGAAGGGGAGCTTTCTCGTCTTCTCCTTTCTTGTAGGAGAGGGCGACGCTTTTTGTTTCTTGGCCTGTTTGGCCACATTGGGAGTTTTGGACCCCGACTCTTCCTTTTGAGACAGAGAGCGGGAACTAGCTGGGGGAGTTTCAGTGGGGGAAGGGGATTTCTGCTCAGTGGTGGGTTTAGGTTTTGGGGATTCGGGGGACTGAGCAGGAGAGATAGTCATCTCTACGGACATTGGGGCGGGGGATTGGGGCCCAGCCTCTTTTGATAGTGAAACGGCACGTTTGGCCACCTTTCTGTCCCGGGTGAACTTTTTCTCTGTCTCTCGAGCCGGGGCCGGGCAAGCGTCACCCTCCATCTTCTCCCCTTCCGAGTCGGACGATGATGATGTTGATGAAGGTAGTGACAGGGGAGCCTCTGTCTTCCGTTTGGTGGCCGCTGCCGTGCCAGATGTTTGCTGCGGCTCCTTATCGGTGGGCATATCCTCGCTCATTGACTTAGCGGGACCCCGCATCCCTTTTACATCAGAGGGCTGCACTTTGGAGGAGGGCTTCTGTGGTTTGTTCTTTCAGACCACTGGGGTGAAACCCTCCTCGTCCTTTCCGGTTTTAGGAGCTGCTGATGCCGCTGGACCTCCCGGGGCTGCGGCAGAAGGGGTCTTCTTGATTGGCGCCTTTTTTGGGCAGTCTTTCGCCATATGCCCCTTCTGCTCGCAGTGCCAGCAATGTGGCCTCCTGCCCTCGACGATGATAGACATCGACCAGGAGTCGCACTTGAGCAGTGGCGGTATCTTGTTGAAGCCATCCCGGTCCAAACGCATTTTAATTTTGTAGTCCCCTACCATTAGGTTATGGGGACCGCGGACCGGGATTATGGCTTCGACGTCCCCATATTGGCTCATCACTGCACCTAGTTGCTCCGAGTCAATATAGCAGGGGACGCCGAGGACAGTGACTAGTGTCCTCCTCCTGCTCAAGTACTCCGGCCTGAGGATCAGATGTTTATGCCTCAGGTCGGCCCTGGCCAACTTTTCCGCTTCTTGTTCTGAGGGGAGTAGTAAGTCCCAGGTCGCGAAACCTCGACGGCAAATATATGTCGCCGGGACTTTTAGGGACCATAGAATCTCCCCTACCGTCTCGATCTGGACCCCAGCCAGCCCTTTGGTTCTGGAGTCGATGGTGACTAGCGAAACAATTCGCTTCGCTAGCCGGTCCACCGCTCCTGGCGCTGCTTTGATAACGCTACCGTCGGTTAGTTCCTTGTACTTAGACTCGAACAACCGACGGTATTCTGATGGGCTTCTTTGCGACTGGGGTCCCCACTGGTCTTTTGGTGATGGTTGGGCAGGAGTGATAGTTGCCGTCGGAGTTGTAGGTGTCTTCGACGGTGACGGCGTCTTCTGCCCGGGAGGTATCGCCCATGAATTGGGTGTCTCCGCTGGTGTTGATGAGAGGGACGGCCACTCCTTTGGAGCTGTTTCCGGCGTTGTTGCCGGCGGAGTGGCCGCCTTGGTTCCTCTCTTGCCAGCGACATCCGCTGCTCCTTTTTTGGTGACGGTGCGAGCAGCCCCCATCTTCCTCGGCCTAGACTGCCGCATGCTAGCCTTGGCCGGGCCATCTGGAGTCAGCTGCAGAACTTCCATGCTGCTGTCTCTGCTACTGCCACGACTGCTCACAGGGCTGTGGTCGCTGCAGACACTGCTGTCGCTGCAAATGCTGCTGTCACTTCCAAAGAGTTCTTGGGTGAGGTTGCGGCATTGAGCAGAGTCCCTGTCAATGTGGGCTGGCGGCTGATCTGGGTCGGTGGCCCCTTCTTTGTGGGACTCCACCGACCGGGTCGCTCTTACTCCTGGAGGCAGGCGGCCTTTTCGCCTACTACCAGGCGGGCTGACGGTTGAAGCCCGGCGAGCGATTGGTACAGTGGGGAGTCGTTCCCACCGACCCAGATCACCTCTAGGATCTGAGCTATCCTGGGTGGAGCTGCCGGGGACAGCAGCGTGCAAGCTAACAGGGCTCCCGCCTAAGGCGGCAGACCCTGATCTACTTTCAGTGCTGGGAGCGGCACTGGCGGACGTACTGGGCACGACGCCTATGGCGGCGTGACCGTCCTGCTGTTTGAGGTCTGCTCCCTCCCCGACCTGAGACCGTCGCCTCAGTTCGGAAAAGGAGCCCGGGCTAGACAAAGACTCTGCAGCAGAGCCCGGACCACTCCTCCCCTCTTCCATCCAACTCCCGGCTAGAGACCCGCCGATTCGGATTCAGGAAGACCGTCGCCAAAAGGTACGTAAGTCAGACCCGAAACCTGCCAGCTGCTTAAGTCAAGCCTGGGGGTTGGACACCTGCAAGAGAAGGGAACAAAAAGATTAATACAATGGAACCGCCCAAGAGGGGCGGCCACCCAAGAGGGGTGTGAAGAGACAAATTGCCCAACAGGGGCTAGTCTAAGGGGACAGAGAGAGTCCCCTGATGATTTAGCTTTAAACTGGGCGGGGCCCAAGTAGCTGGTCTCCTCTTAGGCAATCACAAGTGATTGCCTAAGAGTTGCCTGAAAAAATACAAGACGAGTCAAGATTTTAAAAGGCGGGAGAAAATCAATTTATTTATCCAAAAATTGTGGTACA
Organism: Sepiola atlantica; assembly: GCA_963556195.1. Taxonomy (NCBI): domain Eukaryota; kingdom Metazoa; phylum Mollusca; class Cephalopoda; order Sepiida; family Sepiolidae; genus Sepiola; species Sepiola atlantica. Next base: position 31,698,100 of record OY744529.1, read on the forward strand.
ATAGTTAGATGTGGCACAAGGCCAAAAAGGGGTATGGGGGGGAAAATGGGGGTCGGGGGTCGTCCACTTGGTCTATGAATACCCTAGAAACTAGTTTCAGTCACCACAATACCACATTCACTCTATGGACTTAAGCTACTTAAAATATCCCCAGGTGTTGAAATGGATTTTATTTACAATAAATATTTACATGAGTGATGAAGGGAGTGGGAGAACAAAAACTAAGCCTTAAATAATCCCCCAAAAATAAATAAAAATAAAGTGATGAAAAAATAAAGAACCAAAGAAAATGCTAATTAAGGTGTGTTAGTAAGGTACCCCCCATCCTATCTAGAGTATGAGCTGCTCGCTGTCTTCTGGTAAAGACCGAAAGCAAGAGAGTAAGCTCCTAATTGGGAGTGGGCGTTTCTATGGGGGCAAAAGAAATGGAGGGATGGGTTTGTCGGGATGTGCGGTGTCCTTCAGGATAAGAACTATTATGGCGGGTCGGGGATATAAAATAAATTAGGGAGCGGGCATCCTGAAGGAGTTCTGACACCTAAAATAAAGCTGGGGGCAAAGAGCTCATTTACACTACTAGCTAATAGGGACTGCGCCCAAAATTTGCTGGTCAGTTTTTAACAAGGGGTTGTTTTTTCGACAAAGAGACTTTTAAGGTCGCTGTGTGCCATGCCTAGGCAGGGAACACGAACTCGAATCTATTCCGCGTGAACACGCATAAACTAGCGGTGTGTATCCACCTACTTTTGAAAAGTGAAGAAGGCAACCTCCTTCTATCAGATTTGATTTTGATTTTAAGCTGGTGTTTAAAATACGAAATCAAATCATAATAAGAAGGCGGCACCCCCCCACGCCCTATCTCTAAGCGAGAAGTATACACCACGAGTCTAGCTACGGCTAAGATCGCGAGCAAAACCATACGTTTCTCCCTGGGCCACAAGGGGTCCATGTTGAAGACAACGGATGCTAAATCCAAGCACGTCACCCGATCGGGGGTGATGCGAGCCGTCACCTCGCCGACATACGTCCAAAATTCACGAAGTTTGGAGCAGGTGAAAAAGGCATGTTCCGCCGTTTCAATTTCATCTTCCTCGCAACGTGGGCAAAAGGGGCTGATAGCCAGGCCAATTTTGAATCGTATGTCATTGAGGGGTAACACATTTCGAACCAATCGCCAGGTCAGAGAGAACTCAGAATTATTGAGATAGCTCCTGCCTGGCGCCCAATTCCACTGAGAGCGAGCCTCCTCCTCCGACAATCCAAGTCGCTCCCCAAGAGGATCCGAAGCGGTCCCCACCACTAACTCCCGATAGAATGTCCTTCTAGACCGGGCGAGGTCACTGGACCCCGGCAGCACTCTGAGCGCAGCTCGGCATTCGTTGAAGAACTGCGATTGACTCCTTGGCTTACGTCGGCATTCGGCCAAGTGGTCAGGGATGAGGTTAGGAAAAGCGCTTCCAACCGCAGGGCCCCACGCAGACTCCTCTGTCAAGGTTCGGCTCAGGAATGATAACCGCTCGGCATACAAATGGCTCGCCAAGTCGGGCATTCCCAAGCCTCCCACATCAGGACGTTGAGTACAGACCTGTCTACGGACTAGCGGCTTCCCCTTTGCCCACAAAAGCGAGAAAAGGAGACGCGTTAAAACCGCTCGGCGGTCCGCAGGCAGAGGTAGTACAGCCAATCGGTAAAGGATGAGCGGAAAGACGTACGTGACGCACGCCTCAGCCCGACCTTTAAGGGAAAGCCCCCTTCGAAGCCAAATCCTTACAGACGCTTCGACCTTAGACTGTACTTCCGACCAGTTCTTATCAAGCTGGAGACCGGGTCCGAACCATACGCCGAGGATCCGAACCGGGCCGTCAGTCCAGTTGAAAAGGCCCGGGAGCGCAGCCGCGCCACTCCAGGCAGCCAACCTTAGGCCATTGGATTTGCTAAGGTTGACTTTGGCCCCTGTCACTTTTTCGTACCTTCTGAGTGCCTTAGTCACCGCGAGAATGTCTCGAAAGCACGACACAAACACGGTGACATCATCGGCATACGCGGATACCCTGGCTCGCGCACCGCCAGGAAGAGCAATACCGCGTAGGGCCAGTCCAGGCTCCCCGATCCTAAGCCTGCGGAGAAAAGGCTCCAAGGCAAGGACGTAAAGCAGGGGAGACAGCGGACATCCCTGACGTACCGACCGAGAGACGGCAAAAGACTCCGATCGCATTCCATTCACTTGCACCACTGCCGTCGGCCCGCGATACAAAATGGAGATCCATCTGCGGAAGTCCGGTGTAAAACCGGAGGCCTCTAAAACAGATCCCAGGAACCGATGGTCGACCCTGTCAAAAGCTTTGGACTGATCTAAATTGATCAGCGCGGCTTCGGTGTCGTCTTCTAATCCCTCTATGATCGTGCGCATCAGATGCAAGTTGTTTTGAATCGATCTCCCCTTCACAGCATAATTCTGATCAGGTTCGACCAACTCAGCGATAACAAGCTGCAACCGATTTGCAAGAACTTTGGCCAAAATCTTTAAATCTGTGTTTAGCAGAGTTATGGGCCTGTAATCGTCTAATTCCCCACCATCTTGGCCCTTTTTCTGAAGCAATGTGATCACTCCCTTGGTGACTTGACCGGGGATGGAACCCTGTTCAAACCAGTGATTGAAAACATTGACCAGAATAGGTACGAAGATGTGCGACAGCCTCAAGAACAATTCATAGGGCAAACCATCGAGTCCCGGCGATTTGTCGTAGCCGACCTGCTTCAGTGCAGCCAAGACCTCACACTCTGTAACGCGCCCATCACAGCTAGCCGCTCGGGCCGCCTCCAGGCGGGGCGAGCCAGCTAAATAGCTGCCAAACTCCTCGACGCGGAGTCCGGGCAGTTGGGTGAACCGTTCCATGAAATGCTCACGAAATCCCCGGCAAATCTCCCGAGCCGACACAAGGGTGTGTCCTTCCGGGTGTTTGACTTGACGAATGAGACCGACCGAGCTGCGACGAAGTGGAGTTCTACGCTCTTGCGCGTCCACATTCACGGCTTCGTTGGACACTCTATCTAGCCTAGCTCTAACTACTTGACCTTCATACCGCACGTTAGCCGCACGTTTCAGGTCCCCCTTAGCTAGTTCTATGCCTAGGGAATCCCCCCCAGCCACCGCCCGGGCCAGCTTAGTTTCTAAACGCTTTTCTGTTTCTGCCTTATTTAAGGCGAGGCGTTGGCTATATTGAACAGAAAAGCGCCTAATGCCAACTTTGGCGTTAACCCACCACTTACTCCCTGTTACCGCCCCCACTAATCCCTTTTGAAAGTTAAGAGATAGCTGCTCCCGGAAGTCACGTATCTCCAGTAAGGAGGTATTTAACTTCCAGTAGCTAGCTACCTTGTGTGTCTTAGGGCCTAACTCCAGACTGGCCACAAGTAGCTTGTGGTCAGAATGGCCTAACCAGTGGAACGTGGGACAAGAGATATAATCTACGTTGCCTCTTCTAATTAGCAATCTATCCAAGTAAGTACTTGAAAGGAAAGTGCCGCTAGCGAGCCACGTCCACATCTCCCGCCCTGGGTGATCGATACGAAATCTGTCGACCAGATCGCATTGTGCCATCAGATCAGACAGACTTGTCTCACACCTATCCGACCCACTAGGTCCCCCCACCTTATCTATCCTGGGATCAAGGATGGCATTCCAATCTCCCACTAGGATTAGCCGCTCCGAACCACCGAGAAACCCCTCCAACCCTCGGAAAAAGGAAACCCTCTCACGAATGGAATTGGGCGCATAAACCGCGACGATTCGAAACATGGCACTATTCACGGCAACATCAGCCACGACCAGTCTGCCATCAGCATCCGCGTGAACAACGTTTACCCTTGCTAACAGAGTGCGTCTAACTAACAGCGAAACTCCCCGAGCAGAACGGTCACCAAAAGCTGAAAAAACATCGAAATGTTCCGACAGCAGTCGGTGATCGTCCATCGAAACATAGTGAGTTTCCTGTACCGCAGCCACATCTAATTCAAGAGCCTTGAGATCCCCCAGTATGCGGGCTGCCTTGCTTAAGGATCTCAAGCCTCTCGCGTTCAAGCTTCCTAGTTTCAAGGTCGTAGCCATTGCACTAGTCAGTGTCAATCAGCGGCCTAAAGTCTTTGTCAGTGAGGATGCCGACGGCATGCCCGATATTGCCAGTGAGCAATTCTGACGACGCGCGGCCGTCTCGGGAGATGCCCCCGACATCCAGGGGGAAGGTTAACTTTAACGCTCTATAAAAACAAGGGTGGACGTAAATGGGGATCCTCCCTTCACATTTATCCCTCAGATCGTCGAGGGAGTCGTGCCCTTCTTCCACCAACGTTAGACCCAGGATCGCATCCTTTGCTGCTTCTATCATTCGCCACATGGATTTCGTGCGGCGAATTTTCGTCTTCCTGACGAACGTGATCAGCAAAGGAGCATCGGGGAAGTTGGACGGGTTGGTAGTGTCCAGACCCTGGGTCTTCGTAAGGAGCTGCAGCGGTTTGATGGCACCTCTCTGCTGCGGCGTAAGCTCGGCAGCGGCGTGGTGCAGATCTGCATTGCAGATGAGGTCCCCTGGCAGGAAGGGGAGCTTTCTCGTCTTCTCCTTTCTTGTAGGAGAGGGCGACGCTTTTTGTTTCTTGGCCTGTTTGGCCACATTGGGAGTTTTGGACCCCGACTCTTCCTTTCGAGACAGAGAGCGGGAACTAGCTGGGGGAGTTTCAGTGGGGGAAGGGGATTTCTGCTCAGTGGTGGGTTTAGGTTTTGGGGATTCGGGGGACTGAGCAGGAGAGATAGTCATCTCTACGGACATCGGGGCGGGGGATTGGGGCCCAGCCTCTTTTGATAGTGAAACGGCACGTTTGGCCACCTTTCTGTCCCGGGTGAACTTTTTCTCTGTCTCTCGAGCCGGGGCCGGGCAAGCGTCACCCTCCATCTTCTCCCCTTCCGAGTCGGACGATGATGATGTTGATGAAGGTAGTGACAGGGGAGCCTCTGTCTTCCGTTTGGTGGCCGCTGCCGTGCCAGATGTTTGCTGCGGCTCCTTATCGGTGGGCATATCCTCGCTCATTGACTTAGCGGGACCCCGCATCCCTTTTACATCAGAGGGCTGCACTTTGGAGGAGGGCTTCTGTGGTTTGTTCTTTCGGACCACTGGGGTGAAACCCTCCTCGTCCTTTCCGGTTTTAGGAGCTGCTGATGCCGCTGGACCTCCCGGGGCTGCGGCAGAAGGGGTCTTCTTGATTGGCGCCTTTTTTGGGCAGTCTTTCGCCATATGCCCCTTCTGCTCGCAGTGCCAGCAATGTGGCCTCCTGCCCTCGACGATGATAGACATCGACCAGGAGTCGCACTTGAGCAGTGGCGGTATCTTGTTGAAGCCATCCCGGTCCAAACGCATTTTAATTTTGTAGTCCCCTACCATTAGGTTATGGGGACCGCGGACCGGGATTATGGCTTCGACGTCCCCATATTGACTCATCACTGCACCTAGTTGCTCCGAGTCAATATAGCAGGGGACGCCGAGGACAGTGACTAGTGTCCTCCTCCTGCTCAAGTACTCCGGCCTGAGGATCAGATGTTTATGCCTCAGGTCGGCCCTGGCCAACTTTTCCGCTTCTTGTTCTGAGGGGAGTAGTAAGTCCCAGGTCGCGAAACCTCGACGGCAAATATATGTCGCCGGGACTTTTAGGGACCATAGAATCTCCCCTACCGTCTCGATCTGGACCCCAGCCAGCCCTTTGGTTCTGGAGTCGATGGTGACTAGCGAAACAATTCGCTTCGCTAGCCGGTCCACCGCTCCTGGCGCTGCTTTGATAACGCTACCGTCGGTTAGTTCCTTGTACTTAGACTCGAACAACCGACGGTATTCTGATGGGCTTCTTTGCGACTGGGGTCCCCACTGGTCTTTAGGTGATTGGGCAGGAGAGTTGGTTTGCGCCGGAGTTGTAGGTGTTACAGCCTTCGTCGGCGACGGCGTCTTCTGCCCGGGAGGTATCGCCCATGAATTGGGTGTCTCCGCTGGTGTTGATGAGAGGGACGGCCACTCCTTTGGAGCTGTTTCCGGCGTTGTTGCCGGCGGAGTGGCCGCCTTGGTTCCTCTCTTGCCAGCGACATCCGCTGCTCCTTTCTTTGGTACAGTATGTGCCGCCCTCATCTTCCTCGGCCTGGACTGCCGCATGTTAGTCTGGGCCGGGCCATCTGGAGTCAGCTGCAGAACTTCCATGCTGCTGTCTCTGCTACTGCCACGACTGCTCACAGGGCTGTGGTCGCTGCAGACACTGCTGTCGCTGCAAATGCTGCTGTCACTGCCAAAAAGTTCTTGGGTCAGGTTGCGGCATTGAGCAGAGTCCCTGTCAATGTGGGCTGGCGGCTGATCTGGGTCGGTGGCCCCTTCTTTGTGGGACTCCACCGACCGGGTCGCTCTTACTCCTGGAGGCAGGCGGCCTTTTCGCCTACTACCAGGCGGGCTGACGGTTGAAGCCCGGCGAGCGATTGGTACAGTGGGGAGTCGTTCCCACCGACCCAGATCACCTCTAGGGTCTGAGCTATCCTGGGTGGAGCTGCCGGGGACAGCAGCGTGCAAGCTAACAGGGCTCCCGCCTAAGGCGGCAGACCCTGATCTACTTTCAGTGCTGGGAGCGGCACTGGCGGACGTACTGGGCACGACGCCTATGGCGGCGTGACCGTCCTGCTGTTTGAGGTCTGCTCCCTCCCCGACCTGAGACCGTCGCCTCAGTTCGGAAAAGGAGCCCGGGCTAGACAAAGACTCTGCAGCAGAGCCCGGACCACTCCTCCCCTCTTCCATCCAACTCCCGGCTAGAGACCCGCCGATTCGGATTCAGGAAGACCGTCGCCAAAAGGTACGTAAGTCAGACCCGAAACCTGCCAGCTGCTTAAGTCAAGCCTGGGGGTTGGACACCTGCAAGAGAAGGGAACAAAAAGGTTAATACAATGGAACCGCCCAACAGGGGCGGCCACCCAAGAGGGGTGTGAAGAGACAAATTGCCCAACAGGGGCTAGTCTAAGGGGACAGAGAGAGTCCCCTGATGATTTAGCTTTAAACTGGGCGGGGCCCAAGTAGCTGGTCTCCTCTTAGGCAATCACAAGTGATTGCCTAAGAGTTGCCTAGAAAAATACAAGACGAGTCAAGATTTTAAAAGGCGGGAGAAAATCAATTTATTTATCCAAAAATTTGTACATAAATAATCAGATGTGGCACAAGGCCAAAAAGGGGTATGGGGGGGGAAGGTGGGGGTCGGGGGTCGTCCACTTGGTCTATGAATACCCTAAAAACTAGTTTCAGTCACCACAATACCACATTCACTCTATGGACTTAAGCTACTTAAAATATCCCCAGGTGTTTCAAATGAATTTTATTTACAATAGATATTTACATGTGTGATGATGGGAGTGGGAGAACAAAAAACTAAGCCTTAAATAATCCCCCAAAAATAAATAAAAATAAAAGTGATGATAAAAATAAAGAACCAAAGAAAATGCTAATTAAGGTGTGTTAGTAAGGTACCCCCCATCCTATCTAGAGTATGAGCTGCTCGCTGTCTTCTGGTGCAGACCGAAAGCAAGAGAGTAAGCTCCTAATTGGGAGTGGGCGTTTCTATGGGGGCAAAAGAAATGGAGGGATGGGTTTGTCGGGATGTGCGGTGTCCTTCAGGATAAGAACTATTATGGCGGGTCGGGGATATAAAATAAATTAGGGAGCGGGCATCCTGAAGGAGTTCTGACACCTAAAATAAAGCTGGGGGCAAAGAGCTCATTTACGCTACTAGCTAATAGGGACTGCGCCCAAAATTTACTGGTCAGTTTTTAAGGGGATTTTTGTTTTTCGACAAAGATGCTTTAAGGTCGCTGTGTGCCATGCCTAGGCAGGGAACACGAACTCGAATCTATTCCGCGTGAACACGCATAAACTAGCGGTGTGTATCCACCTACTTTTGAAAAGTGAAGAAGGCAACCTCCTTCTATCAGATTTGATTTTGATTTTAAGCTGGTGTTTAAAATACGAAATCAAATCATAATAAGAAGGCGGCACCCCCCCACGCCCTATCTCTAAGCGAGAAGTATACACCACGAGTCTAGCTACGGCTAAGATCGCGAGCAAAACCATACGTTTCTCCCTGGGCCACAAGGGGTCCATGTTGAAGACAACGGATGCTAAATCCAAGCACGTCACCCGATCGGGGGTGATGCGAGCCGTCACCTCGCCGACATACGTCCAAAATTCACGAAGTTTGGAGCAGGTGAAAAAGGCATGTTCCGCCGTTTCAATTTCATCTTCCTCGCAACGTGGGCAAAAGGGGCTGATAGCCATACCAATTTTGAATCGTATGTCATTGAGGGGTAACACATTTCGAACCAATCGCCAGGTCAGAGAGAACTCAGAATTATTGAGATAGCTCCTGCCTGGCGCCCAATTCCACTGAGAGCGAGCCTCCTCCTCCGACAATCCAAGTCGCTCCCCAAGAGGATCCGAAGCGGTCCCCACCACTAACTCCCGATAGAATGTCCTTCTAGACCGGGCGAGGTCACTGGACCCCGGCAGCACTCTGAGCGCAGCTCGGCATTCGTTGAAGAACTGCGATTGACTCCTTGGCTTACGTCGGCATTCGGCCAAGTGGTCAGGGATGAGGTTAGGAAAAGCGCTTCCAACCGCAGGGCCCCACGCAGACTCCTCTGTCAAGGTTCGGCTCAGGAATGATAACCGCTCGGCATACAAATGGCTCGCCAAGTCGGGCATTCCCAAGCCTCCCACATCAGGACGTTGAGTACAGACCTGTCTACGGACTAGCGGCTTCCCCTTTGCCCACAAAAGCGAGAAAAGGAGACGCGTTAAAACCGCTCGGCGGTCCGCAGGCAGAGGTAGTACAGCCAATCGGTAAAGGATGAGCGGAAAGACGTACGTGACGCACGCCTCAGCCCGACCTTTAAGGGAAAGCCCCCTTCGAAGCCAAATCCTTACAGACGCTTCGACCTTAGACTGTACTTCCGACCAGTTCTTATCAAGCTGGAGACCGGGTCCGAACCATACGCCGAGGATCCGAACCGGGCCGTCAGTCCAGTTGAAAAGGCCCGGGAGCGCAGCCGCGCCACTCCAGGCAGCCAACCTTAGGCCATTGGATTTGCTAAGGTTGACTTTGGCCCCTGTCACTTTTTCGTACCTTCTGAGTGCCTTAGTCACCGCGAGAATGTCTCGAAAGCACGACACAAACACGGTGACATCATCGGCATACGCGGATACCCTGGCTCGCGCACCGCCAGGAAGAGCAATACCGCGTAGGGCCAGTCCAGGCTCCCCGATCCTAAGCCTGCGGAGAAAAGGCTCCAAGGCAAGGACGTAAAGCAGGGGAGACAGCGGACATCCCTGACGTACCGACCGAGAGACGGCAAAAGACTCCGATCGCATTCCATTCACTTGCACCACTGCCGTCGGCCCGCGATACAAAATGGAGATCCATCTGCGGAAGTCCGGTGTAAAACCGGAGGCCTCTAAAACAGATCCCAGGAACCGATGGTCGACCCTGTCAAAAGCTTTGGACTGATCTAAATTGATCAGCGCGGCTTCGGTGTCGTCTTCTAATCCCTCTATGATCGTGCGCATCAGATGCAAGTTGTTTTGAATCGATCTCCCCTTCACAGCATAATTCTGATCAGGTTCGACCAACTCAGCGATAACAAGCTGCAACCGATTTGCAAGAACTTTGGCCAAAATCTTTAAATCTGTGTTTAGCAGAGTTATGGGCCTGTAATCGTCTAATTCCCCACCATCTTGGCCCTTTTTCTGAAGCAATGTGATCACTCCCTTGGTGACTTGACCGGGGATGGAACCCTGTTCAAACCAGTGATTGAAAACATTGACCAGAATAGGTACGAAGATGTGCGACAGCCTCAAGAACAATTCATAGGGCAAACCATCGAGTCCCGGCGATTTGTCGTAGCCGACCTGCTTCAGTGCAGCCAAGACCTCACACTCTGTAACGCGCCCATCACAGCTAGCCGCTCGGGCCGCCTCCAGGCGGGGCGAGCCAGCTAAATAGCTGCCAAACTCCTCGACGCGGAGTCCGGGCAGTTGGGTGAACCGTTCCATGAAATGCTCACGAAATCCCCGGCAAATCTCCCGAGCCGACACAAGGGTGTGTCCTTCCGGGTGTTTGACTTGACGAATGAGACCGACCGAGCTGCGACGAAGTGGAGTTCTACGCTCTTGCGCGTCCACATTCACGGCTTCGTTGGACACTCTATCTAGCCTAGCTCTAACTACTTGACCCTCATACCGCACGTTAGCCGCACGTTTCAGGTCCCCCTTAGCTAGCTCTATGCCTAGGGAATCCCCCCCAGCCACCGCCCGGGCCAGCTTATTTTCTAAACGCTTTTCTGTTTCTGCCTTATTTAGGGCGAGGCGTTGGCTATATTGAACAGAAAAGCGCCTAATGCCAACTTTGGCGTTAACCCACCACTTACTCCCGGTTACCGCCCCCACTAATCCCTTTTGAAAGTTAAGAGATAGCTGCTCCCGGAAGTCACGTATCTCCAGTAAGGAGGTATTTAACTTCCAGTAGCTAGCTACCTTGTGTGTCTTAGGGGCTAACTCCAGACTGGCCACAAGTAACTTGTGGTCAGAATGGCCTAACCAGTGGAACGTGGGACAAGAGATATAATCTACGTTGCCTCTTCTAATTAGCAATCTATCCAAGTAAGAACTTGAATGGAAAGTGCCGCTAGCGAGCCACGTCCACATCTCCCGCCCTGGGTGATCGATACGAAATCTGTCGACCAGATCGCATTGTGCCATCAGATCAGACAGACTTGTCTCACACCTATCCGACCCACTAGGTCCCCCCACCTTATCTATCCTGGGATCAAGGATGGCATTCCAATCTCCCACTAGGATTAGCCGCTCCGAACCACCGAGAAACCCCTCCAACCCCCGGAAAAAGGAAACCCTCTCACGAATGGAATTGGGCGCATAAACCGCGACGATTCGAAACATGGCACTATTCACGGCAACATCAGCCACGACCAGTCTGCCATCAGCATCCGCGTGAACAACGTTTACCCTTGCTAACAGAGTGCGTCTAACTAACAGCGAAACTCCCCGAGCAGAACGGTCACCAAATGCTGAAAAAACATCGAAATGTTCCGACAGCAGTCGATGATCGTCCATCGAAACATAGTGAGTTTCCTGTACCGCAGCCACATCTAATTCAAAAGCCTTGAGATCCCCCAGTATGCGGGCTGCTTTGCTTAAGGATCTCAAGCCTCTCGCGTTCAAGCTTCCTAGTTTCAAGGTCGTAGCCATTGCACTAGTCAGTGTCAATCAGCGGCCTAAAGTCTTTGTCAGTGAGGATGCCGACGGCATGCCCGATATTGCCAGTGAGCAATTCTGACGACGCGCGGCCGTCTCGGGAGATGCCCCCGACATCCAGGGGGAAGGTTAACTTTAACGCTCTATAAAAACAAGGGTGGACGTAAATGGGGATCCTCCCTTCACATTTATCCCTCAGATCGTCGAGGGAGTCGTGCCCTTCTTCCACCAACGTTAGACCCAGGATCGCATCCTTTGCTGCTTCTATCATTCGCCACATGGATTTCGTGCGGCGAATTTTCGTCTTCCTGACGAACGTGATCAGCAAAGGAGCATCGGGGAAGTTGGACGGGTTGGTAGTGTCCAGACCCTGGGTCTTCGTAAGGAGCTGCAGCGGTTTGATGGCACCTCTCTGCTGCGGCGTAAGCTCGGCAGCGGCGTGGTGCAGATCTGCATTGCAGATGAGGTCCCCTGGCAGGAAGGGGAGCTTTCTCGTCTTCTCCTTTCTTGTAGGAGAGGGCGACGCTTTTTGTTTCTTGGCCTGTTTGGCCACATTGGGAGTTTTGGACCCCGACTCTTCCTTTCGAGACAGAGAGCGGGAACTAGCTGGGGGAGTTTCAGTGGGGGAAGGGGATTTCTGCTCAGTGGTGGGTTTAGGTTTTGGGGATTCGGGGGACTGAGCAGGAGAGATAGTCATCTCTACGGACATTGGGGCGGGGGATTGGGGCCCAGCCTCTTTTGATAGTGAAACGGCACGTTTGGCCACCTTTCTGTCCCGGGTGAACTTTTTCTCTGTCTCTCGAGCCGGGGCCGGGCAAGCGTCACCCTCCATCTTCTCCCCTTCCGAGTCGGACGATGATGATGTTGATGAAGGTAGTGACAGGGGAGCCTCTGTCTTCCGTTTGGTGGCCGCTGCCGTGCCAGATGTTTGCTGCGGCTCCTTATCGGTGGGCATATCCTCGCTCATTGACTTAGCGGGACCCCGCATCCCTTTTACATCAGAGGGCTGCACTTTGGAGGAGGGCTTCTGTGGTTTGTTCTTTCGGACCACTGGGGTGAAACCCTCCTCGTCCTTTCCGGTTTTAGGAGCTGCTGATGCCGCTGGACCTCCCGGGGCTGCGGCAGAAGGGGTCTTCTTGATTGGCGCCTTTTTTGGGCAGTCTTTCGCCATATGCCCCTTCTGCTCGCAGTGCCAGCAATGTGGCCTCCTGCCCTCGACGATGATAGACATCGACCAGGAGTCGCACTTGAGCAGTGGCGGTATCTTGTTGAAGCCATCCCGGTCCAAACGCATTTTAATTTTGTAGTCCCCTACCATTAGGTTATGGGGACCGCGGACCGGGATTATGGCTTCGACGTCCCCATATTGACTCATCACTGCACCTAGTTGCTCCGAGTCAATATAGCAGGGGACGCCGAGGACAGTGACTAGTGTCCTCCTCCTGCTCAAGTACTCCGGCCTGAGGATCAGATGTTTATGCCTCAGGTCGGCCCTGGCCAACTTCTCTGCTTCCTGTTCAGAGGGGAGTAAAAGGTCCCATGTTGCGAAACCTCGACGGCAAATATATGTCGCCGGGACTTTCAGGGACCATAAAATCTCCCCTACCGTTTCGATCTGGAGCCCAGCCAGCCCTTTGGTTCTGGAGTCGATGGTGACTAGCGAAACAATTCGCTTCGCTAGCCGTTCCACCGCTCCTGGCGCTGCTTTGATAACGCTACCGTCGGTTAGTTCCTTGTACTTAGACTCGAACAACCGACGGTATTCTGACGGGCTTCTTTGCGACTGGGGTCCCCACTGGTCTTTAGGTGATTGGGCAGGAGAGTTGGTTTGCGCCGGAGTTGTAGGTGTTACAGCCTTCGTCGGCGACGGCGTCTTCTGCCCGGGAGGTATCGCCCATGAATTGGGTGTCTCCGCTGGTGTTGATGAGAGGGACGGCCACTCCTTTGGAGCTGTTTCCGGCGTTGTTGCCGGCGGAGTGGCCGCCTTGGTTCCTCTCTTGCCAGCGACATCCGCTGCTCCTTTTTTGGTGACGGTGCGAGCAGCCCCCATCTTCCTCGGCCTAGACTGCCGCATGCTAGCCTTGGCCGGACCAACTGGAGTCAGCTGCAGAACTTCCATGCTGCTGTCTCTGCTACTGCCACGACTGCTCACAGGGCTGTGGTCGCTGCAGACACTGCTGTCGCTGCAAATGCTGCTGTCACTGCCAAAAAGTTCTTGGGTCAGGTTGCGGCATTGAGCAGAGTCCCTGTCAATGTGGGCTGGCGGCTGATCTGGGTCGGTGGCCCCTTCTTTGTGGGACTCCACCGACCGGGTCGCTCTTACTCCTGGAGGCAGGCGGCCTTTTCGCCTACTACCAGGCGGGCTGACGGTTGAAGCCCGGCGAGCGATTGGTACAGTGGGGAGTCGTTCCCACCGACCCAGATCACCTCTAGGATCTGAGCTATCCTGGGTGGAGCTGCCGGGGACAGCAGCGTGCAAGCTAACAGGGCTCCCGCCTAAGGCGGCAGACCCTGATCTACTTTCAGTGCTGGGAGCGGCACTGGCGGACGTACTGGGCACGACGCCTATGGCGGCGTGACCGTCCTGCTGTTTGAGGTCTGCTCCCTCCCCGACCTGAGACCGTCGCCTCAGTTCGGAAAAGGAGCCCGGGCTAGACAAAGACTCTGCAGCAGAGCCCGGACCACTCCTCCCCTCTTCCATCCAACTCCCGGCTAGAGACCCGCCGATTCGGATTCAGGAAGACCGTCGCCAAAAGGTACGTAAGTCAGACCCGAAACCTGCCAGCTGCTTAAGTCAAGCCTGGGGGTTGGACACCTGCAAGAGAAGGGAACAAAAAGGTTAATACAATGGAACCGCCCAACAGGGGCGGCCACCCAAGAGGGGTGTGAAGAGACAAATTGCCCAACAGGGGCTAGTCTAAGGGGACAGAGAGAGTCCCCTGAAGATTTAGCTTTAAACTGGGCGGGGCCCAAGTAGCTGGTCTCCTCTTAGGCAATCACGAGTGATTGCCTAAGAGTTGCCTGAAAAAATCGAAGACGAGTCAAGATTTTAAAAGGCGGGAGAAAATCAATTTATTTATCCAAAAATTGTGGTACAATAGTTAGATGTGGCACAAGGCCAAAAAGGGGTATGGGGGGGAAAATGGGGGTCGGGGGTCGTCCACTTGGTCTATGAATACCCTAGAAACTAGTTTCAGTCACCATAATACCACATTCACTCTATGGACTTAAGCTACTTAAAATATCCCCAGGTGTTTCAATGAATTTTATTTACAAAGATTATGTACATGTGTGATGATGGGAGTGGGAGAACAAAAAACTAAGCCTTAAATAATCCCCCAAAAATAAATAAAAATAAAAGTGATGGTAAAAATAAAGAAACAAGGAAAATGCTAATTAAGATAAGTTAGTAGGGTCCCCCCCACCTATCTAAGGTATGAAATGCTCGCTGTCTTCCGGTAAAAACCGAAAGCAAGAGAGTCAGTTCCTAATTGGGAGTGGGCGTTTCTATGGGGGCAAAAGAAATGGAGGGATGGGTTTGACGGGATGTGCGGTGTCCTTCAGGATAAGTACTTTTAGGGCGGGTCAGGGATATAAAATAAATTAGGGAACGGGCATCCTGAAGGAGTTCTGACACCTAAAATAAATCTGGGGACAGAGAGCTCATTTACGCTACTAGCTAATAGGGACTGCGCCAAAGAATTTGCTGGTCAGTTTTTTTAAAAAGGGGTTGTTTTTTCGACAAAGAGACTTTGAGGTCGCTGTGTGCCATGCCTAGGCAGGGAACACGAACTCGAATCTATTCCGCGTGAACACGCATAAACTAGCGGTGTGTATCCACCTACTTTTGAAAAGTGAAGAAGGCAACCTCCTTCTATCAGATTTGATTTTGATTTTAAGCTGGTGTTTAAAATACGAAATCAAATCATAATAAGAAGGCGGCACCCCCCCACGCCCTATCTCTAAGCGAGAAGTATACACCACGAGTCTAGCTACGGCTAAGATCGCGAGCAAAACCATACGTTTCTCCCTGGGCCACAAGGGGTCCATGTTGAAGACAACGGATGCTAAATCCAAGCACGTCACCCGATCGGGGGTGATGCGAGCCGTCACCTCGCCGACATACGTCCAAAATTCACGAAGTTTGGAGCAGGTGAAAAAGGCATGTTCCGCCGTTTCAATTTCATCTTCCTCGCAACGTGGGCAAAAGGGGCTGATAGCCATACCAATTTTGAATCGTATGTCATTGAGGGGTAACACATTTCGAACCAATCGCCAGGTCAGAGAGAACTCAGAATTATTGAGATAGCTCCTGCCTGGCGCCCAATTCCACTGAGAGCGAGCCTCCTCCTCCGACAATCCAAGCCGCTCCCCAAGAGGATCCGAAGCGGTCCCCACCACTAACTCCCGATAGAATGTCCTTCTAGACCGGGCGAGGTCACTGGACCCCGGCAGCACTCTGAGCGCAGCTCGGCATTCGTTGAAGAACTGCGATTGACTCCTTGGCTTACGTCGGCATTCGGCCAAGTGGTCAGGGATGAGGTTAGGAAAAGCGCTTCCAACCGCAGGGCCCCACGCAGACTCCTCTGTCAAGGTTCGGCTCAGGAATGATAACCGCTCGGCATACAAATGGCTCGCCAAGTCGGGCATTCCCAAGCCTCCCACATCAGGACGTTGAGTACAGACCTGTCTACGGACTAGCGGCTTCCCCTTTGCCCACAAAAGCGAGAAAAGGAGACGCGTTAAAACCGCTCGGCGGTCCGCAGGCAGAGGTAGTACAGCCAATCGGTAAAGGATGAGCGGAAAGACGTACGTGACGCACGCCTCAGCCCGACCTTTAAGGGAAAGCCCCCTTCGAAGCCAAATCCTTACAGACGCTTCGACCTTAGACTGTACTTCCGACCAGTTCTTATCAAGCTGGAGACCGGGTCCGAACCATACGCCGAGGATCCGAACCGGGCCGTCAGTCCAGTTGAAAAGGCCCGGGAGCGCAGCCGCGCCACTCCAGGCAGCCAACCTTAGGCCATTGGATTTGCTAAGGTTGACTTTGGCCCCTGTCACTTTTTCGTACCTTCTGAGTGCCTTAGTCACCGCGAGAATGTCTCGAAAGCACGACACAAACACGGTGACATCATCGGCATACGCGGATACCCTGGCTCGCGCACCGCCAGGAAGAGCAATACCGCGTAGGGCCAGTCCAGGCTCCCCGATCCTAAGCCTGCGGAGAAAAGGCTCCAAGGCAAGGACGTAAAGCAGGGGAGACAGCGGACATCCCTGACGTACCGACCGAGAGACGGCAAAAGACTCCGATCGCATTCCATTCACTTGCACCACTGCCGTCGGCCCGCGATACAAAATGGAGATCCATCTGCGGAAGTCCGGTGTAAAACCGGAGGCCTCTAAAACAGATCCCAGGAACCGATGGTCGACCCTGTCAAAAGCTTTGGACTGATCTAAATTGATCAGCGCGGCTTCGGTGTCGTCTTCTAATCCCTCTATGATCGTGCGCATCAGATGCAAGTTGTTTTGAATCGATCTCCCCTTCACAGCATAATTCTGATCAGGTTCGACCAACTCAGCGATAACAAGCTGCAACCGATTTGCAAGAACTTTGGCCAAAATCTTTAAATCTGTGTTTAGCAGAGTTATGGGCCTGTAATCGTCTAATTCCCCACCATCTTGGCCCTTTTTCTGAAGCAATGTGATCACTCCCTTGGTGACTTGACCGGGGATGGAACCCTGTTCAAACCAGTGATTGAAAACATTGACCAGAATAGGTACGAAGATGTGCGACAGCCTCAAGAACAATTCATAGGGCAAACCATCGAGTCCCGGCGATTTGTCGTAGCCGACCTGCTTCAGTGCAGCCAAGACCTCACACTCTGTAACGCGCCCATCACAGCTAGCCGCTCGGGCCGCCTCCAGGCGGGGCGAGCCAGCTAAATAGCTGCCAAACTCCTCGACGCGGAGTCCGGGCAGTTGGGTGAACCGTTCCATGAAATGCTCACGAAATCCCCGGCAAATCTCCCGAGCCGACACAAGGGTGTGTCCTTCCGGGTGTTTGACTTGACGAATGAGACCGACCGAGCTGCGACGAAGTGGAGTTCTACGCTCTTGCGCGTCCACATTCACGGCTTCGTTGGACACTCTATCTAGCCTAGCTCTAACTACTTGACCCTCATACCGCACGTTAGCCGCACGTTTCAGGTCCCCCTTAGCTAGCTCTATGCCTAGGGAATCCCCCCCAGCCACCGCCCGGGCCAGCTTATTTTCTAAACGCTTTTCTGTTTCTGCCTTATTTAGGGCGAGGCGTTGGCTATATTGAACAGAAAAGCGCCTAATGCCAACTTTGGCGTTAACCCACCACTTACTCCCGGTTACCGCCCCCACTAATCCCTTTTGAAAGTTAAGAGATAGCTGCTCCCGGAAGTCACGTATCTCCAGTAAGGAGGTATTTAACTTCCAGTAGCTAGCTACCTTGTGTGTCTTAGGGGCTAACTCCAGACTGGCCACAAGTAACTTGTGGTCAGAATGGCCTAACCAGTGGAACGTGGGACAAGAGATATAATCTACGTTGCCTCTTCTAATTAGCAATCTATCCAAGTAAGAACTTGAATGGAAAGTGCCGCTAGCGAGCCACGTCCACATCTCCCGCCCTGGGTGATCGATACGAAATCTGTCGACCAGATCGCATTGTGCCATCAGATCAGACAGACTTGTCTCACACCTATCCGACCCACTAGGTCCCCCCACCTTATCTATCCTGGGATCAAGGATGGCATTCCAATCTCCCACTAGGATTAGCCGCTCCGAACCACCGAGAAACCCCTCCAACCCCCGGAAAAAGGAAACCCTCTCACGAATGGAATTGGGCGCATAAACCGCGACGATTCGAAACATGGCACTATTCACGGCAACATCAGCCACGACCAGTCTGCCATCAGCATCCGCGTGAACAACGTTTACCCTTGCTAACAGAGTGCGTCTAACTAACAGCGAAACTCCCCGAGCAGAACGGTCACCAAAAGCTGAAAAAACATCGAAATGTTCCGACAGCAGTCGGTGATCGTCCATCGAAACATAGTGAGTTTCCTGTACCGCAGCCACATCTAATTCAAAAGCCTTGAGATCCCCCAGTATGCGGGCTGCTTTGCTTAAGGATCTCAAGCCTCTCGCGTTCAAGCTTCCTAGTTTCAAGGTCGTAGCCATTGCACTAGTCAGTGTCAATCAGCGGCCTAAAGTCTTTGTCAGTGAGGATGCCGACGGCATGCCCGATATTGCCAGTGAGCAATTCTGACGACGCGCGGCCGTCTCGGGAGATGCCCCCGACATCCAGGGGGAAGGTTAACTTTAAAGCTCTATAAAAACAAGGGTGGACGTAAATGGGGATCCTCCCTTCACATTTATCCCTCAGATCGTCGAGGGAGTCGTGCCCTTCTTCCACCAACGTTAGACCCAGGATCGCATCCTTTGCTGCTTCTATCATTCGCCACATGGATTTCGTGCGGCGAATTTTCGTCTTCCTGACGAACGTGATCAGCAAAGGAGCATCGGGGAAGTTGGACGGGTTGGTAGTGTCCAGACCCTGGGTCTTCGTAAGGAGCTGCAGCGGTTTGATGGCACCTCTCTGCTGCGGCGTAAGCTCGGCAGCGGCGTGGTGCAGATCTGCATTGCAGATGAGGTCCCCTGGCAGGAAGGGGAGCTTTCTCGTCTTCTCCTTTCTTGTAGGGGAGGGCGACGCTTTTTGTTTCTTGGCCTGTTTGGCCACATTGGGAGTTTTGGACCCCGACTCTTCCTTTCGAGACAGAGAGCGGGAACTAGCTGGGGGAGTTTCAGTGGGGGAAGGGGATTTCTGCTCAGTGGTGGGTTTAGGTTTTGGGGATTCGGGGGACTGAGCAGGAGAGATAGTCATCTCTACGGACATCGGGGCGGGGGATTGGGGCCCAGCCTCTTTTTCTTGTGAAACGGCACGTTTGGCCACCTTTCTATCCCGGGTGAACTTTTTCACTGTCTCTCGAGCCGGGGCCGGGCCAGCGTCACCCTCCATCTTCTCCCCTTCCGATTCGGACGATGAAGATGTTGACGAAGGTAGTGACAGGGGAACCTCGGTTTTTCGTTTCGTGGCCGCTGCCGTGCTAGATGTTTGCTGCGGCTCCTTATCGGTGGGCATATCCACGCTCATTGACTTGGCGGGACCCCGCATCCCTTTTACTTCAGAGGGCTGCACTGAGGAGGGCTTCTGTGGTTTGTTCTTTCGTACCACTGGGGTGAAACCCTCCTCGTCTTTTCCGGTTTTAGGAGCTGCTGATGCCGCTGGACCTCCCGGGGCTGCGGCAGAAGGGGTCTTCTTGATTGGCGCCTTTTTTGGGCAGTCTTTCGCCATATGCCCCTTCTGCTCGCAGTGCCAGCAATGTGGCCTCCTGCCCTCGACGATGATAGACATCGACCAGGAGTCGCACTTGAGCAGTGGCGGTATCTTGTTGAAGCCATCCCGGTCCAAACGCATTTTAATTTTGTAGTCCCCTACCATTAGGTTATGGGGACCGCGGACCGGGATTATGGCTTCGACGTCCCCATATTGGCTCATCACTGCACCTAGTTGCTCCGAGTCAATATAGCAGGGGACGCCGAGGACAGTGACTAGTGTCCTCCTCCTGCTCAAGTACTCCGGCCTGAGGATCAGATGTTTATGCCTCAGGTCGGCCCTGGCCAACTTCTCTGCTTCCTGTTCAGAGGGGAGTAAAAGGTCCCAGGTTGCGAAACCTCGACGGCAAATATATGTCGCCGGGACTTTCAGGGACCATAAAATCTCCCCTACCGTTTCGATCTGGAGCCCAGCCAGCCCTTTGGTTCTGGAGTCGATGGTGACTAGCGAAACAATTCGCTTCGCTAGCCGTTCCACCGCTCCTGGCGCTGCTTTGATAACGCTACCGTCGGTTAGTTCCTTGTACTTAGACTCGAACAACCGACGGTATTCTGACGGGCTTCTTTGCGACTGGGGTCCCCACTGGTCTTTAGGTGATTGGGCAGGAGAGTTGGTTTGCGCCGGAGTTGTAGGTGTTACAGCCTTCGTCGGCGACGGCGTCTTCTGCCCGGGAGGTATCGCCCATGAATTGGGTGTCTCCGCTGGTGTTGATGAGAGGGACGGCCACTCCTTTGGAGCTGTTTCCGGCGTTGTTGCCGGCGGAGTGGCCGCCTTGGTTCCTCTCTTGCCAGCGACATCCGCTGCTCCTTTTTTGGTGACGGTGCGAGCAGCCCCCATCTTCCTCGGCCTAGACTGCCGCATGCTAGCCTTGGCCGGGCCATCTGGAGTCAGCTGCAGAACTTCCATGCTGCTGTCTCTGCTACTGCCACGACTGCTCACAGGGCTGTGGTCGCTGCAGACACTGCTGTCGCTGCAAATGCTGCTGTCACTGCCAAAAAGTTCTTGGGTGAGGTTGCGGCATTGAGCAGAGTCCCTGTCAATGTGGGCTGGCGGCTGATCTGGGTCGGTGGCCCCTTCTTTGTGGGACTCCACCGACCGGGTCGCTCTTACTCCTGGAGGCAGGCGGCCTTTTCGCCTACTACCAGGCGGGCTGACGGTTGAAGCCCGACGAGCGATTGGTGCAGTGGGGAGTCGTTCCCACCGACCCAGATCACCTCTAGGATCTGAGCTATCCTGGGTGGAGCTGCCGGGGACAGCAGCGTGCAAGCTAACAGGGCTCCCGCCTAAGGCGGCAGACCCTGATCTACTTTCAGTGCTGGGAGCGGCACTGGCGGACGTACTGGGCACGACGCCTATGGCGGCGTGACCGTCCTGCTGTTTGAGGTCTGCTCCCTCCCCGACCTGAGACCGTCGCCTCAGTTCGGAAAAGGAGCCCGGGCTAGACAAAGACTCTGCAGCAGAGCCCGGACCACTCCTCCCCTCTTCCATCCAACTCCCGGCTAGAGACCCGCCGATTCGGATTCAGGAAGACCGTCGCCAAAAGGTACGTAAGTCAGACCCGAAACCTGCCAGCTGCTTAAGTCAAGCCTGGGGGTTGGACACCTGCAAGAGAAGGGAACAAAAAGATTAATACAATGGAACCGCCCAACAGGGGCGGCCACCCAAGAGGGGTGTGAAGAGACAAATTGCCCAACAGGGCTAGTCTAAGGGGACAGAGAGAGTCCCCTGATGATTTAGCTTTAAACTGGGCGGGGCCCAAGTAGCTGGTCTCCTCTTAGGCAATCACAAGTGATTGCCTAAGAGTTGCCTGAAAAAATACAAGACGAGTCAAGATTTTAAAAGGCGGGAGAAAATCAAAATCTGAGGTTATTTACTGGGGTATTTATAACCAATCTACACCTGAACAGCGGTCTATCCACTAGACACTGTTTAAATTACATTATTAAATTAACAAGTAAAGATAACTAAGATTTTCTTTCAAAAAACATTGTATACTACTATTTACCAAATTCTTATATAAGTTTGGAATATCAAGAATGAATTTTAGACTCCCCTAGGCCGTTTTTCTCTACTTCAACATAGCTTTCATACGCCATTACCGAAAATGACATTAATTCACTTCTTTTGGCTAACATCAAAGTGTAGTATCCGTTTCGATGGATACTGCACCCCATAGACTGGTATCGTCTTGGCCTTCGGGGCTTCATTCCGCCGGTCTATGGGTTTGAGGAGGTCCAATTCGATAGTAAATTCGAAATAATCTAATGTATTTATGTACTAATCCGATAAAAATGCAGAGTCAATGTAAACATCCCATAATCCCTTGCCGGATGTACCCGGTCTTGCCCTAAATTGTGTCCGGTTCTATCAGATCATCCAATAACTTCTATCCGGTTGCATCAATAACAACATAGGAATCCTACGTTAAGAGTGTGTAGTGAAACAAGGGTTGCTCAATCACATCCGCACCTGTCCCATAATCCCTTGCCGGATGTACCCGGTCTTGCTCTAAATTGTGTCCGGTTATATCATGACGTCAGAGAGTGGCAGAATTTGAAAAATAATGCAAAGTGGCGGGAATAAATTCACTCACACTACAACCTTTTAATAGACGCTAATATTCCACCCACTCCCTTCCGTTATCATGATAGGCATTACCTCCTCCTTTCATGCCAAATTGGGGGGGGGGGGTGACAGCATTCGCCGGTGTGAGTCCCTCAGGCCAAATTTGGGGAGGGGGAGTGTCGGCATTCGCCGGCGCTCACACCTTTTTGAGAGGGTGGAGACAGTGTAGTATCTGTTGCGAGGAGAGAGTGTCAGCATTCGCCGGTGTGAGCGCATCAGGCCAAATCTTTTCTTGGGGGGGGGGGGGTATTAAGCAAATCTATAATAAAGACCAATGTGCATTTATTTGTATCTATAATAAAGGCCAATGTGCATTTATTTGTATCTTCTATTATATAAAGGCCAGTTGTCTGTATGTCTGTCTGTTTGTCTGTTTGTATGTCCAGATACTCCTCCGAGAGTACCCAACAAACAGTCACACGGTTGACGTCATTATGACCGGCCAGCCCCGGGACGTATACTATCTCAGAACCGGAAAAAAAATGGACTCTTCGAGGGTCGACTGCCTTTTTCCTCGATTTTCAACGTTGTTTAGTACTAGAATTTGAGAAATAATGCACCGTCATGCTTTTAACAGGAAATGACGTCAGAGGAAAAGAGTGTAGGGAAGAAAATCCCTCACACTAAAACTCTTCTTTCCCTCTCACTCCCACCCCTTCTACCTTCCTTTCCTCCCCTACGCCCGTTCTGTTGTTATGATACCACCCTCCTAGGCATTACCTCCTCCTTTTTGAGAGTTGTAGAGATAGAGCGGCGGTGTGACTGCTTCAGGTCAAATTAGGAGGGGGGAGTGTCGGCATTCGCCGGTGAAGCGCCTCATGCCAAATTTGGAGATGGGGGATTGTCGGCATAATGCAAAGTCACGATTTTAACAGGAAATGACGTCAAAGTGGATCCCTAACGGAACTTTTTTGAACACGAGTTTATAGTGAAGCAAGGGTTGCTTAATCCTAACCGCATTTCTTCTGTTGACATGATACCATCCTCCCAGGTATTACCTCCTTCTTTTTGAGAGGTGTGAAGTTAGTGTAATAAATAATTATGCTCCACCATTGTTTTCACTAATATTTGTATACATATTAAATAACGTTTCAAGAAGTAAAGTAAAAAGAGAAATAATTATGCTCCACTATTGTTTTCACTAATATTTGTATACATATTAAATAACGTCTCAAGAAGTAAGGTAAGAAGAGAACTTATTATGCTCCTCCATTGTTTTCACTTATATTTGTATACATATTAAATAACGTCTCAATAAGTAAAGTAAGAAGAGATATAATTATGCTCCACCATTGTTTTCACAAATATTTGTATACATATTAAATAACGTTTCAATCAGTAAATTTAAAGGAAGAAAAAATTATGCTCCGCCATTGTTTTCACTAATATTTGTATACATATTAAAAAACGTCTCAATAAATAAACTAAAAATAGAAATAATTATGCTCCGCCACTGTTTTCACTAATATTTGTATACATATTAAATAACGTCTCAATAAGTAAAGTAAGAAGAGAAATAATTATGCTCCACCATTGTTTTCACTAATATTTGTATACATATTAAATAACGTCTCAATAAGTACAGTAAGAAGAGAAATAATTATGCTCCGCCATTGTTTTCACTAATATTTGTATACATATTAAAAAACATCTCAATAAATAAAGTAAGAATAGAAATAATTATTCTCCGCCACTGTTTTCACTAATATTTGTATACATGTTAAATAACATTTTTTTTTGAACTCAAAATATTTCGCTGGAGACATTGAGGGGTCGGAGAAAATTTATGGGGTCAATCCGAACTTTTTAGGGGTCAGGCAAAATTTGTTCTTTTTTATTTTGTTTTTAACTCAAAATATTTCTCAGGGTTATGTGAGAGTGAAAAATTAGTTGGGATGAGGGGCTGGAGAGATTTAGGGGTCAGGCCGCACTTTTTAGTGGTCACGCCAATTTTTTGTTTTGAAGTCAAAATATTTCTCAGAGTTGGAGGAGAGTGAAAAATTAGGGAGCTGGAGAGATTGAGGGGTCGGCGAAAAATTTTAGGGGTCAGGACGAACTTTTTAGGAGTCAGGCCAAATTTTTTTGTTTTTTTTTTTGTTTTGAAGTCAAAATATTTTTCATGGTTGGGGGAAAGTGAAAAATTAGGGGGCTGGAGAGATTTAGGGGTCGGGGAAAATTTTAGGGGTCAGGACGAACTTTTTAGGGGTCAGGCTAAATTTTTTTGTTTTTTTTTGTTTTGAACTGAACATATTTCTCAGGGTTGGGGGAGAGTGAAAAATTAGGGGGATGGAGAGATTTAGGGGTCGGGGAAAATTTTAGGGGTCAGGACAAACTTTTTAGGGGTCAGGCCAAATTTTTTTCTTTTTTTTGTTTTGAAGTCAAATATTTGTCATGGTTGGGGGAGAGTGAAAAATTAGGGGGTGGAGAGATTTAGGGGTCGGGGAAAATTTTAGGGGTCAGGACGAACTTTTTAGGGGTCAGGCCAAATTTTTTTCTTTTTTTTTGGTTTTGAACTGAAAATATTTCTCAGGGTTGGTGGAGAGTGAAAAATTAGGGGGCTGGAGAGATTAAGGGGTCGGGGAAAATTTTAGGGGTCAGGACGAACTTTTTAGGGGTCAGGCCAAATTTTTTTGTTTTTTTTTGTTTTGAAGTCAAAATATTTCTCATGGGTGGGGGAGAGTTAAAAATTAGGGGCTGGAGAGATTTAGGAGTCGGGGAAAATTTTAGGGGTCAGGCTAAATTTTTTAGGGTTCCGCCCAAATTTAGGGGCCGCGATATGTACGTATTTAGCTTCCACACCGGGGCGGCGATAGGTACTTATTTAGCATTCAGCGGTGGTGATAGGTACTTATATAGCATGTGCACATGGGCGGGAATAAGTACATATATAGTATGCGCACCAGGGCAGTGATAAGTATGTATTTAGCATGCGCACTGAGGCAGCGATCGGTACATATATAGCACGCGCACCGGGGCGGCGATAGGTACGTATATAGCACGCGCACAGGGGCGGCGAAAGGTACATATTTAAAATTCACACCGGGGCGGCGAAAGGTACATATTTGAAATTCACACCGGGGCGGCGATAGGTACGTATTTAGCATTCACACCGGGGCGGCGATAGGTATGTATTTCGCATTCACACCGATGCACCGATAGGTATGTATTTAGCATTCGCACCGGGGTTGCGATATGTACGTATTTAGCTTCCGCACCGGGGCGGCAATAGGTACGTATTTAGAATTCACACCGGGGCGGTGATAGGTACGTATTTAGATTTCGCACCGGGGCGGCGATATGTACGTATTTAGCTTCCACACCAGGGCGGCGATAGGTACGTATTCAGAATTCAGGGGTGGCGATAGCTACGTATATAGCATGTACACATGGGCAGCAATAAGTACGTACATAGCATGCGCTCTGCGGCGGCGATCAGTACATATATAGCACGCGCACCGGGGAGGCGAAAGGTATGTATTTCGCATTCGCACCGTGGTGGTGATAGGTACGTATTTAGCATTCGCACCGGGGCGGCTATAGGTACGTATTTAGCATTCGCACCAGGGCGGCTATAGGTACGTATTTAGCATTCGCACTGGGCCGGCGATAGGTACGTATTTAGCATTCACACCAAAGCGGCAATCTGTACATATTAATTATTCGCACTAGGGCAGCGATAGGTACTTATGTAGCATGCACACCGGGGCGCAATTGGTATGTCTTTAGTATTCGCACTAGGGCAGCGATAGGTACTTATGTAGCATGCACACCAGGGCGCAATAGGTATGTATTTAGCATTCACACCAGGGGCAACGATAAGTACTATTTAGCATTTGCAACAGGGCGGCGATAGGTACTTAAATAGTACCTGCACCGGCGCGGCGATAGGTACGTATATAGTATGTGCACTGGGGCGGCGATAGGTACGTATATAGTATGCGCACCGGGGTGATGATAGATACGTATATAGTATGAACACCGGGGTGGAGATTAGTACCTATATAGAAGGCGCAGATAGAGGTGTTACTTTTTATAGAAATATGTCATACTATTACCCTGGGCAATAGGAGAAATGGTGGGGAAGAAACAGCTTTTGCAAAAGGCAAAATTAGAAAGTAGTGGCGAAATGGGGCGACCAGGGAAGAGAAAGGTAGCAGATAAAGAGACGGCTATAGAGAGAGGGGGCGGACATAGAAGTTTGAATATAAAGATGTTACACACACGATCTTTCTTCAAATATATGTTTTTATGACCCCGAGCAACGCCGGGTAGCCCCGCTAGTCTATTATATAAAGGGCAGTTGTCTGTATGTCTGTTTGTTTGTATGTCCAGTATCTCCTCAAAAACTACGCGGCAACATGTCAAAAAGTTGATATCTTTAGCACCGTACATATCCCGTAATCATAATATCGAAAAATCGCGACAAACGATTCACTCGCTGACAGTCAACCGGACCACTTTCCGACAAAAGGTAGCAGTTTTTTTCGTATTTTTCACGAAATTTCAACGTTAATATGTAGTAAATTCGAAATAATCTAATGTATTTATGTACTAATCCGATAAAAATGCCGAGTCACTGTAAACATCCCATAATCCCTTGCCGGATGTACCCGGTCTTGCCCTAAATTGTGTCCGGTTGTATCAGATCATCCATTAACTTCTGTCCGGTTGCATCAATAACAACATAGGAATCCTACGGTAAGAGTGTATAGTGAAACAAGGGTTGCTCAATCACATCCGCACCTGTCCCATAATCCCTTGCCGGACGTACCCGGTCTTGCTCTAAATTGTGTCCGGTTATATCAGGTCATCATGACGTCAGAGAGTGGCAGTTTTTTTTCCCTCACACACTTTCTTTCATAATTATTAATAGACGCTAATATTCCCCCCCCCTCCCTCCCTGTGGCCGTTCTGTTATCATGATAGGAATTACCTCCTCCTTTCAGGCCAAATTGGGGGGGGGGGGTTACGGTATTCGCCGGTGTGAGCATTACCTCCTCCTTTTTTGAGAAATGTTGAGGTAGGGTCGTATCGGTTCCGTTGTCATGATGCCCTCATCCCATGCATTATCTCCTTTTTTTAGAAGTGTTGAGGTAGGGTCGTATCGGTTCCGTTGTCATGATGCACTATTCCCATGCATTATCTCCTCCTTTTTTGAGAAGTGCTGAGGTAGGGTCGTATCGGTTCCGTTGTCATGATGCACTCATCCCATGCATTATCTCCTCCTTTTTTGAGAAGTGTTGAGGTAGGGTCGTATCGGTTCCGTTGTCATGATGCACTCATCCCATGCATTATCTCCTCCTTTTTTGAGAAGTGTTGAGGTAGGGTCGTATCGGTTCCGTTGTCATGATGCACTCATCCCATGCATTATCTCCTCCTTTTTTGAGAAGTGTTGAGGTAGGGTCGTATCGGTTCCGTTGTCATGATGCACTCATCCCATGCATTATCTCCTCCTTTTTTGAGAAGTGTTGAGGTAGTATCAGTTTCGTTGTCATAGTGCCCTCATCCCATGCATTATCTCCTCCTTTTTTGAGAAGTGTTGAGGTAGTATCGGTTTCGTTGTCATAGTGCCCTCATCCCATGCATTATCTCCTCCTTTTTTGAGAAGTGTAGAGGTAGGGTCGTATCGGTTCCGTTGTCATGATGCACTCATCCCATGCATTATCTCCTCCTTTTTTTAGAACTGTTGAGGAAGGGTCGTATCGGTTCCGTTGTCATGATGCACTATTCCCAT
The DNA here is from genome assembly GCA_963556195.1 of Sepiola atlantica. Classification (NCBI taxonomy): domain Eukaryota; kingdom Metazoa; phylum Mollusca; class Cephalopoda; order Sepiida; family Sepiolidae; genus Sepiola; species Sepiola atlantica. Next base: position 31,726,214 of record OY744529.1, read on the forward strand.
GCATTATCTCCTCCTTTTTTGAGAAGTGTTGAGGTAGGGTCTTATCGGGTCCGTTGTCATGATGCACTCATCCCATGCATTATCTCCTCCTTTTTTTAGAACTGTTGAGGAAGGGTCGTATCGGTTACGTTGTCATGATGCACTATTCCCATGCATTATCTCCTCCTTTTTTGAGAAGTGTTGAGGTAGGGTCGTATCGGGTCCGTTGTCATGATGCACTCATCCCATGCATTATCTCCTCCTTTTTTGAGAAGTGTAGAGGTAGGGTCGTATCGGGAAAATTTTAGGGGTCAGGACGAACTTTTTAGGGGTCAGGCAAAATTTTTTTTCTTTTTTTGGGTTTTGAACTGAAAATATTTCTCATGGTTGGGGGAGAGTGAAAAATTAGGGGGCTGGAGAGATTTAGGGGTCGGGGAAAATTTTAGGGGTCAGGACGAACTTTTTAGGGGTCAGGCCAAATTTTTTTGTTTTTTTTTGTTTTGAAGTCAAAATATTTTTCATGGTTGGAGGAGAGTGAAAAATTAGGGGGCTGGAGAGATTTAGGGGTCGGGGAAAATTTTAGGGGTCAGGACGAACTTTGTAGGGGTCAGGCCAAATTTTTTTGTTTTTTTTTGTTTAGAAGTCAAAATATATCTCATGGTTGGGGAGAGTGAAAAATTACGGGGCTGGAGAGATTTACGGGTCGGGGAAAATTTTAGGGGTCAGGACGAACTTTTATGGGGTCAGGCCAAATTTTTTTCTTTTGTTTTTGTTTTTTTTTGTTTTGAAGTCAAAATATTTATCAGGGTTAGGGGAGAGTGAAAAATTAGGGGGCTGGAGAGATTTAGGGGTCGGGGAAAATTTTAGGGGTCAGAACGAACTTTTGAGGGGTCAGGCCAAATTTTTTTTTTTTTTTTTGTTTTGAAGTCAAAATATTTCTTCATGGTTGGAGGAGAGTGAAAAATTAGGGGGCTGGAGAGATTTAGGGGTCGGGGAAAATTTTAGGGGTCAGGACGAACTTTTAAGGGGTCAGGCCAAATTTTTTTGTTTTTTTTTGTTTTGAAGTCAAAATATTTCTCAGGGTGTGGGGAGAGTGTAAAAATAGGGGGCTGGAGAGATTTAGGGGTCGGGGAAAATTTTAGGGGTCAGGACGAACTTTTTAGGGTTCAGGCCAAATTTTTTTGTTTTTTTGTGTTTTGAAGTCAAAATATATCTAATGGTTGTAAGAGAGTGAAAAATTAGGGGGCTGGAGAGATTTAGGGGTCCGGGAAAATTTTAGGGGTCAGGACGAACTTTTTAGGGGTCAGGCCAAATTTTTTTGTTTTTTTTTTGTTTTGAAGTCAAAATATTTTTCATGGTTGGAGGAGAGTGAAAAATTAGGGGGCTGGAGAGATTTAGGGGTCGGGGAAAATTTTATGGGTTAGGACGAACTTTTTAGGGTTCAGGCCAAATTTTTTTGCTTTTTTTTTGTTTTGAAGTCAAAATATTTCTCAGGGTTGGGGGAGAGTGAAAAATTAGGGGGCTGGAGAGATTTAGGGGTCGGGGAAAATTTTAGGGGTCAGGATGAACTTTTTAGGGTTCAGGCCAAATTGTTTTGTTTTTTTTTGTTTTGAAGTCAAAATATTTCTCATGGTTGGAGGAGAGTGAAATATTAGGGGGCTGGAGAGATTTAGGGGTCGGGGAAAATTTTAGGGGTCAGGACGAACTTTTTAGGGGTCAGGCCAAATTTTTTTGTTTTTTTTTTGTTTTGAAGTCAAAATATATCTCATGGTTGGGGGAGAGTGAAAAATTAGGGGGCTGGAGAGATTTAGGGGTCGGGGAAAATTTTAGGGGTCAGGACGAACTTTTAAGGGGTCAGGCCAAATTTTTTTGTTTTTTTTTGTTTTGAAGTCAAAATATTTCTCAGGGTGTGGGGAGAGTGAAAAAATAGGGGGCTGGAGAGATTTAGGGGTCGGGGAAAATTTTAGGGGTCAGGACGAACTTTTTAGGGGTCAGGCCAAATTTTTTTGTTTTTTTGTGTTTTGAAGTCAAAATATATCTAATGGTTGTAAGAGAGTAAAAAATTAGGGGGCTGGAGAGATTTAGGGGTCCGGGAAAATTTTAGGGGTCAGGACGAACTTTTTAGGGGTAAGGCCAAATCTTTTTGTTTTTTTTTGTTTTGAAGTCAAAATATTTTTCATGGTTGGAGGAGAGTGAAAAATTAGGGGGCTGGAGAGATTTAGGGGTCGGGGAAAATTTTAGGGGTCAGGACGAACTTTTTAGGGGTCAGGCCAAATTTTTTTGTTTTTTTTTGTTTTGAAGTCAAAATATATCTCATGGTTGGGGGAGAGTGAAAAATTAGGGGGCTGGAGAGATTTAGAGGTCGGGGAAAATTTTAGGGGTCAGAACGAACTTTTGAGGGGTCAGGCCAAATTTTTTTGTTTTTTTTGTTTTTAAGTCAAAATATTTCTTCATGGTTGGAGGAGAGTGAAAAATTAGGGGGCTGGAGAGATTTAGGGGTCGGGGAAAATTTTAGGGGTCAGGACGAACTTTTAAGGGGTCAGGCCAAATTTTTTTGTTTTTTTTTGTTTTGAAGTCAAAATATTTCTCAGGGTGTGGGGAGAGTGAAAAAATAGGGGGCTGGAGAGATTTAGGGGTCGGGGAAAATTTTAGGGGTCAGGACGAACTTTTAAGGGGTCAGGCCAAATTTTTTTGTTTTTTTTTGTTTTGAAGTCAAAATATATCTCATGGTTGGGGGAGAGTGAAAAATTAGGGGGCTGGAGAGATTTAGAGGTCGGGGAAAATTTTAGGGGTCAGGACGAACTTTTTAGGGGTCAGGCCAAATTTTTTTGTTTTTTTTTTGTTTTGAAGTCAAAATGTTTCTCATGGTTGGGGGAGAGTGAAAAATTAGGGGGCTGGAGAGATTTAGGGGTCGGGGAAAATTTTAGGGGTCAGGACGAACTTTTTAGGGGTCAGGCCAAATTTTTTTGTTTTTTTTTGTTTTGAAGTCAAAATATTTTTCATGGTTGGAGGAGAGTGAAAAATTAGGGGGCTGCAGAGATTTAGGGGTCGGGGAAAATTTTAGGGGTCAGGACGAACTTTTTAGGGGTCAGGCCAAATTTTTTTGTTTTTTTTGTTTAGAAGTCAAAATATATCTCATGGTTGGGGAGAGTGAACAATTACGGGGCTGGAGAGATTTACGGGTCGGGGAAAATTTTAGGGGTCAGGACGAACTTTTATGGGGTCAGGCCAAATTTTTTTCTTTTGTTTTTGTTTTTTTTTGTTTTGAAGTCAAAATATTTATCAGGGTTAGGGGAGAGTGAAAAATTAGGGGGCTGGAGAGATTTAGGGGTCGGGGAAAATTTTAGGGGTCAGAACGAACTTTTGAGGGGTCAGGCCAAATTTTTTTTTTTTTTTTGTTTTGAAGTCAAAATATTTCTTCATGGTTGGAGTAGAGTGAAAAATTAGGGGGCTGGAGAGATTTAGGGGTCGGGGAAAATTTTAGGGGTCAGGACGAACTTTTAAGGGGTCAGGCCAAATTTTTTTGTTTTTTTTTGTTTTGAAGTCAAAATATTTCTCAGGGTGTGGGGAGAGTGAAAAAATAGGGGGCTGGAGAGATTTAGGGGTCGGGGAAAATTTTAGGGGTCAGGACGAACTTTTTAGGGGTCAGGCCAAATTTTTTTGTTTTTTTGTGTTTTGAAGTCAAAATATATCTAATGGTTGTAAGAGAGTGAAAAATTAGGGGGCTGGAGAGATTTAGGGGTCCGGGAAAATTTTAGGGGTCAGGACGAACTTTTTAGGGGTCAGGCCAAATTTTTTTGTTTTTTTTTTGTTTTGAAGTCAAAATATTTTTCATGGTTGGAGGAGAGTGAAAAATTAGGGGGCTGGAGAGATTTAGGGGTCGGGGAAAATTTTATGGGTTAGGACGAACTTTTTAGGGTTCAGGCCAAATTTTTTTGTTTTTTTTTTGTTTTGAAGTCAAAATATTTCTCAGGGTTGGGGGAGAGTGAAAAATTAGGGGGCTGGAGAGATTTAGGGGTCGGGGAAAATTTTAGGGGTCAGGATGAACTTTTTAGGGTTCAGGCCAAATTGTTTTGTTTTTTTTTGTTTTGAAGTCAAAATATTTCTCATGGTTGGAGGAGAGTGAAATATTAGGGGGCTGGAGAGATTTAGGGGTCGGGGAAAATTTTAGGGGTCAGGACGAACTTTTTAGGGGTCAGGCCAAATTTTTTTCTTTTTTTTTGTTTTGAAGTCAAAATATATCTCATGGTTGGGGGAGAGTGAAAAATTAGGGGGCTGGAGAGATTTAGGGGTCGGGGAAAATTTTAGGGGTCAGGACGAACTGTTAAGGGGTCAGGCCAAATTTTTTTGTTTTTTTTTGTTTTGAAGTCAAAATATTTCTCAGGGTGTGGGGAGAGTGAAAAAATAGGGGGCTGGAGAGATTTAGGGGTCGGGGAAAATTTTAGGGGTCAGGACGAACTTTTTAGGGGTCAGGCCAAATTTTTTTGTTTTTTTGTGTTTTGAAGTCAAAATATATCTAATGGTTGTAAGAGAGTGAAAAATTAGGGGGCTGGAGAGATTTAGGGGTCCGGGAAAATTTTAGGGGTCAGGACGAACTTTTTAGGGGTCAGGCCAAATCTTTTTGTTTTTTTTTGTTTTGAAGTCAAAATATTTTTCATGGTTGGAGGAGAGTGAAAAATTAGGGGGCTGGAGAGATTTAGGGGTCGGGGAAAATTTTATGGGTTAGGACGAACTTTTTAGGGTTCAGGCCAAATTTTTTTGTTTTTTTGTTTGTTTTGAAGTCAAAATATTTCTCAGGGTTGGGGGAGAGTGAAAAATTAGGGGGCTGGAGAGATTTAGGGGTCGGGGAAAATTTTAGGGGTCAGGATGAACTTTTTAGGGTTCAGGCCAAATTGTTTTGTTTTTTTTTGTTTTGAAGTCAAAATATTTCTCATGGTTGGAGGAGAGTGAAATATAAGGGGGCTGGAGAGATTTAGGGGTCGGGGAAAATTTTAGGGGTCAGGACGAACTTTTTAGGGGTCAGGCCAAATTTTTTTGTTTTTTTTTGTTTTGAAGTCAAAATATATCTCATGGTTGGGGGAGAGTGAAAAATTAGGGGGCTGGAGAGATTTAGAGGTCGGGGAAAATTTTAGGGGTCAGAACGAACTTTTGAGGGGTCAGGCCAAATTTTTTTGTTTTTTTTGTTTTTAAGTCAAAATATTTCTTCATGGTTGGAGGAGAGTGAAAAATTAGGGGGCTGGAGAGATTTAGGGGTCGGGGAAAATTTTAGGGGTCAGGACGAACTTTTAAGGGGTCAGGCCAAATTTTTTTGTTTTTTTTTGTTTTGAAGTCAAAATATTTCTCAGGGTGTGGGGAGAGTGAAAAAATAGGGGGCTGGAGAGATTTAGGGGTCGGGGAAAATTTTAGGGGTCAGGACGAACTTTTAAGGGGTCAGGCCAAATTTTTTTGTTTTTTTTTGTTTTGAAGTCAAAATATATCTCATGGTTGGGGGAGAGTGAAAAATTAGGGGGCTGGAGAGATTTAGAGGTCGGGGAAAATTTTAGGGGTCAGGACGAACTTTTTAGGGGTCAGGCCAAATTTTTTTGTTTTTTTTTTGTTTTGAAGTCAAAATGTTTCTCATGGTTGGGGGAGAGTGAAAAATTAGAGGCTGGAGAGATTTAGGGGTCGGGGAAAATTTTAGGGGTCAGAACGAACTTTTGAGGGGTCAGGCCAAATTTTTTTGTTTTTTTTGTTTTTAAGTCAAAATATTTCTTCATGGTTGGAGGAGAGTGAAAAATTAGGGGGCTGGAGAGATTTAGGGGTCGGGGAAAATTTTAGGGGTCAGGACGAACTTTTAAGGGGTCAGGCCAAATTTTTTTGTTTTTTTTTGTTTTGAAGTCAAAATATTTCTCAGGGTGTGGGGAGAGTGAAAAAATAGGGGGCTGGAGAGATTTAGGGGTCGGGGAAAATTTTAGGGGTCAGGACGAACTTTTAAGGGGTCAGGCCAAATTTTTTTGTTTTTTTTTGTTTTGAAGTCAAAATATATCTCATGGTTGGGGGAGAGTGAAAAATTAGGGGGCTGGAGAGATTTAGAGGTCGGGGAAAATTTTAGGAGTCAGGACGAACTTTTTAGGGGTCAGGCCAAATTTTTTTGTTTTTTTTTTGTTTTGAAGTCAAAATGTTTCTCATGGTTGGGGGAGAGTGAAAAATTAGAGGCTGGAGAGATTTAGGGGACGGAGAAAATTTTAGGGGTCAGGCCAAATTTTTTAGGGTCTGCCCAAATTTAGGGGCGGCGATATGTCTGTATTTAGCTTCCACACCGGGGCGGCGATAGGTACTTATTTAGCATTCAGCAGTGGTGATAGGTACTTATATAGCATGTGCACATGGGCGGTAATAAGTACGTATATAGTATGCACACGGGGGCAGTGATAGGTATGTATTTAGCATGCGCACTGAGGAAGCGATCGGTTCATATATAGCACGCGCACCGGGGCGGCGATAGGTACGTATATAGCACGCGCACAGGGGCGGCGAAAGGTACATATTTAAAATTCACACCGGGTGGCGAAAGGTACATATTTAAAATTCACACCGGGGCGGCGATAGGTACGTATTTAGCATTCAAACTGGGGCAGCGATATGTACGTATTTAGCTTCCGCACCGGGGCGGTGATAGGTACGTATTTAGAATTCACACCGGGGCGGCAATAGGTACGTATTTTGAATTCACACCGGGGCGGCGATAGGTATGTATTTAGCATTCGCACCGGGGCGGCGATATGTACGTATTTAGCTTCCACACCAGGGCGGCGATAGGTACGTATTCAGAATTCAGGGGTGGCGATAGCTACGTATATAGCATGTACACATGGGCAGCAATAAGTACGTACATAGCATGCGCTCTGCGGCGGCGATCAGTACATATATTGCATGCGTACCGGGGCGGCGAAAGGTATGTATTTCGCATTCGCACTGTAGTGGTGATAGGTACGTATTTAGCATTCGCACTGGGGCGGCTATAGGTACGTATTTAGCATTCGCACCAGGGCGGCTATAGGTACGTATTTAGCATTCGCACTGGGCCGGCGATAGGTACGTATTTAGCATTCACACCTAAGCGGCAATATGTACATATTAATTATTCGCACTAGGGCAGTGATAGGTACTTATGTAGCATGCACACCGGAGCGCAATTGGTATGTCTTTAGTATTCGCACTAGGGCAGCGATAGGTACTTATGTAGCATGCACACCGGGGCGCAATAGGTATGTATTTAGCATTCACACCGGGGCAACGATAGGTACTATTTAGCATTCGCAACGGGGCGGCGATAGGTACTTAAATAGTATCTGCACCGGGGCGGCGATAGGTACGTATATAGTATGTGCACTGGGGCGGCGATAGGTACGTATATAGTATGCGCACCGGGGTGATGATAGATACGTATATAGTATGAACACCGGGGTGGAGATAAGTACCTATATAGAAGGCGCAGATAGAGGTGTTACTTTTTATAGAAATATGTCATACTATTACCCTGGGCAATAGGAGATATGGTGGGGAAGAAACAGCTTTTGCAAAAGGCAAAATTAGAAAGTAGCGGCGAAATGGGGCGACCAGGAAAGAGAAAGGTAGCAGATAAAGAGACGGCTATAGAGAGAGGGGGCGGACATAGAAGTTTGAATATAAAGATGTTACACACACGATCTTTCTTCAAATATATGTTTTTATGACCCCGAGCAACGCCGGGTATTTATTTACTCCTCCCGGAGTTAGGCACAAGGCCAGTTTTATCTTACTCCCACAAGTAAGATGTGACCCAAGATCGGGTCGAGCAAGTGGGGTTAAAAGCCAGCGCTCGAGAGGTGAGCACTCTGGCCATTTAAAAATTGCCTGGGCAGCCCCGTCGGCATTCCCCGGTAGGGGCGCCTCAGACAGTAAGCAATAAACTTACTCCTCCCCAAAGAGGGGAGGCGAAGCCTGGGAGGGTGGACCTCCTAGAACTGCACAGGACAGGCGTGCAGTATCCATCGGAACAGATACTACACTTTGATCTTAGCCAAGCAACGCCGGGTAGCCCCGCTAGTCTATTATATAAAGGGCACTTGTCTGTATGTTTGTCTGTTTGTCTGTTTGTATGTCCACATACTCCTCCGAGTGGACCCAACAAACAGTCACACGGTTGACGTCATTATGACCGGCCAGCCCCGGGACGTATAATATCTCAGAACCGGAAAAAAAAATGGACTCTTCGGGGTTCGACTGAGCACTTTTCTCCAATGGGGGGTGCCTTTTTCCTCGATTTTCAACGTTGTTTAGTACTAATTTGAGAAAAAAACAATGACATTTGAGAAATAATGCACCGTCATGATTTTAACAGGAAATGACGTCAGAGGAAATCCCTAACGGCTCTTTTTTGAACATGAGTTTATAGTGAAGCAAGTGTTGCTTAATCCCAAACGGCACTTTTTTTGAACACGAGTCCATAGTGATGCAAGGGTTGCTTAACTCCTAACGGCACTTTTTTTAACATGAGTTCATAGTGAAGCAAGGGTTGCTTAATCCTAACCACATTTTTTAACATCCTCCTAGGTATTACCTCCTCCTTTTTGAGAGGTGTGAAGTTAGTGTAGTATCAGTAGAATTAAAGTGATAAATAATTATGCTCTCCCACTGTTTTCACTAATATTTGTATGCTCCCCCATTGTTTTCACTAATATTTGTATACATATTGAAAAATTGGGGTGGGGGAGGGTCAGTGTCGGCATTCGCCAGTATGAGCGCCTCAGGCCGAATTTGGGGGAGTGTCGGCATTCGCCGGTGTGAGCGCCTCAGGCCGAATTTGGGGAGGAGGAGTGTCAGCATTCGCCGGTGACGAGTGTCGCCAGTATGAGCGCCTCAGGCGAAATTTGGGGAGGCCGAATTTGGTGGCGGGGGGAGTTCCGGCATTCGCCGGTGTGAGCGCCACAGGCCAAAAGCGCGAGGAGCGCGCCTCAGGCCGAATTTGGGGAGGGGAGCGCCTAAGGCGAAATTTGGAGGAGTACGAGTATTAGTCGGTAAGGGAGAGATCCTGAACGTACTTTAGGGGAGAGGAAGTGAAAACAAGGAAAAGGGATTAAAAATAAAATGATAATCTGATTTTTGATTCGAGAGTGTAAGATCGACACCTATCGGATAGGACTAGATATTACACTTTATCTCAAGGCAAAAATGCCGAGAACAGATACTACACTTTGATCTTAGCCAAAAGACCAAGTAAAGATCCGAAATTAAAATTCTGAGGTTTTACTGGGGTATTTATAACCAAACTACACCTGAACAGCGGTCTATCTACTAGACACTGTTCAAATGACATTATTAAATTAATAACTAATAATAACTATGATTTTCTTTGAACAAACATTGTATAATACTATTTAACAAATTCTTATATAACTTTTGAATATCAAGAATTAATTTTAGACTCCCCTAGGCCGTTTTTCTCTAATTCAACATAGCTTTCATACGCCATTACCGATAATGACATTAATTCACTTCTTTTGGCTAAGATCAAAGTGTAGTATCTGTTTCGATGGATACTGCACCCCATAGACTGGTATCGTCTTGGCCTTCGGGGCTTCATTCCGTCGGTCTATGGGTTTTAGGAGGTCAAATTCGATAGTAAATTCGAAATAATCTAATGTATTTATGTACTAATCCGATAAAAATGCAAACACTGTAAACATCCCATAATCCCTTGCCGGATGTCCCCGGTCTTGCCCTAAATTGTGTCCGGTTGTATCAGATCATCCAATAACTTCTGTCCGGATGCATCAATAACAACATAGGAATCCTACGTTAAGAGTGTGTAGTGAAACAAGGGTTGCTCAATCACATCCGCACCTGTCCCATAATCCCTTGCCGGATGTACCCGGTCTTGCTCTAAATTGTGTCCGGTTATATCATGACGTCAGAGAGTGGCAGATAATTTGAAAAATAATGCAAAGTGGCGGGAAGAATAGACGCTAATATTCCTCCCCCCTCCCTTCCGTTATCATGATAGGCATTACCTCCTCCTTTCATGTCAAATTGGGGGGGGGGGTGACGGCATTCGCCGGTGTGAGTCCCTCAGGCCAAATTTGGGGAGGGGGAGTGTCGGCATTCGCCGGCGCTCACACCTTTTTGAGAGGGTGGAGATAGTGTAGTATCTGTTGCGAGGAGAGAGTGTCAGCATTCGCCGGTGTGAGCGCCTCAGGCCAAATCTTTTCTTGGGGGGGGGGGATATTAAGCAAATCTATAATAAAGACCAATGTGCATTTTTTTGTATCTATAATAAAGGCCAATGTGCATTTATTTGTATCTATAATAAAGGCCAATGTGCATTTATTTGTATCTATAATAAAGACCAATGTGCATTTATTTGTATCTATAATAAAGGCCAATGTGCATTTACCTGTATCTATAATAAAGGCCAATGTGCATTTATCTGCATCTATAATAAAGACCAATGTGCATTTATTTGTATCTATAATAAAGACCAATGTGCATTTATTTGTATCTATAATAAAGACCAATGTGTATTTATTTGTATCTATAATAAAGGCCAATGTGCATTTACCTGTATCTATATAATATTGTAATTTAATTACGTAATACCTCAAGTTCATAAACCAATTAATGTTTTGTAATGAAATTTATTATTTAGAAGATAGCTAAGGAAGTGCGTTTACTCACGTTTAAAAACACAATTATGGTGTTTAAAACAAGGTTAGAGAATATATACATAACATATAAAAGTGTATTCTTATGTAAAATTCACAAGGTAGGATGATGAGAGTATTCCCGAATCTATTAACCCAGCCCTTAGGGGTCCATGGGGAATATTTCATCGGGGGGGGGGGGCTTTTCATTTATTGTTCATTATATTTTATAGTAATTTGAAATTGCTGAGTCATATTGTAATTTCATTACGTAATACCTCAAGTTCATAAACCAATTAATGTTTTTTAATGAAATTTATTTTTTAGAGGATAGCTAAGGAAATGCGTTAACTCACGTTTAAAAACACAATTAAGGTGTTTAAAACAAGGTTAGAGAATATATACATAACATATAAAAGTGTATTCTTATGTAAAATTCACAGAGTAAGATGATGAGAGTATTCCCGAATCTATTAACCCAGCCCTTACGGGTCCATGGGGAATATTTCATCGTGGGGGGGGGGGGGCTTTTCAGTTATTTTTCATTATATTTTATAGTAATTTGAAATTGCTGAGTCATATTGTAATTTAATTACGTAATACCTCAAGTTCATAAACCAATTAATGTTTTTTAATGAAATTTATTTTTTTGAGGATAGCTAAGGAAGTGCGTTAACTCACGTTTAAAAACACAATTAAATTTTAGGGGTCAGGATAAATTTTTTAGGGGTCAGGCCAAATTTTTTTTTTTTTGCACTTAAAATATTTCTCAGGGTTGTGGGACACAGAAAAAAAAGTTAGGGGGGCTGGAGAGATTAGGGGGTCGGGGACAATTTTAGGGGTCAGGCCAAATTTTTTAGGGGTCGGGCAAAATTTTTTTTTTTTAACTTAAAATATTTCTCAGGGTTGTGGGAGAATCAAAAAAAGTTCGGGGTGGGGGCTGGAAGGATTAGGGGGTCGTGGAAAATTTTAGGGGTCAGGCCGAACTTTATAGGGGTCAGGCAAAATTTTTGTTTTTTTTTGTTTTTGAACTCAAAATATTTCTCATGTTTGGGAGAGTTAAAGAAATTGAGGGGGGCTGGAGAGATTAGGGGAGGGGGGGTCGGAGAAATTTTCAGGGGCCAGGACAAACTTTTAAGTGGTCGGGCCAAATTTTTTTATTTTTTGAACTAAAAATATTACTCAGGGTTGGGCGAGAGTAAAAACAAGTGTTGGGGGGGTGGCCTGGAGAGATTGGGGGGGTCGGGGAAATTTTTAGTGGTCAGGACACACTTTTTATAGGTCCGGCCAATTTTTTTTTGTTTTTTTATTTTTTTAACTAAAAATACTTCTCAGGGTTGGGAGAGAATAAAAAAAAAGTTGGGTGGGGGGGGGGGGTTCTGGAGAGATTGGGGGCTCCGGGAAATGTTTAGAGGTCAAGAAAAACTTTTTAGGGGTCGGGCCAAATTTTTTTATTTTTTTATTTTTGGAACTAAAAATATTACTCAGGGTTGGGCGAGAGTAAAAAAAAGTTGGGGGGCCTGGAGAGATTGGGGGGTCGTGGAAATTTTTAGCGGCGATATAAACGTATTTACCATTCGCACCGGGGTGGCGATAGGTACCTATTTAGCATTCGCACCACGGCGGCAATAGGTACGTATTTAGCATTCAGCGGTGGCGATAGGAACATATATTGCATGTGCACATGGGATGCCATAAGTACGAATATAGCATGCGCACCGGGAGTGTAAAAAAAAATGGGGGGGCAACATTTTTTCCTTTTTCTTTTATCTTTTTCATTGAAAATATTTATATGTATGGGGCAGGATGAAAAAAAAAATTTTCGGGGCGGGGGGCTAAAAAAATTTGTTTTTCTTTTTTTAAACTAAAAATATTTCTATGTATGGGGGGAACATAAAATTTTTGGGGCGGGTCAAAAGATTTTCTTTTCTTTTTTATTTCTTTTAAATTAAAAATATTTCTAAGTATGTGGGAGGATGGAAAGAAAATTTTCGTGGGGGGAGGCAAACAAATTTCTTTTTTTCTGTTTTTAACTAAAATTATTTATATTTATGATACTGACAATACATGAATGAACACTATTTTGTTTTTCTAACACGACAGGGGTGCACTAATATGAGTTCTTACGTATGCGAACTGGGCTGGAGATAGGTACATATATAGTATGTGCACCCTTGCAGAGATAGGTAATTATGTAGTATGCACACTAGAGCCGCGATAGGTACGAATAAATTATGTGCACCGGGGCGGCGATAGGTTTATATATAGTATGTGCACTGGGGTGGCATAGGTACGTATATAGTAGTGCATAGTGGTCGCGATAGCTAAGTATTTAGCATTCGCCCTGGGGTTCCGATAGGTACGTATTCAGCATTCGCATGTGGGCGGCGATATGTACATATTTAGTATTCGCACTGGGGAAGTAATAGGTACATATGGTGTATGCACACCGGGGCGGCAATATGTACATATTTAGCATTCACCCCTGGGCGGAGATAGGTACTTATTTAGCATTCAGCGGTGGCGATAGGTACGTATATAGCATGTGCACATGGGCGGCAATAAGTACGTATATAGTATGCGCACCGGTGCGGTGATAGGTATGTATTTAGCATGTGCACTGGGGCAGCTATCGGTTCATATATAGCACGTGCACCGGGGCGGCGATAGGTACGTATATAGCACGCACACCAGAGAGACGAAAGGTACGTATTTAAAATTCACACCGGGGCAGCGATAGGTACGTATTTAGCATTCACACCGGGGCGGCGATAGTTATGTATTTAGCATTCACACCGGGGCGGTGATAGGTATGTATTTAGCATTAACACCGGGCCGGCGATAGGTACGTATTTAGCATTCACACCGGGGCGGTGATAGGTATGTATTTAGCATTCACACCGGGCGGTGATAGGTATGTATTTAGCATTCGAACCACGGTGGCGATATGTACGTATTTAGCTTCCGCACCAGGGCGGCGATAGGTACGTATTTAGAATTCACACCGGGGCGGCGATAGGTACGTATTTAGCATTCACACCGGGGCAGCGATAGGTATGTATTTAGCATTCACACCGGGGCGGCGATAGGTATGTATTTAGCATTCACACCGGGGCGGCGATAGGTACGTATTTAGCATTCACACCTGGGCGGCGATAGGTATGTATTTAGCATTCACACCGGGGCGGTGATAGGTATGTATTTAGCATTGGCACCAGGGTGGCGATATGTACGTATTTAGCTTCCGCACCGGGGCGGCGATAGGTACGTATTTAGAATTCACACCGGGGCGGCGATAGGTACGTATTTAGAATTCACACCGGGGCGGCGATAGGTACGTATTTAGAATTCACACCGGGGCGGCGATAGGTACGTATTTAGCATTCGCACCGGGGCAGCGATATGTACCTATTTAGCTTCCACACCAGGGCGGCGATAGGTACGTATTTAGCATTCACACCGGGGCGGCGATAGGTATGTATTTAGCATTCACACCGGGGCGGTGATAGGTATGTATTTAGCATTCGCACCAGGGTGGCGATATGTACGTATTTAGCTTCCGCACCGGGGCGGCGATAGGTACGTATTTAGAATTCACACCGGGGCGGCGATAGGTACGTATTTAGAATTCACACCGGGGCGGCGATAGGTACGTATTTAGCATTCGCACCGGGGCAGCGATATGTACCTATTTAGCTTCCACACCGGGGCGGCGATAGGTACGTATTCAGAATTTAGGGGTGGCGATAGCTACGTATATAGCATGTACACATGGGCAGCAATAAGTACGTACATAGCATGCGGTCTGCGGCGGCGATCAGTACATATATAGCACGCGCACCGGGGCGGCGATAGGTACGTATATAGCACGCGCACCGGGGCGGCGAGAGGTACATATATAGCACATGCACCGGAACGGCGAAAGGTATGTATTTCGCATTCGCACCGGGGCGGCTATAGGTACGTATTTAGCATTCGTACTGGGCCGGCGATAATTTTAAATAGTATCTGCACTTGGGCGGCGATAGATACGTATATAGTATGTGCACTGGGGCGGCGATAGGTACGTGTATAGTATGCGCACCGGGGTGATGATAGATACGTTTATAGTATCAACACCGGGGCGGAGATAAGTACCTATATAGAAGGGGTCAGATAGAGGTGTTACTTTTTATAGAAATATGTCATACTATTGCCCTGGGCAACGTAGGAGAAATGGTGGGGAAGAAACAGCTTTCGCAAAATGCAAAATTAGAAAGTAGCAGTGAAATGGAGCGACCAGGGAAAAGAAAGGTAGAAAGATAAACAGACGGCTATAGAGAAAGGGGGAGGGGAGAAATAGAAGTTTGTATATAAAGATGTTACACACACGATTTTTCTTCAATTATATGTTTTTATGACCCCGAGCAACGCCGGGTAGCCCCGCTAGTCTATTATATAAAGGGCAGTTGTCTGTATGTCTGTCTGTTTGTTTGTTTGTATGTCCAGATACTCCTCAAAAACTACGCGGCGACATGTCAAAAAGTTGATATCTTTAGCACCGTACATATCCTGGAATCATAATATCTAAAAATCACGACAAACGATTCACTCGCTGACAGTCAACCGGACCACTTTCCGACAAAAGGTAGCAGTTTTTTCGTATTTTTCACGAAATTTCAACGTTAATATGTAGTAAATTCGAAATAATCTAATGTATTTATGTACTAATCCGATAAAAATGCCGAGTCACTGTAAACATCCCATAATCCCTTGCCGGATGTACCCGGTCTTGCCCTAAATTGTGTCCGGTTGTATCAGATCATCCAATAACTTCTGTCCGATTGCATCAATAACAACATAGGAATCCTACGTTAAGAGTGTGTAGTGAAACAAGGGTTGCTCAATCACATCCGCACCTATCCCATAATCCCTTGCCGGATGTACCCGGTCTTGACCTAAATTGTGTCCGGTTATATCAGGTCATCATGACGTCAGAGAGTGGCAGTTTTCCTTTCTGTCATTTTTCCCTCTCACACTTTCTTTCTTAATTATTAATAGACGCTAACATTCCCCCCCCCACCCCCCCCCGCCTTCCCTGTGGCCGTTCTGTTATCATGATAGGAATTACCTCCTCCTTTCAGGCCAGACTGGGGGGGGGGGTTACGGTATTCGCCGGTGTGAGCATTACCTCCTCCTTTTTTGAGAGTGTTGAGGTAGGGTCGTATCGGTTCCGTTGTCATGATGCCCTCATCCCATGCATTATCTCCTCCTTTTTTGAGAAGTGTTGAGGTAGGGTCGTATCGGTTCCGTTGTCATGATGCACTATTCCCATGCATTATCTCCTCCTTTTTTGCATTACCTCCTCCTTTTTTGAGAAGTGTTGAGGTAGGGTAGTATCGGTTCCGTTGTCATGATGCACCACATGCATTATCTCCTCCTTTTTTGAGAAGTGTAGAGGTAGGGTCGTATCGGTTCCGTTGTCAGGGGGGCATTCGGCGGTGGAAGGGAGGGTCGGCAAATCTGCGGAGGAGGAGTGTCGGCGGTGGGGCGCCTCAGGTCAAATCTGGGGAGGGGGAATGTCAGCAGTCGGCGGTGGGGCATCTCAGGCCGAATTTAGGGAGGGGGGAATGTCGCCATTCGCCAGTATGAGCGCCTCAGGCGAAATTCGGGGAGAGTGTCGCCATTCGCCAGTATGAGCGCCTCAGGCGAAATTCGGGGAGAGTGTCGCCTCATGCCGAATTTTTATTTTGGGGGGGGGGGGTACGGCATTCGCCAGTTTGAGCCTCATGCCGAATTTGGGAGGGGGGTACGGCATTCGCCAGTATGAGCGCCTCATGCCGAATTTGGGAGGGGGTACGGCATTCGCCAGTATGAGCGCCGTTATTTATCTACCTCCCACAAGGTAAGATGTGACACAAGGTCGGGAAAGTGGGATTAGATAAGCCAGCGCTCGAGAGGTGAGTACTCTGGCTTTTTAAATAGTTTTGGGGGAGTTCCGGTATTCGCCGGTGTGGAGGAGTACCAGTATTAGTTGGTAATAGAGAGATCTCGACCGTGGGCGCGTATCAGCCCGTACTTTAGGGGAGAGGAAGTGAACAAAAGGAAAAGGGATTAAAAAATAAAATGATAATCTGATTTTTGATTCGAGAGTGTAAGATCGACACCTATCGGATAGGACTAGATAATACACTTGATCTCAAGGCAAAAATGCCGAGAACAGATACTACACTTTGATCTTAGCCAAAAGGCCATCGAAGCGGAAGAAATTACAAGGTATTTACTCCTCCCCAGGAGTTAGGCACAAGGCCAGTTTTATCCTACTCCCACAAGTAAGATGTGACCACAGATTGGGTCGAGAAAGTGGGGTTAAAAGCCAGCGCTCGAGAGGTGAGCACTCTGGCCATTTAAAAATTGCCTGGGCAGCCCCGTCGGCATTCCCCGGTAGGGGCGCCTCAGACAGTAAGCAATAAACTTACTCCTCCCCAAAGAGGGGAGGCGAAGCCTGGGAGGGTGGACCTCCTAGAACTGCACAGGACAATCCCATAGACCGGCGTAAATCAAGCCCCGGAGGCCAAGACAATACCAGTCTATGGGGTGCAGTATCCATCGGAACAGATACTACACTTTGATCTTCGCCAAAAGGCGGAAGAAAATCAATTTATTTATCCAAAAAATTTATACATGTACAAAAAATTTAGATGTGGCACAGGGCCAAAAGGGGGTATGGGGGGGAAGATGGGGGTCGGGGGTCGTCCACTTGGTCTATGAATACCCTAGAAACTAGTTTCAGTCACCATAATACCACATTCACTCTATGGACTTAAGCTACTTAAAATATCCCCAGGTGTTTCAATGAATTTTATTTACAAAGATTATGTACATGTGTGATGATGGGAGTGGGAGAACAAAAAACTAAGCCTTAAATAATCCCCCAAAAATAAATAAAAATAAAAGTGATGGTAAAAATAAAGAAACAAGGAAAATGCTAATTAAGATAAGTTAGTAGGGTCCCCCCCACCTATCTAAGGTATGAAATGCTCGCTGTCTTCCGGTAAAAACCGAAAGCAAGAGAGTCAGTTCCTAATTGGGAGTGGGCGTTTCTATGGGGGCAAAAGAAATGGAGGGATGGGTTTGACGGGATGTGCGGTGTCCTTCAGGATAAGTACTTTTAGGGCGGGTCAGGGATATAAAATAAATTGGGGAACGGGCATCCTGAAGGAGTTCTGACACCTAAAATAAATCTGGGGACAGAGAGCTCATTTACGCTACTAGCTAATAGGGACTGCGCCAAAGAATTTGCTGGTCAGTTTTTTTAAAAAAGGGGTTGTTTTTTCGACAAAGAGACTTTGAGGTCGCTGTGTGCCATGCCTAGGCAGGGAACACGAACTCGAATCTATTCCGCGTGAACACGCATAAACTAGCGGTGTGTATCCACCTACTTTTGAAAAGTGAAGAAGGCAACCTCCTTCTATCAGATTTGATTTTGATTTTAAGCTGGTGTTTAAAATACGAAATCAAATCATAATAAGAAGGCGGCACCCCCCCACGCCCTATCTCTAAGCGAGAAGTATACACCACGAGTCTAGCTACGGCTAAGATCGCGAGCAAAACCATACGTTTCTCCCTGGGCCACAAGGGGTCCATGTTGAAGACAACGGATGCTAAATCCAAGCACGTCACCCGATCGGGGGTGATGCGAGCCGTCACCTCGCCGACATACGTCCAAAATTCACGAAGTTTGGAGCAGGTGAAAAAGGCATGTTCCGCCGTTTCAATTTCATCTTCCTCGCAACGTGGGCAAAAGGGGCTGATAGCCATACCAATTTTGAATCGTATGTCATTGAGGGGTAACACATTTCGAACCAATCGCCAGGTCAGAGAGAACTCAGAATTATTGAGATAGCTCCTGCCTGGCGCCCAATTCCACTGAGAGCGAGCCTCCTCCTCCGACAATCCAAGTCGCTCCCCAAGAGGATCCGAAGCGGTCCCCACCACTAACTCCCGATAGAATGTCCTTCTAGACCGGGCGAGGTCACTGGACCCCGGCAGCACTCTGAGCGCAGCTCGGCATTCGTTGAAGAACTGCGATTGACTCCTTGGCTTACGTCGGCATTCGGCCAAGTGGTCAGGGATGAGGTTAGGAAAAGCGCTTCCAACCGCAGGGCCCCACGCAGACTCCTCTGTCAAGGTTCGGCTCAGGAATGATAACCGCTCGGCATACAAATGGCTCGCCAAGTCGGGCATTCCCAAGCCTCCCACATCAGGACGTTGAGTACAGACCTGTCTACGGACTAGCGGCTTCCCCTTTGCCCACAAAAGCGAGAAAAGGAGACGCGTTAAAACCGCTCGGCGGTCCGCAGGCAGAGGTAGTACAGCCAATCGGTAAAGGATGAGCGGAAAGACGTACGTGACGCACGCCTCAGCCCGACCTTTAAGGGAAAGCCCCCTTCGAAGCCAAATCCTTACAGACGCTTCGACCTTAGACTGTACTTCCGACCAGTTCTTATCAAGCTGGAGACCGGGTCCGAACCATACGCCGAGGATCCGAACCGGGCCGTCAGTCCAGTTGAAAAGGCCCGGGAGCGCAGCCGCGCCACTCCAGGCAGCCAACCTTAGGCCATTGGATTTGCTAAGGTTGACTTTGGCCCCTGTCACTTTTTCGTACCTTCTGAGTGCCTTAGTCACCGCGAGAATGTCTCGAAAGCACGACACAAACACGGTGACATCATCGGCATACGCGGATACCCTGGCTCGCGCACCGCCAGGAAGAGCAATACCGCGTAGGGCCAGTCCAGGCTCCCCGATCCTAAGCCTGCGGAGAAAAGGCTCCAAGGCAAGGACGTAAAGCAGGGGAGACAGCGGACATCCCTGACGTACCGACCGAGAGACGGCAAAAGACTCCGATCGCATTCCATTCACTTGCACCACTGCCGTCGGCCCGCGATACAAAATGGAGATCCATCTGCGGAAGTCCGGTGTAAAACCGGAGGCCTCTAAAACAGATCCCAGGAACCGATGGTCGACCCTGTCAAAAGCTTTGGACTGATCTAAATTGATCAGCGCGGCTTCGGTGTCGTCTTCTAATCCCTCTATGATCGTGCGCATCAGATGCAAGTTGTTTTGAATCGATCTCCCCTTCACAGCATAATTCTGATCAGGTTCGACCAACTCAGCGATAACAAGCTGCAACCGATTTGCAAGAACTTTGGCCAAAATCTTTAAATCTGTGTTTAGCAGAGTTATGGGCCTGTAATCGTCTAATTCCCCACCATCTTGGCCCTTTTTCTGAAGCAATGTGATCACTCCCTTGGTGACTTGACCGGGGATGGAACCCTGTTCAAACCAGTGATTGAAAACATTGACCAGAATAGGTACGAAGATGTGCGACAGCCTCAAGAACAATTCATAGGGCAAACCATCGAGTCCCGGCGATTTGTCGTAGCCGACCTGCTTCAGTGCAGCCAAGACCTCACACTCTGTAACGCGCCCATCACAGCTAGCCGCTCGGGCCGCCTCCAGGCGGGGCGAGCCAGCTAAATAGCTGCCAAACTCCTCGACGCGGAGTCCGGGCAGTTGGGTGAACCGTTCCATGAAATGCTCACGAAATCCCCGGCAAATCTCCCGAGCCGACACAAGGGTGTGTCCTTCCGGGTGTTTGACTTGACGAATGAGACCGACCGAGCTGCGACGAAGTGGAGTTCTACGCTCTTGCGCGTCCACATTCACGGCTTCGTTGGACACTCTATCTAGCCTAGCTCTAACTACTTGACCTTCATACCGCACGTTAGCCGCACGTTTCAGGTCCCCCTTAGCTAGTTCTATGCCTAGGGAATCCCCCCCAGCCACCGCCCGGGCCAGCTTAGTTTCTAAACGCTTTTCTGTTTCTGCCTTATTTAAGGCGAGGCGTTGGCTATATTGAACAGAAAAGCGCCTAATGCCAACTTTGGCGTTAACCCACCACTTACTCCCGGTTACCGCCCCCACTAATCCCTTTTGAAAGTTAAGAGATAGCTGCTCCCGGAAGTCACGTATCTCCAGTAAGGAGGTATTTAACTTCCAGTAGCTAGCTACCTTGTGTGTCTTAGGGCCTAACTCCAGACTGGCCACAAGTAGCTTGTGGTCAGAATGGCCTAACCAGTGGAACGTGGGACAAGAGATATAATCTACGTTGCCTCTTCTAATTAGCAATCTATCCAAGTAAGTACTTGAAAGGAAAGTGCCGCTAGCGAGCCACGTCCACATCTCCCGCCCTGGGTGATCGATACGAAATCTGTCGACCAGATCGCATTGTGCCATCAGATCAGACAGACTTGTCTCACACCTATCCGACCCACTAGGTCCCCCCACCTTATCTATCCTGGGATCAAGGATGGCATTCCAATCTCCCACTAGGATTAGCCGCTCCGAACCACCGAGAAACCCCTCCAACCCTCGGAAAAAGGAAACCCTCTCACGAATGGAATTGGGCGCATAAACCGCGACGATTCGAAACATGGCACTATTCACGGCAACATCAGCCACGACCAGTCTGCCATCAGCATCCGCGTGAACAACGTTTACCCTTGCTAACAGAGTGCGTCTAACTAACAGCGAAACTCCCCGAGCAGAACGGTCACCAAATGCTGAAAAAACATCGAAATGTTCCGACAGCAGTCGATGATCGTCCATCGAAACATAGTGAGTTTCCTGTACCGCAGCCACATCTAATTCAAAAGCCTTGAGATCCCCCAGTATGCGGGCTGCTTTGCTTAAGGATCTCAAGCCTCTCGCGTTCAAGCTTCCTAGTTTCAAGGTCGTAGCCATTGCACTAGTCAGTGTCAATCAGCGGCCTAAAGTCTTTGTCAGTGAGGATGCCGACGGCATGCCCGATATTGCCAGTGAGCAATTCTGACGACGCGCGGCCGTCTCGGGAGATGCCCCCGACATCCAGGGGGAAGGTTAACTTTAAAGCTCTATAAAAACAAGGGTGGACGTAAATGGGGATCCTCCCTTCACATTTATCCCTCAGATCGTCGAGGGAGTCGTGCCCTTCTTCCACCAACGTTAGACCCAGGATCGCATCCTTTGCTGCTTCTATCATTCGCCACATGGATTTCGTGCGGCGAATTTTCGTCTTCCTGACGAACGTGATCAGCAAAGGAGCATCGGGGAAGTTGGACGGGTTGGTAGTGTCCAGACCCTGGGTCTTCGTAAGGAGCTGCAGCGGTTTGATGGCACCTCTCTGCTGCGGCGTAAGCTCGGCAGCGGCGTGGTGCAGATCTGCATTGCAGATGAGGTCCCCTGGCAGGAAGGGGAGCTTTCTCGTCTTCTCCTTTCTTGTAGGAGAGGGCGACGCTTTTTGTTTCTTGGCCTGTTTGGCCACATTGGGAGTTTTGGACCCCGACTCTTCCTTTCGAGACAGAGAGCGGGAACTAGCTGGGGGAGTTTCAGTGGGGGAAGGGGATTTCTGCTCAGTGGTGGGTTTAGGTTTTGGGGATTCGGGGGACTGAGCAGGAGAGATAGTCATCTCTACGGACATCGGGGCGGGGGATTGGGGCCCAGCCTCTTTTTCTTGTGAAACGGCACGTTTGGCCACCTTTCTATCCCGGGTGAACTTTTTCACTGTCTCTCGAGCCGGGGCCGGGCCAGCGTCACCCTCCATCTTCTCCCCTTCCGATTCGGACGATGAAGATGTTGACGAAGGTAGTGACAGGGGAACCTCGGTTTTTCGTTTCGTGGCCGCTGCCGTGCTAGATGTTTGCTGCGGCTCCTTATCGGTGGGCATATCCACGCTCATTGACTTAGCGGGACCCCGCATCCCTTTTACTTCAGAGGGCTGCACTTTGGAAGAGGGCTTCTGTGGTTTGTTCTTTCGGACCACTGGGGTGAAACCCTCCTCGTCTTTTCCGGTTTTAGGAGCTGCTGATGCCGCTGGACCTCCCGGGGCTGCGGCAGAAGGGGTCTTCTTGATTGGCGCCTTTTTTGGGCAGTCTTTCGCCATATGCCCCTTCTGCTCGCAGTGCCAGCAATGTGGCCTCCTGCCCTCGACGATGATAGACATCGACCAGGAGTCGCACTTGAGCAGTGGCGGTATCTTGTTGAAGCCATCCCGGTCTAAACGCATTTTAATTTTGTAGTCCCCTACCATTAGGTTATGGGGACCGCGGACCGGGATTATGGCTTCGACGTCCCCATATTGACTCATCACTGCACCTAGTTGCTCCGAGTCAATATAGCAGGGGACGCCGAGGACAGTGACTAGTGTCCTCCTCCTGCTCAAGTACTCCGGCCTGAGGATCAGATGTTTATGCCTCAGGTCGGCCCTGGCCAACTTTTCTGCTTCCTGTTCAGAGGGGAGTAAAAGGTCCCAGGTTGCGAAACCTCGACGGCAAATATATGTCGCCGGGACTTTCAGGGACCATAAAATCTCCCCTACCGTTTCGATCTGGAGCCCAGCCAGCCCTTTGGTTCTGGAGTCGATGGTGACTAGCGAAACAATTCGCTTCGCTAGCCGTTCCACCGCTCCTGGCGCTGCTTTGATAACGCTACCGTCGGTTAGTTCCTTGTACTTAGACTCGAACAACCGACGGTATTCTGACGGGCTTCTTTGCGACTGGGGTCCCCACTGGTCTTTAGGTGATTGGGCAGGAGAGTTGGTTTGCGCCGGAGTTGTAGGTGTTACAGCCTTCGTCGGCGACGGCGTCTTCTGCCCGGGAGGTATCGCCCATGAATTGGGTGTCTCCGCTGGTGTTGATGAGAGGGACGGCCACTCCTTTGGAGCTGTTTCCGGCGTTGTTGCCGGCGGAGTGGCCGCCTTGGTTCCTCTCTTGCCAGCGACATCCGCTGCTCCTTTTTTGGTGACGGTGCGAGCAGCCCCCATCTTCCTCGGCCTAGACTGCCGCATACTAGCCTTGGCCGGGCCATCTGGAGTCAGCTGCAGAACTTCCATGCTGCTGTCTCTGCTACTGCCACGACTGCTCACAGGGCTGTGGTCGCTGCAGACACTGCTGTCGCTGCAAATGCTGCTGTCACTTCCAAAAAGTTCTTGGGTCAGGTTGCGGCATTGAGCAGAGTCCCTGTCAATGTGGGCTGGCGGCTGATCTGGGTCGGTGGCCCCTTCTTTGTGGGACTCCACTGACCGGGTCGCTCTTACTCCTGGAGGCAGGCGGCCTTTTCGCCTACTACCAGGCGGGCTGACGGTTGAAGCCCGACGAGCGATTGGTGCAGTGGGGAGTCGTTCCCACCGACCCAGATCACCTCTAGGATCTGAGCTATCCTGGGTGGAGCTGCCGGGGACAGCAGCGTGCAAGCTAACAGGGCTCCCGCCTAAGGCGGCAGACCCTGATCTACTTTCAGTGCTGGGAGCGGCACTGGCGGACGTACTGGGCACGACGCCTATGGCGGCGTGACCGTCCTGCTGTTTGAGGTCTGCTCCCTCCCCGACCTGAGACCGTCGCCTCAGTTCGGAAAAGGAGCCCGGGCTAGACAAAGACTCTGCAGCAGAGCCCGGACCACTCCTCCCCTCTTCCATCCAACTCCCGGCTAGAGACCCGCCGATTCGGATTCAGGAAGACCGTCGCCAAAAGGTACGTAAGTCAGACCCGAAACCTGCCAGCTGCTTAAGTCAAGCCTGGGGGTTGGACACCTGCAAGAGAAGGGAACAAAAAGATTAATACAATGGAACCGCCCAACAGGGGCGGCCACCCAAGAGGGGTGTGAAGAGACAAATTGCCCAACAGGGGCTAGTCTAAGGGGACAGAGAGAGTCCCCTGAAGATTTAGCTTTAAACTGGGCGGGGCCCAAGTAGCTGGTCTCCTCTTAGGCAATCACGAGTGATTGCCTAAGAGTTGCCTGAAAAAATCGAAGACAAGTCAATGATTTTAACAGGCGGGAGAAAATCAATTTATTTATCCAAAAATTTGTACATAAATAATCAGATGTGGCACAAGGCCAAAAAGGGGTATGGGGGGGAAGATGGGGGTCGGGGGTCGTCCACTTGGTCTATGAATACCCTAAAAACTAGTTTCAGTCACCACAATACCACATTCACTCTATGGACTTAAGCTACTTAAAATATCCCCAGGTGTTTCAATGAATTTTATTTACAATAGATATTTACATGTGTGATGATGGGAGTGGGAGAACAAAAAACTAAGCCTTAAATAATCCCCCAAAAATAAATAAAAATAAAAGTGATGATAAAAATAAAGAACCAAAGAAAATGCTAATTAAGGTGTGTTAGTAAGGTACCCCCCATCCTATCTAGAGTATGAGCTGCTCGCTGTCTTCTGGTACAGACCGAAAGCAAGAGAGTAAGCTCCTAATTGGGAGTGGGCGTTTCTATGGGGGCAAAAGAAATGGAGGGATGGGTTTGTCGGGATGTGCGGTGTCCTTCAGGATAAGAACTATTATGGCGGGTCGGGGATATAAAATAAATTAGGGAGCGGGCATCCTGAAGGAGTTCTGACACCTAAAATAAAGCTGGGGGCAAAGAGCTCATTTACGCTACTAGCTAATAGGGACTGCGCCCAAAATTTACTGGTCAGTTTTTAAGGGGATTTTTGTTTTTCGACAAAGATGCTTTAAGGTCGCTGTGTGCCATGCCTAGGCAGGGAACACGAACTCGAATCTATTCCGCGTGAACACGCATAAACTAGCGGTGTGTATCCACCTACTTTTGAAAAGTGAAGAAGGCAACCTCCTTCTATCAGATTTGATTTTGATTTTAAGCTGGTGTTTAAAATACGAAATCAAATCATAATAAGAAGGCGGCACCCCCCCACGCCCTATCTCTAAGCGAGAAGTATACACCACGAGTCTAGCTACGGCTAAGATCGCGAGCAAAACCATACGTTTCTCCCTGGGCCACAAGGGGTCCATGTTGAAGACAACGGATGCTAAATCCAAGCACGTCACCCGATCGGGGGTGATGCGAGCCGTCACCTCGCCGACATACGTCCAAAATTCACGAAGTTTGGAGCAGGTGAAAAAGGCATGTTCCGCCGTTTCAATTTCATCTTCCTCGCAACGTGGGCAAAAGGGGCTGATAGCCATACCAATTTTGAATCGTATGTCATTGAGGGGTAACACATTTCGAACCAATCGCCAGGTCAGAGAGAACTCAGAATTATTGAGATAGCTCCTGCCTGGCGCCCAATTCCACTGAGAGCGAGCCTCCTCCTCCGACAATCCAAGTCGCTCCCCAAGAGGATCCGAAGCGGTCCCCACCACTAACTCCCGATAGAATGTCCTTCTAGACCGGGCGAGGTCACTGGACCCCGGCAGCACTCTGAGCGCAGCTCGGCATTCGTTGAAGAACTGCGATTGACTCCTTGGCTTACGTCGGCATTCGGCCAAGTGGTCAGGGATGAGGTTAGGAAAAGCGCTTCCAACCGCAGGGCCCCACGCAGACTCCTCTGTCAAGGTTCGGCTCAGGAATGATAACCGCTCGGCATACAAATGGCTCGCCAAGTCGGGCATTCCCAAGCCTCCCACATCAGGACGTTGAGTACAGACCTGTCTACGGACTAGCGGCTTCCCCTTTGCCCACAAAAGCGAGAAAAGGAGACGCGTTAAAACCGCTCGGCGGTCCGCAGGCAGAGGTAGTACAGCCAATCGGTAAAGGATGAGCGGAAAGACGTACGTGACGCACGCCTCAGCCCGACCTTTAAGGGAAAGCCCCCTTCGAAGCCAAATCCTTACAGACGCTTCGACCTTAGACTGTACTTCCGACCAGTTCTTATCAAGCTGGAGACCGGGTCCGAACCATACGCCGAGGATCCGAACCGGGCCGTCAGTCCAGTTGAAAAGGCCCGGGAGCGCAGCCGCGCCACTCCAGGCAGCCAACCTTAGGCCATTGGATTTGCTAAGGTTGACTTTGGCCCCTGTCACTTTTTCGTACCTTCTGAGTGCCTTAGTCACCGCGAGAATGTCTCGAAAGCACGACACAAACACGGTGACATCATCGGCATACGCGGATACCCTGGCTCGCGCACCGCCAGGAAGAGCAATACCGCGTAGGGCCAGTCCAGGCTCCCCGATCCTAAGCCTGCGGAGAAAAGGCTCCAAGGCAAGGACGTAAAGCAGGGGAGACAGCGGACATCCCTGACGTACCGACCGAGAGACGGCAAAAGACTCCGATCGCATTCCATTCACTTGCACCACTGCCGTCGGCCCGCGATACAAAATGGAGATCCATCTGCGGAAGTCCGGTGTAAAACCGGAGGCCTCTAAAACAGATCCCAGGAACCGATGGTCGACCCTGTCAAAAGCTTTGGACTGATCTAAATTGATCAGCGCGGCTTCGGTGTCGTCTTCTAATCCCTCTATGATCGTGCGCATCAGATGCAAGTTGTTTTGAATCGATCTCCCCTTCACAGCATAATTCTGATCAGGTTCGACCAACTCAGCGATAACAAGCTGCAACCGATTTGCAAGAACTTTGGCCAAAATCTTTAAATCTGTGTTTAGCAGAGTTATGGGCCTGTAATCGTCTAATTCCCCACCATCTTGGCCCTTTTTCTGAAGCAATGTGATCACTCCCTTGGTGACTTGACCGGGGATGGAACCCTGTTCAAACCAGTGATTGAAAACATTGACCAGAATAGGTACGAAGATGTGCGACAGCCTCAAGAACAATTCATAGGGCAAACCATCGAGTCCCGGCGATTTGTCGTAGCCGACCTGCTTCAGTGCAGCCAAGACCTCACACTCTGTAACGCGCCCATCACAGCTAGCCGCTCGGGCCGCCTCCAGGCGGGGCGAGCCAGCTAAATAGCTGCCAAACTCCTCGACGCGGAGTCCGGGCAGTTGGGTGAACCGTTCCATGAAATGCTCACGAAATCCCCGGCAAATCTCCCGAGCCGACACAAGGGTGTGTCCTTCCGGGTGTTTGACTTGACGAATGAGACCGACCGAGCTGCGACGAAGTGGAGTTCTACGCTCTTGCGCGTCCACATTCACGGCTTCGTTGGACACTCTATCTAGCCTAGCTCTAACTACTTGACCTTCATACCGCACGTTAGCCGCACGTTTCAGGTCCCCCTTAGCTAGTTCTATGCCTAGGGAATCCCCCCCAGCCACCGCCCGGGCCAGCTTAGTTTCTAAACGCTTTTCTGTTTCTGCCTTATTTAAGGCGAGGCGTTGGCTATATTGAACAGAAAAGCGCCTAATGCCAACTTTGGCGTTAACCCACCACTTACTCCCGGTTACCGCCCCCACTAATCCCTTTTGAAAGTTAAGAGATAGCTGCTCCCGGAAGTCACGTATCTCCAGTAAGGAGGTATTTAACTTCCAGTAGCTAGCTACCTTGTGTGTCTTAGGGCCTAACTCCAGACTGGCCACAAGTAGCTTGTGGTCAGAATGGCCTAACCAGTGGAACGTGGGACAAGAGATATAATCTACGTTGCCTCTTCTAATTAGCAATCTATCCAAGTAAGTACTTGAAAGGAAAGTGCCGCTAGCGAGCCACGTCCACATCTCCCGCCCTGGGTGATCGATACGAAATCTGTCGACCAGATCGCATTGTGCCATCAGATCAGACAGACTTGTCTCACACCTATCCGACCCACTAGGTCCCCCCACCTTATCTATCCTGGGATCAAGGATGGCATTCCAATCTCCCACTAGGATTAGCCGCTCCGAACCACCGAGAAACCCCTCCAACCCTCGGAAAAAGGAAACCCTCTCACGAATGGAATTGGGCGCATAAACCGCGACGATTCGAAACATGGCACTATTCACGGCAACATCAGCCACGACCAGTCTGCCATCAGCATCCGCGTGAACAACGTTTACCCTTGCTAACAGAGTGCGTCTAACTAACAGCGAAACTCCCCGAGCAGAACGGTCACCAAATGCTGAAAAAACATCGAAATGTTCCGACAGCAGTCGATGATCGTCCATCGAAACATAGTGAGTTTCCTGTACCGCAGCCACATCTAATTCAAAAGCCTTGAGATCCCCCAGTATGCGGGCTGCTTTGCTTAAGGATCTCAAGCCTCTCGCGTTCAAGCTTCCTAGTTTCAAGGTCGTAGCCATTGCACTAGTCAGTGTCAATCAGCGGCCTAAAGTCTTTGTCAGTGAGGATGCCGACGGCATGCCCGATATTGCCAGTGAGCAATTCTGACGACGCGCGGCCGTCTCGGGAGATGCCCCCGACATCCAGGGGGAAGGTTAACTTTAAAGCTCTATAAAAACAAGGGTGGACGTAAATGGGGATCCTCCCTTCACATTTATCCCTCAGATCGTCGAGGGAGTCGTGCCCTTCTTCCACCAACGTTAGACCCAGGATCGCATCCTTTGCTGCTTCTATCATTCGCCACATGGATTTCGTGCGGCGAATTTTCGTCTTCCTGACGAACGTGATCAGCAAAGGAGCATCGGGGAAGTTGGACGGGTTGGTAGTGTCCAGACCCTGGGTCTTCGTAAGGAGCTGCAGCGGTTTGATGGCACCTCTCTGCTGCGGCGTAAGCTCGGCAGCGGCGTGGTGCAGATCTGCATTGCAGATGAGGTCCCCTGGCAGGAAGGGGAGCTTTCTCGTCTTCTCCTTTCTTGTAGGAGAGGGCGACGCTTTTTGTTTCTTGGCCTGTTTGGCCACATTGGGAGTTTTGGACCCCGACTCTTCCTTTCGAGACAGAGAGCGGGAACTAGCTGGGGGAGTTTCAGTGGGGGAAGGGGATTTCTGCTCAGTGGTGGGTTTAGGTTTTGGGGATTCGGGGGACTGAGCAGGAGAGATAGTCATCTCTACGGACATCGGGGCGGGGGATTGGGGCCCAGCCTCTTTTTCTTGTGAAACGGCACGTTTGGCCACCTTTCTGTCCCGGGTGAACTTTTTCACTGTCTCTCGAGCCGGGGCCGGGCCAGCGTCACCCTCCATCTTCTCCCCTTCCGAGTCGGACGATGATGATGTTGACGAAGGTAGTGACAGGGGAGCCTCTGTCTTCCGTTTGGTGGCCGCTGCCGTGCCAGATGTTTGCTGCGGCTCCTTATCGGTGGGCATATCCTCGCTCATTGACTTAGCGGGACCCCGCATCCCTTTTACATCAGAGGGCTGCACTTTGGAGGAGGGCTTCTGTGGTTTGTTCTTTCGGACCACTGGGGTGAAACCCTCCTCGTCCTTTCCGGTTTTAGGAGCTGCTGATGCCGCTGGACCTCCCGGGGCTGCGGCAGAAGGGGTCTTCTTGATTGGCGCCTTTTTTGGGCAGTCTTTCGCCATATGCCCCTTCTGCTCGCAGTGCCAGCAATGTGGCCTCCTGCCCTCGACGATGATAGACATCGACCAGGAGTCGCACTTGAGCAGTGGCGGTATCTTGTTGAAGCCATCCCGGTCCAAACGCATTTTAATTTTGTAGTCCCCTACCATTAGGTTATGGGGACCGCGGACCGGGATTATGGCTTCGACGTCCCCATATTGACTCATCACTGCACCTAGTTGCTCCGAGTCAATATAGCAGGGGACGCCGAGGACAGTGACTAGTGTCCTCCTCCTGCTCAAGTACTCCGGCCTGAGGATCAGATGTTTATGCCTCAGGTCGGCCCTGGCCAACTTTTCCGCTTCTTGTTCTGAGGGGAGTAGTAAGTCCCAGGTCGCAAAACCTCGACGGCAAATGTATGTCGCCGGGACTTTTAGGGACCATAGTATCTCCCCTACCGTCTCGATTTGGACCCCAGCCAGCCCTTTGGTTCTGGAGTCGATGGTGACTAGCGAAACAATTCGCTTCGCTAGCCGGTCCACCGCTCCTGGCGCTGCTTTGATAACGCTACCGTCGGTTAGTTCCTTGTACTTAGACTCGAACAGCCGACGGTATTCTGACGGGCTTCTTTGCGACTGGGGTCCCCACTGGTCTTTTGGTGATTGGGCAGGAGAGTTGGTTTGCGCCGGAGTTGTAGGTGTTACAGCCTTCGTCGGCGACGGCGTCTTCTGCCCGGGAGGTATCGCCCATGAATTGGGTGTCTCCGCTGGTGTTGATGAGAGGGACGGCCACTCCTTTGGAGCTGTTTCCGGCGTTGTTGCCGGCGGAGTGGCCGCCTTGGTTCCTCTCTTGCCAGCGACATCCGCTGCTCCTTTTTTGGTGACGGTGCGAGCAGCCCCCATCTTCCTCGGCCTAGACTGCCGCATGCTAGCCTTGGCCGGGCCATCTGGAGTCAGCTGCAGAACTTCCATGCTGCTGTCTCTGCTACTGCCACGACTGCTCACAGGGCTGTGGTCGCTGCAGACACTGCTGTCGCTGCAAATGCTGCTGTCACTTCCAAAGAGTTCTTGGGTGAGGTTGCGGCATTGAGCAGAGTCCCTGTCAATGTGGGCTGGCGGCTGATCTGGGTCGGTGGCCCCTTCTTTGTGGGACTCCACCGACCGGGTCGCTCTTACTCCTGGAGGCAGGCGGCCTTTTCGCCTACTACCAGGCGGGCTGACGGTTGAAGCCCGGCGAGCGATTGGTACAGTGGGGAGTCGTTCCCACCGACCCAGATCACCTCTAGGATCTGAGCTATCCTGGGTGGAGCTGCCGGGGACAGCAGCGTGCAAGCTAACAGGGCTCCCGCCTAAGGCGGCAGACCCTGATCTACTTTCAGTGCTGGGAGCGGCACTGGCGGACGTACTGGGCACGACGCCTATGGCGGCGTGACCGTCCTGCTGTTTGAGGTCTGCTCCCTCCCCGACCTGAGACCGTCGCCTCAGTTCGGAAAAGGAGCCCGGGCTAGACAAAGACTCTGCAGCAGAGCCCGGACCACTCCTCCCCTCTTCCATCCAACTCCCGGCTAGAGACCCGCCGATTCGGATTCAGGAAGACCGTCGCCAAAAGGTACGTAAGTCAGACCCGAAACCTGCCAGCTGCTTAAGTCAAGCCTGGGGGTTGGACACCTGCAAGAGAAGGGAACAAAAAGATTAATACAATGGAACCGCCCAACAGGGGCGGCCACCCAAGAGGGGTGTGAAGAGACAAATTGCCCAACAGGGGCTAGTCTAAGGGGACAGAGAGAGTCCCCTGATGATTTAGCTTTAAACTGGGCGGGGCCCAAGTAGCTGGTCTCCTCTTAGGCAATCACGGGTGATTGCCTAAGAGTTGCCTGAAAAAATCGAAGACAAGTCAATGATTTTAACAGGCGGGAGAAAATCAATTTATTTATCCAAAAATTGTGGTACAATAGTTAGATGTGGCACAAGGCCAAAGAGGGGTATGGGGGGGAAAATGGGGGTCGGGGGTCGTCCACTTGGTCTATGAATACCCTAGAAACTAGTTTCAGTCACCATAATACCACATTCACTCTATGGACTTAAGCTACTTAAAATATCCCCAGGTGTTTCAATGAATTTTATTTACAATAAATATTTTACATGTGTGATGATGGGAGTGGGAGAACAAAAAACTAAGCCTTAAATAATCCCCCAAAAATAAATAAAAATAAAAGTGATGATAAAAATAAAGAACCAAAGAAAATGCTAATTAAGGTGTGTTAGTAAGGTACCCCCCATCCTATCTAGAGTATGAGCTGCTCGCTGTCTTCTGGTACAGACCGAAAGCAAGAGAGTAAGCTCCTAATTGGGAGTGGGCGTTTCTATGGGGGCAAAAGAAATGGAGGGATGGGTTTGTCGGGATATGCGGTGTCCTTCAGGATAAGAACTATTATGGCGGGTCGGGGATATAAAATAAATTAGGGAGCGGGCATCCTGAAGGAGTTCTGACACCTAAAATAAAGCTGGGGGCAAAGAGCTCATTTACGCTACTAGCTAATAGGGACTGCGTCCAAAATTTACTGGTCAGTTTTTAAGGGGATTTTTGTTTTTTCGACAAAGATGCTTTAAGGTCGCTGTGTGCCATGCCTAGGCAGGGAACACGAACTCGAATCTATTCCGCGTGAACACGCATAAGCTAGCGGTGTGTATCCACCTACTTTCGAAAAGTGGAGAAGGCAACCTCCTTCTATCAGATTTGATTTTGATTTTAAGCTGGTGTTTAAAATACGAAATCAAATCATAATAAGAAGGCGGCGCCCCCCCACGCCCTATCTCTAAGCGAGAAGTATACACCACGAGTCTAGCTACGGCTAAGATCGCGAGCAAAACCATACGTTTCTCCCTGGGCCACAAGGGGTCCATGTTGAAGACAACGGATGCTAAATCCAAGCACGTCACCCGATCGGGGGTGATGCGAGCCGTCACCTCGCCGACATACGTCCAAAATTCACGAAGTTTGGAGCAGGTGAAAAAGGCATGTTCCGCCGTTTCAATTTCATCTTCCTCGCAACGTGGGCAAAAGGGGCTGATAGCCATACCAATTTTGAATCGTATGTCATTGAGGGGTAACACATTTCGAACCAATCGCCAGGTCAGAGAGAACTCAGAATTATTGAGATAGCTCCTGCCTGGCGCCCAATTCCACTGAGAGCGAGCCTCCTCCTCCGACAATCCAAGTCGCTCCCCAAGAGGATCCGAAGCGGTCCCCACCACTAACTCCCGATAGAATGTCCTTCTAGACCGGGCGAGGTCACTGGACCCCGGCAGCACTCTGAGCGCAGCTCGGCATTCGTTGAAGAACTGCGATTGACTCCTTGGCTTACGTCGGCATTCGGCCAAGTGGTCAGGGATGAGGTTAGGAAAAGCGCTTCCAACCGCAGGGCCCCACGCAGACTCCTCTGTCAAGGTTCGGCTCAGGAATGATAACCGCTCGGCATACAAATGGCTCGCCAAGTCGGGCATTCCCAAGCCTCCCACATCAGGACGTTGAGTACAGACCTGTCTACGGACTAGCGGCTTCCCCTTTGCCCACAAAAGCGAGAAAAGGAGACGCGTTAAAACCGCTCGGCGGTCCGCAGGCAGAGGTAGTACAGCCAATCGGTAAAGGATGAGCGGAAAGACGTACGTGACGCACGCCTCAGCCCGACCTTTAAGGGAAAGCCCCCTTCGAAGCCAAATCCTTACAGACGCTTCGACCTTAGACTGTACTTCCGACCAGTTCTTATCAAGCTGGAGACCGGGTCCGAACCATACGCCGAGGATCCGAACCGGGCCGTCAGTCCAGTTGAAAAGGCCCGGGAGCGCAGCCGCGCCACTCCAGGCAGCCAACCTTAGGCCATTGGATTTGCTAAGGTTGACTTTGGCCCCTGTCACTTTTTCGTACCTTCTGAGTGCCTTAGTCACCGCGAGAATGTCTCGAAAGCACGACACAAACACGGTGACATCATCGGCATACGCGGATACCCTGGCTCGCGCACCGCCAGGAAGAGCAATACCGCGTAGGGCCAGTCCAGGCTCCCCGATCCTAAGCCTGCGGAGAAAAGGCTCCAAGGCAAGGACGTAAAGCAGGGGAGACAGCGGACATCCCTGACGTACCGACCGAGAGACGGCAAAAGACTCCGATCGCATTCCATTCACTTGCACCACTGCCGTCGGCCCGCGATACAAAATGGAGATCCATCTGCGGAAGTCCGGTGTAAAACCGGAGGCCTCTAAAACAGATCCCAGGAACCGATGGTCGACCCTGTCAAAAGCTTTGGACTGATCTAAATTGATCAGCGCGGCTTCGGTGTCGTCTTCTAATCCCTCTATGATCG
Organism: Sepiola atlantica; assembly: GCA_963556195.1. Classification (NCBI taxonomy): domain Eukaryota; kingdom Metazoa; phylum Mollusca; class Cephalopoda; order Sepiida; family Sepiolidae; genus Sepiola; species Sepiola atlantica. The sequence goes on from OY744529.1 coordinate 31,760,365, forward strand.
TGCGCATCAGATGCAAGTTGTTTTGAATCGATCTCCCCTTCACAGCATAATTCTGATCAGGTTCGACCAACTCAGCGATAACAAGCTGCAACCGATTTGCAAGAACTTTGGCCAAAATCTTTAAATCTGTGTTTAGCAGAGTTATGGGCCTGTAATCGTCTAATTCCCCACCATCTTGGCCCTTTTTCTGAAGCAATGTGATCACTCCCTTGGTGACTTGACCGGGGATGGAACCCTGTTCAAACCAGTGATTGAAAACATTGACCAGAATAGGTACGAAGATGTGCGACAGCCTCAAGAACAATTCATAGGGCAAACCATCGAGTCCCGGCGATTTGTCGTAGCCGACCTGCTTCAGTGCAGCCAAGACCTCACACTCTGTAACGCGCCCATCACAGCTAGCCGCTCGGGCCGCCTCCAGGCGGGGCGAGCCAGCTAAATAGCTGCCAAACTCCTCGACGCGGAGTCCGGGCAGTTGGGTGAACCGTTCCATGAAATGCTCACGAAATCCCCGGCAAATCTCCCGAGCCGACACAAGGGTGTGTCCTTCCGGGTGTTTGACTTGACGAATGAGACCGACCGAGCTGCGACGAAGTGGAGTTCTACGCTCTTGCGCGTCCACATTCACGGCTTCGTTGGACACTCTATCTAGCCTAGCTCTAACTACTTGACCTTCATACCGCACGTTAGCCGCACGTTTCAGGTCCCCCTTAGCTAGTTCTATGCCTAGGGAATCCCCCCCAGCCACCGCCCGGGCCAGCTTAGTTTCTAAACGCTTTTCTGTTTCTGCCTTATTTAAGGCGAGGCGTTGGCTATATTGAACAGAAAAGCGCCTAATGCCAACTTTGGCGTTAACCCACCACTTACTCCCGGTTACCGCCCCCACTAATCCCTTTTGAAAGTTAAGAGATAGCTGCTCCCGGAAGTCACGTATCTCCAGTAAGGAGGTATTTAACTTCCAGTAGCTAGCTACCTTATGTGTCTTAGGGCCTAACTCCAGACTGGCCACAAGTAGCTTGTGGTCAGAATGGCCTAACCAGTGGAACGTGGGACAAGAGATATAATCTACGTTGCCTCTTCTAATTAGCAATCTATCCAAGTAAGTACTTGAAAGGAAAGTGCCGCTAGCGAGCCACGTCCACATCTCCCGCCCTGGGTGATCGATACGAAATCTGTCGACCAGATCGCATTGTGCCATCAGATCAGACAGACTTGTCTCACACCTATCCGACCCACTAGGTCTCCCCACCTTATCTATCCTGGGATCAAGGATGGCATTCCAATCTCCCACTAGGATTAGCCGCTCCGAACCACCGAGAAACCCCTCCAACCCTCGGAAAAAGGAAACCCTCTCACGAATGGAATTGGGCGCATAAACCGCGACGATTCGAAACATGGCACTATTCACGGCAACATCAGCCACGACCAGTCTGCCATCAGCATCCGCGTGAACAACGTTTACCCTTGCTAACAGAGTGCGTCTAACTAACAGCGAAACTCCCCGAGCAGAACGGTCACCAAATGCTGAAAAAACATCGAAATGTTCCGACAGCAGTCGATGATCGTCCATCGAAACATAGTGAGTTTCCTGTACCGCAGCCACATCTAATTCAAAAGCCTTGAGATCCCCCAGTATGCGGGCTGCTTTGCTTAAGGATCTCAAGCCTCTCGCGTTCAAGCTTCCTAGTTTCAAGGTCGTAGCCATTGCACTAGTCAGTGTCAATCAGCGGCCTAAAGTCTTTGTCAGTGAGGATGCCGACGGCATGCCCGATATTGCCAGTGAGCAATTCTGACGACGCGCGGCCGTCTCGGGAGATGCCCCCGACATCCAGGGGGAAGGTTAACTTTAATGCTCTATAAAAACAAGGGTGGACGTAAATGGGGATCCTCCCTTCACATTTATCCCTCAGATCGTCGAGGGAGTCGTGCCCTTCTTCCACCAACGTTAGACCCAGGATCGCATCCTTTGCTGCTTCTATCATTCGCCACATGGATTTCGTGCGGCGAATTTTCGTCTTCCTGACGAACGTGATCAGCAAAGGAGCATCGGGGAAGTTGGACGGGTTGGTAGTGTCCAGACCCTGGGTCTTCGTAAGGAGCTGCAGCGGTTTGATGGCACCTCTCTGCTGCGGCGTAAGCTCGGCAGCGGCGTGGTGCAGATCTGCATTGCAGATGAGGTCCCCTGGCAGGAAGGGGAGCTTTCTCGTCTTCTCCTTTCTTGTAGGAGAGGGCGACGCTTTTTGTTTCTTGGCCTGTTTGGCCACATTGGGAGTTTTGGACCCCGACTCTTCCTTTCGAGACAGAGAGCGGGAACTAGCTGGGGGAGTTTCAGTGGGGGAAGGGGATTTCTGCTCAGTGGTGGGTTTAGGTTTTGGGGATTCGGGGGACTGAGCAGGAGAGATAGTCATCTCTACGGACATTGGGGCGGGGGATTGGGGCCCAGCCTCTTTTGCTAGTGAAACGGCACGTTTGGCCACCTTTCTGTCCCGGGTGAACTTTTTCTCTGTCTCTCGAGCCGGGGCCGGGCAAGCGTCACCCTCCATCTTCTCCCCTTCCGAGTCGGACGATGATGATGTTGATGAAGGTAGTGACAGGGGAGCCTCTGTCTTCCGTTTGGTGGCCGCTGCCGTGCTAGATGTTTGCTGCGGCTCCTTATCGGTGGGCATATCCTCGCTCATTGACTTGGCGGGACCCCGCATCCCTTTTACTTCAGAGGGCTGCACTTTGGAGGAGGGCTTCTGTGGTTTGTTCTTTCGGACCACTGGGGTGAAACCCTCCTCGTCTTTTCCGGTTTTAGGAGCTGCTGATGCCGCTGGACCTCCCGGGGCTGCGGCAGAAGGGGTCTTCTTGATTGGCGCCTTTTTTGGGCAGTCTTTCGCCATATGCCCCTTCTGCTCGCAGTGCCAGCAATGTGGCCTCCTGCCCTCGACGATGATAGACATCGACCAGGAGTCGCACTTGAGCAGTGGCGGTATCTTGTTGAAGCCATCCCGGTCCAAACGCATTTTAATTTTGTAGTCCCCTACCATTAGGTTATGGGGACCGCGGACCGGGATTATGGCTTCGACGTCCCCATATTGACTCATCACTGCACCTAGTTGCTCCGAGTCAATATAGCAGGGGACGCCGAGGACAGTGACTAGTGTCCTCCTCCTGCTCAAGTACTCCGGCCTGAGGATCAGATGTTTATGCCTCAGGTCGGCCCTGGCCAACTTCTCTGCTTCCTGTTCAGAGGGGAGTAGTAAGTCCCAGGTTGCGAAACCTCGACGGCAAATATATGTCGCCGGGACTTTCAGGGACCATAAAATCTCCCCTACCGTTTCGATCTGGAGCCCAGCCAGCCCTTTGGTTCTGGAGTCGATGGTGACTAGCGAAACAATTCGCTTCGCTAGCCGTTCCACCGCTCCTGGCGCTGCTTTGATAACGCTACCGTCGGTTAGTTCCTTGTACTTAGACTCGAACAACCGACGGTATTCTGACGGGCTTCTTTGCGACTGGGGTCCCCACTGGTCTTTAGGTGATTGGGCAGGAGAGTTGGTTTGCGCCGGAGTTGTAGGTGTTACAGCCTTTGTCGGCGACGGCGTCTTCTGCCCGGGAGGTATCGCCCATGAATTGGGTGTCTCCGCTGGTGTTGATGAGAGGGACGGCCACTCCTTTGGAGCTGTTTCCGGCGTTGTTGCCGGCGGAGTGGCCGCCTTGGTTCCTCTCTTGCCAGCGACATCCGCTGCTCCTTTTTTGGTGACGGTGCGAGCAGCCCCCATCTTCCTCGGCCTAGACTGCCGCATGCTAGCCTTGGCCGGGCCATCTGGAGTCAGCTGCAGAACTTCCATGCTGCTGTCTCTGCTACTGCCACGACTGCTCACAGGGCTGTGGTCGCTGCAGACACTGCTGTCGCTGCAAATGCTGCTGTCACTTCCAAAGAGTTCTTGGGTGAGGTTGCGGCATTGAGCAGAGTCCCTGTCAATGTGGGCTGGCGGCTGATCTGGGTCGGTGGCCCCTTCTTTGTGGGACTCCACCGACCGGGTCGCTCTTACTCCTGGAGGCAGGCGGCCTTTTCGCCTACTACCAGGCGGGCTGACGGTTGAAGCCCGACGAGCGATTGGTGCAGTGGGGAGTCGTTCCCACCGACCCAGATCACCTCTAAGATCTGAGCTATCCTGGGTGGAGCTGCCGGGGACAGCAGCGTGCGAGCTAACAGGGCTCCCGCCTAAGGCGGCAGACCCCGATCTACCTTCAGTGCTGGGAGCGGCACTGGCGGACGTACTGGGCACGACGCCTATGGCGGCGTGACCGTCCTGCTGTTTGAGGTCTGCTCCCTCCCCGACCTGAGACCGTCGCCTCAGTTCGGAAAAGGAGCCCGGGCTAGACAAAGACTCTGCAGCAGAGCCCGGACCACTCCTCCCCTCTTCCATCCAACTCCCGGCTAGAGACCCGCCGATTCGGATTCAGGAAGACCGTCGCCAAAAGGTACGTAAGTCAGACCCGAAACCTGCCAGCTGCTTAAGTCAAGCCTGGGGGTTGGACACCTGCAAGAGAAGGGAACAAAAAGATTAATACAATGGAACCGCCCAACAGGGGCGGCCACCCAAGAGGGGTGTGAAGAGACAAATTGCCCAACAGGGGCTAGTCTAAGGGGACAGAGAGAGTCCCCTGATGATTTAGCTTTAAACTGGGCGGGGCCCAAGTAGCTGGTCTCCTCTTAGGCAATCACAAGTGATTGCCTAAGAGTTGCCTAGAAAAATACAAGACGAGTCAAGATTTTAAAAGGCGGGAGAAAATCAATTTATTTATCCAAATAATATACAAAATACATTAAATAGATGTGGCACAAGGCCAAAAGGGGGTATGGGGGGGAAAATGGGGGTCGGGGGTCGTCCACTTGGTCTATGAATACCCTAGAAACTAGTTTCAGTCACCATAATACCACATTCACTCTATGGACTTAAGCTACTTAAAATATCCCCAGGTGTTTCAATGAATTTTATTTACAAAGATTATGTACATGTGTGATGATGGGAGTGGGAGAACAAAAAACTAAGCCTTAAATAATCCCCCAAAAATAAATAAAAATAAAAGTGATGGTAAAAATAAAGAAACAAGGAAAATGCTAATTAAGATAAGTTAGTAGGGTCCCCCCCACCTATCTAAGGTATGAAATGCTCGCTGTCTTCCGGTAAAAACCGAAAGCAAGAGAGTCAGTTCCTAATTGGGAGTGGGCGTTTCTATGGGGGCAAAAGAAATGGAGGGATGGGTTTGTCGGGATGTGCGGTGTCCTTCAGGATAAGTACTTTTAGGGCGGGTCAGGGATATAAGATAAATTAGGGAACGGGCATCCTGAAGGAGTTCTGACACCTAAAATAAATCTGGGGACAGAGAGCTCATTTACGCTACTAGCTAATAGGGACTGCGCCAAAGAATTTGCTGGTCAGTTTTTTTTTTAAAAAAAAAAAAAAAAAAAAAAAAAAAAGGGGTTGTTTTTTCGACAAAGAGACTTTGAGGTCGCTGTGTGCCATGCCTAGGCAGGGAACACGAACTCGAATCTATTCCGCGTGAACACGCATAAACTAGCGGTGTGTATCCACCTACTTTTGAAAAGTGAAGAAGGCAACCTCCTTCTATCAGATTTGATTTTGATTTTAAGCTGGTGTTTAAAATACGAAATCAAATCATAATAAGAAGGCGGCACCCCCCCACGCCCTATCTCTAAGCGAGAAGTATACACCACGAGTCTAGCTACGGCTAAGATCGCGAGCAAAACCATACGTTTCTCCCTGGGCCACAAGGGGTCCATGTTGAAGACAACGGATGCTAAATCCAAGCACGTCACCCGATCGGGGGTGATGCGAGCCGTCACCTCGCCGACATACGTCCAAAATTCACGAAGTTTGGAGCAGGTGAAAAAGGCATGTTCCGCCGTTTCAATTTCATCTTCCTCGCAACGTGGGCAAAAGGGGCTGATAGCCATACCAATTTTGAATCGTATGTCATTGAGGGGTAACACATTTCGAACCAATCGCCAGGTCAGAGAGAACTCAGAATTATTGAGATAGCTCCTGCCTGGCGCCCAATTCCACTGAGAGCGAGCCTCCTCCTCCGACAATCCAAGTCGCTCCCCAAGAGGATCCAAAGCGGTCCCCACCACTAACTCCCGATAGAATGTCCTTCTAGACCGGGCGAGGTCACTGGACCCCGGCAGCACTCTGAGCGCAGCTCGGCATTCGTTGAAGAACTGCGATTGACTCCTTGGCTTACGTCGGCATTCGGCCAAGTGGTCAGGGATGAGGTTAGGAAAAGCGCTTCCAACCGCAGGGCCCCACGCAGACTCCTCTGTCAAGGTTCGGCTCAGGAATGATAACCGCTCGGCATACAAATGGCTCGCCAAGTCGGGCATTCCCAAGCCTCCCACATCAGGACGTTGAGTACAGACCTGTCTACGGACTAGCGGCTTCCCCTTTGCCCACAAAAGCGAGAAAAGGAGACGCGTTAAAACCGCTCGGCGGTCCGCAGGCAGAGGTAGTACAGCCAATCGGTAAAGGATGAGCGGAAAGACGTACGTGATGCACGCCTCAGCCCGACCTTTAAGGGAAAGCCCCCTTCGAAGCCAAATCCTTACAGACGCTTCGACCTTAGACTGTACTTCCGACCAGTTCTTATCAAGCTGGAGACCGGGTCCGAACCATACGCCGAGGATCCGAACCGGGCCGTCAGTCCAGTTGAAAAGGCCCGGGAGCGCAGCCGCGCCACTCCAGGCAGCCAACCTTAGGCCATTGGATTTGCTAAGGTTGACTTTGGCCCCTGTCACTTTTTCGTACCTTCTGAGTGCCTTAGTCACCGCGAGAATGTCTCGAAAGCACGACACAAACACGGTGACATCATCGGCATACGCGGATACCCTGGCTCGCGCACCGCCAGGAAGAGCAATACCGCGTAGGGCCAGTCCAGGCTCCCCGATCCTAAGCCTGCGGAGAAAAGGCTCCAAGGCAAGGACGTAAAGCAGGGGAGACAGCGGACATCCCTGACGTACCGACCGAGAGACGGCAAAAGACTCCGATCGCATTCCATTCACTTGCACCACTGCCGTCGGCCCGCGATACAAAATGGAGATCCATCTGCGGAAGTCCGGTGTAAAACCGGAGGCCTCTAAAACAGATCCCAGGAACCGATGGTCGACCCTGTCAAAAGCTTTGGACTGATCTAAATTGATCAGCGCGGCTTCGGTGTCGTCTTCTAATCCCTCTATGATCGTGCGCATCAGATGCAAGTTGTTTTGAATCGATCTCCCCTTCACAGCATAATTCTGATCAGGTTCGACCAACTCAGCGATAACAAGCTGCAACCGATTTGCAAGAACTTTGGCCAAAATCTTTAAATCTGTGTTTAGCAGAGTTATGGGCCTGTAATCGTCTAATTCCCCACCATCTTGGCCCTTTTTCTGAAGCAATGTGATCACTCCCTTGGTGACTTGACCGGGGATGGAACCCTGTTCAAACCAGTGATTGAAAACATTGACCAGAATAGGTACGAAGATGTGCGACAGCCTCAAGAACAATTCATAGGGCAAACCATCGAGTCCCGGCGATTTGTCGTAGCCGACCTGCTTCAGTGCAGCCAAGACCTCACACTCTGTAACGCGCCCATCACAGCTAGCCGCTCGGGCCGCCTCCAGGCGGGGCGAGCCAGCTAAATAGCTGCCAAACTCCTCGACGCGGAGTCCGGGCAGTTGGGTGAACCGTTCCATGAAATGCTCACGAAATCCCCGGCAAATCTCCCGAGCCGACACAAGGGTGTGTCCTTCCGGGTGTTTGACTTGACGAATGAGACCGACCGAGCTGCGACGAAGTGGAGTTCTACGCTCTTGCGCGTCCACATTCACGGCTTCGTTGGACACTCTATCTAGCCTAGCTCTAACTACTTGACCTTCATACCGCACGTTAGCCGCACGTTTCAGGTCCCCCTTAGCTAGTTCTATGCCTAGGGAATCCCCCCCAGCCACCGCCCGGGCCAGCTTAGTTTCTAAACGCTTTTCTGTTTCTGCCTTATTTAAGGCGAGGCGTTGGCTATATTGAACAGAAAAGCGCCTAATGCCAACTTTGGCGTTAACCCACCACTTACTCCCGGTTACCGCCCCCACTAATCCCTTTTGAAAGTTAAGAGATAGCTGCTCCCGGAAGTCACGTATCTCCAGTAAGGAGGTATTTAACTTCCAGTAGCTAGCTACCTTATGTGTCTTAGGGCCTAACTCCAGACTGGCCACAAGTAGCTTGTGGTCAGAATGGCCTAACCAGTGGAACGTGGGACAAGAGATATAATCTACGTTGCCTCTTCTAATTAGCAATCTATCCAAGTAAGTACTTGAAAGGAAAGTGCCGCTAGCGAGCCACGTCCACATCTCCCGCCCTGGGTGATCGATACGAAATCTGTCGACCAGATCGCATTGTGCCATCAGATCAGACAGACTTGTCTCACACCTATCCGACCCACTAGGTCCCCCCACCTTATCTATCCTGGGATCAAGGATGGCATTCCAATCTCCCACTAGGATTAGCCGCTCCGAACCACCGAGAAACCCCTCCAACCCTCGGAAAAAGGAAACCCTCTCACGAATGGAATTGGGCGCATAAACCGCGACGATTCGAAACATGGCACTATTCACGGCAACATCAGCCACGACCAGTCTGCCATCAGCATCCGCGTGAACAACGTTTACCCTTGCTAACAGAGTGCGTCTAACTAACAGCGAAACTCCCCGAGCAGAACGGTCACCAAAAGCTGAAAAAACATCGAAATGTTCCGACAGCAGTCGGTGATCGTCCATCGAAACATAGTGAGTTTCCTGTACCGCAGCCACATCTAATTCAAAAGCCTTGAGATCCCCCAGTATGCGGGCTGCTTTGCTTAAGGATCTCAAGCCTCTCGCGTTCAAGCTTCCTAGTTTCAAGGTCGTAGCCATTGCACTAGTCAGTGTCAATCAGCGGCCTAAAGTCTTTGTCATTCAGGATGCCGACGGCATGCCCGATATTGCCAGTGAGCAATTCCGACGACGCGCGGCCGTCTCGGGAGATGCCCCCGACATCCAGGGGGAAGGTTAACTTTAAAGCTCTATAAAAAGAAGGGTGGACGTAAATGGGGATCCTCCCTTCACATTTATCCCTCAGATCGTCGAGGGAGTTGTGCCCTTCTTCCACCAACGTTAGACCCAGGATCGCATCCTTTGCTGCTTCTATCATTCGCCACATGGATTTTGTGCGGCGAATTTTCGTCTTCCTGACGAACGTGATCAGCAAAGGAGCATCGGGGAAGTTGGACGGGTTGGTAGTGTCCAGACCCTGGGTCTTCGTAAGGAGCTGCAGCGGCCTGAGCGCGCTTCTTTGCTGCGGCGTGAGCTCGGCAGCGGCGTGGTGCAGATCTGCTTCGCAGATGAGGTCCCCTGGCAGGAAGGGGAGCTTTCTCGTCTTCTCCTTTCTTGTAGGGGAGGGCGACGCTTTTTGTTTCTTGGCCTGTTTGGCCACATTGGGAGTTTTGGACCCCGACTCTTCCTTTCGAGACAGAGAGCGGGAACTAGCTGGGGGAGTTTCAGTGGGGGAAGGGGATTTCTGCTCAGTGGTGGGTTTAGGTTTTGGGGATTCGGGGGACTGAGCAGGAGAGATAGTCATCTCTACGGACATTGGGGCGGGGGATTGGGGCCCAGCCTCTTTTGCTTGTGAAACGGCACGTTTGGCCACCTTTTTGTCCCGGTTGAACTTTTTCACTGTCTCTCGAGCCGGGGCCGGGCCAGCGTCACCCTCCATCTTCTCCCCTTCCGATTCGGACGATGAAGATGTTGACGAAGGTAGTGACAGGGGAACCTCGGTTTTTCGTTTCGTGGCCGCTGCCGTGCTAGATGTTTGCTGCGGCTCCTTATCGGTGGGCATATCCACGCTCATTGACTTAGCGGGACCCCGCATCCCTTTTACTTCAGAGGGCTGCACTTTGGAGGAGGGCTTCTGTGGTTTGTTCTTTCGGACCACTGGGGTGAAACCCTCCTCGTCTTTTCCGGTTTTAGGAGCTGCTGATGCCGCTGGACCTCCCGGGGCTGCGGCAGAAGGGGTCTTCTTGATTGGCGCCTTTTTTGGGCAGTCTTTCGCCATATGCCCCTTCTGCTCGCAGTGCCAGCAATGTGGCCTCCTGCCCTCGACGATGATAGACATCGACCAGGAGTCGCACTTGAGCAGTGGCGGTATCTTGTTGAAGCCATCCCGGTCCAAACGCATTTTAATTTTGTAGTCCCCTACCATTAGGTTATGGGGACCGCGGACCGGGATTATGGCTTCGACGTCCCCATATTGACTCATCACTGCACCTAGTTGCTCCGAGTCAATATAGCAGGGGACGCCGAGGACAGTGACTAGTGTCCTCCTCCTGCTCAAGTACTCCGGCCTGAGGATCAGATGTTTATGCCTCAGGTCGGCCCTGGCCAACTTCTCTGCTTCCTGTTCAGAGGGGAGTAAAAGGTCCCAGGTTGCGAAACCTCGACGGCAAATATATGTCGCCGGGACTTTCAGGGACCATAAAATCTCCCCTACCGTTTCGATCTGGAGCCCAGCCAGCCCTTTGGTTCTGGAGTCGATGGTGACTAGCGAAACAATTCGCTTCGCTAGCCGTTCCACCGCTCCTGGCGCTGCTTTGATAACGCTACCGTCGGTTAGTTCCTTGTACTTAGACTCGAACAACCGACGGTATTCTGACGGGCTTCTTTGCGACTGGGGTCCCCACTGGTCTTTAGGTGATTGGGCAGGAGAGTTGGTTTGCGCCGGAGTTGTAGGTGTTACAGCCTTCGTCGGCGACGGCGTCTTCTGCCCGGGAGGTATCGCCCATGAATTGGGTGTCTCCGCTGGTGTTGATGAGAGGGACGGCCACTCCTTTGGAGCTGTTTCCGGCGTTGTTGCCGGCGGAGTGGCCGCCTTGGTTCCTCTCTTGCCAGCGACATCCGCTGCTCCTTTTTTGGTGACGGTGCGAGCAGCCCCCATCTTCCTCGGCCTAGACTGCCGCATGCTAGCCCTGGCCGGGCCATCTGGAGTCAGCTGCAGAACTTCCATGCTGCTGTCTCTGCTACTGCCACGACTGCTCACAGGGCTGTGGTCGCTGCAGACACTGCTGTCGCTGCAAATGCTGCTGTCACTTCCAAAGAGTTCTTGGGTGAGGTTGCGGCATTGAGCAGAGTCCCTGTCAATGTGGGCTGGCGGCTGATCTGGGTCGGTGGCCCCTTCTTTGTGGGACTCCACCGACCGGGTCGCTCTTACTCCTGGAGGCAGGCGGCCTTTTCGCCTACTACCAGGCGGGCTGACGGTTGAAGCCCGGCGAGCGATTGGTACAGTGGGGAGTCGTTCCCACCGACCCAGATCACCTCTAGGATCTGAGCTATCCTGGGTGGAGCTGCCGGGGACAGCAGCGTGCAAGCTAACAGGGCTCCCGCCTAAGGCGGCAGACCCTGATCTACTTTCAGTGCTGGGAGCGGCACTGGCGGACGTACTGGGCACGACGCCTATGGCGGCGTGACCGTCCTGCTGTTTGAGGTCTGCTCCCTCCCCGACCTGAGACCGTCGCCTCAGTTCGGAAAAGGAGCCCGGGCTAGACAAAGACTCTGCAGCAGAGCCCGGACCACTCCTCCCCTCTTCCATCCAACTCCCGGCTAGAGACCCGCCGATTCGGATTCAGGAAGACCGTCGCCAAAAGGTACGTAAGTCAGACCCGAAACCTGCCAGCTGCTTAAGTCAAGCCTGGGGGTTGGACACCTGCAAGAGAAGGGAACAAAAAGGTTAAAACAATGGAACCACCCAAGAGGGGTGGCCACCCAAGAGGGGTGTGGAAGGACAAATTGCCCAACAGGGGCTAGTCTAAGGGGACAGAGAGAGTCCCCTGATGATTTAGCTTTAAACTGGGCGGGGCCCAAGTAGCTGGTCTCCTCTTAGGCAATCACAAGTGATTGCCTAAGAGTTGCCTGAGAAAATCGAAGACAAGTCAATGATTTTAACAGGCGGGAGAAAATCAATTTATTTATCCAAAAATTTGTACATAAATAATCAGATGTGGCACAAGGCCAAAAAGGGGTATGGGGGGGGAAGATGGGGGTCGGGGGTCGTCCACTTGGTCTATGAATACCCTAAAAACTAGTTTCAGTCACCACAATACCACATTCACTCTATGGACTTAAGCTACTTAAAATATCCCCAGGTGTTTCAATGAATTTTATTTACAATAGATATTTACATGTGTGATGATGGGAGTGGGAGAACAAAAAACTAAGCCTTAAATAATCCCCCAAAAATAAATAAAAATAAAAGTGATGATAAAAATAAAGAACCAAAGAAAATGCTAATTAAGGTGTGTTAGTAAGGTACCCCCCATCCTATCTAGAGTATGAGCTGCTCGCTGTCTTCTGGTACAGACCGAAAGCAAGAGAGTAAGCTCCTAATTGGGAGTGGGCGTTTCTATGGGGGCAAAAGAAATGGAGGGATGGGTTTGTCGGGATGTGCGGTGTCCTTCAGGATAAGAACTATTATGGCGGGTCGGGGATATAAAATAAATTAGGGAGCGGGCATCCTGAAGGAGTTCTGACACCTAAAATAAAGCTGGGGGCAAAGAGCTCATTTACGCTACTAGCTAATAGGGACTGCGCCCAAAATTTACTGGTCAGTTTTTAAGGGGATTTTTGTTTTTCGACAAAGATGCTTTAAGGTCGCTGTGTGCCATGCCTAGGCAGGGAACACGAACTCGAATCTATTCCGCGTGAACACGCATAAACTAGCGGTGTGTATCCACCTACTTTTGAAAAGTGAAGAAGGCAACCTCCTTCTATCAGACTTGATTTTGATTTTAAGCTGGTGTTTAAAATACGAAATCAAATCATAATAAGAAGGCGGCACCCCCCCACGCCCTATCTCTAAGCGAGAAGTATACACCACGAGTCTAGCTACGGCTAAGATCGCGAGCAAAACCATACGTTTCTCCCTGGGCCACAAGGGGTCCATGTTGAAGACAACGGATGCTAAATCCAAGCACGTCACCCGATCGGGGGTGATGCGAGCCGTCACCTCGCCGACATACGTCCAAAATTCACGAAGTTTGGAGCAGGTGAAAAAGGCATGTTCCGCCGTTTCAATTTCATCTTCCTCGCAACGTGGGCAAAAGGGGCTGATAGCCATACCAATTTTGAATCGTATGTCATTGAGGGGTAACACATTTCGAACCAATCGCCAGGTCAGAGAGAACTCAGAATTATTGAGATAGCTCCTGCCTGGCGCCCAATTCCACTGAGAGCGAGCCTCCTCCTCCGACAATCCAAGTCGCTCCCCAAGAGGATCCGAAGCGGTCCCCACCACTAACTCCCGATAGAATGTCCTTCTAGACCGGGCGAGGTCACTGGACCCCGGCAGCACTCTGAGCGCAGCTCGGCATTCGTTGAAGAACTGCGATTGACTCCTTGGCTTACGTCGGCATTCGGCCAAGTGGTCAGGGATGAGGTTAGGAAAAGCGCTTCCAACCGCAGGGCCCCACGCAGACTCCTCTGTCAAGGTTCGGCTCAGGAATGATAACCGCTCGGCATACAAATGGCTCGCCAAGTCGGGCATTCCCAAGCCTCCCACATCAGGACGTTGAGTACAGACCTGTCTACGGACTAGCGGCTTCCCCTTTGCCCACAAAAGCGAGAAAAGGAGACGCGTTAAAACCGCTCGGCGGTCCGCAGGCAGAGGTAGTACAGCCAATCGGTAAAGGATGAGCGGAAAGACGTACGTGACGCACGCCTCAGCCCGACCTTTAAGGGAAAGCCCCCTTCGAAGCCAAATCCTTACAGACGCTTCGACCTTAGACTGTACTTCCGACCAGTTCTTATCAAGCTGGAGACCGGGTCCGAACCATACGCCGAGGATCCGAACCGGGCCGTCAGTCCAGTTGAAAAGGCCCGGGAGCGCAGCCGCGCCACTCCAGGCAGCCAACCTTAGGCCATTGGATTTGCTAAGGTTGACTTTGGCCCCTGTCACTTTTTCGTACCTTCTGAGTGCCTTAGTCACCGCGAGAATGTCTCGAAAGCACGACACAAACACGGTGACATCATCGGCATACGCGGATACCCTGGCTCGCGCACCGCCAGGAAGAGCAATACCGCGTAGGGCCAGTCCAGGCTCCCCGATCCTAAGCCTGCGGAGAAAAGGCTCCAAGGCAAGGACGTAAAGCAGGGGAGACAGCGGACATCCCTGACGTACCGACCGAGAGACGGCAAAAGACTCCGATCGCATTCCATTCACTTGCACCACTGCCGTCGGCCCGCGATACAAAATGGAGATCCATCTGCGGAAGTCCGGTGTAAAACCGGAGGCCTCTAAAACAGATCCCAGGAACCGATGGTCGACCCTGTCAAAAGCTTTGGACTGATCTAAATTGATCAGCGCGGCTTCGGTGTCGTCTTCTAATCCCTCTATGATCGTGCGCATCAGATGCAAGTTGTTTTGAATCGATCTCCCCTTCACAGCATAATTCTGATCAGGTTCGACCAACTCAGCGATAACAAGCTGCAACCGATTTGCAAGAACTTTGGCCAAAATCTTTAAATCTGTGTTTAGCAGAGTTATGGGCCTGTAATCGTCTAATTCCCCACCATCTTGGCCCTTTTTCTGAAGCAATGTGATCACTCCCTTGGTGACTTGACCGGGGATGGAACCCTGTTCAAACCAGTGATTGAAAACATTGACCAGAATAGGTACGAAGATGTGCGACAGCCTCAAGAACAATTCATAGGGCAAACCATCGAGTCCCGGCGATTTGTCGTAGCCGACCTGCTTCAGTGCAGCCAAGACCTCACACTCTGTAACGCGCCCATCACAGCTAGCCGCTCGGGCCGCCTCCAGGCGGGGCGAGCCAGCTAAATAGCTGCCAAACTCCTCGACGCGGAGTCCGGGCAGTTGGGTGAACCGTTCCATGAAATGCTCACGAAATCCCCGGCAAATCTCCCGAGCCGACACAAGGGTGTGTCCTTCCGGGTGTTTGACTTGACGAATGAGACCGACCGAGCTGCGACGAAGTGGAGTTCTACGCTCTTGCGCGTCCACATTCACGGCTTCGTTGGACACTCTATCTAGCCTAGCTCTAACTACTTGACCTTCATACCGCACGTTAGCCGCACGTTTCAGGTCCCCCTTAGCTAGTTCTATGCCTAGGGAATCCCCCCCAGCCACCGCCCGGGCCAGCTTAGTTTCTAAACGCTTTTCTGTTTCTGCCTTATTTAAGGCGAGGCGTTGGCTATATTGAACAGAAAAGCGCCTAATGCCAACTTTGGCGTTAACCCACCACTTACTCCCGGTTACCGCCCCCACTAATCCCTTTTGAAAGTTAAGAGATAGCTGCTCCCGGAAGTCACGTATCTCCAGTAAGGAGGTATTTAACTTCCAGTAGCTAGCTACCTTGTGTGTCTTAGGGGCTAACTCCAGACTGGCCACAAGTAACTTGTGGTCAGAATGGCCTAACCAGTGGAACGTGGGACAAGAGATATAATCTACGTTGCCTCTTCTAATTAGCAATCTATCCAAGTAAGTACTTGAAAGGAAAGTGCCACTAGCGAGCCACGTCCACATCTCCCGCCCTGGGTGATCGATACGAAATCTGTCGACCAGATCGCATTGTGCCATCAGATCAGACAGACTTGTCTCACACCTATCCGACCCACTAGGTCCCCCCACCTTATCTATCCTGGGATCAAGGATGGCATTCCAATCTCCCACTAGGATTAGCCGCTCCGAACCACCGAGAAACCCCTCCAACCCTCGGAAAAAGGAAACCCTCTCACGAATGGAATTGGGCGCATAAACCGCGACGATTCGAAACATGGCACTATTCACGGCAACATCAGCCACGACCAGTCTGCCATCAGCATCCGCGTGAACAACGTTTACCCTTGCTAACAGAGTGCGTCTAACTAACAGCGAAACTCCCCGAGCAGAACGGTCACCAAATGCTGAAAAAACATCGAAATGTTCCGACAGCAGTCGATGATCGTCCATCGAAACATAGTGAGTTTCCTGTACCGCAGCCACATCTAATTCAAAAGCCTTGAGATCCCCCAGTATGCGGGCTGCTTTGCTTAAGGATCTCAAGCCTCTCGCGTTCAAGCTTCCTAGTTTCAAGGTCGTAGCCATTGCACTAGTCAGTGTCAATCAGCGGCCTAAAGTCTTTGTCAGTGAGGATGCCGACGGCATGCCCGATATTGCCAGTGAGCAATTCTGACGACGCGCGGCCGTCTCGGGAGATGCCCCCGACATCCAGGGGGAAGGTTAACTTTAAAGCTCTATAAAAACAAGGGTGGACGTAAATGGGGATCCTCCCTTCACATTTATCCCTCAGATCGTCGAGGGAGTCGTGCCCTTCTTCCACCAACGTTAGACCCAGGATCGCATCCTTTGCTGCTTCTATCATTCGCCACATGGATTTCGTGCGGCGAATTTTCGTCTTCCTGACGAACGTGATCAGCAAAGGAGCATCGGGGAAGTTGGACGGGTTGGTAGTGTCCAGACCCTGGGTCTTCGTAAGGAGCTGCAGCGGTTTGATGGCACCTCTCTGCTGCGGCGTAAGCTCGGCAGCGGCGTGGTGCAGATCTGCATTGCAGATGAGGTCCCCTGGCAGGAAGGGGAGCTTTCTCGTCTTCTCCTTTCTTGTAGGAGAGGGCGACGCTTTTTGTTTCTTGGCCTGTTTGGCCACATTGGGAGTTTTGGACCCCGACTCTTCCTTTCGAGACAGAGAGCGGGAACTAGCTGGGGGAGTTTCAGTGGGGGAAGGGGATTTCTGCTCAGTGGTGGGTTTAGGTTTTGGGGATTCGGGGGACTGAGCAGGAGAGATAGTCATCTCTACGGACATCGGGGCGGGGGATTGGGGCCCAGCCTCTTTTTCTTGTGAAACGGCACGTTTGGCCACCTTTCTGTCCCGGGTGAACTTTTTCACTGTCTCTCGAGCCGGGGCCGGGCCAGCGTCACCCTCCATCTTCTCCCCTTCCGATTCGGACGATGAAGATGTTGACGAAGGTAGTGACAGGGGAACCTCGGTTTTTCGTTTCGTGGCCGCTGCCGTGCTAGATGTTTGCTGCGGCTCCTTATCGGTGGGCATATCCACGCTCATTGACTTAGCGGGACCCCGCATCCCTTTTACATCAGAGGGCTGCACTTTGGAGGAGGGCTTCTGTGGTTTGTTCTTTCGTACCACTGGGGTGAAACCCTCCTCGTCTTTTTCAGTTCTAGGAGCTGCTGATGCCGCTGGACCTCCCGGGGCTGCGGCAGAAGGGGTCTTCTTGATTGGCGCCTTTTTTGGGCAGTCTTTCGCCATATGCCCCTTCTGCTCGCAGTGCCAGCAATGTGGCCTCCTGCCCTCGACGATGATAGACATCGACCAGGAGTCGCACTTGAGCAGTGGCGGTATCTTGTTGAAGCCATCCCGGTCCAAACGCATTTTAATTTTGTAGTCCCCTACCATTAGGTTATGGGGACCGCGGACCGGGATTATGGCTTCGACGTCCCCATATTGACTCATCACTGCACCTAGTTGCTCCGAGTCAATATAGCAGGGGACGCCGAGGACAGTGACTAGTGTCCTCCTCCTGCTCAAGTACTCCGGCCTGAGGATCAGATGTTTATGCCTCAGGTCGGCCCTGGCCAACTTTTCCGCTTCTTGTTCTGAGGGGAGTAGTAAGTCCCAGGTCGCGAAACCTCGACGGCAAATATATGTCGCCGGGACTTTTAGGGACCATAGAATCTCCCCTACCGTCTCGATCTGGACCCCAGCCAGCCCTTTGGTTCTGGAGTCGATGGTGACTAGCGAAACAATTCGCTTCGCCAGCCGTTCCACCGCTCCTGGCGCTGCTTGGATAACGCTACCGTCGGTTAGTTCCTTGTACTTAGACTCGAACAGCCGACGGTATTCTGACGGGCTTCTTTGCGACTGGGGTCCCCACTGGTCTTTAGGTGATTGGGCAGGAGAGTTGGTTTGCGCCGGAGTTGTAGGTGTTACAGCCTTCGTCGGCGACGGCGTCTTCTGCCCGGGAGGTATCGCCCATGAATTGGGTGTCTCCGCTGGTGTTGATGAGAGGGACGGCCACTCCTTTGGAGCTGTTTCCGGCGTTGTTGCCGGCGGAGTGGCCGCCTTGGTTCCTCTCTTGCCAGCGACATCCGCTGCTCCTTTTTTGGTGACGGTGCGAGCAGCCCCCATCTTCCTCGGCCTAGACTGCCGCATGCTAGCCTTGGCCGGGCCATCTGGAGTCAGCTGCAGAACTTCCATGCTGCTGTCTCTGCTACTGCCACGACTGCTCACAGGGCTGTGGTCGCTGCAGACACTGCTGTCGCTGCAAATGCTGCTGTCACTTCCAAAGAGTTCTTGGGTGAGGTTGCGGCATTGAGCAGAGTCCCTGTCAATGTGGGCTGGCGGCTGATCTGGGTCGGTGGCCCCTTCTTTGTGGGACTCCACCGACCGGGTCGCTCTTACTCCTGGAGGCAGGCGGCCTTTTCGCCTACTACCAGGCGGGCTGACGGTTGAAGCCCGGCGAGCGATTGGTACAGTGGGGAGTCGTTCCCACCGACCCAGATCACCTCTAGGATCTGAGCTATCCTGGGTGGAGCTGCCGGGGACAGCAGCGTGCAAGCTAACAGGGCTCCCGCCTAAGGCGGCAGACCCTGATCTACTTTCAGTGCTGGGAGCGGCACTGGCGGACGTACTGGGCACGACGCCTATGGCGGCGTGACCGTCCTGCTGTTTGAGGTCTGCTCCCTCCCCGACCTGAGACCGTCGCCTCAGTTCGGAAAAGGAGCCCGGGCTAGACAAAGACTCTGCAGCAGAGCCCGGACCACTCCTCCCCTCTTCCATCCAACTCCCGGCTAGAGACCCGCCGATTCGGATTCAGGAAGACCGTCGCCAAAAGGTACGTAAGTCAGACCCGAAACCTGCCAGCTGCTTAAGTCAAGCCTGGGGGTTGGACACCTGCAAGAGAAGGGAACAAAAAGATTAATACAATGGAACCGCCCAACAGGGGCGGCCACCCAAGAGGGGTGTGAAGAGACAAATTGCCCAACAGGGGCTAGTCTAAGGGGACAGAGAGAGTCCCCTGATGATTTAGCTTTAAACTGGGCGGGGCCCAAGTAGCTGGTCTCCTCTTAGGCAATCACAAGTGATTGCCTAAGAGTTGCCTAGAAAAATACAAGACGAGTCAAGATTTTAAAAGGCGGGAGAAAATCAATTTATTTATCCAAATAATATACAAAATACATTAAATAGATGTGGCACAAGGCCAAAAGGGGGGTATGGGGGGGAAAATGGGGGTCGGGGGTCGTCCACTTGGTCTATGAATACCCTAGAAACTAGTTTCAGTCACCATAATACCACATTCACTCTATGGACTTAAGCTACTTAAAATATCCCCAGGTGTTTCAATGAATTTTATTTACAAAGATTATGTACATGTGTGATGATGGGAGTGGGAGAACAAAAAACTAAGCCTTAAATAATCCCCCAAAAATAAATAAAAATAAAAGTGATGGTAAAAATAAAGAAACAAGGAAAATGCTAATTAAGATAAGTTAGTAGGGTCCCCCCCACCTATCTAAGGTATGAAATGCTCGCTGTCTTCCGGTAAAAACCGAAAGCAAGAGAGTCAGTTCCTAAATGGGAGTGGGCGTTTCTATGGGGGCAAAAGAAATGGAGGGATGGGTTTGTCGGGATGTGCGGTGTCCTTCAGGATAAGTACTTTTAGGGCGGGTCAGGGATATAAAATAAATTAGGGAACGGGCATCCTGAAGGAGTTCTGACACCTAAAATAAAGCTGGGGGCAAAGAGCTCATTTACGCTACTAGCTAATAGGGACTGCGCCCAAAATTTACTGGTCAGTTTTTAAGGGGATTTTTGTTTTTCGACAAAGATGCTTTAAGGTCGCTGTGTGCCATGCCTAGGCAGGGAACACGAACTCGAATCTATTCCGCGTGAACACGCATAAGCTAGCGGTGTGTATCCACCTACTTTCGAAAAGTGGAGAAGGCAACCTCCTTCTATCAGATTTGATTTTGATTTTAAGCTGGTGTTTAAAATACGAAATCAAATCATAATAAGAAGGCGGCGCCCCCCCACGCCCTATCTCTAAGCGAGAAGTATACACCACGAGTCTAGCTACGGCTAAGATCGCGAGCAAAACCATACGTTTCTCCCTGGGCCACAAGGGGTCCATGTTGAAGACAACGGATGCTAAATCCAAGCACGTCACCCGATCGGGGGTGATGCGAGCCGTCACCTCGCCGACATACGTCCAAAATTCACGAAGTTTGGAGCAGGTGAAAAAGGCATGTTCCGCCGTTTCAATTTCATCTTCCTCGCAACGTGGGCAAAAGGGGCTGATAGCCATACCAATTTTGAATCGTATGTCATTGAGGGGTAACACATTTCGAACCAATCGCCAGGTCAGAGAGAACTCAGAATTATTGAGATAGCTCCTGCCTGGCGCCCAATTCCACTGAGAGCGAGCCTCCTCCTCCGACAATCCAAGTCGCTCCCCAAGAGGATCCGAAGCGGTCCCCACCACTAACTCCCGATAGAATGTCCTTCTAGACCGGGCGAGGTCACTGGACCCCGGCAGCACTCTGAGCGCAGCTCGGCATTCGTTGAAGAACTGCGATTGACTCCTTGGCTTACGTCGGCATTCGGCCAAGTGGTCAGGGATGAGGTTAGGAAAAGCGCTTCCAACCGCAGGGCCCCACGCAGACTCCTCTGTCAAGGTTCGGCTCAGGAATGATAACCGCTCGGCATACAAATGGCTCGCCAAGTCGGGCATTCCCAAGCCTCCCACATCAGGACGTTGAGTACAGACCTGTCTACGGACTAGCGGCTTCCCCTTTGCCCACAAAAGCGAGAAAAGGAGACGCGTTAAAACCGCTCGGCGGTCCGCAGGCAGAGGTAGTACAGCCAATCGGTAAAGGATGAGCGGAAAGACGTACGTGACGCACGCCTCAGCCCGACCTTTAAGGGAAAGCCCCCTTCGAAGCCAAATCCTTACAGACGCTTCGACCTTAGACTGTACTTCCGACCAGTTCTTATCAAGCTGGAGACCGGGTCCGAACCATACGCCGAGGATCCGAACCGGGCCGTCAGTCCAGTTGAAAAGGCCCGGGAGCGCAGCCGCGCCACTCCAGGCAGCCAACCTTAGGCCATTGGATTTGCTAAGGTTGACTTTGGCCCCTGTCACTTTTTCGTACCTTCTGAGTGCCTTAGTCACCGCGAGAATGTCTCGAAAGCACGACACAAACACGGTGACATCATCGGCATACGCGGATACCCTGGCTCGCGCACCGCCAGGAAGAGCAATACCGCGTAGGGCCAGTCCAGGCTCCCCGATCCTAAGCCTGCGGAGAAAAGGCTCCAAGGCAAGGACGTAAAGCAGGGGAGACAGCGGACATCCCTGACGTACCGACCGAGAGACGGCAAAAGACTCCGATCGCATTCCATTCACTTGCACCACTGCCGTCGGCCCGCGATACAAAATGGAGATCCATCTGCGGAAGTCCGGTGTAAAACCGGAGGCCTCTAAAACAGATCCCAGGAACCGATGGTCGACCCTGTCAAAAGCTTTGGACTGATCTAAATTGATCAGCGCGGCTTCGGTGTCGTCTTCTAATCCCTCTATGATCGTGCGCATCAGATGCAAGTTGTTTTGAATCGATCTCCCCTTCACAGCATAATTCTGATCAGGTTCGACCAACTCAGCGATAACAAGCTGCAACCGATTTGCAAGAACTTTGGCCAAAATCTTTAAATCTGTGTTTAGCAGAGTTATGGGCCTGTAATCGTCTAATTCCCCACCATCTTGGCCCTTTTTCTGAAGCAATGTGATCACTCCCTTGGTGACTTGACCGGGGATGGAACCCTGTTCAAACCAGTGATTGAAAACATTGACCAGAATAGGTACGAAGATGTGCGACAGCCTCAAGAACAATTCATAGGGCAAACCATCGAGTCCCGGCGATTTGTCGTAGCCGACCTGCTTCAGTGCAGCCAAGACCTCACACTCTGTAACGCGCCCATCACAGCTAGCCGCTCGGGCCGCCTCCAGGCGGGGCGAGCCAGCTAAATAGCTGCCAAACTCCTCGACGCGGAGTCCGGGCAGTTGGGTGAACCGTTCCATGAAATGCTCACGAAATCCCCGGCAAATCTCCCGAGCCGACACAAGGGTGTGTCCTTCCGGGTGTTTGACTTGACGAATGAGACCGACCGAGCTGCGACGAAGTGGAGTTCTACGCTCTTGCGCGTCCACATTCACGGCTTCGTTGGACACTCTATCTAGCCTAGCTCTAACTACTTGACCCTCATACCGCACGTTAGCCGCACGTTTCAGGTCCCCCTTAGCTAGCTCTATGCCTAGGGAATCCCCCCCAGCCACCGCCCGGGCCAGCTTATTTTCTAAACGCTTTTCTGTTTCTGCCTTGTTTAGGGCGAGGCGTTGGCTATATTGAACAGAAAAGCGCCTAATGCCAACTTTGGCGTTAACCCACCACTTACTCCCGGTTACCGCCCCCACTAATCCCTTTTGAAAGTTAAGAGATAGCTGCTCCCGGAAGTCACGTATCTCCAGTAAGGAGGTATTTAACTTCCAGTAGCTAGCTACCTTGTGTGTCTTAGGGGCTAACTCCAGACTGGCCACAAGTAACTTGTGGTCAGAATGGCCTAACCAGTGGAACGTGGGACAAGAGATATAATCTACGTTGCCTCTTCTAATTAGCAATCTATCCAAGTAAGAACTTGAATGGAAAGTGCCGCTAGCGAGCCACGTCCACATCTCCCGCCCTGGGTGATCGATACGAAATCTGTCGACCAGATCGCATTGTGCCATCAGATCAGACAGACTTGTCTCACACCTATCCGACCCACTAGGTCCCCCCACCTTATCTATCCTGGGATCAAGGATGGCATTCCAATCTCCCACTAGGATTAGCCGCTCCGAACCACCGAGAAACCCCTCCAACCCCCGGAAAAAGGAAACCCTCTCACGAATGGAATTGGGCGCATAAACCGCGACGATTCGA
Source organism: Sepiola atlantica (assembly GCA_963556195.1). NCBI lineage: Eukaryota > Metazoa > Mollusca > Cephalopoda > Sepiida > Sepiolidae > Sepiola > Sepiola atlantica. The sequence goes on from OY744529.1 coordinate 31,783,434, forward strand.
AACATGGCACTATTCACGGCAACATCAGCCACGACCAGTCTGCCATCAGCATCCGCGTGAACAACGTTTACCCTTGCTAACAGAGTGCGTCTAACTAACAGCGAAACTCCCCGAGCAGAACGGTCACCAAAAGCTGAAAAAACATCGAAATGTTCCGACAGCAGTCGGTGATCGTCCATCGAAACATAGTGAGTTTCCTGTACCGCAGCCACATCTAATTCAAGAGCCTTGAGATCCCCCAGTATGCGGGCTGCCTTGCTTAAGGATCTCAAGCCTCTCGCGTTCAAGCTTCCTAGTTTCAAGGTCGTAGCCATTGCACTAGTCAGTGTCAATCAGCGGCCTAAAGTCTTTGTCAGTGAGGATGCCGACGGCATGCCCGATATTGCCAGTGAGCAATTCTGACGACGCGCGGCCGTCTCGGGAGATGCCCCCGACATCCAGGGGGAAGGTTAACTTTAACGCTCTATAAAAACAAGGGTGGACGTAAATGGGGATCCTCCCTTCACATTTATCCCTCAGATCGTCGAGGGAGTCGTGCCCTTCTTCCACCAACGTTAGACCCAGGATCGCATCCTTTGCTGCTTCTATCATTCGCCACATGGATTTTGTGCGGCGAATTTTCGTCTTCCTGACGAACGTGATCAGCAAAGGAGCATCGGGGAAGTTGGACGGGTTGGTAGTGTCCAGACCCTGGGTCTTCGTAAGGAGCTGCAGCGGCCTGAGCGCGCTTCTTTGCTGCGGCGTGAGCTCGGCAGCGGCGTGGTGCAGATCTGCTTCGCAGATGAGGTCCCCTGGCAGGAAGGGGAGCTTTCTCGTCTTCTCCTTTCTTGTAGGGGAGGGCGACGCTTTTTGTTTCTTGGCCTGTTTGGCCACATTGGGAGTTTTGGACCCCGACTCTTCCTTTCGAGACAGAGAGCGGGAACTAGCTGGGGGAGTTTCAGTGGGGGAAGGGGATTTCTGCTCAGTGGTGGGTTTAGGTTTTGGGGATTCGGGGGACTGAGCAGGAGAGATAGTCATCTCTACGGACATCGGGGCGGGGGATTGGGGCCCAGCCTCTTTTTCTTGTGAAACGGCACGTTTGGCCACCTTTCTATCCCGGGTGAACTTTTTCACTGTCTCTCGAGCCGGGGCCGGGCCAGCGTCACCCTCCATCTTCTCCCCTTCCGATTCGGACGATGAAGCTGTTGACGAAGGTAGTGACAGGGGAACCTCGGTTTTTCGTTTCGTGGCCGCTGCCGTGCTAGATGTTTGCTGCGGCTCCTTATCGGTGGGCATATCCACGCTCATTGACTTAGCGGGACCCCGCATCCCTTTTACTTCAGAGGGCTGCACTTTGGAGGAGGGCTTCTGTGGTTTGTTCTTTCGAACCACTGGGGTGAAACCCTCCTCGTCTTTTCCGGTTTTAGGAGCTGCTGATGCCGCTGGACCTCCCGGGGCTGCGGCAGAAGGGGTCTTCTTGATTGGCGCCTTTTTTGGGCAGTCTTTCGCCATATGCCCCTTCTGCTCGCAGTGCCAGCAATGTGGCCTCCTGCCCTCGACGATGATAGACATCGACCAGGAGTCGCACTTGAGCAGTGGCGGTATCTTGTTGAAGCCATCCCGGTCCAAACGCATTTTAATTTTGTAGTCCCCTACCATTAGGTTATGGGGACCGCGGACCGGGATTATGGCTTCGACGTCCCCATATTGACTCATCACTGCACCTAGTTGCTCCGAGTCAATATAGCAGGGGACGCCGAGGACAGTGACTAGTGTCCTCCTCCTGCTCAAGTACTCCGGCCTGAGGATCAGATGTTTATGCCTCAGGTCGGCCCTGGCCAACTTCTCTGCTTCCTGTTCAGAGGGGAGTAAAAGGTCCCAGGTTGCGAAACCTCGACGGCAAATATATGTCGCCGGGACTTTCAGGGACCATAAAATCTCCCCTACCGTTTCGATCTGGAGCCCAGCCAGCCCTTTGGTTCTGGAGTCGATGGTGACTAGCGAAACAATTCGCTTCGCTAGCCGTTCCACCGCTCCTGGCGCTGCTTTGATAACGCTACCGTCGGTTAGTTCCTTGTACTTAGACTCGAACAACCGACGGTATTCTGACGGGCTTCTTTGCGACTGGGGTCCCCACTGGTCTTTAGGTGATTGGGCAGGAGAGTTGGTTTGCGCCGGAGTTGTAGGTGTTACAGCCTTCGTCGGCGACGGCGTCTTCTGCCCGGGAGGTATCGCCCATGAATTGGGTGTCTCCGCTGGTGTTGATGAGAGGGACGGCCACTCCTTTGGAGCTGTTTCCGGCGTTGTTGCCGGCGGAGTGGCCGCCTTGGTTCCTCTCTTGCCAGCGACATCCGCTGCTCCTTTTTTGGTGACGGTGCGAGCAGCCCCCATCTTCCTCGGCCTAGACTGCCGCATGCTAGCCTTGGCCGGGCCATCTGGAGTCAGCTGCAGAACTTCCATGCTGCTGTCTCTGCTACTGCCACGACTGCTCACAGGGCTGTGGTCGCTGCAGACACTGCTGTCGCTGCAAATGCTGCTGTCACTTCCAAAGAGTTCTTGGGTGAGGTTGCGGCATTGAGCAGAGTCCCTGTCAATGTGGGCTGGCGGCTGATCTGGGTCGGTGGCCCCTTCTTTGTGGGACTCCACCGACCGGGTCGCTCTTACTCCTGGAGGCAGGCGGCCTTTTCGCCTACTACCAGGCGGGCTGACGGTTGAAGCCCGGCGAGCGATTGGTACAGTGGGGAGTCGTTCCCACCGACCCAGATCACCTCTAGGATCTGAGCTATCCTGGGTGGAGCTGCCGGGGACAGCAGCGTGCAAGCTAACAGGGCTCCCGCCTAAGGCGGCAGACCCTGATCTACTTTCAGTGCTGGGAGCGGCACTGGCGGACGTACTGGGCACGACGCCTATGGCGGCGTGACCGTCCTGCTGTTTGAGGTCTGCTCCCTCCCCGACCTGAGACCGTCGCCTCAGTTCGGAAAAGGAGCCCGGGCTAGACAAAGACTCTGCAGCAGAGCCCGGACCACTCCTCCCCTCTTCCATCCAACTCCCGGCTAGAGACCCGCCGATTCGGATTCAGGAAGACCGTCGCCAAAAGGTACGTAAGTCAGACTCGAAACCTGCCAGCTGCTTAAGTCAAGCCTGGGGGTTGGACACCTGCAAGAGAAGGGAACAAAAAGGTTAATACAATGGAACCGCCCAACAGGGGCGGCCACCCAAGAGGGGTGTGAAGAGACAAATTGCCCAACAGGGGCTAGTCTAAGGGGACAGAGAGAGTCCCCTGAAGATTTAGCTTTAAACTGGGCGGGGCCCAAGTAGCTGGTCTCCTCTTAGGCAATCACGAGTGATTGCCTAAGAGTTGCCTGAAAAAATCGAAGACAAGTCAATGATTTTAACAGGCGGGAGAAAATCAATTTATTTATCCAAAAATTTGTACATAAATAATCAGATGTGGCACAAGGCCAAAAAGGGGTATGGGGGGGAAGATGGGGGTCGGGGGTCGTCCACTTGGTCTATGAATACCCTAAAAACTAGTTTCAGTCACCACAATACCACATTCACTCTATGGACTTAAGCTACTTAAAATATCCCCAGGTGTTTCAATGAATTTTATTTACAATAGATATTTACATGTGTGATGATGGGAGTGGGAGAACAAAAAACTAAGCCTTAAATAATCCCCCAAAAATAAATAAAAATAAAAGTGATGATAAAAATAAAGAACCAAAGAAAATGCTAATTAAGGTGTGTTAGTAAGGTACCCCCCATCCTATCTAGAGTATGAGCTGCTCGCTGTCTTCTGGTACAGACCGAAAGCAAGAGAGTAAGCTCCTAATTGGGAGTGGGCGTTTCTATGGGGGCAAAAGAAATGGAGGGATGGGTTTGTCGGGATGTGCGGTGTCCTTCAGGATAAGAACTATTATGGCGGGTCGGGGATATAAAATAAATTAGGGAGCGGGCATCCTGAAGGAGTTCTGACACCTAAAATAAAGCTGGGGGCAAAGAGCTCATTTACGCTACTAGCTAATAGGGACTGCGCCCAAAATTTACTGGTCAGTTTTTAAGGGGATTTTTGTTTTTTGACAAAGATGCTTTAAGGTCGCTGTGTGCCATGCCTAGGCAGGGAACACGAACTCGAATCTATTCCGCGTGAACACGCATAAGCTAGCGGTGTGTATCCACCTACTTTTGAAAAGTGAAGAAGGCAACCTCCTTCTATCAGATTTGATTTTGATTTTAAGCTGGTGTTTAAAATACGAAATCAAATCATAATAAGAAGGCGGCACCCCCCCACGCCCTATCTCTAAGCGAGAAGTATACACCACGAGTCTAGCTACGGCTAAGATCGCGAGCAAAACCATACGTTTCTCCCTGGGCCACAAGGGGTCCATGTTGAAGACAACGGATGCTAAATCCAAGCACGTCACCCGATCGGGGGTGATGCGAGCCGTCACCTCGCCGACATACGTCCAAAATTCACGAAGTTTGGAGCAGGTGAAAAAGGCATGTTCCGCCGTTTCAATTTCATCTTCCTCGCAACGTGGGCAAAAGGGGCTGATAGCCATACCAATTTTGAATCGTATGTCATTGAGGGGTAACACATTTCGAACCAATCGCCAGGTCAGAGAGAACTCAGAATTATTGAGATAGCTCCTGCCTGGCGCCCAATTCCACTGAGAGCGAGCCTCCTCCTCCGACAATCCAAGTCGCTCCCCAAGAGGATCCGAAGCGGTCCCCACCACTAACTCCCGATAGAATGTCCTTCTAGACCGGGCGAGGTCACTGGACCCCGGCAGCACTCTGAGCGCAGCTCGGCATTCGTTGAAGAACTGCGATTGACTCCTTGGCTTACGTCGGCATTCGGCCAAGTGGTCAGGGATGAGGTTAGGAAAAGCGCTTCCAACCGCAGGGCCCCACGCAGACTCCTCTGTCAAGGTTCGGCTCAGGAATGATAACCGCTCGGCATACAAATGGCTCGCCAAGTCGGGCATTCCCAAGCCTCCCACATCAGGACGTTGAGTACAGACCTGTCTACGGACTAGCGGCTTCCCCTTTGCCCACAAAAGCGAGAAAAGGAGACGCGTTAAAACCGCTCGGCGGTCCGCAGGCAGAGGTAGTACAGCCAATCGGTAAAGGATGAGCGGAAAGACGTACGTGACGCACGCCTCAGCCCGACCTTTAAGGGAAAGCCCCCTTCGAAGCCAAATCCTTACAGACGCTTCGACCTTAGACTGTACTTCCGACCAGTTCTTATCAAGCTGGAGACCGGGTCCGAACCATACGCCGAGGATCCGAACCGGGCCGTCAGTCCAGTTGAAAAGGCCCGGGAGCGCAGCCGCGCCACTCCAGGCAGCCAACCTTAGGCCATTGGATTTGCTAAGGTTGACTTTGGCCCCTGTCACTTTTTCGTACCTTCTGAGTGCCTTAGTCACCGCGAGAATGTCTCGAAAGCACGACACAAACACGGTGACATCATCGGCATACGCGGATACCCTGGCTCGCGCACCGCCAGGAAGAGCAATACCGCGTAGGGCCAGTCCAGGCTCCCCGATCCTAAGCCTGCGGAGAAAAGGCTCCAAGGCAAGGACGTAAAGCAGGGGAGACAGCGGACATCCCTGACGTACCGACCGAGAGACGGCAAAAGATTCCGATCGCATTCCATTCACTTGCACCACTGCCGTCGGCCCGCGATACAAAATGGAGATCCATCTGCGGAAGTCCGGTGTAAAACCGGAGGCCTCTAAAACAGATCCCAGGAACCGATGGTCGACCCTGTCAAAAGCTTTGGACTGATCTAAATTGATCAGCGCGGCTTCGGTGTCGTCTTCTAATCCCTCTATGATCGTGCGCATCAGATGCAAGTTGTTTTGAATCGATCTCCCCTTTACAGCATAATTCTGATCAGGTTCGACCAACTCAGCGATAACAAGCTGCAACCGATTTGCAAGAACTTTGGCCAAAATCTTTAAATCTGTGTTTAGCAGAGTTATGGGCCTGTAATCGTCTAATTCCCCACCATCTTGGCCCTTTTTCTGAAGCAATGTGATCACTCCCTTGGTGACTTGACCGGGGATGGAACCCTGTTCAAACCAGTGATTGAAAACATTGACCAGAATAGGTACGAAGATGTGCGACAGCCTCAAGAACAATTCATAGGGCAAACCATCGAGTCCCGGCGATTTGTCGTAGCCGACCTGCTTCAGTGCAGCCAAGACCTCACACTCTGTAACGCGCCCATCACAGCTAGCCGCTCGGGCCGCCTCCAGGCGGGGCGAGCCAGCTAAATAGCTGCCAAACTCCTCGACGCGGAGTCCGGGCAGTTGGGTGAACCGTTCCATGAAATGCTCACGAAATCCCCGGCAAATCTCCCGAGCCGACACAAGGGTGTGTCCTTCCGGGTGTTTGACTTGACGAATGAGACCGACCGAGCTGCGACGAAGTGGAGTTCTACGCTCTTGCGCGTCCACATTCACGGCTTCGTTGGACACTCTATCTAGCCTAGCTCTAACTACTTGACCCTCATACCGCACGTTAGCCGCACGTTTCAGGTCCCCCTTAGCTAGCTCTATGCCTAGGGAATCCCCCCCAGCCACCGCCCGGGCCAGCTTATTTTCTAAACGCTTTTCTGTTTCTGCCTTATTTAGGGCGAGGCGTTGGCTATATTGAACAGAAAAGCGCCTAATGCCAACTTTGGCGTTAACCCACCACTTACTCCCGGTTACCGCCCCCACTAATCCCTTTTGAAAGTTAAGAGATAGCTGCTCCCGGAAGTCACGTATCTCCAGTAAGGAGGTATTTAACTTCCAGTAGCTAGCTACCTTGTGTGTCTTAGGGGCTAACTCCAGACTGGCCACAAGTAACTTGTGGTCAGAATGGCCTAACCAGTGGAACGTGGGACAAGAGATATAATCTACGTTGCCTCTTCTAATTAGCAATCTATCCAAGTAAGAACTTGAATGGAAAGTGCCGCTAGCGAGCCACGTCCACATCTCCCGCCCTGGGTGATCGATACGAAATCTGTCGACCAGATCGCATTGTGCCATCAGATCAGACAGACTTGTCTCACACCTATCCGACCCACTAGGTCCCCCCACCTTATCTATCCTGGGATCAAGGATGGCATTCCAATCTCCCACTAGGATTAGCCGCTCCGAACCACCGAGAAACCCCTCCAACCCTCGGAAAAAGGAAACCCTCTCACGAATGGAATTGGGCGCATAAACCGCGACGATTCGAAACATGGCACTATTCACGGCAACATCAGCCACGACCAGTCTGCCATCAGCATCCGCGTGAACAACGTTTACCCTTGCTAACAGAGTGCGTCTAACTAACAGCGAAACTCCCCGAGCAGAACGGTCACCAAATGCTGAAAAAACATCGAAATGTTCCGACAGCAGTCGATGATCGTCCATCGAAACATAGTGAGTTTCCTGTACCGCAGCCACATCTAATTCAAAAGCCTTGAGATCCCCCAGTATGCGGGCTGCTTTGCTTAAGGATCTCAAGCCTCTCGCGTTCAAGCTTCCTAGTTTCAAGGTCGTAGCCATTGCACTAGTCAGTGTCAATCAGCGGCCTAAAGTCTTTGTCAGTGAGGATGCCGACGGCATGCCCGATATTGCCAGTGAGCAATTCTGACGACGCGCGGCCGTCTCGGGAGATGCCCCCGACATCCAGGGGGAAGGTTAACTTTAAAGCTCTATAAAAACAAGGGTGGACGTAAATGGGGATCCTCCCTTCACATTTATCCCTCAGATCGTCGAGGGAGTCGTGCCCTTCTTCCACCAACGTTAGACCCAGGATCGCATCCTTTGCTGCTTCTATCATTCGCCACATGGATTTCGTGCGGCGAATTTTCGTCTTCCTGACGAACGTGATCAGCAAAGGAGCATCGGGGAAGTTGGACGGGTTGGTAATGTCCAGACCCTGGGTCTTCGTAAGGAGCTGCAGCGGTTTGATGGCACCTCTCTGCTGCGGCGTAAGCTCGGCAGCGGCGTGGTGCAGATCTGCATTGCAGATGAGGTCCCCTGGCAGGAAGGGGAGCTTTCTCGTCTTCTCCTTTCTTGTAGGGGAGGGCGACGCTTTTTGTTTCTTGGCCTGTTTGGCCACATTGGGAGTTTTGGACCCCGACTCTTCCTTTCGAGACAGAGAGCGGGAACTAGCTGGGGGAGTTTCAGTGGGGGAAGGGGATTTCTGCTCAGTGGTGGGTTTAGGTTTTGGGGATTCGGGGGACTGAGCAGGAGAGATAGTCATCTCTACGGACATCGGGGCGGGGGATTGGGGCCCAGCCTCTTTTTCTTGTGAAACGGCACGTTTGGCCACCTTTCTATCCCGGGTGAACTTTTTCACTGTCTCTCGAGCCGGGGCCGGGCCAGCGTCACCCTCCATCTTCTCCCCTTCCGATTCGGACGATGAAGATGTTGACGAAGGTAGTGACAGGGGAACCTCGGTTTTTCGTTTCGTGGCCGCTGCCGTGCTAGATGTTTGCTGCGGCTCCTTATCGGTGGGCATATCCACGCTCATTGACTTAGCGGGACCCCGCATCCCTTTTACTTCAGAGGGCTGCACTTTGGAGGAGGGCTTCTGTGGTTTGTTCTTTCGGACCACTGGGGTGAAACCCTCCTCGTCTTTTTCAGTTCTAGGAGCTGCTGATGCCGCTGGACCTCCCGGGGCTGCGGCAGAAGGGGTCTTCTTGATTGGCGCCTTTTTTGGGCAGTCTTTCGCCATATGCCCCTTCTGCTCGCAGTGCCAGCAATGTGGCCTCCTGCCCTCGACGATGATAGACATCGACCAGGAGTCGCACTTGAGCAGTGGCGGTATCTTGTTGAAGCCATCCCGGTCCAAACGCATTTTAATTTTGTAGTCCCCTACCATTAGGTTATGGGGACCGCGGACCGGGATTATGGCTTCGACGTCCCCATATTGACTCATCACTGCACCTAGTTGCTCCGAGTCAATATAGCAGGGGACGCCGAGGACAGTGACTAGTGTCCTCCTCCTGTTCAAGTACTCCGGCCTGAGGATCAGATGTTTATGCCTCAGGTCGGCCCTGGCCAACTTCTCTGCTTCCTGTTCAGAGGGGAGTAAAAGGTCCCAGGTTGCGAAACCTCGACGGCAAATATATGTCGCCGGGACTTTCAGGGACCATAAAATCTCCCCTACCGTCTCGATCTGGAGCCCAGCCAGCCCTTTGGTTCTGGAGTCGATGGTGACTAGCGAAACAATTCGCTTCGCTAGCCGTTCCACCGCTCCTGGCGCTGCTTTGATAACGCTACCGTCGGTTAGTTCCTTGTACTTAGACTCGAACAGCCGACGGTATTCTGACGGGCTTCTTTGCGACTGGGGTCCCCACTGGTCTTTAGGTGATTGGGCAGGAGAGTTGGTTTGCGCCGGAGTTGTAGGTGTTACAGCCTTCGTCGGCGACGGCGTCTTCTGCCCGGGAGGTATCGCCCATGAATTGGGTGTCTCCGCTGGTGTTGATGAGAGGGACGGCCACTCCTTTGGAGCTGTTTCCGGCGTTGTTGCCGGCGGAGTGGCCGCCTTGGTTCCTCTCTTGCCAGCGACATCCGCTGCTCCTTTTTTGGTGACGGTGCGAGCAGCCCCCATCTTCCTCGGCCTAGACTGCCGCATGCTAGCCTTGGCCGGGCCATCTGGAGTCAGCTGCAGAACTTCCATGCTGCTGTCTCTGCTACTGCCACGACTGCTCACAGGGCTGTGGTCGCTGCAGACACTGCTGTCGCTGCAAATGCTGCTGTCACTTCCAAAGAGTTCTTGGGTGAGGTTGCGGCATTGAGCAGAGTCCCTGTCAATGTGGGCTGGCGGCTGATCTGGGTCGGTGGCCCCTTCTTTGTGGGACTCCACCGACCGGGTCGCTCTTACTCCTGGAGGCAGGCGGCCTTTTCGCCTACTACCAGGCGGGCTGACGGTTGAAGCCCGGCGAGCGATTGGTACAGTGGGGAGTCGTTCCCACCGACCCAGATCACCTCTAGGATCTGAGCTATCCTGGGTGGAGCTGCCGGGGACAGCAGCGTGCAAGCTAACAGGGCTCCCGCCTAAGGCGGCAGACCCCGATCTACCTTCAGTGCTGGGAGCGGCACTGGCGGACGTACTGGGCACGACGCCTAAGGCGGCGTGACCGTCCTGCTGTTTGAGGTCTGCTCCCTCCCCGACCTGAGACCGTCGCCTCAGTTCGGAAAAGGAGCCCGGGCTAGACAAAGACTCTGCAGCAGAGCCCGGACCACTCCTCCCCTCTTCCATCCAACTCCCGGCTAGAGACCCGCCGATTCGGATTCAGGAAGACCGTCGCCAAAAGGTACGTAAGTCAGACCCGAAACCTGCCAGCTGCTTAAGTCAAGCCTGGGGGTTGGACACCTGCAAGAGAAGGGAACAAAAAGATTAATACAATGGAACCGCCCAACAGGGGCGGCCACCCAAGAGGGGTGTGAAGAGACAAATTGCCCAACAGGGGCTAGTCTAAGGGGACAGAGAGAGTCCCCTGAAGATTTAGCTTTAAACTGGGCGGGGCCCAAGTAGCTGGTCTCCTCTTAGGCAATCACAAGTGATTGCCTAAGAGTTGCCTGAAAAAATACAAGACGAGTCAAGATTTTAAAAGGCGGGAGAAAATCAATTTATTTATCCAAAAATTTGTACATAAATAATCAGATGTGGCACAAGGCCAGAAAGGGGTATGGGGGGGGAAGATGGGGGTCGGGGGTCGTCCACTTGGTCTATGAATACCCTAAAAACTAGTTTCAGTCACCACAATACCACATTCACTCTATGGACTTAAGCTACTTAAAATATCCCCAGGTGTTTCAATGAATTTTATTACAATAGATATTTACATGTGTGATGATGGGAGTGGGAGAACAAAAAACTAAGCCTTAAATAATCCCCAAAAAATAAATAAAAATAAAAGTGATGATAAAAATAAAGAACCAAAGAAAATGCTAATTAAGGTGTGTTAGTACGGTACCCCCCGTCCTATCTAGAGTATGAGCTGCTCGCTGTCTTCTGGTACAGACCGAAAGCAAGAGAGTAAGCTCCTAATTGGGAGTGGGCGTTTCTATGGGGGCAAAAGAAATGGAGGGATGGGTTTGTCGGGATGTGCGGTGTCCTTCAGGATAAGAACTATTATGGCGGGTCGGGGATATAAAATAAATTAGGGAGCGGGCATCCTGAAGGAGTTCTGACACCTAAAATAAAGCTGGGGGCAAAGAGCTCATTTACGCTACTAGCTAATAGGGACTGCGCCCAAAATTTACTGGTCAGTTTTTAAGGGGATTTTTGTTTTTCGACAAAGATGCTTTAAGGTCGCTGTGTGCCATGCCTAGGCAGGGAACACGAACTCGAATCTATTCCGCGTGAACACGCATAAACTAGCGGTGTGTATCCACCTACTTTTGAAAAGTGAAGAAGGCAACCTCCTTCTATCAGATTTGATTTTGATTTTAAGCTGGTGTTTAAAATACGAAATCAAATCATAATAAGAAGGCGGCACCCCCCCACGCCCTATCTCTAAGCGAGAAGTATACACCACGAGTCTAGCTACGGCTAAGATCGCGAGCAAAACCATACGTTTCTCCCTGGGCCACAAGGGGTCCATGTTGAAGACAACGGATGCTAAATCCAAGCACGTCACCCGATCGGGGGTGATGCGAGCCGTCACCTCGCCGACATACGTCCAAAATTCACGAAGTTTGGAGCAGGTGAAAAAGGCATGTTCCGCCGTTTCAATTTCATCTTCCTCGCAACGTGGGCAAAAGGGGCTGATAGCCATACCAATTTTGAATCGTATGTCATTGAGGGGTAACACATTTCGAACCAATCGCCAGGTCAGAGAGAACTCAGAATTATTGAGATAGCTCCTGCCTGGCGCCCAATTCCACTGAGAGCGAGCCTCCTCCTCCGACAATCCAAGTCGCTCCCCAAGAGGATCCGAAGCGGTCCCCACCACTAACTCCCGATAGAATGTCCTTCTAGACCGGGCGAGGTCACTGGACCCCGGCAGCACTCTGAGCGCAGCTCGGCATTCGTTGAAGAACTGCGATTGACTCCTTGGCTTACGTCGGCATTCGGCCAAGTGGTCAGGGATGAGGTTGGGAAAAGCGCTTCCAACCGCAGGGCCCCACGCAGACTCCTCTGTCAAGGTTCGGCTCAGGAATGATAACCGCTCGGCATACAAATGGCTCGCCAAGTCGGGCATTCCCAAGCCTCCCACATCAGGACGTTGAGTACAGACCTGTCTACGGACTAGCGGCTTCCCCTTTGCCCACAAAAGCGAGAAAAGGAGACGCGTCAAAACCGCTCGGCGGTCCGCAGGCAGAGGTAGTACAGCCAATCGGTAAAGGATGAGCGGAAAGACGTACGTGACGCACGCCTCAGCCCGACCTTTAAGGGAAAGCCCCCTTCGAAGCCAAATCCTTACAGACGCTTCGACCTTAGACTGTACTTCCGACCAGTTCTTATCAAGCTGGAGACCGGGTCCGAACCATACGCCGAGGATCCGAACCGGGCCGTCAGTCCAGTTGAAAAGGCCCGGGAGCGCAGCCGCGCCACTCCAGGCAGCCAACCTTAGGCCATTGGATTTGCTAAGGTTGACTTTGGCCCCTGTCACTTTTTCGTACCTTCTGAGTGCCTTAGTCACCGCGAGAATGTCTCGAAAGCACGACACAAACACGGTGACATCATCGGCATACGCGGATACCCTGGCTCGCGCACCGCCAGGAAGAGCAATACCGCGTAGGGCCAGTCCAGGCTCCCCGATCCTAAGCCTGCGGAGAAAAGGCTCCAAGGCAAGGACGTAAAGCAGGGGAGACAGCGGACATCCCTGACGTACCGACCGAGAGACGGCAAAAGACTCCGATCGCATTCCATTCACTTGCACCACTGCCGTCGGCCCGCGATACAAAATGGAGATCCATCTGCGGAAGTCCGGTGTAAAACCGGAGGCCTCTAAAACAGATCCCAGGAACCGATGGTCGACCCTGTCAAAAGCTTTGGACTGATCTAAATTGATCAGCGCGGCTTCGGTGTCGTCTTCTAATCCCTCTATGATCGTGCGCATCAGATGCAAGTTGTTTTGAATCGATCTCCCCTTCACAGCATAATTCTGATCAGGTTCGACCAACTCAGCGATAACAAGCTGCAACCGATTTGCAAGAACTTTGGCCAAAATCTTTAAATCTGTGTTTAGCAGAGTTATGGGCCTGTAATCGTCTAATTCCCCACCATCTTGGCCCTTTTTCTGAAGCAATGTGATCACTCCCTTGGTGACTTGACCGGGGATGGAACCCTGTTCAAACCAGTGATTGAAAACATTGACCAGAATAGGTACGAAGATGTGCGACAGCCTCAAGAACAATTCATAGGGCAAACCATCGAGTCCCGGCGATTTGTCGTAGCCGACCTGCTTCAGTGCAGCCAAGACCTCACACTCTGTAACGCGCCCATCACAGCTAGCCGCTCGGGCCGCCTCCAGGCGGGGCGAGCCAGCTAAATAGCTGCCAAACTCCTCGACGCGGAGTCCGGGCAGTTGGGTGAACCGTTCCATGAAATGCTCACGAAATCCCCGGCAAATCTCCCGAGCCGACACAAGGGTGTGTCCTTCCGGGTGTTTGACTTGACGAATGAGACCGACCGAGCTGCGACGAAGTGGAGTTCTACGCTCTTGCGCGTCCACATTCACGGCTTCGTTGGACACTCTATCTAGCCTAGCTCTAACTACTTGACCTTCATACCGCACGTTAGCCGCACGTTTCAGGTCCCCCTTAGCTAGTTCTATGCCTAGGGAATCCCCCCCAGCCACCGCCCGGGCCAGCTTAGTTTCTAAACGCTTTTCTGTTTCTGCCTTATTTAAGGCGAGGCGTTGGCTATATTGAACAGAAAAGCGCCTAATGCCAACTTTGGCGTTAACCCACCACTTACTCCCGGTTACCGCCCCCACTAATCCCTTTTGAAAGTTAAGAGATAGCTGCTCCCGGAAGTCACGTATCTCCAGTAAGGAGGTATTTAACTTCCAGTAGCTAGCTACCTTATGTGTCTTAGGGCCTAACTCCAGACTGGCCACAAGTAGCTTGTGGTCAGAATGGCCTAACCAGTGGAACGTGGGACAAGAGATATAATCTACGTTGCCTCTTCTAATTAGCAATCTATCCAAGTAAGTACTTGAAAGGAAAGTGCCGCTAGCGAGCCACGTCCACATCTCCCGCCCTGGGTGATCGATACGAAATCTGTCGACCAGATCGCATTGTGCCATCAGATCAGACAGACTTGTCTCACACCTATCCGACCCACTAGGTCCCCCCACCTTATCTATCCTGGGATCAAGGATGGCATTCCAATCTCCCACTAGGATTAGCCGCTCCGAACCACCGAGAAACCCCTCCAACCCTCGGAAAAAGGAAACCCTCTCACGAATGGAATTGGGCGCATAAACCGCGACGATTCGAAACATGGCACTATTCACGGCAACATCAGCCACGACCAGTCTGCCATCAGCATCCGCGTGAACAACGTTTACCCTTGCTAACAGAGTGCGTCTAACTAACAGCGAAACTCCCCGAGCAGAACGGTCACCAAATGCTGAAAAAACATCGAAATGTTCCGACAGCAGTCGATGATCGTCCATCGAAACATAGTGAGTTTCCTGTACCGCAGCCACATCTAATTTAAAAGCCTTGAGATCCCCCAGTATGCGGGCTGCTTTGCTTAAGGATCTCAAGCCTCTCGCGTTCAAGCTTCCTAGTTTCAAGGTCGTAGCCATTGCACTAGTCAGTGTCAATCAGCGGCCTAAAGTCTTTGTCAGTGAGGATGCCGACGGCATGCCCGATATTGCCAGTGAGCAATTCTGACGACGCGCGGCCGTCTCGGGAGATGCCCCCGACATCCAGGGGGAAGGTTAACTTTAAAGCTCTATAAAAACAAGGGTGGACGTAAATGGGGATCCTCCCTTCACATTTATCCCTCAGATCGTCGAGGGAGTCGTGCCCTTCTTCCACCAACGTTAGACCCAGGATCGCATCCTTTGCTGCTTCTATCATTCGCCACATGGATTTCGTGCGGCGAATTTTCGTCTTCCTGACGAACGTGATCAGCAAAGGAGCATCGGGGAAGTTGGACGGGTTGGTAGTGTCCAGACCCTGGGTCTTCGTAAGGAGCTGCAGCGGTTTGATGGCACCTCTCTGCTGCGGCGTAAGCTCGGCAGCGGCGTGGTGCAGATCTGCATTGCAGATGAGGTCCCCTGGCAGGAAGGGGAGCTTTCTCGTCTTCTCCTTTCTTGTAGGAGAGGGCGACGCTTTTTGTTTCTTGGCCTGTTTGGCCACATTGGGAGTTTTGGACCCCGACTCTTCCTTTCGAGACAGAGAGCGGGAACTAGCTGGGGGAGTTTCAGTGGGGGAAGGGGATTTCTGCTCAGTGGTGGGTTTAGGTTTTGGGGATTCGGGGGACTGAGCAGGAGAGATAGTCATCTCTACGGACATTGGGGCGGGGGATTGGGGCCCAGCCTCTTTTGATAGTGAAACGGCACGTTTGGCCACCTTTCTGTCCCGGGTGAACTTTTTCTCTGTCTCTCGAGCCGGGGCCGGGCAAGCGTCACCCTCCATCTTCTCCCCTTCCGAGTCGGACGATGATGATGTTGATGAAGGTAGTGACAGGGGAGCCTCTGTCTTCCGTTTGGTGGCCGCTGCCGTGCCAGATGTTTGCTGCGGCTCCTTATCGGTGGGCATATCCTCGCTCATTGACTTGGCGGGACCCCGCATCCCTTTTACTTCAGAGGGCTGCACTTTGGAGGAGGGCTTCTGTGGTTTGTTCTTTCGGACCACTGGGGTGAAACCCTCCTCGTCTTTTCCGGTTTTAGGAGCTGCTGATGCCGCTGGACCTCCCGGGGCTGCGGCAGAAGGGGTCTTCTTGATTGGCGCCTTTTTTGGGCAGTCTTTCGCCATATGCCCCTTCTGCTCGCAGTGCCAGCAATGTGGCCTCCTGCCCTCGACGATGATAGACATCGACCAGGAGTCGCACTTGAGCAGTGGCGGTATCTTGTTGAAGCCATCCCGGTCCAAACGCATTTTAATTTTGTAGTCCCCTACCATTAGGTTATGGGGACCGCGGACCGGGATTATGGCTTCGACGTCCCCATATTGACTCATCACTGCACCTAGTTGCTCCGAGTCAATATAGCAGGGGACGCCGAGGACAGTGACTAGTGTCCTCCTCCTGCTCAAGTACTCCGGCCTGAGGATCAGATGTTTATGCCTCAGGTCGGCCCTGGCCAACTTCTCTGCTTCCTGTTCAGAGGGGAGTAAAAGGTCCCAGGTTGCGAAACCTCGACGGCAAATATATGTCGCCGGGACTTTCAGGGACCATAAAATCTCCCCTACCGTTTCGATCTGGAGCCCAGCCAGCCCTTTGGTTCTGGAGTCGATGGTGACTAGCGAAACAATTCGCTTCGCTAGCCGTTCCACCGCTCCTGGCGCTGCTTTGATAACGCTACCGTCGGTTAGTTCCTTGTACTTAGACTCGAACAACCGACGGTATTCTGACGGGCTTCTTTGCGACTGGGGTCCCCACTGGTCTTTAGGTGATTGGGCAGGAGAGTTGGTTTGCGCCGGAGTTGTAGGTGTTACAGCCTTCGTCGGCGACGGCGTCTTCTGCCCGGGAGGTATCGCCCATGAATTGGGTGTCTCCGCTGGTGTTGATGAGAGGGACGGCCACTCCTTTGGAGCTGTTTCCGGCGTTGTTGCCGGCGGAGTGGCCGCCTTGGTTCCTCTCTTGCCAGCGACATCCGCTGCTCCTTTTTTGGTGACGGTGCGAGCAGCCCCCATCTTCCTCGGCCTAGACTGCCGCATGCTAGCCTTGGCCGGGCCATCTGGAGTCAGCTGCAGAACTTCCATGCTGCTGTCTCTGCTACTGCCACGACTGCTCACAGGGCTGTGGTCGCTGCAGACACTGCTGTCGCTGCAAATGCTGCTGTCACTTCCAAAGAGTTCTTGGGTGAGGTTGCGGCATTGAGCAGAGTCCCTGTCAATGTGGGCTGGCGGCTGATCTGGGTCGGTGGCCCCTTCTTTGTGGGACTCCACCGACCGGGTCGCTCTTACTCCTGGAGGCAGGCGGCCTTTTCGCCTACTACCAGGCGGGCTGACGGTTGAAGCCCGACGAGCGATTGGTGCAGTGGGGAGTCGTTCCCACCGACCCAGATCACCTCTAGGATCTGAGCTATCCTGGGTGGAGCTGCCGGGGACAGCAGCGTGCAAGCTAACAGGGCTCCCGCCTAAGGCGGCAGACCCTGATCTACTTTCAGTGCTGGGAGCGGCACTGGCGGACGTACTGGGCACGACGCCTATGGCGGCGTGACCGTCCAGCTGTTTGAGGTCTGCTCCCTCCCCGACCTGAGACCGTCGCCTCAGTTCGGAAAAGGAGCCCGGGCTAGACAAAGACTCTGCAGCAGAGCCCGGACCACTCCTCCCCTCTTCCATCCAACTCCCGGCTAGAGACCCGCCGATTCGGATTCAGGAAGACCGTCGCCAAAAGGTACGTAAGTCAGACCCGAAACCTGCCAGCTGCTTAAGTCAAGCCTGGGGGTTGGACACCTGCAAGAGAAGGGAACAAAAAGATTAATACAATGGAACCGCCCAACAGGGGCGGCCACCCAAGAGGGGTGTGAAGAGACAAATTGCCCAACAGGGGCTAGTCTAAGGGGACAGAGAGAGTCCCCTGATGATTTAGCTTTAAACTGGGCGGGGCCCAAGTAGCTGGTCTCCTCTTAGGCAATCACAAGTGATTGCCTAAGAGTTGCCTAGAAAAATACAAGACGAGTCAAGATTTTAAAAGGCGGGAGAAAATCAATTTATTTATCCAAAAATTTGTACATAAATAATCAGATGTGGCACAAGGCCAAAAAGGGGTATGGGGGGGAAGATGGGGGTCGGGGGTCGTCCACTTGGTCTATGAATACCCTAAAAACTAGTTTCAGTCACCACAATACCACATTCACTCTATGGACTTAAGCTACTTAAAATATCCCCAGGTGTTTCAAAGAATTTTATTTACAATAGATATTTACATGTGTGATGATGGGAGTGGGAGAACAAAAAACTAAGCCTTAAATAATCCCCCAAAAATAAATAAAAATAAAAGTGATGATAAAAATAAAGAACCAAAGAAAATGCTAATTAAGGTGTGTTAGTAAGGTACCCCCCATCCTATCTAGAGTATGAGCTGCTCGCTGTCTTCTGGTACAGACCGAAAGCAAGAGAGTAAGCTCCTAATTGGGAGTGGGCGTTTCTATGGGGGCAAAAGAAATGGAGGGATGGGTTTGTCGGGATGTGCGGTGTCCTTCAGGATAAGAACTATTATGGCGGGTCGGGGATATAAAATAAATTAGGGAGCGGGCATCCTGAAGGAGTTCTGACACCTAAAATAAAGCTGGGGGCAAAGAGCTCATTTACGCTACTAGCTAATAGGGACTGCGCCCAAAATTTACTGGTCAGTTTTTAAGGGGATTTTTGTTTTTCGACAAAGATGCTTTAAGGTCGCTGTGTGCCATGCCTAGGCAGGGAACACGAACTCGAATCTATTCCGCGTGAACACGCATAAACTAGCGGTGTGTATCCACCTACTTTTGAAAAGTGAAGAAGGCAACCTCCTTCTATCAGATTTGATTTTGATTTTAAGCTGGTGTTTAAAATACGAAATCAAATCATAATAAGAAGGCGGCACCCCCCCACGCCCTATCTCTAAGCGAGAAGTATACACCACGAGTCTAGCTACGGCTAAGATCGCGAGCAAAACCATACGTTTCTCCCTGGGCCACAAGGGGTCCATGTTGAAGACAACGGATGCTAAATCCAAGCACGTCACCCGATCGGGGGTGATGCGAGCCGTCACCTCGCCGACATACGTCCAAAATTCACGAAGTTTGGAGCAGGTGAAAAAGGCATGTTCCGCCGTTTCAATTTCATCTTCCTCGCAACGTGGGCAAAAGGGGCTGATAGCCATACCAATTTTGAATCGTATGTCATTGAGGGGTAACACATTTCGAACCAATCGCCAGGTCAGAGAGAACTCAGAATTATTGAGATAGCTCCTGCCTGGCGCCCAATTCCACTGAGAGCGAGCCTCCCCCTCCGACAATCCAAGTCGCTCCCCAAGAGGATCCGAAGCGGTCCCCACCACTAACTCCCGATAGAATGTCCTTCTAGACCGGGCGAGGTCACTGGACCCCGGCAGCACTCTGAGCGCAGCTCGGCATTCGTTGAAGAACTGCGATTGACTCCTTGGCTTACGTCGGCATTCGGCCAAGTGGTCAGGGATGAGGTTAGGAAAAGCGCTTCCAACCGCAGGGCCCCACGCAGACTCCTCTGTCAAGGTTCGGCTCAGGAATGATAACCGCTCGGCATACAAATGGCTCGCCAAGTCGGGCATTCCCAAGCCTCCCACATCAGGACGTTGAGTACAGACCTGTCTACGGACTAGCGGCTTCCCCTTTGCCCACAAAAGCGAGAAAAGGAGACGCGTTAAAACCGCTCGGCGGTCCGCAGGCAGAGGTAGTACAGCCAATCGGTAAAGGATGAGCGGAAAGACGTACGTGACGCACGCCTCAGCCCGACCTTTAAGGGAAAGCCCCCTTCGAAGCCAAATCCTTACAGACGCTTCGACCTTAGACTGTACTTCCGACCAGTTCTTATCAAGCTGGAGACCGGGTCCGAACCATACGCCGAGGATCCGAACCGGGCCGTCAGTCCAGTTGAAAAGGCCCGGGAGCGCAGCCGCGCCACTCCAGGCAGCCAACCTTAGGCCATTGGATTTGCTAAGGTTGACTTTGGCCCCTGTCACTTTTTCGTACCTTCTGAGTGCCTTAGTCACCGCGAGAATGTCTCGAAAGCACGACACAAACACGGTGACATCATCGGCATACGCGGATACCCTGGCTCGCGCACCGCCAGGAAGAGCAATACCGCGTAGGGCCAGTCCAGGCTCCCCGATCCTAAGCCTGCGGAGAAAAGGCTCCAAGGCAAGGACGTAAAGCAGGGGAGACAGCGGACATCCCTGACGTACCGACCGAGAGACGGCAAAAGACTCCGATCGCATTCCATTCACTTGCACCACTGCCGTCGGCCCGCGATACAAAATGGAGATCCATCTGCGGAAGTCCGGTGTAAAACCGGAGGCCTCTAAAACAGATCCCAGGAACCGATGGTCGACCCTGTCAAAAGCTTTGGACTGATCTAAATTGATCAGCGCGGCTTCGGTGTCGTCTTCTAATCCCTCTATGATCGTGCGCATCAGATGCAAGTTGTTTTGAATCGATCTCCCCTTCACAGCATAATTCTGATCAGGTTCGACCAACTCAGCGATAACAAGCTGCAACCGATTTGCAAGAACTTTGGCCAAAATCTTTAAATCTGTGTTTAGCAGAGTTATGGGCCTGTAATCGTCTAATTCCCCACCATCTTGGCCCTTTTTCTGAAGCAATGTGATCACTCCCTTGGTGACTTGACCGGGGATGGAACCCTGTTCAAACCAGTGATTGAAAACATTGACCAGAATAGGTACGAAGATGTGCGACAGCCTCAAGAACAATTCATAGGGCAAACCATCGAGTCCCGGCGATTTGTCGTAGCCGACCTGCTTCAGTGCAGCCAAGACCTCACACTCTGTAACGCGCCCATCACAGCTAGCCGCTCGGGCCGCCTCCAGGCGGGGCGAGCCAGCTAAATAGCTGCCAAACTCCTCGACGCGGAGTCCGGGCAGTTGGGTGAACCGTTCCATGAAATGCTCACGAAATCCCCGGCAAATCTCCCGAGCCGACACAAGGGTGTGTCCTTCCGGGTGTTTGACTTGACGAATGAGACCGACCGAGCTGCGACGAAGTGGAGTTCTACGCTCTTGCGCGTCCACATTCACGGCTTCGTTGGACACTCTATCTAGCCTAGCTCTAACTACTTGACCTTCATACCGCACGTTAGCCGCACGTTTCAGGTCCCCCTTAGCTAGTTCTATGCCTAGGGAATCCCCCCCAGCCACCGCCCGGGCCAGCTTAGTTTCTAAACGCTTTTCTGTTTCTGCCTTATTTAAGGCGAGGCGTTGGCTATATTGAACAGAAAAGCGCCTAATGCCAACTTTGGCGTTAACCCACCACTTACTCCCGGTTACCGCCCCCACTAATCCCTTTTGAAAGTTAAGAGATAGCTGCTCCCGGAAGTCACGTATCTCCAGTAAGGAGGTATTTAACTTCCAGTAGCTAGCTACCTTGTGTGTCTTAGGGCCTAACTCCAGACTGGCCACAAGTAGCTTGTGGTCAGAATGGCCTAACCAGTGGAACGTGGGACAAGAGATATAATCTACGTTGCCTCTTCTAATTAGCAATCTATCCAAGTAAGTACTTGAAAGGAAAGTGCCGCTAGCGAGCCACGTCCACATCTCCCGCCCTGGGTGATCGATACGAAATCTGTCGACCAGATCGCATTGTGCCATCAGATCAGACAGACTTGTCTCACACCTATCCGACCCACTAGGTCCCCCCACCTTATCTATCCTGGGATCAAGGATGGCATTCCAATCTCCCACTAGGATTAGCCGCTCCGAACCACCGAGAAACCCCTCCAACCCTCGGAAAAAGGAAACCCTCTCACGAATGGAATTGGGCGCATAAACCGCGACGATTCGAAACATGGCACTATTCACGGCAACATCAGCCACGACCAGTCTGCCATCAGCATCCGCGTGAACAACGTTTACCCTTGCTAACAGAGTGCGTCTAACTAACAGCGAAACTCCCCGAGCAGAACGGTCACCAAATGCTGAAAAAACATCGAAATGTTCCGACAGCAGTCGATGATCGTCCATCGAAACATAGTGAGTTTCCTGTACCGCAGCCACATCTAATTCAAAAGCCTTGAGATCCCCCAGTATGCGGGCTGCTTTGCTTAAGGATCTCAAGCCTCTCGCGTTCAAGCTTCCTAGTTTCAAGGTCGTAGCCATTGCACTAGTCAGTGTCAATCAGCGGCCTAAAGTCTTTGTCAGTGAGGATGCCGACGGCATGCCCGATATTGCCAGTGAGCAATTCTGACGACGCGCGGCCGTCTCGGGAGATGCCCCCGACATCCAGGGGGAAGGTTAACTTTAACGCTCTATAAAAACAAGGGTGGACGTAAATGGGGATCCTCCCTTCACATTTATCCCTCAGATCGTCGAGGGAGTCGTGCCCTTCTTCCACCAACGTTAGACCCAGGATCGCATCCTTTGCTGCTTCTATCATTCGCCACATGGATTTCGTGCGGCGAATTTTCGTCTTCCTGACGAACGTGATCAGCAAAGGAGCATCGGGGAAGTTGGACGGGTTGGTAGTGTCCAGACCCTGGGTCTTCGTAAGGAGCTGCAGCGGTTTGATGGCACCTCTCTGCTGCGGCGTAAGCTCGGCAGCGGCGTGGTGCAGATCTGCATTGCAGATGAGGTCCCCTGGCAGGAAGGGGAGCTTTCTCGTCTTCTCCTTTCTTGTAGGAGAGGGCGACGCTTTTTGTTTCTTGGCCTGTTTGGCCACATTGGGAGTTTTGGACCCCGACTCTTCCTTTCGAGACAGAGAGCGGGAACTAGCTGGGGGAGTTTCAGTGGGGGAAGGGGATTTCTGCTCAGTGGTGGGTTTAGGTTTTGGGGATTCGGGGGACTGAGCAGGAGAGATAGTCATCTCTACGGACATTGGGGCGGGGGATTGGGGCCCAGCCTCTTTTGATAGTGAAACGGCACGTTTGGCCACCTTTCTGTCCCGGGTGAACTTTTTCTCTGTCTCTCGAGCCGGGGCCGGGCAAGCGTCACCCTCCATCTTCTCCCCTTCCGAGTCGGACGATGATGATGTTGATGAAGGTAGTGACAGGGGAGCCTCTGTCTTCCGTTTGGTGGCCGCTGCCGTGCCAGATGTTTGCTGCGGCTCCTTATCGGTGGGCATATCCTCGCTCATTGACTTGGCGGGACCCCGCATCCCTTTTACTTCAGAGGGCTGCACTTTGGAGGAGGGCTTCTGTGGTTTGTTCTTTCGGACCACTGGGGTGAAACCCTCCTCGTCTTTTCCGGTTTTAGGAGCTGCTGATGCCGCTGGACCTCCCGGGGCTGCGGCAGAAGGGGTCTTCTTGATTGGCGCCTTTTTTGGGCAGTCTTTCGCCATATGCCCCTTCTGCTCGCAGTGCCAGCAATGTGGCCTCCTGCCCTCGACGATGATAGACATCGACCAGGAGTCGCACTTGAGCAGTGGCGGTATCTTGTTGAAGCCATCCCGGTCCAAACGCATTTTAATTTTGTAGTCCCCTACCATTAGGTTATGGGGACCGCGGACCGGGATTATGGCTTCGACGTCCCCATATTGACTCATCACTGCACCTAGTTGCTCCGAGTCAATATAGCAGGGGACGCCGAGGACAGTGACTAGTGTCCTCCTCCTGCTCAAGTACTCCGGCCTGAGGATCAGATGTTTATGCCTCAGGTCGGCCCTGGCCAACTTTTCTGCTTCTTGTTCCGAGGGGAGTAACAAGTCCCAGGTCGCGAAACCACGACGGCAAATGTATGTCGCCGGGACTTTTAGGGACCATAGGATTTCCCCTACTGTCTCGATTTGGAGCCCAGCCAGCCCTTTGGTTCTGGAGTCGATGGTGACTAGCGAAACAATTCGCTTCGCTAGCCGTTCCACCGCTCCTGGCGCTGCTTTGATAACGCTACCGTCGGTTAGTTCCTTGTACTTAGACTCGAACAACCGACGGTATTCTGACGGGCTTCTTTGCGACTGGGGTCCCCACTGGTCTTTAGGTGATTGGGCAGGAGAGTTGGTTTGCGCCGGAGTTGTAGGTGTTACAGCCTTCGTCGGCGACGGCGTCTTCTGCCCGGGAGGTATCGCCCATGAATTGGGTGTCTCCGCTGGTGTTGATGAGAGGGACGGCCACTCCTTTGGAGCTGTTTCCGGCGTTGTTGCCGGCGGAGTGGCCGCCTTGGTTCCTCTCTTGCCAGCGACATCCGCTGCTCCTTTTTTGGTGACGGTGCGAGCAGCCCCCATCTTCCTCGGCCTAGACTGCCGCATGCTAGCCTTGGCCGGGCCATCTGGAGTCAGCTGCAGAACTTCCATGCTGCTGTCTCTGCTACTGCCACGACTGCTCACAGGGCTGTGGTCGCTGCAGACACTGCTGTCGCTGCAAATGCTGCTGTCACTGCCAAAAAGTTCTTGGGTCAGGTTGCGGCATTGAGCAGAGTCCCTGTCAATGTGGGCTGGCGGCTGATCTGGGTCGGTGGCCCCTTCTTTGTGGGACTCCACCGACCGGGTCGCTCTTACTCCTGGAGGCAGGCGGCCTTTTCGCCTACTACCAGGCGGGCTGACGGTTGAAGCCCGGCGAGCGATTGGTACAGTGGGGAGTCGTTCCCACCGACCCAGATCACCTCTAGGATCTGAGCTATCCTGGGTGGAGCTGCCGGGGACAGCAGCGTGCAAGCTAACAGGGCTCCCGCCTAAGGCGGCAGACCCTGATCTACTTTCAGTGCTGGGAGCGGCACTGGCGGACGTACTGGGCACGACGCCTATGGCGGCGTGACCGTCCTGCTGTTTGAGGTCTGCTCCCTCCCCGACCTGAGACCGTCGCCTCAGTTCGGAAAAGGAGCCCGGGCTAGACAAAGACTCTGCAGCAGAGCCCGGACCACTCCTCCCCTCTTCCATCCAACTCCCGGCTAGAGACCCGCCGATTCGGATTCAGGAAGACCGTCGCCAAAAGGTACGTAAGTCAGACCCGAAACCTGCCAGCTGCTTAAGTCAAGCCTGGGGGTTGGACACCTGCAAGAGAAGGGAACAAAAAGGTTAATACAATGGAACCGCCCAACAGGGGCGGCCACCCAAGAGGGGTGTGAAGAGACAAATTGCCCAACAGGGGCTAGTCTAAGGGGACAGAGAGAGTCCCCTGATGATTTAGCTTTAAACTGGGCGGGGCCCAAGTAGCTGGTCTCCTCTTAGGCAATCACAAGTGATTGCCTAAGAGTTGCCTGAAAAAATACAAGACGAGTCAAGATTTTAAAAGGCGGGAGAAAATCAATTTATTTATCCAAAAATTTGTACATAAATAATCAGATGTGGCACAAGGCCAAAAAGGGGTATGGGGGGGGAAGATGGGGGTCGGGGGTCGTCCACTTGGTCTATGAATACCCTAAAAACTAGTTTCAGTCACCACAATACCACATTCACTCTATGGACTTAAGCTACTTAAAATATCCCCAGGTGTTTCAATGAATTTTATTTACAATAGATATTTACATGTGTGATGATGGGAGTGGGAGAACAAAAAACTAAGCCTTAAATAATCCCCCAAAAATAAATAAAAATAAAAGTGATGATAAAAATAAAGAACCAAAGAAAATGCTAATTAAGGTGTGTTAGTAAGGTACCCCCCATCCTATCTAGAGTATGAGCTGCTCGCTGTCTTCTGGTACAGACCGAAAGCAAGAGAGTAAGCTCCTAATTGGGAGTGGGCGTTTCTATGGGGGCAAAAGAAATGGAGGGATGGGTTTGTCGGGATGTGCGGTGTCCTTCAGGATAAGAACTATTATGGCGGGTCGGGGATATAAAATAAATTAGGGAGCGGGCATCCTGAAGGAGTTCTGACACCTAAAATAAAGCTGGGGGCAAAGAGCTCATTTACGCTACTAGCTAATAGGGACTGCGCCCAAAATTTACTGGTCAGTTTTTAAGGGGATTTTTGTTTTTCGACAAAGATGCTTTAAGGTCGCTGTGTGCCATGCCTAGGCAGGGAACACGAACTCGAATCTATTCCGCGTGAACACGCATAAACTAGCGGTGTGTATCCACCTACTTTTGAAAAGTGAAGAAGGCAACCTCCTTCTATCAGATTTGATTTTGATTTTAAGCTGGTGTTTAAAATACGAAATCAAATCATAATAAGAAGGCGGCACCCCCCCACGCCCTATCTCTAAGCGAGAAGTATACACCACGAGTCTAGCTACGGCTAAGATCGCGAGCAAAACCATACGTTTCTCCCTGGGCCACAAGGGGTCCATGTTGAAGACAACGGATGCTAAATCCAAGCACGTCACCCGATCGGGGGTGATGCGAGCCGTCACCTCGCCGACATACGTCCAAAATTCACGAAGTTTGGAGCAGGTGAAAAAGGCATGTTCCGCCGTTTCAATTTCATCTTCCTCGCAACGTGGGCAAAAGGGGCTGATAGCCATACCAATTTTGAATCGTATGTCATTGAGGGGTAACACATTTCGAACCAATCGCCAGGTCAGAGAGAACTCAGAATTATTGAGATAGCTCCTGCCTGGCGCCCAATTCCACTGAGAGCGAGCCTCCTCCTCCGACAATCCAAGTCGCTCCCCAAGAGGATCCGAAGCGGTCCCCACCACTAACTCCCGATAGAATGTCCTTCTAGACCGGGCGAGGTCACTGGACCCCGGCAGCACTCTGAGCGCAGCTCGGCATTCGTTGAAGAACTGCGATTGACTCCTTGGCTTACGTCGGCATTCGGCCAAGTGGTCAGGGATGAGGTTAGGAAAAGCGCTTCCAACCGCAGGGCCCCACGCAGACTCCTCTGTCAAGGTTCGGCTCAGGAATGATAACCGCTCGGCATACAAATGGCTCGCCAAGTCGGGCATTCCCAAGCCTCCCACATCAGGACGTTGAGTACAGACCTGTCTACGGACTAGCGGCTTCCCCTTTGCCCACAAAAGCGAGAAAAGGAGACGCGTTAAAACCGCTCGGCGGTCCGCAGGCAGAGGTAGTACAGCCAATCGGTAAAGGATGAGCGGAAAGACGTACGTGACGCACGCCTCAGCCCGACCTTTAAGGGAAAGCCCCCTTCGAAGCCAAATCCTTACAGACGCTTCGACCTTAGACTGTACTTCCGACCAGTTCTTATCAAGCTGGAGACCGGGTCCGAACCATACGCCGAGGATCCGAACCGGGCCGTCAGTCCAGTTGAAAAGGCCCGGGAGCGCAGCCGCGCCACTCCAGGCAGCCAACCTTAGGCCATTGGATTTGCTAAGGTTGACTTTGGCCCCTGTCACTTTTTCGTACCTTCTGAGTGCCTTAGTCACCGCGAGAATGTCTCGAAAGCACGACACAAACACGGTGACATCATCGGCATACGCGGATACCCTGGCTCGCGCACCGCCAGGAAGAGCAATACCGCGTAGGGCCAGTCCAGGCTCCCCGATCCTAAGCCTGCGGAGAAAAGGCTCCAAGGCAAGGACGTAAAGCAGGGGAGACAGCGGACATCCCTGACGTACCGACCGAGAGACGGCAAAAGACTCCGATCGCATTCCATTCACTTGCACCACTGCCGTCGGCCCGCGATACAAAATGGAGATCCATCTGCGGAAGTCCGGTGTAAAACCGGAGGCCTCTAAAACAGATCCCAGGAACCGATGGTCGACCCTGTCAAAAGCTTTGGACTGATCTAAATTGATCAGCGCGGCTTCGGTGTCGTCTTCTAATCCCTCTATGATCGTGCGCATCAGATGCAAGTTGTTTTGAATCGATCTCCCCTTCACAGCATAATTCTGATCAGGTTCGACCAACTCAGCGATAACAAGCTGCAACCGATTTGCAAGAACTTTGGCCAAAATCTTTAAATCTGTGTTTAGCAGAGTTATGGGCCTGTAATCGTCTAATTCCCCACCATCTTGGCCCTTTTTCTGAAGCAATGTGATCACTCCCTTGGTGACTTGACCGGGGATGGAACCCTGTTCAAACCAGTGATTGAAAACATTGACCAGAATAGGTACGAAGATGTGCGACAGCCTCAAGAACAATTCATAGGGCAAACCATCGAGTCCCGGCGATTTGTCGTAGCCGACCTGCTTCAGTGCAGCCAAGACCTCACACTCTGTAACGCGCCCATCACAGCTAGCCGCTCGGGCCGCCTCCAGGCGGGGCGAGCCAGCTAAATAGCTGCCAAACTCCTCGACGCGGAGTCCGGGCAGTTGGGTGAACCGTTCCATGAAATGCTCACGAAATCCCCGGCAAATCTCCCGAGCCGACACAAGGGTGTGTCCTTCCGGGTGTTTGACTTGACGAATGAGACCGACCGAGCTGCGACGAAGTGGAGTTCTACGCTCTTGCGCGTCCACATTCACGGCTTCGTTGGACACTCTATCTAGCCTAGCTCTAACTACTTGACCTTCATACCGCACGTTAGCCGCACGTTTCAGGTCCCCCTTAGCTAGTTCTATGCCTAGGGAATCCCCCCCAGCCACCGCCCGGGCCAGCTTAGTTTCTAAACGCTTTTCTGTTTCTGCCTTATTTAAGGCGAGGCGTTGGCTATATTGAACAGAAAAGCGCCTAATGCCAACTTTGGCGTTAACCCACCACTTACTCCCGGTTACCGCCCCCACTAATCCCTTTTGAAAGTTAAGAGATAGCTGCTCCCGGAAGTCACGTATCTCCAGTAAGGAGGTATTTAACTTCCAGTAGCTAGCTACCTTGTGTGTCTTAGGGCCTAACTCCAGACTGGCCACAAGTAGCTTGTGGTCAGAATGGCCTAACCAGTGGAACGTGGGACAAGAGATATAATCTACGTTGCCTCTTCTAATTAGCAATCTATCCAAGTAAGTACTTGAAAGGAAAGTGCCGCTAGCGAGCCACGTCCACATCTCCCGCCCTGGGTGATCGATACGAAATCTGTCGACCAGATCGCATTGTGCCATCAGATCAGACAGACTTGTCTCACACCTATCCGACCCACTAGGTCCCCCCACCTTATCTATCCTGGGATCAAGGATGGCATTCCAATCTCCCACTAGGATTAGCCGCTCCGAACCACCGAGAAACCCCTCCAACCCTCGGAAAAAGGAAACCCTCTCACGAATGGAATTGGGCGCATAAACCGCGACGATTCGAAACATGGCACTATTCACGGCAACATCAGCCACGACCAGTCTGCCATCAGCATCCGCGTGAACAACGTTTACCCTTGCTAACAGAGTGCGTCTAACTAACAGCGAAACTCCCCGAGCAGAACGGTCACCAAATGCTGAAAAAACATCGAAATGTTCCGACAGCAGTCGATGATCGTCCATCGAAACATAGTGAGTTTCCTGTACCGCAGCCACATCTAATTCAAAAGCCTTGAGATCCCCCAGTATGCGGGCTGCTTTGCTTAAGGATCTCAAGCCTCTCGCGTTCAAGCTTCCTAGTTTCAAGGTCGTAGCCATTGCACTAGTCAGTGTCAATCAGCGGCCTAAAGTCTTTGTCAGTGAGGATGCCGACGGCATGCCCGATATTGCCAGTGAGCAATTCTGACGACGCGCGGCCGTCTCGGGAGATGCCCCCGACATCCAGGGGGAAGGTTAACTTTAACGCTCTATAAAAACAAGGGTGGACGTAAATGGGGATCCTCCCTTCACATTTATCCCTCAGATCGTCGAGGGAGTCGTGCCCTTCTTCCACCAACGTTAGACCCAGGATCGCATCCTTTGCTGCTTCTATCATTCGCCACATGGATTTCGTGCGGCGAATTTTCGTCTTCCTGACGAACGTGATCAGCAAAGGAGCATCGGGGAAGTTGGACGGGTTGGTAGTGTCCAGACCCTGGGTCTTCGTAAGGAGCTGCAGCGGCCTGAGCGCGCTTCTTTGCTGCGGCGTGAGCTCGGCAGCGGCGTGGTGCAGATCTGCTTCGCAGATGAGGTCCCCTGGCAGGAAGGGGAGCTTTCTCGTCTTCTCCTTTCTTGTAGGGGAGGGCGACGCTTTTTGTTTCTTGGCCTGTTTGGCCACATTGGGAGTTTTGGACCCCGACTCTTCCTTTCGAGACAGAGAGCGGGAACTAGCTGGGGGAGTTTCAGTGGGGGAAGGGGATTTCTGCTCAGTGGTGGGTTTAGGTTTTGGGGATTCGGGGGACTGAGCAGGAGAGATAGTCATCTCTACGGACATCGGGGCGGGGGATTGGGGCCCAGCCTCTTTTTCTTGTGAAACGGCACGTTTGGCCACCTTTCTATCCCGGGTGAACTTTTTCACTGTCTCTCGAGCCGGGGCCGGGCCAGCGTCACCCTCCATCTTCTCCCCTTCCGATTCGGACGATGAAGATGTTGACGAAGGTAGTGACAGGGGAACCTCGGTTTTTCGTTTCGTGGCCGCTGCCGTGCTAGATGTTTGCTGCGGCTCCTTATCGGTGGGCATATCCTCGCTCATTGACTTGGCGGGACCCCGCATCCCTTTTACTTCAGAGGGCTGCACTTTGGAGGAGGGCTTCTGTGGTTTGTTCTTTCGGACCACTGGGGTGAAACCCTCCTCGTCTTTTCCGGTTTTAGGAGCTGCTGATGCCGCTGGACCTCCCGGGGCTGCGGCAGAAGGGGTCTTCTTGATTGGCGCCTTTTTTGGGCAGTCTTTCGCCATATGCCCCTTCTGCTCGCAGTGCCAGCAATGTGGCCTCCTGCCCTCGACGATGATAGACATCGACCAGGAGTCGCACTTGAGCAGTGGCGGTATCTTGTTGAAGCCATCCCGGTCCAAACGCATTTTAATTTTGTAGTCCCCTACCATTAGGTTATGGGGACCGCGGACCGGGATTATGGCTTCGACGTCCCCATATTGACTCATCACTGCACCTAGTTGCTCCGAGTCAATATAGCAGGGGACGCCGAGGACAGTGACTAGTGTCCTCCTCCTGCTCAAGTACTCCGGCCTGAGGATCAGATGTTTATGCCTCAGGTCGGCCCTGGCCAACTTTTCTGCTTCTTGTTCCGAGGGGAGTAACAAGTCCCAGGTCGCGAAACCACGACGGCAAATGTATGTCGCCGGGACTTTTAGGGACCATAGGATTTCCCCTACTGTCTCGATTTGGAGCCCAGCCAGCCCTTTGGTTCTGGAGTCGATGGTGACTAGCGAAACAATTCGCTTCGCTAGCCGTTCCACCGCTCCTGGCGCTGCTTTGATAACGCTACCGTCGGTTAGTTCCTTGTACTTAGACTCGAACAACCGACGGTATTCTGACGGGCTTCTTTGCGACTGGGGTCCCCACTGGTCTTTAGGTGATTGGGCAGGAGAGTTGGTTTGCGCCGGAGTTGTAGGTGTTACAGCCTTCGTCGGCGACGGCGTCTTCTGCCCGGGAGGTATCGCCCATGAATTGGGTGTCTCCGCTGGTGTTGATGAGAGGGACGGCCACTCCTTTGGAGCTGTTTCCGGCGTTGTTGCCGGCGGAGTGGCCGCCTTGGTTCCTCTCTTGCCAGCGACATCCGCTGCTCCTTTCTTTGGTACAGTATGTGCCGCCCTCATCTTCCTCGGCCTGGACTGCCGCATGTTAGTCTGGGCCGGAACGTCTGGAGTCAGCTGCAGAACTTCCATGCTGCTGTCTCTGCTACTGCCACGACTGCTCACAGGGCTGTGGTCGCTGCAGACACTGCTGTCGCTGCAAATGCTGCTGTCACTGCCAAAAAGTTCTTGGGTCAGGTTGCGGCATTGAGCAGAGTCCCTGTCAATGTGGGCTGGTGGCTGATCTGGGTCGGTGGCCCCTTCTTTGTGGGACTCCACCGACCGGGTCGCTCTTACTCCTGGAGGCAGGCGGCCTTTTCGCCTACTACCAGGCGGGCTGACGGTTGAAGCCCGACGAGCGATTGGTGCAGTGGGGAGTCGTTCCCACCGACCCAGATCACCTCTAGGATCTGAGCTATCCTGGGTGGAGCTGCCGGGGACAGCAGCGTGCAAGCTAACAGGGCTCCCGCCTAAGGCGGCAGACCCCGATCTACCTTCAGTGCTGGGAGCGGCACTGGCGGACGTACTGGGCACGACGCCTATGGCGGCGTGACCGTCCTGCTGTTTGAGGTCTGCTCCCTCCCCGACCTGAGACCGTCGCCTCAGTTCGGAAAAGGAGCCCGGGCTAGACAAAGACTCTGCAGCAGAGCCCGGACCACTCCTCCCCTCTTCCATCCAACTCCCGGCTAGAGACCCGCCGATTCGGATTCAGGAAGACCGTCGCCAAAAGGTACGTAAGTCAGACCCGAAACCTGCCAGCTGCTTAAGTCAAGCCTGGGGGTTGGACACCTGCAAGAGAAGGGAACAAAAAAGGATTAAAACAATGGAACCACCCAAGAGGGGTGGCCACCCAAGAGGGGTGTGGAAGGACAAATTGCCCAACAGGGGCTAGTCTAAGGGGACAGAGAGAGTCCCCTGATGATTTAGCTTTAAACTGGGCGGGGCCCAAGTAGCTGGTCTCCTCTTAGGCAATCACAAGTGATTGCCTAAGAGTTGCCTGAAAAAATACAAGACGAGTCAAGATTTTAAAAGGCGGGAGAAAATCAATTTATTTATCCAAAAATTTGTACATAAATAATCAGATGTGGCACAAGGCCAAAAAGGGGTATGGGGGGGAAGGTGGGGGTCGGGGGTCGTCCACTTGGTCTATGAATACCCTAAAAACTAGTTTCAGTCACCACAATACCACATTCACTCTATGGACTTAAGCTACTTAAAATATCCCAGGTGTTTCAAATGAATTTTATTTACAATAGATATTTACATGTGTGATGATGGGAGTGGGAGAACAAAAAACTAAGCCTTAAATAATCCCCCAAAAATAAATAAAAATAAAAGTGATGATAAAAATAAAGAACCAAAGAAAATGCTAATTAAGGTGTGTTAGTAAGGTACCCCCCATCCTATCTAGAGTATGAGCTGCTCGCTGTCTTCTGGTGCAGACCGAAAGCAAGAGAGTAAGCTCCTAATTGGGAGTGGGCGTTTCTATGGGGGCAAAAGAAATGGAGGGATGGGTTTGTCGGGATGTGCGGTGTCCTTCAGGATAAGAACTATTATGGCGGGTCGGGGATATAAAATAAATTAGGGAGCGGGCATCCTGAAGGAGTTCTGACACCTAAAATAAAGCTGGGGGCAAAGAGCTCATTTACGCTACTAGCTAATAGGGACTGCGCCCAAAATTTACTGGTCAGTTTTTAAGGGGATTTTTGTTTTTCGACAAAGATGCTTTAAGGTCGCTGTGTGCCATGCCTAGGCAGGGAACACGAACTCGAATCTATTCCGCGTGAACACGCATAAACTAGCGGTGTGTATCCACCTACTTTTGAAAAGTGAAGAAGGCAACCTCCTTCTATCAGATTTGATTTTGATTTTAAGCTGGTGTTTAAAATACGAAATCAAATCATAATAAGAAGGCGGCACCCCCCCACGCCCTATCTCTAAGCGAGAAGTATACACCACGAGTCTAGCTACGGCTAAGATCGCGAGCAAAACCATACGTTTCTCCCTGGGCCACAAGGGGTCCATGTTGAAGACAACGGATGCTAAATCCAAGCACGTCACCCGATCGGGGGTGATGCGAGCCGTCACCTCGCCGACATACGTCCAAAATTCACGAAGTTTGGAGCAGGTGAAAAAGGCATGTTCCGCCGTTTCAATTTCATCTTCCTCGCAACGTGGGCAAAAGGGGCTGATAGCCATACCAATTTTGAATCGTATGTCATTGAGGGGTAACACATTTCGAACCAATCGCCAGGTCAGAGAGAACTCAGAATTATTGAGATAGCTCCTGCCTGGCGCCCAATTCCACTGAGAGCGAGCCTCCTCCTCCGACAATCCAAGTCGCTCCCCAAGAGGATCCGAAGCGGTCCCCACCACTAACTCCCGATAGAATGTCCTTCTAGACCGGGCGAGGTCACTGGACCCCGGCAGCACTCTGAGCGCAGCTCGGCATTCGTTGAAGAACTGCGATTGACTCCTTGGCTTACGTCGGCATTCGGCCAAGTGGTCAGGGATGAGGTTAGGAAAAGCGCTTCCAACCGCAGGGCCCCACGCAGACTCCTCTGTCAAGGTTCGGCTCAGGAATGATAACCGCTCGGCATACAAATGGCTCGCCAAGTCGGGCATTCCCAAGCCTCCCACATCAGGACGTTGAGTACAGACCTGTCTACGGACTAGCGGCCTCCCCTTTGCCCACAAAAGCGAGAAAAGGAGACGCGTTAAAACCGCTCGGCGGTCCGCAGGCAGAGGTAGTACAGCCAATCGGTAAAGGATGAGCGGAAAGACGTACGTGACGCACGCCTCAGCCCGACCTTTAAGGGAAAGCCCCCTTCGAAGCCAAATCCTTACAGACGCTTCGACCTTAGACTGTACTTCCGACCAGTTCTTATCAAGCTGGAGACCGGGTCCGAACCATACGCCGAGGATCCGAACCGGGCCGTCAGTCCAGTTGAAAAGGCCCGGGAGCGCAGCCGCGCCACTCCAGGCAGCCAACCTTAGGCCATTGGATTTGCTAAGGTTGACTTTGGCCCCTGTCACTTTTTCGTACCTTCTGAGTGCCTTAGTCACCGCGAGAATGTCTCGAAAGCACGACACAAACACGGTGACATCATCGGCATACGCGGATACCCTGGCTCGCGCACCGCCAGGAAGAGCAATACCGCGTAGGGCCAGTCCAGGCTCCCCGATCCTAAGCCTGCGGAGAAAAGGCTCCAAGGCAAGGACGTAAAGCAGGGGAGACAGCGGACATCCCTGACGTACCGACCGAGAGACGGCAAAAGACTCCGATCGCATTCCATTCACTTGCACCACTGCCGTCGGCCCGCGATACAAAATGGAGATCCATCTGCGGAAGTCCGGTGTAAAACCGGAGGCCTCTAAAACAGATCCCAGGAACCGATGGTCGACCCTGTCAAAAGCTTTGGACTGATCTAAATTGATCAGCGCGGCTTCGGTGTCGTCTTCTAATCCCTCTATGATCGTGCGCATCAGATGCAAGTTGTTTTGAATCGATCTCCCCTTCACAGCATAATTCTGATCAGGTTCGACCAACTCAGCGATAACAAGCTGCAACCGATTTGCAAGAACTTTGGCCAAAATCTTTAAATCTGTGTTTAGCAGAGTTATGGGCCTGTAATCGTCTAATTCCCCACCATCTTGGCCCTTTTTCTGAAGCAATGTGATCACTCCCTTGGTGACTTGACCGGGGATGGAACCCTGTTCAAACCAGTGATTGAAAACATTGACCAGAATAGGTACGAAGATGTGCGACAGCCTCAAGAACAATTCATAGGGCAAACCATCGAGTCCCGGCGATTTGTCGTAGCCGACCTGCTTCAGTGCAGCCAAGACCTCACACTCTGTAACGCGCCCATCACAGCTAGCCGCTCGGGCCGCCTCCAGGCGGGGCGAGCCAGCTAAATAGCTGCCAAACTCCTCGACGCGGAGTCCGGGCAGTTGGGTGAACCGTTCCATGAAATGCTCACGAAATCCCCGGCAAATCTCCCGAGCCGACACAAGGGTGTGTCCTTCCGGGTGTTTTACTTGACGAATGAGACCGACCGAGCTGCGACGAAGTGGAGTTCTACGCTCTTGCGCGTCCACATTCACGGCTTCGTTGGACACTCTATCTAGCCTAGCTCTAACTACTTGACCTTCATACCGCACGTTAGCCGCACGTTTCAGGTCCCCCTTAGCTAGTTCTATGCCTAGGGAATCCCCCCCAGCCACCGCCCGGGCCAGCTTAGTTTCTAAACGCTTTTCTGTTTCTGCCTTATTTAAGGCGAGGCGTTGGCTATATTGAACAGAAAAGCGCCTAATGCCAACTTTGGCGTTAACCCACCACTTACTCCCGGTTACCGCCCCCACTAATCCCTTTTGAAAGTTAAGAGATAGCTGCTCCCGGAAGTCACGTATCTCCAGTAAGGAGGTATTTAACTTCCAGTAGCTAGCTACCTTGTGTGTCTTAGGGCCTAACTCCAGACTGGCCACAAGTAGCTTGTGGTCAGAATGGCCTAACCAGTGGAACGTGGGACAAGAGATATAATCTACGTTGCCTCTTCTAATTAGCAATCTATCCAAGTAAGTACTTGAAAGGAAAGTGCCGCTAGCGAGCCACGTCCACATCTCCCGCCCTGGGTGATCGATACGAAATCTGTCGACCAGATCGCATTGTGCCATCAGATCAGACAGACTTGTCTCACACCTATCCGACCCACTAGGTCCCCCCACCTTATCTATCCTGGGATCAAGGATGGCATTCCAATCTCCCACTAGGATTAGCCGCTCCGAACCACCGAGAAACCCCTCCAACCCTCGGAAAAAGGAAACCCTCTCACGAATGGAATTGGGCGCATAAACCGCGACGATTCGAAACATGGCACTATTCACGGCAACATCAGCCACGACCAGTCTGCCATCAGCATCCGCGTGAACAACGTTTACCCTTGCTAACAGAGTGCGTCTAACTAACAGCGAAACTCCCCGAGCAGAACGGTCACCAAATGCTGAAAAAACATCGAAATGTTCCGACAGCAGTCGATGATCGTCCATCGAAACATAGTGAGTTTCCTGTACCGCAGCCACATCTAATTCAAAAGCCTTGAGATCCCCCAGTATGCGGGCTGCTTTGCTTAAGGATCTCAAGCCTCTCGCGTTCAAGCTTCCTAGTTTCAAGGTCGTAGCCATTGCACTAGTCAGTGTCAATCAGCGGCCTAAAGTCTTTGTCAGTGAGGATGCCGACGGCATGCCCGATATTGCCAGTGAGCAATTCTGACGACGCGCGGCCGTCTCGGGAGATGCCCCCGACATCCAGGGGGAAGGTTAACTTTAAAGCTCTATAAAAACAAGGGTGGACGTAAATGGGGATCCTCCCTTCACATTTATCCCTCAGATCGTCGAGGGAGTCGTGCCCTTCTTCCACCAACGTTAGACCCAGGATCGCATCCTTTGCTGCTTCTATCATTCGCCACATGGATTTCGTGCGGCGAATTTTCGTCTTCCTGACGAACGTGATCAGCAAAGGAGCATCGGGGAAGTTGGACGGGTTGGTAGTGTCCAGACCCTGGGTCTTCGTAAGGAGCTGCAGCGGTTTGATGGCACCTCTCTGCTGCGGCGTAAGCTCGGCAGCGGCGTGGTGCAGATCTGCATTGCAGATGAGGTCCCCTGGCAGGAAGGGGAGCTTTCTCGTCTTCTCCTTTCTTGTAGGAGAGGGCGACGCTTTTTGTTTCTTGGCCTGTTTGGCCACATTGGGAGTTTTGGACCCCGACTCTTCCTTTCGAGACAGAGAGCGGGAACTAGCTGGGGGAGTTTCAGTGGGGGAAGGGGATTTCTGCTCAGTGGTGGGTTTAGGTTTTGGGGATTCGGGGGACTGAGCAGGAGAGATAGTCATCTCTACGGACATTGGGGCGGGGGATTGGGGCCCAGCCTCTTTTGATAGTGAAACGGCACGTTTGGCCACTTTTCTGTCCCGGGTGAACTTTTTCTCTGTCTCTCGAGCCGGGGCCGGGCAAGCGTCACCCTCCATCTTCTCCCCTTCCGAGTCGGACGATGATGATGTTGATGAAGGTAGTGACAGGGGAACCTCGGTTTTCCGTTTGGTGGCCGCTGCCGTGCCAGATGTTTGCTGCGGCTCCTTATCGGTGGGCATATCCTCGCTCATTGACTTAGCGGGACCCCGCATCCCTTTTACATCAGAGGGCTGCACTTTGGAGGAGGGCTTCTGTGGTTTGTTCTTTCGGACCACTGGGGTGAAACCCTCCTCGTCCTTTCCGGTTTTAGGAGCTGCTGATGCCGCTGGACCTCCCGGGGCTGCGGCAGAAGGGGTCTTCTTGATTGGCGCCTTTTTTGGGCAGTCTTTCGCCATATGCCCCTTCTGCTCGCAGTGCCAGCAATGTGGCCTCCTGCCCTCGACGATGATAGACATCGACCAGGAGTCGCACTTGAGCAGTGGCGGTATCTTGTTGAAGCCATCCCGGTCCAAACGCATTTTAATTTTGTAGTCCCCTACCATTAGGTTATGGGGACCGCGGACCGGGATTATGGCTTCGACGTCCCCATATTGACTCATCACTGCACCTAGTTGCTCCGAGTCAATATAGCAGGGGACGCCGAGGACAGTGACTAGTGTCCTCCTCCTGCTCAAGTACTCCGGCCTGAGGATCAGATGTTTATGCCTCAGGTCGGCCCTGGCCAACTTTTCTGCTTCTTGTTCCGAGGGGAGTAACAAGTCCCAGGTCGCGAAACCACGACGGCAAATGTATGTCGCCGGGACTTTTAGGGACCATAGGATTTCCCCTACTGTCTCGATTTGGAGCCCAGCCAGCCCTTTGGTTCTGGAGTCGATGGTGACTAGCGAAACAATTCGCTTCGCTAGCCGTTCCACCGCTCCTGGCGCTGCTTGGATAACGCTACCGTCGGTTAGTTCCTTGTACTTAGACTCGAACAGCCGACGGTATTCTGACGGGCTTCTTTGCGACTGGGGTCCCCACTGGTCTTTAGGTGATTGGGCAGGAGAGTTGGTTTGCGCCGGAGTTGTAGGTGTTACAGCCTTCGTCGGCGACGGCGTCTTCTGCCCGGGAGGTATCGCCCATGAATTGGGTGTCTCCGCTGGTGTTGATGAGAGGGACGGCCACTCCTTTGGAGCTGTTTCCGGCGTTGTTGCCGGCGGAGTGGCCGCCTTGGTTCCTCTCTTGCCAGCGACATCCGCTGCTCCTTTCTTCAAAACAGTGCGAGCAGCCCCCATCTTCCTCGGCCTAGACTGCCGCATGCTAGCCTTGGCCGGGCCATCTGGAGTCAGCTGCAGAACTTCCATGCTGCTGTCTCTGCTACTGCCACGACTGCTCACAGGGCTGTGGTCGCTGCAGACACTGCTGTCGCTGCAAATGCTGCTGTCACTTCCAAAGAGTTCTTGGGTGAGGTTGCGGCATTGAGCAGAGTCCCTGTCAATGTGGGCTGGCGGCTGATCTGGGTCGGTGGCCCCTTCTTTGTGGGACTCCACTGACCGGGTCGCTCTTACTCCTGGAGGCAGGCGGCCTTTTCGCCTACTACCAGGCGGGCTGACGGTTGAAGCCCGGCGAGCGATTGGTACAGTGGGGAGTCGTTCCCACCGACCCAGATCACCTCTAGGATCTGAGCTATCCTGGGTGGAGCTGCCGGGGACAGCAGCGTGCAAGCTAACAGGGCTCCCGCCTAAGGCGGCAGACCCTGATCTACTTTCAGTGCTGGGAGCGGCACTGGCGGACGTACTGGGCACGACGCCTATGGCGGCGTGACCGTCCTGCTGTTTGAGGTCTGCTCCCTCCCCGACCTGAAACCGTCGCCTCAGTTCGGAAAAGGAGCCCGGGCTAGACAAAGACTCTGCAGCAGAGCCCGGACCACTCCTCCCCTCTTCCATCCAACTCCCGGCTAGAGACCCGCCGATTCGGATTCAGGAAGACCGTCGCCAAAAGGTACGTAAGTCAGACCCGAAACCTGCCAGCTGCTTAAGTCAAGCCTGGGGGTTGGACACCTGCAAGAGAAGGGAACAAAAAGATTAATACAATGGAACCGCCCAAGAGGGGCGGCCACCCAAGAGGGGTGTGAAGAGACAAATTGCCCAACAGGGGCTAGTCTAAGGGGACAGAGAGAGTCCCCTGATGATTTAGCTTTAAACTGGGCGGGGCCCAAGTAGCTGGTCTCCTCTTAGGCAATCACAAGTGATTGCCTAAGAGTTGCCTGAAAAAATACAAGACGAGTCAAGATTTTAAAAGGCGGGAGAAAATCAATTTATTTATCCAAATAATATACAGAATACATTAAATAGATGTGGCACAAGGCCAAAAGGGGGTATGGGGGGGGAAAGTGGGGGTCGGGGGTCGTCCACTTGGTCTATGAATACCCTAGAAACTAGTTTCAGTCACCATAATACCACATTCACTCTATGGACTTAAGCTACTTAAAATATCCCCAGGTGTTTCAATGAATTTTATTTACAAAGATTATGTACATGTGTGATGATGGGAGTGGGAGAACAAAAAACTAAGCCTTAAATAATCCCCCAAAAATAAATAAAAATAAAAGTGATGGTAAAAATAAAGAAACAAGGAAAATGCTAATTAAGATAAGTTAGTAGGGTCCCCCCCCACCTATCTAAGGTATGAAATGCTCGCTGTCTTCCGGTAAAAACCGAAAGCAAGAGAGTCAGTTCCTAATTGGGAGTGGGCGTTTCTATGGGGGCAAAAGAAATGGAGGGATGGGTTTGACGGGATGTGCGGTGTCCTTCAGGATAAGTACTTTTAGGGCGGGTCAGGGATATAAAATAAATTAGGGAACGGGCATCCTGAAGGAGTTCTGACACCTAAAATAAATCTGGGGACAGAGAGCTCATTTACGCTACTAGCTAATAGGGACTGCGCCAAAGAATTTGCTGGTCAGTTTTTTTAAAAAGGGGTTGTTTTTTCGACAAAGAGACTTTGAGGTCGCTGTGTGCCATGCCTAGGCAGGGAACACGAACTCGAATCTATTCCGCGTGAACACGCATAAACTAGCGGTGTGTATCCACCTACTTTTGAAAAGTGAAGAAGGCAACCTCCTTCTATCAGATTTGATTTTGATTTTAAGCTGGTGTTTAAAATACGAAATCAAATCATAATAAGAAGGCGGCACCCCCCCACGCCCTATCTCTAAGCGAGAAGTATACACCACGAGTCTAGCTACGGCTAAGATCGCGAGCAAAACCATACGTTTCTCCCTGGGCCACAAGGGGTCCATGTTGAAGACAACGGATGCTAAATCCAAGCACGTCACCCGATCGGGGGTGATGCGAGCCGTCACCTCGCCGACATACGTCCAAAATTCACGAAGTTTGGAGCAGGTGAAAAAGGCATGTTCCGCCGTTTCAATTTCATCTTCCTCGCAACGTGGGCAAAAGGGGCTGATAGCCAGACCAATTTTGAATCGTATGTCATTGAGGGGTAACACATTTCGAACCAATCGCCAGGTCAGAGAGAACTCAGAATTATTGAGATAGCTCCTGCCTGGCGCCCAATTCCACTGAGAGCGAGCCTCCTCCTCCGACAATCCAAGTCGCTCCCCAAGAGGATCCGAAGCGGTCCCCACCACTAACTCCCGATAGAATGTCCTTCTAGACCGGGCGAGGTCACTGGACCCCGGCAGCACTCTGAGCGCAGCTCGGCATTCGTTGAAGAACTGCGATTGACTCCTTGGCTTACGTCGGCATTCGGCCAAGTGGTCAGGGATGAGGTTAGGAAAAGCGCTTCCAACCGCAGGGCCCCACGCAGACTCCTCTGTCAAGGTTCGGCTCAGGAATGATAACCGCTCGGCATACAAATGGCTCGCCAAGTCGGGCATTCCCAAGCCTCCCACATCAGGACGTTGAGTACAGACCTGTCTACGGACTAGCGGCTTCCCCTTTGCCCACAAAAGCGAGAAAAGGAGACGCGTTAAAACCGCTCGGCGGTCCGCAGGCAGAGGTAGTACAGCCAATCGGTAAAGGATGAGCGGAAAGACGTACGTGACGCACGCCTCAGCCCGACCTTTAAGGGAAAGCCCCCTTCGAAGCCAAATCCTTACAGACGCTTCGACCTTAGACTGTACTTCCGACCAGTTCTTATCAAGCTGGAGACCGGGTCCGAACCATACGCCGAGGATCCGAACCGGGCCGTCAGTCCAGTTGAAAAGGCCCGGGAGCGCAGCCGCGCCACTCCAGGCAGCCAACCTTAGGCCATTGGATTTGCTAAGGTTGACTTTGGCCCCTGTCACTTTTTCGTACCTTCTGAGTGCCTTAGTCACCGCGAGAATGTCTCGAAAGCACGACACAAACACGGTGACATCATCGGCATACGCGGATACCCTGGCTCGCGCACCGCCAGGAAGAGCAATACCGCGTAGGGCCAGTCCAGGCTCCCCGATCCTAAGCCTGCGGAGAAAAGGCTCCAAGGCAAGGACGTAAAGCAGGGGAGACAGCGGACATCCCTGACGTACCGACCGAGAGACGGCAAAAGACTCCGATCGCATTCCATTCACTTGCACCACTGCCGTCGGCCCGCGATACAAAATGGAGATCCATCTGCGGAAGTCCGGTGTAAAACCGGAGGCCTCTAAAACAGATCCCAGGAAACGATGGTCGACCCTGTCAAAAGCTTTGGACTGATCTAAATTGATCAGCGCGGCTTCGGTGTCGTCTTCTAATCCCTCTATGATCGTGCGCATCAGATGCAAGTTGTTTTGAATCGATCTCCCCTTCACAGCGTAATTCTGATCAGGTTCGACCAACTCAGCGATAACAAGCTGCAACCGATTTGCAAGAACTTTGGCCAAAATCTTTAAATCTGTGTTTAGCAGAGTTATGGGCCTGTAATCGTCTAATTCCCCACCATCTTGGCCCTTTTTCTGAAGCAATGTGATCACTCCCTTGGTGACTTGACCGGGGATGGAACCCTGTTCAAACCAGTGATTGAAAACATTGACCAGAATAGGTACGAAGATGTGCGACAGCCTCAAGAACAATTCATAGGGCAAACCATCGAGTCCCGGCGATTTGTCGTAGCCGACCTGCTTCAGTGCAGCCAAGACCTCACACTCTGTAACGCGCCCATCACAGCTAGCCGCTCGGGCCGCCTCCAGGCGGGGCGAGCCAGCTAAATAGCTGCCAAACTCCTCGACGCGGAGTCCGGGCAGTTGGGTGAACCGTTCCATGAAATGCTCACGAAATCCCCGGCAAATCTCCCGAGCCGACACAAGGGTGTGTCCTTCCGGGTGTTTGACTTGACGAATGAGACCGACCGAGCTGCGACGAAGTGG
Source organism: Sepiola atlantica (assembly GCA_963556195.1). Taxonomy (NCBI): domain Eukaryota; kingdom Metazoa; phylum Mollusca; class Cephalopoda; order Sepiida; family Sepiolidae; genus Sepiola; species Sepiola atlantica. The sequence goes on from OY744529.1 coordinate 31,825,936, forward strand.
AGTTCTACGCTCTTGCGCGTCCACATTCACGGCTTCGTTGGACACTCTATCTAGCCTAGCTCTAACTACTTGACCTTCATACCGCACGTTAGCCGCACGTTTCAGGTCCCCCTTAGCTAGTTCTATGCCTAGGGAATCCCCCCCAGCCACCGCCCGGGCCAGCTTAGTTTCTAAACGCTTTTCTGTTTCTGCCTTATTTAAGGCGAGGCGTTGGCTATATTGAACAGAAAAGCGCCTAATGCCAACTTTGGCGTTAACCCACCACTTACTCCCGGTTACCGCCCCCACTAATCCCTTTTGAAAGTTAAGAGATAGCTGCTCCCGGAAGTCACGTATCTCCAGTAAGGAGGTATTTAACTTCCAGTAGCTAGCTACCTTGTGTGTCTTAGGGCCTAACTCCAGACTGGCCACAAGTAGCTTGTGGTCAGAATGGCCTAACCAGTGGAACGTGGGACAAGAGATATAATCTACGTTGCCTCTTCTAATTAGCAATCTATCCAAGTAAGTACTTGAATGGAAAGTGCCGCTAGCGAGCCACGTCCACATCTCCCGCCCTGGGTGATCGATACGAAATCTGTCGACCAGATCGCATTGTGCCATCAGATCAGACAGACTTGTCTCACACCTATCCGACCCACTAGGTCCCCCCACCTTATCTATCCTGGGATCAAGGATGGCATTCCAATCTCCCACTAGGATTAGCCGCTCCGAACCACCGAGAAACCCCTCCAACCCTCGGAAAAAGGAAACCCTCTCACGAATGGAATTGGGCGCATAAACCGCGACGATTCGAAACATGGCACTATTCACGGCAACATCAGCCACGACCAGTCTGCCATCAGCATCCGCGTGAACAACGTTTACCCTTGCTAACAGAGTGCGTCTAACTAACAGCGAAACTCCCCGAGCAGAACGGTCACCAAATGCTGAAAAAACATCGAAATGTTCCGACAGCAGTCGATGATCGTCCATCGAAACATAGTGAGTTTCCTGTACCGCAGCCACATCTAATTCAAAAGCCTTGAGATCCCCCAGTATGCGGGCTGCTTTGCTTAAGGATCTCAAGCCTCTCGCGTTCAAGCTTCCTAGTTTCAAGGTCGTAGCCATTGCACTAGTCAGTGTCAATCAGCGGCCTAAAGTCTTTGTCAGTCAGGATGCCGACGGCATGCCCGATATTGCCAGTGAGCAATTCCGACGACGCGCGGCCGTCTCGGGAGATGCCCCCGACATCCAGGGGGAAGGTTAACTTTAAAGCTCTATAAAAAGAAGGGTGGACGTAAATGGGGATCCTCCCTTCACATTTATCCCTCAGATCGTCGAGGGAGTCGTGCCCTTCTTCCACCAACGTTAGACCCAGGATCGCATCCTTTGCTGCTTCTATCATTCGCCACATGGATTTCGTGCGGCGAATTTTCGTCTTCCTGACGAACGTGATCAGCAAAGGAGCATCGGGGAAGTTGGACGGGTTGGTAATGTCCAGACCCTGGGTCTTCGTAAGGAGCTGCAGCGGTTTGATGGCACCTCTCTGCTGCGGCGTAAGCTCGGCAGCGGCGTGGTGCAGATCTGCATTGCAGATGAGGTCCCCTGGCAGGAAGGGGAGCTTTCTCGTCTTCTCCTTTCTTGTAGGAGAGGGCGACGCTTTTTGTTTCTTGGCCTGTTTGGCCACATTGGGAGTTTTGGACCCCGACTCTTCCTTTTGAGACAGAGAGCGGGAACTAGCTGGGGGAGTTTCAGTGGGGGAAGGGGATTTCTGCTCAGTGGTGGGTTTAGGTTTTGGGGATTCGGGGGACTGAGCAGGAGAGATAGTCATCTCTACGGACATTGGGGCGGGGGATTGGGGCCCAGCCTCTTTTGATAGAGAAACGGCACGTTTGGCCACTTTTCTGTCCCGGGTGAACTTTTTCTCTGTCTCTCGAGCCGGGGCCGGGCAAGCGTCACCCTCCATCTTCTCCCCTTCCGAGTCGGACGATGATGATGTTGATGAAGGTAGTGACAGGGGAGCCTCTGTCTTCCGTTTGGTGGCCGCTGCCGTGCCAGATGTTTGCTGCGGCTCCTTATCGGTGGGCATATCCTCGCTCATTGACTTGGCGGGACCCCGCATCCCTTTTACTTCAGAGGGCTGCACTTTGGAGGAGGGCTTCTGTGGTTTGTTCTTTCGGACCACTGGGGTGAAACCCTCCTCGTCTTTTCCGGTTTTAGGAGCTGCTGATGCCGCTGGACCTCCCGGGGCTGCGGCAGAAGGGGTCTTCTTGATTGGCGCCTTTTTTGGGCAGTCTTTCGCCATATGCCCCTTCTGCTCGCAGTGCCAGCAATGTGGCCTCCTGCCCTCGACGATGATAGACATCGACCAGGAGTCGCACTTGAGCAGTGGCGGTATCTTGTTGAAGCCATCCCGGTCCAAACGCATTTTAATTTTGTAGTCCCCTACCATTAGGTTATGGGGACCGCGGACCGGGATTATGGCTTCGACGTCCCCATATTGACTCATCACTGCACCTAGTTGCTCCGAGTCAATATAGCAGGGGACGCCGAGGACAGTGACTAGTGTCCTCCTCCTGCTCAAGTACTCCGGCCTGAGGATCAGATGTTTATGCCTCAGGTCGGCCCTGGCCAACTTCTCTGCTTCCTGTTCAGAGGGGAGTAAAAGGTCCCAGGTTGCGAAACCTCGACGGCAAATATATGTCGCCGGGACTTTCAGGGACCATAAAATCTCCCCTACCGTTTCGATCTGGAGCCCAGCCAGCCCTTTGGTTCTGGAGTCGATGGTGACTAGCGAAACAATTCGCTTCGCTAGCCGTTCCACCGCTCCTGGCGCTGCTTTGATAACGCTACCGTCGGTTAGTTCCTTGTACTTAGACTCGAACAACCGACGGTATTCTGACGGGCTTCTTTGCGACTGGGGTCCCCACTGGTCTTTAGGTGATTGGGCAGGAGAGTTGGTTTGCGCCGGAGTTGTAGGTGTTACAGCCTTCGTCGGCGACGGCGTCTTCTGCCCGGGAGGTATCGCCCATGAATTGGGTGTCTCCGCTGGTGTTGATGAGAGGGACGGCCACTCCTTTGGAGCTGTTTCCGGCGTTGTTGCCGGCGGAGTGGCCGCCTTGGTTCCTCTCTTGCCAGCGACATCCGCTGCTCCTTTTTTGGTGACGGTGCGAGCAGCCCCCATCTTCCTCGGCCTGGACTGCCGCATGTTAGTCTGGGCCGGAACGTCTGGAGTCAGCTGCAGAACTTCCATGCTGCTGTCTCTGCTACTGCCACGACTGCTCACAGGGCTGTGGTCGCTGCAGACACTGCTGTCGCTGCAAATGCTGCTGTCACTTCCAAAGAGTTCTTGGGTGAGGTTGCGGCATTGAGCAGAGTCCCTGTCAATGTGGGCTGGTGGCTGATCTGGGTCGGTGGCCCCTTCTTTGTGGGACTCCACCGACCGGGTCGCTCTTACTCCTGGAGGCAGGCGGCCTTTTCGCCTACTACCAGGCGGGCTGACGGTTGAAGCCCGGCGAGCGATTGGTACAGTGGGGAGTCGTTCCCACCGACCCAGATCACCTCTAGGATCTGAGCTATCCTGGGTGGAGCTGCCGGGGACAGCAGCGTGCAAGCTAACAGGGCTCCCGCCTAAGGCGGCAGACCCTGATCTACTTTCAGTGCTGGGAGCGGCACTGGCGGACGTACTGGGCACGACGCCTATGGCGGCGTGACCGTCCTGCTGTTTGAGGTCTGCTCCCTCCCCGACCTGAGACCGTCGCCTCAGTTCGGAAAAGGAGCCCGGGCTAGACAAAGACTCTGCAGCAGAGCCCGGACCACTCCTCCCCTCTTCCATCCAACTCCCGGCTAGAGACCCGCCGATTCGGATTCAGGAAGACCGTCGCCAAAAGGTACGTAAGTCAGACCCGAAACCTGCCAGCTGCTTAAGTCAAGCCTGGGGGTTGGACACCTGCAAGAGAAGGGAACAAAAAGGTTAATACAATGGAACCGCCCAACAGGGGCGGCCACCCAAGAGGGGTGTGAAGAGACAAATTGCCCAACAGGGGCTAGTCTAAGGGGACAGAGAGAGTCCCCTGATGATTTAGCTTTAAACTGGGCGGGGCCCAAGTAGCTGGTCTCCTCTTAGGCAATCACAAGTGATTGCCTAAGAGTTGCCTAGAAAAATACAAGACGAGTCAAGATTTTAAAAGGCGGGAGAAAATCAATTTATTTATCCAAAAATTTGTACATAAATAATCAGATGTGGCACAAGGCCAAAAAGGGGTATGGGGGGGGAAGATGGGGGTCGGGGGTCGTCCACTTGGTCTATGAATACCCTAAAAACTAGTTTCAGTCACCACAATACCACATTCACTCTATGGACTTAAGCTACTTAAAATATCCCCAGGTGTTTTAATGAATTTTATTTACAATAGATATTTACATGTGTGATGATGGGAGTGGGAGAACAAAAAACTAAGCCTTAAATAATCCCCCAAAAATAAATAAAAATAAAAGTGATGATAAAAATAAAGAACCAAAGAAAATGCTAATTAAGGTGTGTTAGTAAGGTACCCCCCATCCTATCTAGAGTATGAGCTGCTCGCTGTCTTCTGGTACAGACCGAAAGCAAGAGAGTAAGCTCCTAATTGGGAGTGGGCGTTTCTATGGGGGCAAAAGAAATGGAGGGATGGGTTTGTCGGGATGTGCGGTGTCCTTCAGGATAAGAACTATTATGGCGGGTCGGGGATATAAAATACATTAGGGAGCGGGCATCCTGAAGGAGTTCTGACACCTAAAATAAAGCTGGGGGCAAAGAGCTCATTTACGCTACTAGCTAATAGGGACTGCGCCCAAAATTTACTGGTCAGTTTTTAAGGGGATTTTTGTTTTTCGACAAAGATGCTTTAAGGTCGCTGTGTGCCATGCCTAGGCAGGGAACACGAACTCGAATCTATTCCGCGTGAACACGCATAAACTAGCGGTGTGTATCCACCTACTTTTGAAAAGTGAAGAAGGCAACCTCCTTCTATCAGATTTGATTTTGATTTTAAGCTGGTGTTTAAAATACGAAATCAAATCATAATAAGAAGGCGGCACCCCCCCACGCCCTATCTCTAAGCGAGAAGTATACACCACGAGTCTAGCTACGGCTAAGATCGCGAGCAAAACCATACGTTTCTCCCTGGGCCACAAGGGGTCCATGTTGAAGACAACGGATGCTAAATCCAAGCACGTCACCCGATCGGGGGTGATGCGAGCCGTCACCTCGCCGACATACGTCCAAAATTCACGAAGTTTGGAGCAGGTGAAAAAGGCATGTTCCGCCGTTTCAATTTCATCTTCCTCGCAACGTGGGCAAAAGGGGCTGATAGCCATACCAATTTTGAATCGTATGTCATTGAGGGGTAACACATTTCGAACCAATCGCCAGGTCAGAGAGAACTCAGAATTATTGAGATAGCTCCTGCCTGGCGCCCAATTCCACTGAGAGCGAGCCTCCTCCTCCGACAATCCAAGTCGCTCCCCAAGAGGATCCGAAGCGGTCCCCACCACTAACTCCCGATAGAATGTCCTTCTAGACCGGGCGAGGTCACTGGACCCCGGCAGCACTCTGAGCGCAGCTCGGCATTCGTTGAAGAACTGCGATTGACTCCTTGGCTTACGTCGGCATTCGGCCAAGTGGTCAGGGATGAGGTTAGGAAAAGCGCTTCCAACCGCAGGGCCCCACGCAGACTCCTCTGTCAAGGTTCGGCTCAGGAATGATAACCGCTCGGCATACAAATGGCTCGCCAAGTCGGGCATTCCCAAGCCTCCCACATCAGGACGTTGAGTACAGACCTGTCTACGGACTAGCGGCTTCCCCTTTGCCCACAAAAGCGAGAAAAGGAGACGCGCCAAAACCGCTCGGCGGTCCGCAGGCAGAGGTAGTACAGCCAATCGGTAAAGGATGAGCGGAAAGACGTACGTGACGCACGCCTCAGCCCGACCTTTAAGGGAAAGCCCCCTTCGAAGCCAAATCCTTACAGACGCTTCGACCTTAGACTGTACTTCCGACCAGTTCTTATCAAGCTGGAGACCGGGTCCGAACCATACGCCAAGGATCCGAACCGGGCCGTCAGTCCAGTTGAAAAGGCCCGGGAGCGCAGCCGCGCCACTCCAGGCAGCCAACCTTAGGCCATTGGATTTGCTAAGGTTGACTTTGGCCCCTGTCACTTTTTCGTACCTTCTGAGTGCCTTAGTCACCGCGAGAATGTCTCGAAAGCACGACACAAACACGGTGACATCATCGGCATACGCGGATACCCTGGCTCGCGCACCGCCAGGAAGAGCAATACCGCGTAGGGCCAGTCCAGGCTCCCCGATCCTAAGCCTGCGGAGAAAAGGCTCCAAGGCAAGGACGTAAAGCAGGGGAGACAGCGGACATCCCTGACGTACCGACCGAGAGACGGCAAAAGACTCCGATCGCATTCCATTCACTTGCACCACTGCCGTCGGCCCGCGATACAAAATGGAGATCCATCTGCGGAAGTCCGGTGTAAAACCGGAGGCCTCTAAAACAGATCCCAGGAAACGATGGTCGACCCTGTCAAAAGCTTTGGACTGATCTAAATTGATCAGCGCGGCTTCGGTGTCGTCTTCTAATCCCTCTATGATCGTGCGCATCAGATGCAAGTTGTTTTGAATCGATCTCCCCTTCACAGCGTAATTCTGATCAGGTTCGACCAACTCAGCGATAACAAGCTGCAACCGATTTGCAAGAACTTTGGCCAAAATCTTTAAATCTGTGTTTAGCAGAGTTATGGGCCTGTAATCGTCTAATTCCCCACCATCTTGGCCCTTTTTCTGAAGCAATGTGATCACTCCCTTGGTGACTTGACCGGGGATAGAACCCTGTTCAAACCAGTGATTGAACACATTGACCAGAATAGGTACGAAGATGTGCGACAGCCTCAAGAACAATTCATAGGGCAAACCATCGAGTCCCGGCGATTTGTCGTAGCCGACCTGCTTCAGTGCAGCCAAGACCTCACACTCTGTAACGCGCCCATCACAGCTAGCCGCTCGGGCCGCCTCCAGGCGGGGCGAGCCAGCTAAATAGCTGCCAAACTCCTCGACGCGGAGTCCGGGCAGTTGGGTGAACCGTTCCATGAAATGCTCACGAAATCCCCGGCAAATCTCCCGAGCCGACACAAGGGTGTGTCCTTCCGGGTGTTTGACTTGACGAATGAGACCGACCGAGCTGCGACGAAGTGGAGTTCTACGCTCTTGCGCGTCCACATTCACGGCTTCGTTGGACACTCTATCTAGCCTAGCTCTAACTACTTGACCCTCATACCGCACGTTAGCCGCACGTTTCAGGTCCCCCTTAGCTAGTTCTATGCCTAGGGAATCCCCCCCAGCCACCGCCCGGGCCAGCTTAGTTTCTAAACGCTTTTCTGTTTCTGCCTTATTTAAGGCGAGGCGTTGGCTATATTGAACAGAAAAGCGCCTAATGCCAACTTTGGCGTTAACCCACCACTTACTCCCGGTTACCGCCCCCACTAATCCCTTTTGAAAGTTAAGAGATAGCTGCTCCCGGAAGTCACGTATCTCCAGTAAGGAGGTATTTAACTTCCAGTAGCTAGCTACCTTGTGTGTCTTAGGGCCTAACTCCAGACTGGCCACAAGTAGCTTGTGGTCAGAATGGCCTAACCAGTGGAACGTGGGACAAGAGATATAATCTACGTTGCCTCTTCTAATTAGCAATCTATCCAAGTAAGTACTTGAAAGGAAGGTGCCGCTAGCGAGCCACGTCCACATCTCCCGCCCTGGGTGATCGATACGAAATCTGTCGACCAGATCGCATTGTGCCATCAGATCAGACAGACTTGTCTCACACCTATCCGACCCACTAGGTCCCCCCACCTTATCTATCCTGGGATCAAGGATGGCATTCCAATCTCCCACTAGGATTAGCCGCTCCGAACCACCGAGAAACCCCTCCAACCCCCGGAAAAAGGAAACCCTCTCACGAATGGAATTGGGCGCATAAACCGCGACGATTCGAAACATGGCACTATTCACGGCAACATCAGCCACGACCAGTCTGCCATCAGCATCCGCGTGAACAACGTTTACCCTTGCTAACAGAGTGCGTCTAACTAACAGCGAAACTCCCCGAGCAGAACGGTCACCAAAAGCTGAAAAAACATCGAAATGTTCCGACAGCAGTCGGTGATCGTCCATCGAAACATAGTGAGTTTCCTGTACCGCAGCCACATCTAATTCAAGAGCCTTGAGATCCCCCAGTATGCGGGCTGCCTTGCTTAAGGATCTCAAGCCTCTCGCGTTCAAGCTTCCTAGTTTCAAGGTCGTAGCCATTGCACTAGTCAGTGTCAATCAGCGGCCTAAAGTCTTTGTCAGTGAGGATGCCGACGGCATGCCCGATATTGCCAGTGAGCAATTCTGACGACGCGCGGCCGTCTCGGGAGATGCCCCCGACATCCAGGGGGAAGGTTAACTTTAACGCTCTATAAAAACAAGGGTGGACGTAAATGGGGATCCTCCCTTCACATTTATCCCTCAGATCGTCGAGGGAGTCGTGCCCTTCTTCCACCAACGTTAGACCCAGGATCGCATCCTTTGCTGCTTCTATCATTCGCCACATGGATTTCGTGCGGCGAATTTTCGTCTTCCTGACGAACGTGATCAGCAAAGGAGCATCGGGGAAGTTGGACGGGTTGGTAGTGTCCAGACCCTGGGTCTTCGTAAGGAGCTGCAGCGGTTTGATGGCACCTCTCTGCTGCGGCGTAAGCTCGGCAGCGGCGTGGTGCAGATCTGCATTGCAGATGAGGTCCCCTGGCAGGAAGGGGAGCTTTCTCGTCTTCTCCTTTCTTGTAGGAGAGGGCGACGCTTTTTGTTTCTTGGCCTGTTTGGCCACATTGGGAGTTTTGGACCCCGACTCTTCCTTTCGAGACAGAGAGCGGGAACTAGCTGGGGGAGTTTCAGTGGGGGAAGGGGATTTCTGCTCAGTGGTGGGTTTAGGTTTTGGGGATTCGGGGGACTGAGCAGGAGAGATAGTCATCTCTACGGACATCGGGGCGGGGGATTGGGGCCCAGCCTCTTTTTCTTGTGAAACGGCACGTTTGGCCACCTTTCTGTCCCGGGTGAACTTTTTCACTGTCTCTCGAGCCGGGGCCGGGCAAGCGTCACCCTCCATCTTCTCCCCTTCCGAGTCGGACGATGATGATGTTGATGAAGGTAGTGACAGGGGAGCCTCTGTCTTCCGTTTGGTGGCCGCTGCCGTGCCAGATGTTTGCTGCGGCTCCTTATCGGTGGGCATATCCTCGCTCATTGACTTGGCGGGACCCCGCATCCCTTTTACTTCAGAGGGCTGCACTTTGGAGGAGGGCTTCTGTGGTTTGTTCTTTCGTACCACTGGGGTGAAACCCTCCTCGTCCTTATCAGTTCTAGGAGCTACTGATGCCGCTGGACCTCCCGGGGCTGCGGCAGAAGGGGTCTTCTTGATTGGCGCCTTTTTTGGGCAGTCTTTCGCCATATGCCCCTTCTGCTCGCAGTGCCAGCAATGTGGCCTCCTGCCCTCGACGATGATAGACATCGACCAGGAGTCGCACTTGAGCAGTGGCGGTATCTTGTTGAAGCCATCCCGGTCCAAACGCATTTTAATTTTGTAGTCCCCCACCATTAGGTTATGGGGACCGCGGACCGGGATTATGGCTTCGACGTCCCCATATTGACTCATCACTGCACCTAGTTGCTCCGAGTCAATATAGCAGGGGACGCCGAGGACAGTGACTAGTGTCCTCCTCCTGCTCAAGTACTCCGGCCTGAGGATCAGATGTTTATGCCTCAGGTCGGCCCTGGCCAACTTCTCTGCTTCCTGTTCAGAGGGGAGTAAAAGGTCCCAGGTTGCGAAACCTCGACGGCAAATATATGTCGCCGGGACTTTCAGGGACCATAAAATCTCCCCTACCGTTTCGATCTGGAGCCCAGCCAGCCCTTTGGTTCTGGAGTCGATGGTGACTAGCGAAACAATTCGCTTCGCTAGCCGTTCCACCGCTCCTGGCGCTGCTTTGATAACGCTACCGTCGGTTAGTTCCTTGTACTTAGACTCGAACAACCGACGGTATTCTGACGGGCTTCTTTGCGACTGGGGTCCCCACTGGTCTTTAGGTGATTGGGCAGGAGAGTTGGTTTGCGCCGGAGTTGTAGGTGTTACAGCCTTCGTCGGCGACGGCGTCTTCTGCCCGGGAGGTATCGCCCATGAATTGGGTGTCTCCTCTGGTGTTGATGAGAGGGACGGCCACTCCTTTGGAGCTGTTTCCGGCGTTGTTGCCGGCGGAGTGGCCGCCTTGGTTCCTCTCTTGCCAGCGACATCCGCTGCTCCTTTTTTGGTGACGGTGCGAGCAGCCCCCATCTTCCTCGGCCTAGACTGCCGCATGCTAGCCTTGGCCGGGCCATCTGGAGTCAGCTGCAGAACTTCCATGCTGCTGTCTCTGCTACTGCCACGACTGCTCACAGGGCTGTGGTCGCTGCAGACACTGCTGTCGCTGCAAATGCTGCTGTCACTGCCAAAAAGTTCTTGGGTCAGGTTGCGGCATTGAGCAGAGTCCCTGTCAATGTGGGCTGGTGGCTGATCTGGGTCGGTGGCCCCTTCTTTGTGGGACTCCACCGACCGGGTCGCTCTTACTCCTGGAGGCAGGCGGCCTTTTCGCCTACTACCAGGCGGGCTGACGGTTGAAGCCCGACGAGCGATTGGTGCAGTGGGGAGTCGTTCCCACCGACCCAGATCACCTCTAGGATCTGAGCTATCCTGGGTGGAGCTGCCGGGGACAGCAGCGTGCAAGCTAACAGGGCTCCCGCCTAAGGCGGCAGACCCTGATCTACTTTCAGTGCTGGGAGCGGCACTGGCGGACGTACTGGGCACGACGCCTATGGCGGCGTGACCGTCCTGCTGTTTGAGGTCTGCTCCCTCCCCGACCTGAGACCGTCGCCTCAGTTCGGAAAAGGAGCCCGGGCTAGACAAAGACTCTGCAGCAGAGCCCGGACCACTCCTCCCCTCTTCCATCCAACTCCCGGCTAGAGACCCGCCGATTCGGATTCAGGAAGACCGTCGCCAAAAGGTACGTAAGTCAGACCCGAAACCTGCCAGCTGCTTAAGTCAAGCCTGGGGGTTGGACACCTGCAAGAGAAGGGAACAAAAAGATTAATACAATGGAACCGCCCAACAGGGGCGGCCACCCAAGAGGGGTGTGAAGAGACAAATTGCCCAACAGGGGCTAGTCTAAGGGGACAGAGAGAGTCCCCTGATGATTTAGCTTTAAACTGGGCGGGGCCCAAGTAGCTGGTCTCCTCTTAGGCAATCACAAGTGATTGCCTAAGAGTTGCCTGAAAAAATACAAGACGAGTCAAGATTTTAAAAGGCGGGAGAAAATCAATTTATTTATCCAAAAATTGTGGTACAATAGTTAGATGTGGCACAAGGCCAAAAAGGGGTATGGGGGGGGGGAAAATGGGGGTCGGGGGTCGTCCACTTGGTCTATGAATACCCTAGAAACTAGTTTCAGTCACCACAATACCACATTCACTCTATGGACTTAAGCTACTTAAAATATCCCCAGGTGTTTCAATGAATTTTATTTACAAAGATTATGTACATGTGTGATGATGGGAGTGGGAGAACAAAAAACTAAGCCTTAAATAATCCCCCAAAAATAAATAAAAATAAAAGTGATGGAAAAAATAAAGAAACAAGGAAAATGCTAATTAAGATAAGTTAGTAGGGTCCCCCCCACCTATCTAAGGTATGAAATGCTCGCTGTCTTCCGGTAAAAACCGAAAGCAAGAGAGTCAGTTCCTAATTGGGAGTGGGCGTTTCTATGGGGGCAAAAGAAATGGAGGGATGGGTTTGACGGGATGTGCGGTGTCCTTCAGGATAAGTACTTTTAGGGCGGGTCAGGGATATAAAATAAATTAGGGAACGGGCATCCTGAAGGAGTTCTGACACCTTAAAATAAATCTGGGGACAGAGAGCTCATTTACGCTACTAGCTAATAGGGACTGCGCCAAGAATTTGCTGGTCAGTTTTTTTTTTTTTAAAAAAGGGGTTGTTTTTTCGACAAAGAGACTTTGAGGTCGCTGTGTGCCATGCCTAGGCAGGGAACACGAACTCGAATCTATTCCGCGTGAACACGCATAAACTAGCGGTGTGTATCCACCTACTTTTGAAAAGTGAAGAAGGCAACCTCCTTCTATCAGATTTGATTTTGATTTTAAGCTGGTGTTTAAAATACGAAATCAAATCATAATAAGAAGGCGGCACCCCCCCACGCCCTATCTCTAAGCGAGAAGTATACACCACGAGTCTAGCTACGGCTAAGATCGCGAGCAAAACCATACGTTTCTCCCTGGGCCACAAGGGGTCCATGTTGAAGACAACGGATGCTAAATCCAAGCACGTCACCCGATCGGGGGTGATGCGAGCCGTCACCTCGCCGACATACGTCCAAAATTCACGAAGTTTGGAGCAGGTGAAAAAGGCATGTTCCGCCGTTTCAATTTCATCTTCCTCGCAACGTGGGCAAAAGGGGCTCATAGCCATACCAATTTTGAATCGTATGTCATTGAGGGGTAACACATTTCGAACCAATCGCCAGGTCAGAGAGAACTCAGAATTATTGAGATAGCTCCTGCCTGGCGCCCAATTCCACTGAGAGCGAGCCTCCTCCTCCGACAATCCAAGTCGCTCCCCAAGAGGATCCGAAGCGGTCCCCACCACTAACTCCCGATAGAATGTCCTTCTAGACCGGGCGAGGTCACTGGACCCCGGCAGCACTCTGAGCGCAGCTCGGCATTCGTTGAAGAACTGCGATTGACTCCTTGGCTTACGTCGGCATTCGGCCAAGTGGTCAGGGATGAGGTTAGGAAAAGCGCTTCCAACCGCAGGGCCCCACGCAGACTCCTCTGTCAAGGTTCGGCTCAGGAATGATAACCGCTCGGCATACAAATGGCTCGCCAAGTCGGGCATTCCCAAGCCTCCCACATCAGGACGTTGAGTACAGACCTGTCTACGGACTAGCGGCTTCCCCTTTGCCCACAAAAGCGAGAAAAGGAGACGCGTTAAAACCGCTCGGCGGTCCGCAGGCAGAGGTAGTACAGCCAATCGGTAAAGGATGAGCGGAAAGACGTACGTGACGCACGCCTCAGCCCGACCTTTAAGGGAAAGCCCCCTTCGAAGCCAAATCCTTACAGACGCTTCGACCTTAGACTGTACTTCCGACCAGTTCTTATCAAGCTGGAGACCGGGTCCGAACCATACGCCGAGGATCCGAACCGGGCCGTCAGTCCAGTTGAAAAGGCCCGGGAGCGCAGCCGCGCCACTCCAGGCAGCCAACCTTAGGCCATTGGATTTGCTAAGGTTGACTTTGGCCCCTGTCACTTTTTCGTACCTTCTGAGTGCCTTAGTCACCGCGAGAATGTCTCGAAAGCACGACACAAACACGGTGACATCATCGGCATACGCGGATACCCTGGCTCGCGCACCGCCAGGAAGAGCAATACCGCGTAGGGCCAGTCCAGGCTCCCCGATCCTAAGCCTGCGGAGAAAAGGCTCCAAGGCAAGGACGTAAAGCAGGGGAGACAGCGGACATCCCTGACGTACCGACCGAGAGACGGCAAAAGACTCCGATCGCATTCCATTCACTTGCACCACTGCCGTCGGCCCGCGATACAAAATGGAGATCCATCTGCGGAAGTCCGGTGTAAAACCGGAGGCCTCTAAAACAGATCCCAGGAACCGATGGTCGACCCTGTCAAAAGCTTTGGACTGATCTAAATTGATCAGCGCGGCTTCGGTGTCGTCTTCTAATCCCTCTATGATCGTGCGCATCAGATGCAAGTTGTTTTGAATCGATCTCCCCTTCACAGCATAATTCTGATCAGGTTCGACCAACTCAGCGATAACAAGCTGCAACCGATTTGCAAGAACTTTGGCCAAAATCTTTAAATCTGTGTTTAGCAGAGTTATGGGCCTGTAATCGTCTAATTCCCCACCATCTTGGCCCTTTTTCTGAAGCAATGTGATCACTCCCTTGGTGACTTGACCGGGGATGGAACCCTGTTCAAACCAGTGATTGAAAACATTGACCAGAATAGGTACGAAGATGTGCGACAGCCTCAAGAACAATTCATAGGGCAAACCATCGAGTCCCGGCGATTTGTCGTAGCCGACCTGCTTCAGTGCAGCCAAGACCTCACACTCTGTAACGCGCCCATCACAGCTAGCCGCTCGGGCCGCCTCCAGGCGGGGCGAGCCAGCTAAATAGCTGCCAAACTCCTCGACGCGGAGTCCGGGCAGTTGGGTGAACCGTTCCATGAAATGCTCACGAAATCCCCGGCAAATCTCCCGAGCCGACACAAGGGTGTGTCCTTCCGGGTGTTTGACTTGACGAATGAGACCGACCGAGCTGCGACGAAGTGGAGTTCTACGCTCTTGCGCGTCCACATTCACGGCTTCGTTGGACACTCTATCTAGCCTAGCTCTAACTACTTGACCTTCATACCGCACGTTAGCCGCACGTTTCAGGTCCCCCTTAGCTAGTTCTATGCCTAGGGAATCCCCCCCAGCCACCGCCCGGGCCAGCTTAGTTTCTAAACGCTTTTCTGTTTCTGCCTTATTTAAGGCGAGGCGTTGGCTATATTGAACAGAAAAGCGCCTAATGCCAACTTTGGCGTTAACCCACCACTTACTCCCGGTTACCGCCCCCACTAATCCCTTTTGAAAGTTAAGAGATAGCTGCTCCCGGAAGTCACGTATCTCCAGTAAGGAGGTATTTAACTTCCAGTAGCTAGCTACCTTGTGTGTCTTAGGGCCTAACTCCAGACTGGCCACAAGTAGCTTGTGGTCAGAATGGCCTAACCAGTGGAACGTGGGACAAGAGATATAATCTACGTTGCCTCTTCTAATTAGCAATCTATCCAAGTAAGTACTTGAAAGGAAAGTGCCGCTAGCGAGCCACGTCCACATCTCCCGCCCTGGGTGATCGATACGAAATCTGTCGACCAGATCGCATTGTGCCATCAGATCAGACAGACTTGTCTCACACCTATCCGACCCACTAGGTCCCCCCACCTTATCTATCCTGGGATCAAGGATGGCATTCCAATCTCCCACTAGGATTAGCCGCTCCGAACCACCGAGAAACCCCTCCAACCCTCGGAAAAAGGAAACCCTCTCACGAATGGAATTGGGCGCATAAACCGCGACGATTCGAAACATGGCACTATTCACGGCAACATCAGCCACGACCAGTCTGCCATCAGCATCCGCGTGAACAACGTTTACCCTTGCTAACAGAGTGCGTCTAACTAACAGCGAAACTCCCCGAGCAGAACGGTCACCAAATGCTGAAAAAACATCGAAATGTTCCGACAGCAGTCGATGATCGTCCATCGAAACATAGTGAGTTTCCTGTACCGCAGCCACATCTAATTCAAAAGCCTTGAGATCCCCCAGTATGCGGGCTGCTTTGCTTAAGGATCTCAAGCCTCTCGCGTTCAAGCTTCCTAGTTTCAAGGTCGTAGCCATTGCACTAGTCAGTGTCAATCAGCGGCCTAAAGTCTTTGTCAGTGAGGATGCCGACGGCATGCCCGATATTGCCAGTGAGCAATTCTGACGACGCGCGGCCGTCTCGGGAGATGCCCCCGACATCCAGGGGGAAGGTTAACTTTAACGCTCTATAAAAACAAGGGTGGACGTAAATGGGGATCCTCCCTTCACATTTATCCCTCAGATCGTCGAGGGAGTCGTGCCCTTCTTCCACCAACGTTAGACCCAGGATCGCATCCTTTGCTGCTTCTATCATTCGCCACATGGATTTCGTGCGGCGAATTTTCGTCTTCCTGACGAACGTGATCAGCAAAGGAGCATCGGGGAAGTTGGACGGGTTGGTAGTGTCCAGACCCTGGGTCTTCGTAAGGAGCTGCAGCGGTTTGATGGCACCTCTCTGCTGCGGCGTAAGCTCGGCAGCGGCGTGGTGCAGATCTGCATTGCAGATGAGGTCCCCTGGCAGGAAGGGGAGCTTTCTCGTCTTCTCCTTTCTTGTAGGAGAGGGCGACGCTTTTTGTTTCTTGGCCTGTTTGGCCACATTGGGAGTTTTGGACCCCGACTCTTCCTTTCGAGACAGAGAGCGGGAACTAGCTGGGGGAGTTTTAGTGGGGGAAGGGGATTTCTGCTCAGTGGTGGGTTTAGGTTTTGGGGATTCGGGGGACTGAGCAGGAGAGATAGTCATCTCTACGGACATTGGGGCGGGGGATTGGGGCCCAGCCTCTTTGGATTGTGAAACGGCACGTTTGGCCACTTTTCTGTCCCGGGTGAACTTTTTCTCTGTCTCTCGAGCCGGGGCCGGGCAAGCGTCACCCTCCATCTTCTCCCCTTCCGAGTCGGACGATGATGATGTTGATGAAGGTAGTGACAGGGGAGCCTCTGTCTTCCGTTTGGTGGCCGCTGCCGTGCCAGATGTTTGCTGCGGCTCCTTATCGGTGGGCATATCCTCGCTCATTGACTTGGCGGGACCCCGCATCCCTTTTACTTCAGAGGGCTGCACTTTGGAGGAGGGCTTCTGTGGTTTGTTCTTTCGTACCACTGGGGTGAAAACCTCCTCGTCCTTATCAGTTCTAGGAGCTACTGATGCCGCTGGACCTCCCGGGGCTGCGGCAGAAGGGGTCTTCTTGATTGGCGCCTTTTTTGGGCAGTCTTTCGCCATATGCCCCTTCTGCTCGCAGTGCCAGCAATGTGGCCTCCTGCCCTCGACGATGATAGACATCGACCAGGAGTCGCACTTGAGCAGTGGCGGTATCTTGTTGAAGCCATCCCGGTCCAAACGCATTTTAATTTTGTAGTCCCCTACCATTAGGTTATGGGGACCGCGGACCGGGATTATGGCTTCGACGTCCCCATATTGACTCATCACTGCACCTAGTTGCTCCGAGTCAATATAGCAGGGGACGCCGAGGACAGTGACTAGTGTCCTCCTCCTGCTCAAGTACTCCGGCCTGAGGATCAGATGTTTATGCCTCAGGTCGGCCCTGGCCAACTTTTCCGCTTCTTGTTCTGAGGGGAGTAGTAAGTCCCAGGTCGCAAAACCTCGACGGCAAATGTATGTCGCCGGGACTTTTAGGGACCATAGTATCTCCCCTACCGTCTCGATTTGGACCCCAGCCAGCCCTTTGGTTCTGGAGTCGATGGTGACTAGCGAAACAATTCGCTTCGCTAGCCGGTCCACCGCTCCTGGCGCTGCTTTGATAACGCTACCGTCGGTTAGTTCCTTGTACTTAGACTCGAACAGCCGACGGTATTCTGACGGGCTTCTTTGCGACTGGGGTCCCCACTGGTCTTTTGGTGATTGGGCAGGAGAGTTGGTTTGCGCCGGAGTTGTAGGTGTTACAGCCTTCGTCGGCGACGGCGTCTTCTGCCCGGGAGGTATCGCCCATGAATTGGGTGTCTCCGCTGGTGTTGATGAGAGGGACGGCCACTCCTTTGGAGCTGTTTCCGGCGTTGTTGCCGGCGGAGTGGCCGCCTTGGTTCCTCTCTTGCCAGCGACATCCGCTGCTCCTTTTTTGGTGACGGTGCGAGCAGCCCCCATCTTCCTCGGCCTAGACTGCCGCATGCTAGCCTTGGCCGGGCCATCTGGAGTCAGCTGCAGAACTTCCATGCTGCTGTCTCTGCTACTGCCACGACTGCTCACAGGGCTGTGGTCGCTGCAGACACTGCTGTCGCTGCAAATGCTGCTGTCACTTCCAAAGAGTTCTTGGGTGAGGTTGCGGCATTGAGCAGAGTCCCTGTCAATGTGGGCTGGCGGCTGATCTGGGTCGGTGGCCCCTTCTTTGTGGGACTCCACTGACCGGGTCGCTCTTACTCCTGGAGGCAGGCGGCCTTTTCGCCTACTACCAGGCGGGCTGACGGTTGAAGCCCGACGAGCGATTGGTGCAGTGGGGAGTCGTTCCCACCGACCCAGATCACCTCTAAGATCTGAGCTATCCTGGGTGGAGCTGCCGGGGACAGCAGCGTGCAAGCTAACAGGGCTCCCGCCTAAGGCGGCAGACCCCGATCTACCTTCAGTGCTGGGAGCGGCACTGGCGGACGTACTGGGCACGACGCCTATGGCGGCGTGACCGTCCTGCTGTTTGAGGTCTGCTCCCTCCCCGACCTGAGACCGTCGCCTCAGTTCGGAAAAGGAGCCCGGGCTAGACAAAGACTCTGCAGCAGAGCCCGGACCACTCCTCCCCTCTTCCATCCAACTCCCGGCTAGAGACCCGCCGATTCGGATTCAGGAAGACCGTCGCCAAAAGGTACGTAAGTCAGACCCGAAACCTGCCAGCTGCTTAAGTCAAGCCTGGGGGTTGGACACCTGCAAGAGAAGGGAACAAAAAGATTAATACAATGGAACCGCCCAACAGGGGCGGCCACCCAAGAGGGGTGTGGAAGGACAAATTGCCCAACAGGGGCTAGTCTAAGGGGACAGAGAGAGTCCCCTGATGATTTAGCTTTAAACTGGGCGGGGCCCAAGTAGCTGGTCTCCTCTTAGGCAATCACAAGTGATTGCCTAAGAGTTGCCTGAAAAAATACAAGACGAGTCAAGATTTTAAAAGGCGGGAGAAAATCAAAATCTGAGGTTATTTACTGGGGTATTTATAACCAATCTACACCTGAACAGCGGTCTATCCACTAGACACTGTTTAAATTACATTATTAAATTAACAAGTAAAGATAACTAAGATTTTCTTTCAAAAAACATTGTATACTACTATTTACCAAATTCTTATATAAGTTTGGAATATCAAGAATGAATTTTAGACTCCCCTAGGCCGTTTTTCTCTACTTCAACATAGCTTTCATACGCCATTACCGAAAATGACATTAATTCACTTCTTTTGGCTAACATCAAAGTGTAGTATCCGTTTCGATGGATACTGCACCCCATAGACTGGTATCGTCTTGGCCTTCGGGGCTTCATTCCGCCGGTCTATGGGTTTGAGGAGGTCCAATTCGATAGTAAATTCGAAATAATCTAATGTATTTATGTACTAATCCGATAAAAATGCAGAGTCAATGTAAACATCCCATAATCCCTTGCCGGATGTACCCGGTCTTGCCCTAAATTGTGTCCGGTTCTATCAGATCATCCAATAACTTCTATCCGGTTGCATCAATAACAACATAGGAATCCTACGTTAAGAGTGTGTAGTGAAACAAGGGTTGCTCAATCACATCCGCACCTGTCCCATAATCCCTTGCCGGATGTACCCGGTCTTGCTCTAAATTGTGTCCGGTTATATCATGACGTCAGAGAGTGGCAGATAATTTGAAAAATAATGCAAAGTGGCGGGAATAAATTCACTCACACTACAACCTTTTAATAGACGCTAATATTCCACCCACTCCCTTCCGTTATCATGATAGGCATTACCTCCTCCTTTCATGCCAAATTGGGGGGGGGGGGTGACAGCATTCGCCGGTGTGAGTCCCTCAGGCCAAATTTGGGGAGGGGGAGTGTCGGCATTCGCCGGCGCTCACACCTTTTTGAGAGGGTGGAGACAGTGTAGTATCTGTTGCGAGGAGAGAGTGTCAGCATTCGCCGGTGTGAGCGCATCAGGCCAAATCTTTTCTTGGGGGGGGGGGGGTATTAAGCAAATCTATAATAAAGACCAATGTGCATTTATTTGTATCTATAATAAAGGCCAATGTGCATTTATTTGTATCTTCTATTATATAAAGGCCAGTTGTCTGTATGTCTGTCTGTTTGTCTGTTTGTATGTCCAGATACTCCTCCGAGAGTACCCAACAAACAGTCACACGGTTGACGTCATTATGACCGGCCAGCCCCGGGACGTATACTATCTCAGAACCGGAAAAAAAATGGACTCTTCGAGGGTCGACTGCCTTTTTCCTCGATTTTCAACGTTGTTTAGTACTAGAATTTGAGAAATAATGCACCGTCATGCTTTTAACAGGAAATGACGTCAGAGGAAAAGAGTGTAGGGAAGAAAATCCCTCACACTAAAACTCTTCTTTCCCTCTCACTCCCACCCCTTCTACCTTCCTTTCCTCCCCTACGCCCGTTCTGTTGTTATGATACCACCCTCCTAGGCATTACCTCCTCCTTTTTGAGAGTTGTAGAGATAGAGCGGCGGTGTGACTGCTTCAGGTCAAATTAGGAGGGGGGAGTGTCGGCATTCGCCGGTGAAGCGCCTCATGCCAAATTTGGAGATGGGGGATTGTCGGCATAATGCAAAGTCACGATTTTAACAGGAAATGACGTCAAAGTGGATCCCTAACGGAACTTTTTTGAACACGAGTTTATAGTGAAGCAAGGGTTGCTTAATCCTAACCGCATTTCTTCTGTTGACATGATACCATCCTCCCAGGTATTACCTCCTTCTTTTTGAGAGGTGTGAAGTTAGTGTAATAAATAATTATGCTCCACCATTGTTTTCACTAATATTTGTATACATATTAAATAACGTTTCAAGAAGTAAAGTAAAAAGAGAAATAATTATGCTCCACTATTGTTTTCACTAATATTTGTATACATATTAAATAACGTCTCAAGAAGTAAGGTAAGAAGAGAACTTATTATGCTCCTCCATTGTTTTCACTTATATTTGTATACATATTAAATAACGTCTCAATAAGTAAAGTAAGAAGAGATATAATTATGCTCCACCATTGTTTTCACAAATATTTGTATACATATTAAATAACGTTTCAATCAGTAAATTTAAAGGAAGAAAAAATTATGCTCCGCCATTGTTTTCACTAATATTTGTATACATATTAAAAAACGTCTCAATAAATAAACTAAAAATAGAAATAATTATGCTCCGCCACTGTTTTCACTAATATTTGTATACATATTAAATAACGTCTCAATAAGTAAAGTAAGAAGAGAAATAATTATGCTCCACCATTGTTTTCACTAATATTTGTATACATATTAAATAACGTCTCAATAAGTACAGTAAGAAGAGAAATAATTATGCTCCGCCATTGTTTTCACTAATATTTGTATACATATTAAAAAACATCTCAATAAATAAAGTAAGAATAGAAATAATTATTCTCCGCCACTGTTTTCACTAATATTTGTATACATGTTAAATAACATTTTTTTTTGAACTCAAAATATTTCGCTGGAGACATTGAGGGGTCGGAGAAAATTTATGGGGTCAATCCGAACTTTTTAGGGGTCAGGCAAAATTTGTTCTTTTTTATTTTGTTTTTAACTCAAAATATTTCTCAGGGTTATGTGAGAGTGAAAAATTAGTTGGGATGAGGGGCTGGAGAGATTTAGGGGTCAGGCCGCACTTTTTAGTGGTCACGCCAATTTTTTGTTTTGAAGTCAAAATATTTCTCAGAGTTGGAGGAGAGTGAAAAATTAGGGAGCTGGAGAGATTGAGGGGTCGGCGAAAAATTTTAGGGGTCAGGACGAACTTTTTAGGAGTCAGGCCAAATTTTTTTGTTTTTTTTTTTGTTTTGAAGTCAAAATATTTTTCATGGTTGGGGGAAAGTGAAAAATTAGGGGGCTGGAGAGATTTAGGGGTCGGGGAAAATTTTAGGGGTCAGGACGAACTTTTTAGGGGTCAGGCTAAATTTTTTTGTTTTTTTTTGTTTTGAACTGAACATATTTCTCAGGGTTGGGGGAGAGTGAAAAATTAGGGGGATGGAGAGATTTAGGGGTCGGGGAAAATTTTAGGGGTCAGGACAAACTTTTTAGGGGTCAGGCCAAATTTTTTTCTTTTTTTTGTTTTGAAGTCAAATATTTGTCATGGTTGGGGGAGAGTGAAAAATTAGGGGGTGGAGAGATTTAGGGGTCGGGGAAAATTTTAGGGGTCAGGACGAACTTTTTAGGGGTCAGGCCAAATTTTTTTCTTTTTTTTTGGTTTTGAACTGAAAATATTTCTCAGGGTTGGTGGAGAGTGAAAAATTAGGGGGCTGGAGAGATTAAGGGGTCGGGGAAAATTTTAGGGGTCAGGACGAACTTTTTAGGGGTCAGGCCAAATTTTTTTGTTTTTTTTTGTTTTGAAGTCAAAATATTTCTCATGGGTGGGGGAGAGTTAAAAATTAGGGGCTGGAGAGATTTAGGAGTCGGGGAAAATTTTAGGGGTCAGGCTAAATTTTTTAGGGTTCCGCCCAAATTTAGGGGCCGCGATATGTACGTATTTAGCTTCCACACCGGGGCGGCGATAGGTACTTATTTAGCATTCAGCGGTGGTGATAGGTACTTATATAGCATGTGCACATGGGCGGGAATAAGTACATATATAGTATGCGCACCAGGGCAGTGATAAGTATGTATTTAGCATGCGCACTGAGGCAGCGATCGGTACATATATAGCACGCGCACCGGGGCGGCGATAGGTACGTATATAGCACGCGCACAGGGGCGGCGAAAGGTACATATTTAAAATTCACACCGGGGCGGCGAAAGGTACATATTTGAAATTCACACCGGGGCGGCGATAGGTACGTATTTAGCATTCACACCGGGGCGGCGATAGGTATGTATTTCGCATTCACACCGATGCACCGATAGGTATGTATTTAGCATTCGCACCGGGGTTGCGATATGTACGTATTTAGCTTCCGCACCGGGGCGGCAATAGGTACGTATTTAGAATTCACACCGGGGCGGTGATAGGTACGTATTTAGATTTCGCACCGGGGCGGCGATATGTACGTATTTAGCTTCCACACCAGGGCGGCGATAGGTACGTATTCAGAATTCAGGGGTGGCGATAGCTACGTATATAGCATGTACACATGGGCAGCAATAAGTACGTACATAGCATGCGCTCTGCGGCGGCGATCAGTACATATATAGCACGCGCACCGGGGAGGCGAAAGGTATGTATTTCGCATTCGCACCGTGGTGGTGATAGGTACGTATTTAGCATTCGCACCGGGGCGGCTATAGGTACGTATTTAGCATTCGCACCAGGGCGGCTATAGGTACGTATTTAGCATTCGCACTGGGCCGGCGATAGGTACGTATTTAGCATTCACACCAAAGCGGCAATCTGTACATATTAATTATTCGCACTAGGGCAGCGATAGGTACTTATGTAGCATGCACACCGGGGCGCAATTGGTATGTCTTTAGTATTCGCACTAGGGCAGCGATAGGTACTTATGTAGCATGCACACCAGGGCGCAATAGGTATGTATTTAGCATTCACACCAGGGGCAACGATAAGTACTATTTAGCATTTGCAACAGGGCGGCGATAGGTACTTAAATAGTACCTGCACCGGCGCGGCGATAGGTACGTATATAGTATGTGCACTGGGGCGGCGATAGGTACGTATATAGTATGCGCACCGGGGTGATGATAGATACGTATATAGTATGAACACCGGGGTGGAGATTAGTACCTATATAGAAGGCGCAGATAGAGGTGTTACTTTTTATAGAAATATGTCATACTATTACCCTGGGCAATAGGAGAAATGGTGGGGAAGAAACAGCTTTTGCAAAAGGCAAAATTAGAAAGTAGTGGCGAAATGGGGCGACCAGGGAAGAGAAAGGTAGCAGATAAAGAGACGGCTATAGAGAGAGGGGGCGGACATAGAAGTTTGAATATAAAGATGTTACACACACGATCTTTCTTCAAATATATGTTTTTATGACCCCGAGCAACGCCGGGTAGCCCCGCTAGTCTATTATATAAAGGGCAGTTGTCTGTATGTCTGTTTGTTTGTATGTCCAGTATCTCCTCAAAAACTACGCGGCAACATGTCAAAAAGTTGATATCTTTAGCACCGTACATATCCCGTAATCATAATATCGAAAAATCGCGACAAACGATTCACTCGCTGACAGTCAACCGGACCACTTTCCGACAAAAGGTAGCAGTTTTTTTCGTATTTTTCACGAAATTTCAACGTTAATATGTAGTAAATTCGAAATAATCTAATGTATTTATGTACTAATCCGATAAAAATGCCGAGTCACTGTAAACATCCCATAATCCCTTGCCGGATGTACCCGGTCTTGCCCTAAATTGTGTCCGGTTGTATCAGATCATCCATTAACTTCTGTCCGGTTGCATCAATAACAACATAGGAATCCTACGGTAAGAGTGTATAGTGAAACAAGGGTTGCTCAATCACATCCGCACCTGTCCCATAATCCCTTGCCGGACGTACCCGGTCTTGCTCTAAATTGTGTCCGGTTATATCAGGTCATCATGACGTCAGAGAGTGGCAGTTTTTTTTCCCTCACACACTTTCTTTCATAATTATTAATAGACGCTAATATTCCCCCCCCCTCCCTCCCTGTGGCCGTTCTGTTATCATGATAGGAATTACCTCCTCCTTTCAGGCCAAATTGGGGGGGGGGGGTTACGGTATTCGCCGGTGTGAGCATTACCTCCTCCTTTTTTGAGAAATGTTGAGGTAGGGTCGTATCGGTTCCGTTGTCATGATGCCCTCATCCCATGCATTATCTCCTTTTTTTAGAAGTGTTGAGGTAGGGTCGTATCGGTTCCGTTGTCATGATGCACTATTCCCATGCATTATCTCCTCCTTTTTTGAGAAGTGCTGAGGTAGGGTCGTATCGGTTCCGTTGTCATGATGCACTCATCCCATGCATTATCTCCTCCTTTTTTGAGAAGTGTTGAGGTAGGGTCGTATCGGTTCCGTTGTCATGATGCACTCATCCCATGCATTATCTCCTCCTTTTTTGAGAAGTGTTGAGGTAGGGTCGTATCGGTTCCGTTGTCATGATGCACTCATCCCATGCATTATCTCCTCCTTTTTTGAGAAGTGTTGAGGTAGGGTCGTATCGGTTCCGTTGTCATGATGCACTCATCCCATGCATTATCTCCTCCTTTTTTGAGAAGTGTTGAGGTAGTATCAGTTTCGTTGTCATAGTGCCCTCATCCCATGCATTATCTCCTCCTTTTTTGAGAAGTGTTGAGGTAGTATCGGTTTCGTTGTCATAGTGCCCTCATCCCATGCATTATCTCCTCCTTTTTTGAGAAGTGTAGAGGTAGGGTCGTATCGGTTCCGTTGTCATGATGCACTCATCCCATGCATTATCTCCTCCTTTTTTTAGAACTGTTGAGGAAGGGTCGTATCGGTTCCGTTGTCATGATGCACTATTCCCATGCATTATCTCCTCCTTTTTTGAGAAGTGTTGAGGTAGGGTCTTATCGGGTCCGTTGTCATGATGCACTCATCCCATGCATTATCTCCTCCTTTTTTTAGAACTGTTGAGGAAGGGTCGTATCGGTTACGTTGTCATGATGCACTATTCCCATGCATTATCTCCTCCTTTTTTGAGAAGTGTTGAGGTAGGGTCGTATCGGGTCCGTTGTCATGATGCACTCATCCCATGCATTATCTCCTCCTTTTTTGAGAAGTGTAGAGGTAGGGTCGTATCGGGAAAATTTTAGGGGTCAGGACGAACTTTTTAGGGGTCAGGCAAAATTTTTTTTCTTTTTTTGGGTTTTGAACTGAAAATATTTCTCATGGTTGGGGGAGAGTGAAAAATTAGGGGGCTGGAGAGATTTAGGGGTCGGGGAAAATTTTAGGGGTCAGGACGAACTTTTTAGGGGTCAGGCCAAATTTTTTTGTTTTTTTTTGTTTTGAAGTCAAAATATTTTTCATGGTTGGAGGAGAGTGAAAAATTAGGGGGCTGGAGAGATTTAGGGGTCGGGGAAAATTTTAGGGGTCAGGACGAACTTTGTAGGGGTCAGGCCAAATTTTTTTGTTTTTTTTTGTTTAGAAGTCAAAATATATCTCATGGTTGGGGAGAGTGAAAAATTACGGGGCTGGAGAGATTTACGGGTCGGGGAAAATTTTAGGGGTCAGGACGAACTTTTATGGGGTCAGGCCAAATTTTTTTCTTTTGTTTTTGTTTTTTTTTGTTTTGAAGTCAAAATATTTATCAGGGTTAGGGGAGAGTGAAAAATTAGGGGGCTGGAGAGATTTAGGGGTCGGGGAAAATTTTAGGGGTCAGAACGAACTTTTGAGGGGTCAGGCCAAATTTTTTTTTTTTTTTTTGTTTTGAAGTCAAAATATTTCTTCATGGTTGGAGGAGAGTGAAAAATTAGGGGGCTGGAGAGATTTAGGGGTCGGGGAAAATTTTAGGGGTCAGGACGAACTTTTAAGGGGTCAGGCCAAATTTTTTTGTTTTTTTTTGTTTTGAAGTCAAAATATTTCTCAGGGTGTGGGGAGAGTGTAAAAATAGGGGGCTGGAGAGATTTAGGGGTCGGGGAAAATTTTAGGGGTCAGGACGAACTTTTTAGGGTTCAGGCCAAATTTTTTTGTTTTTTTGTGTTTTGAAGTCAAAATATATCTAATGGTTGTAAGAGAGTGAAAAATTAGGGGGCTGGAGAGATTTAGGGGTCCGGGAAAATTTTAGGGGTCAGGACGAACTTTTTAGGGGTCAGGCCAAATTTTTTTGTTTTTTTTTTGTTTTGAAGTCAAAATATTTTTCATGGTTGGAGGAGAGTGAAAAATTAGGGGGCTGGAGAGATTTAGGGGTCGGGGAAAATTTTATGGGTTAGGACGAACTTTTTAGGGTTCAGGCCAAATTTTTTTGCTTTTTTTTTGTTTTGAAGTCAAAATATTTCTCAGGGTTGGGGGAGAGTGAAAAATTAGGGGGCTGGAGAGATTTAGGGGTCGGGGAAAATTTTAGGGGTCAGGATGAACTTTTTAGGGTTCAGGCCAAATTGTTTTGTTTTTTTTTGTTTTGAAGTCAAAATATTTCTCATGGTTGGAGGAGAGTGAAATATTAGGGGGCTGGAGAGATTTAGGGGTCGGGGAAAATTTTAGGGGTCAGGACGAACTTTTTAGGGGTCAGGCCAAATTTTTTTGTTTTTTTTTGTTTTGAAGTCAAAATATATCTCATGGTTGGGGGAGAGTGAAAAATTAGGGGGCTGGAGAGATTTAGGGGTCGGGGAAAATTTTAGGGGTCAGGACGAACTTTTAAGGGGTCAGGCCAAATTTTTTTGTTTTTTTTTGTTTTGAAGTCAAAATATTTCTCAGGGTGTGGGGAGAGTGAAAAAATAGGGGGCTGGAGAGATTTAGGGGTCGGGGAAAATTTTAGGGGTCAGGACGAACTTTTTAGGGGTCAGGCCAAATTTTTTTGTTTTTTTGTGTTTTGAAGTCAAAATATATCTAATGGTTGTAAGAGAGTAAAAAATTAGGGGGCTGGAGAGATTTAGGGGTCCGGGAAAATTTTAGGGGTCAGGACGAACTTTTTAGGGGTAAGGCCAAATCTTTTTGTTTTTTTTTGTTTTGAAGTCAAAATATTTTTCATGGTTGGAGGAGAGTGAAAAATTAGGGGGCTGGAGAGATTTAGGGGTCGGGGAAAATTTTAGGGGTCAGGACGAACTTTTTAGGGGTCAGGCCAAATTTTTTTGTTTTTTTTTGTTTTGAAGTCAAAATATATCTCATGGTTGGGGGAGAGTGAAAAATTAGGGGGCTGGAGAGATTTAGAGGTCGGGGAAAATTTTAGGGGTCAGAACGAACTTTTGAGGGGTCAGGCCAAATTTTTTTGTTTTTTTTGTTTTTAAGTCAAAATATTTCTTCATGGTTGGAGGAGAGTGAAAAATTAGGGGGCTGGAGAGATTTAGGGGTCGGGGAAAATTTTAGGGGTCAGGACGAACTTTTAAGGGGTCAGGCCAAATTTTTTTGTTTTTTTTGTTTTGAAGTCAAAATATTTCTCAGGGTGTGGGGAGAGTGAAAAAATAGGGGGCTGGAGAGATTTAGGGGTCGGGGAAAATTTTAGGGGTCAGGACGAACTTTTAAGGGGTCAGGCCAAATTTTTTTGTTTTTTTTTGTTTTGAAGTCAAAATATATCTCATGGTTGGGGGAGAGTGAAAAATTAGGGGGCTGGAGAGATTTAGAGGTCGGGGAAAATTTTAGGGGTCAGGACGAACTTTTTAGGGGTCAGGCCAAATTTTTTTGTTTTTTTTTTGTTTTGAAGTCAAAATGTTTCTCATGGTTGGGGGAGAGTGAAAAATTAGGGGGCTGGAGAGATTTAGGGGTCGGGGAAAATTTTAGGGGTCAGGACGAACTTTTTAGGGGTCAGGCCAAATTTTTTTGTTTTTTTTTGTTTTGAAGTCAAAATATTTTTCATGGTTGGAGGAGAGTGAAAAATTAGGGGGCTGCAGAGATTTAGGGGTCGGGGAAAATTTTAGGGGTCAGGACGAACTTTTTAGGGGTCAGGCCAAATTTTTTTGTTTTTTTTGTTTAGAAGTCAAAATATATCTCATGGTTGGGGAGAGTGAACAATTACGGGGCTGGAGAGATTTACGGGTCGGGGAAAATTTTAGGGGTCAGGACGAACTTTTATGGGGTCAGGCCAAATTTTTTTCTTTTGTTTTTGTTTTTTTTTGTTTTGAAGTCAAAATATTTATCAGGGTTAGGGGAGAGTGAAAAATTAGGGGGCTGGAGAGATTTAGGGGTCGGGGAAAATTTTAGGGGTCAGAACGAACTTTTGAGGGGTCAGGCCAAATTTTTTTTTTTTTTTTGTTTTGAAATCAAAATATTTCTTCATGGTTGGAGTAGAGTGAAAAATTAGGGGGCTGGAGAGATTTAGGGGTCGGGGAAAATTTTAGGGGTCAGGACGAACTTTTAAGGGGTCAGGCCAAATTTTTTTGTTTTTTTTTGTTTTGAAGTCAAAATATTTCTCAGGGTGTGGGGAGAGTGAAAAAATAGGGGGCTGGAGAGATTTAGGGGTCGGGGAAAATTTTAGGGGTCAGGACGAACTTTTTAGGGGTCAGGCCAAATTTTTTTGTTTTTTTGTGTTTTGAAGTCAAAATATATCTAATGGTTGTAAGAGAGTGAAAAATTAGGGGGCTGGAGAGATTTAGGGGTCCGGGAAAATTTTAGGGGTCAGGACGAACTTTTTAGGGGTCAGGCCAAATTTTTTTGTTTTTTTTTTGTTTTGAAGTCAAAATATTTTTCATGGTTGGAGGAGAGTGAAAAATTAGGGGGCTGGAGAGATTTAGGGGTCGGGGAAAATTTTATGGGTTAGGACGAACTTTTTAGGGTTCAGGCCAAATTTTTTTGTTTTTTTTTTGTTTTGAAGTCAAAATATTTCTCAGGGTTGGGGGAGAGTGAAAAATTAGGGGGCTGGAGAGATTTAGGGGTCGGGGAAAATTTTAGGGGTCAGGATGAACTTTTTAGGGTTCAGGCCAAATTGTTTTGTTTTTTTTTGTTTTGAAGTCAAAATATTTCTCATGGTTGGAGGAGAGTGAAATATTAGGGGGCTGGAGAGATTTAGGGGTCGGGGAAAATTTTAGGGGTCAGGACGAACTTTTTAGGGGTCAGGCCAAATTTTTTTCTTTTTTTTTGTTTTGAAGTCAAAATATATCTCATGGTTGGGGGAGAGTGAAAAATTAGGGGGCTGGAGAGATTTAGGGGTCGGGGAAAATTTTAGGGGTCAGGACGAACTGTTAAGGGGTCAGGCCAAATTTTTTTGTTTTTTTTTGTTTTGAAGTCAAAATATTTCTCAGGGTGTGGGGAGAGTGAAAAAATAGGGGGCTGGAGAGATTTAGGGGTCGGGGAAAATTTTAGGGGTCAGGACGAACTTTTTAGGGGTCAGGCCAAATTTTTTTGTTTTTTTGTGTTTTGAAGTCAAAATATATCTAATGGTTGTAAGAGAGTGAAAAATTAGGGGGCTGGAGAGATTTAGGGGTCCGGGAAAATTTTAGGGGTCAGGACGAACTTTTTAGGGGTCAGGCCAAATCTTTTTGTTTTTTTTTGTTTTGAAGTCAAAATATTTTTCATGGTTGGAGGAGAGTGAAAAATTAGGGGGCTGGAGAGATTTAGGGGTCGGGGAAAATTTTATGGGTTAGGACGAACTTTTTAGGGTTCAGGCCAAATTTTTTTGTTTTTTTGTTTGTTTTGAAGTCAAAATATTTCTCAGGGTTGGGGGAGAGTGAAAAATTAGGGGGCTGGAGAGATTTAGGGGTCGGGGAAAATTTTAGGGGTCAGGATGAACTTTTTAGGGTTCAGGCCAAATTGTTTTGTTTTTTTTTGTTTTGAAGTCAAAATATTTCTCATGGTTGGAGGAGAGTGAAATATAAGGGGGCTGGAGAGATTTAGGGGTCGGGGAAAATTTTAGGGGTCAGGACGAACTTTTTAGGGGTCAGGCCAAATTTTTTTGTTTTTTTTTGTTTTGAAGTCAAAATATATCTCATGGTTGGGGGAGAGTGAAAAATTAGGGGGCTGGAGAGATTTAGAGGTCGGGGAAAATTTTAGGGGTCAGAACGAACTTTTGAGGGGTCAGGCCAAATTTTTTTGTTTTTTTTGTTTTTAAGTCAAAATATTTCTTCATGGTTGGAGGAGAGTGAAAAATTAGGGGGCTGGAGAGATTTAGGGGTCGGGGAAAATTTTAGGGGTCAGGACGAACTTTTAAGGGGTCAGGCCAAATTTTTTTGTTTTTTTTTGTTTTGAAGTCAAAATATTTCTCAGGGTGTGGGGAGAGTGAAAAAATAGGGGGCTGGAGAGATTTAGGGGTCGGGGAAAATTTTAGGGGTCAGGACGAACTTTTAAGGGGTCAGGCCAAATTTTTTTGTTTTTTTTTGTTTTGAAGTCAAAATATATCTCATGGTTGGGGGAGAGTGAAAAATTAGGGGGCTGGAGAGATTTAGAGGTCGGGGAAAATTTTAGGGGTCAGGACGAACTTTTTAGGGGTCAGGCCAAATTTTTTTGTTTTTTTTTTGTTTTGAAGTCAAAATGTTTCTCATGGTTGGGGGAGAGTGAAAAATTAGAGGCTGGAGAGATTTAGGGGTCGGGGAAAATTTTAGGGGTCAGAACGAACTTTTGAGGGGTCAGGCCAAATTTTTTTGTTTTTTTTGTTTTTAAGTCAAAATATTTCTTCATGGTTGGAGGAGAGTGAAAAATTAGGGGGCTGGAGAGATTTAGGGGTCGGGGAAAATTTTAGGGGTCAGGACGAACTTTTAAGGGGTCAGGCCAAATTTTTTTGTTTTTTTTTGTTTTGAAGTCAAAATATTTCTCAGGGTGTGGGGAGAGTGAAAAAATAGGGGGCTGGAGAGATTTAGGGGTCGGGGAAAATTTTAGGGGTCAGGACGAACTTTTAAGGGGTCAGGCCAAATTTTTTTGTTTTTTTTTGTTTTGAAGTCAAAATATATCTCATGGTTGGGGGAGAGTGAAAAATTAGGGGGCTGGAGAGATTTAGAGGTCGGGGAAAATTTTAGGAGTCAGGACGAACTTTTTAGGGGTCAGGCCAAATTTTTTTGTTTTTTTTTTGTTTTGAAGTCAAAATGTTTCTCATGGTTGGGGGAGAGTGAAAAATTAGAGGCTGGAGAGATTTAGGGGACGGAGAAAATTTTAGGGGTCAGGCCAAATTTTTTAGGGTCTGCCCAAATTTAGGGGCGGCGATATGTCTGTATTTAGCTTCCACACCGGGGCGGCGATAGGTACTTATTTAGCATTCAGCAGTGGTGATAGGTACTTATATAGCATGTGCACATGGGCGGTAATAAGTACGTATATAGTATGCACACGGGGGCAGTGATAGGTATGTATTTAGCATGCGCACTGAGGAAGCGATCGGTTCATATATAGCACGCGCACCGGGGCGGCGATAGGTACGTATATAGCACGCGCACAGGGGCGGCGAAAGGTACATATTTAAAATTCACACCGGGTGGCGAAAGGTACATATTTAAAATTCACACCGGGGCGGCGATAGGTACGTATTTAGCATTCAAACTGGGGCAGCGATATGTACGTATTTAGCTTCCGCACCGGGGCGGTGATAGGTACGTATTTAGAATTCACACCGGGGCGGCAATAGGTACGTATTTTGAATTCACACCGGGGCGGCGATAGGTATGTATTTAGCATTCGCACCGGGGCGGCGATATGTACGTATTTAGCTTCCACACCAGGGCGGCGATAGGTACGTATTCAGAATTCAGGGGTGGCGATAGCTACGTATATAGCATGTACACATGGGCAGCAATAAGTACGTACATAGCATGCGCTCTGCGGCGGCGATCAGTACATATATTGCATGCGTACCGGGGCGGCGAAAGGTATGTATTTCGCATTCGCACTGTAGTGGTGATAGGTACGTATTTAGCATTCGCACTGGGGCGGCTATAGGTACGTATTTAGCATTCGCACCAGGGCGGCTATAGGTACGTATTTAGCATTCGCACTGGGCCGGCGATAGGTACGTATTTAGCATTCACACCTAAGCGGCAATATGTACATATTAATTATTCGCACTAGGGCAGTGATAGGTACTTATGTAGCATGCACACCGGAGCGCAATTGGTATGTCTTTAGTATTCGCACTAGGGCAGCGATAGGTACTTATGTAGCATGCACACCGGGGCGCAATAGGTATGTATTTAGCATTCACACCGGGGCAACGATAGGTACTATTTAGCATTCGCAACGGGGCGGCGATAGGTACTTAAATAGTATCTGCACCGGGGCGGCGATAGGTACGTATATAGTATGTGCACTGGGGCGGCGATAGGTACGTATATAGTATGCGCACCGGGGTGATGATAGATACGTATATAGTATGAACACCGGGGTGGAGATAAGTACCTATATAGAAGGCGCAGATAGAGGTGTTACTTTTTATAGAAATATGTCATACTATTACCCTGGGCAATAGGAGATATGGTGGGGAAGAAACAGCTTTTGCAAAAGGCAAAATTAGAAAGTAGCGGCGAAATGGGGCGACCAGGAAAGAGAAAGGTAGCAGATAAAGAGACGGCTATAGAGAGAGGGGGCGGACATAGAAGTTTGAATATAAAGATGTTACACACACGATCTTTCTTCAAATATATGTTTTTATGACCCCGAGCAACGCCGGGTATTTATTTACTCCTCCCGGAGTTAGGCACAAGGCCAGTTTTATCTTACTCCCACAAGTAAGATGTGACCCAAGATCGGGTCGAGCAAGTGGGGTTAAAAGCCAGCGCTCGAGAGGTGAGCACTCTGGCCATTTAAAAATTGCCTGGGCAGCCCCGTCGGCATTCCCCGGTAGGGGCGCCTCAGACAGTAAGCAATAAACTTACTCCTCCCCAAAGAGGGGAGGCGAAGCCTGGGAGGGTGGACCTCCTAGAACTGCACAGGACAGGCGTGCAGTATCCATCGGAACAGATACTACACTTTGATCTTAGCCAAGCAACGCCGGGTAGCCCCGCTAGTCTATTATATAAAGGGCACTTGTCTGTATGTTTGTCTGTTTGTCTGTTTGTATGTCCACATACTCCTCCGAGTGGACCCAACAAACAGTCACACGGTTGACGTCATTATGACCGGCCAGCCCCGGGACGTATAATATCTCAGAACCGGAAAAAAAAATGGACTCTTCGGGGTTCGACTGAGCACTTTTCTCCAATGGGGGGTGCCTTTTTCCTCGATTTTCAACGTTGTTTAGTACTAATTTGAGAAAAAAACAATGACATTTGAGAAATAATGCACCGTCATGATTTTAACAGGAAATGACGTCAGAGGAAATCCCTAACGGCTCTTTTTTGAACATGAGTTTATAGTGAAGCAAGTGTTGCTTAATCCCAAACGGCACTTTTTTTGAACACGAGTCCATAGTGATGCAAGGGTTGCTTAACTCCTAACGGCACTTTTTTTAACATGAGTTCATAGTGAAGCAAGGGTTGCTTAATCCTAACCACATTTTTTAACATCCTCCTAGGTATTACCTCCTCCTTTTTGAGAGGTGTGAAGTTAGTGTAGTATCAGTAGAATTAAAGTGATAAATAATTATGCTCTCCCACTGTTTTCACTAATATTTGTATGCTCCCCCATTGTTTTCACTAATATTTGTATACATATTGAAAAATTGGGGTGGGGGAGGGTCAGTGTCGGCATTCGCCAGTATGAGCGCCTCAGGCCGAATTTGGGGGAGTGTCGGCATTCGCCGGTGTGAGCGCCTCAGGCCGAATTTGGGGAGGAGGAGTGTCAGCATTCGCCGGTGACGAGTGTCGCCAGTATGAGCGCCTCAGGCGAAATTTGGGGAGGCCGAATTTGGTGGAGGGGGGAGTTCCGGCATTCGCCGGTGTGAGCGCCACAGGCCAAAAGCGCGAGGAGCGCGCCTCAGGCCGAATTTGGGGAGGGGAGCGCCTAAGGCGAAATTTGGAGGAGTACGAGTATTAGTCGGTAAGGGAGAGATCCTGAACGTACTTTAGGGGAGAGGAAGTGAAAACAAGGAAAAGGGATTAAAAATAAAATGATAATCTGATTTTTGATTCGAGAGTGTAAGATCGACACCTATCGGATAGGACTAGATATTACACTTTATCTCAAGGCAAAAATGCCGAGAACAGATACTACACTTTGATCTTAGCCAAAAGACCAAGTAAAGATCCGAAATTAAAATTCTGAGGTTTTACTGGGGTATTTATAACCAAACTACACCTGAACAGCGGTCTATCTACTAGACACTGTTCAAATGACATTATTAAATTAATAACTAATAATAACTATGATTTTCTTTGAACAAACATTGTATAATACTATTTAACAAATTCTTATATAACTTTTGAATATCAAGAATTAATTTTAGACTCCCCTAGGCCGTTTTTCTCTAATTCAACATAGCTTTCATACGCCATTACCGATAATGACATTAATTCACTTCTTTTGGCTAAGATCAAAGTGTAGTATCTGTTTCGATGGATACTGCACCCCATAGACTGGTATCGTCTTGGCCTTCGGGGCTTCATTCCGTCGGTCTATGGGTTTTAGGAGGTCAAATTCGATAGTAAATTCGAAATAATCTAATGTATTTATGTACTAATCCGATAAAAATGCAAACACTGTAAACATCCCATAATCCCTTGCCGGATGTCCCCGGTCTTGCCCTAAATTGTGTCCGGTTGTATCAGATCATCCAATAACTTCTGTCCGGATGCATCAATAACAACATAGGAATCCTACGTTAAGAGTGTGTAGTGAAACAAGGGTTGCTCAATCACATCCGCACCTGTCCCATAATCCCTTGCCGGATGTACCCGGTCTTGCTCTAAATTGTGTCCGGTTATATCATGACGTCAGAGAGTGGCAGATAATTTGAAAAATAATGCAAAGTGGCGGGAAGAATAGACGCTAATATTCCTCCCCCCTCCCTTCCGTTATCATGATAGGCATTACCTCCTCCTTTCATGTCAAATTGGGGGGGGGGGGGTGACGGCATTCGCCGGTGTGAGTCCCTCAGGCCAAATTTGGGGAGGGGGAGTGTCGGCATTCGCCGGCGCTCACACCTTTTTGAGAGGGTGGAGATAGTGTAGTATCTGTTGCGAGGAGAGAGTGTCAGCATTCGCCGGTGTGAGCGCCTCAGGCCAAATCTTTTCTTGGGGGGGGGGATATTAAGCAAATCTATAATAAAGACCAATGTGCATTTTTTTGTATCTATAATAAAGGCCAATGTGCATTTATTTGTATCTATAATAAAGGCCAATGTGCATTTATTTGTATCTATAATAAAGACCAATGTGCATTTATTTGTATCTATAATAAAGGCCAATGTGCATTTACCTGTATCTATAATAAAGGCCAATGTGCATTTATCTGCATCTATAATAAAGACCAATGTGCATTTATTTGTATCTATAATAAAGACCAATGTGCATTTATTTGTATCTATAATAAAGACCAATGTGTATTTATTTGTATCTATAATAAAGGCCAATGTGCATTTACCTGTATCTATATAATATTGTAATTTAATTACGTAATACCTCAAGTTCATAAACCAATTAATGTTTTGTAATGAAATTTATTATTTAGAAGATAGCTAAGGAAGTGCGTTTACTCACGTTTAAAAACACAATTATGGTGTTTAAAACAAGGTTAGAGAATATATACATAACATATAAAAGTGTATTCTTATGTAAAATTCACAAGGTAGGATGATGAGAGTATTCCCGAATCTATTAACCCAGCCCTTAGGGGTCCATGGGGAATATTTCATCGGGGGGGGGGGGGCTTTTCATTTATTGTTCATTATATTTTATAGTAATTTGAAATTGCTGAGTCATATTGTAATTTCATTACGTAATACCTCAAGTTCATAAACCAATTAATGTTTTTTAATGAA
Organism: Sepiola atlantica; assembly: GCA_963556195.1. NCBI lineage: Eukaryota > Metazoa > Mollusca > Cephalopoda > Sepiida > Sepiolidae > Sepiola > Sepiola atlantica. The sequence goes on from OY744529.1 coordinate 31,862,018, forward strand.
ATTTATTTTTTAGAGGATAGCTAAGGAAATGCGTTAACTCACGTTTAAAAACACAATTAAGGTGTTTAAAACAAGGTTAGAGAATATATACATAACATATAAAAGTGTATTCTTATGTAAAATTCACAGAGTAAGATGATGAGAGTATTCCCGAATCTATTAACCCAGCCCTTACGGGTCCATGGGGAATATTTCATCGTGGGGGGGGGGGCTTTTCAGTTATTTTTCATTATATTTTATAGTAATTTGAAATTGCTGAGTCATATTGTAATTTAATTACGTAATACCTCAAGTTCATAAACCAATTAATGTTTTTTAATGAAATTTATTTTTTTGAGGATAGCTAAGGAAGTGCGTTAACTCACGTTTAAAAACACAATTAAATTTTAGGGGTCAGGATAAATTTTTTAGGGGTCAGGCCAAATTTTTTTTTTTTTGCACTTAAAATATTTCTCAGGGTTGTGGGACACAGAAAAAAAAGTTAGGGGGGCTGGAGAGATTAGGGGGTCGGGGACAATTTTAGGGGTCAGGCCAAATTTTTTAGGGGTCGGGCAAAATTTTTTTTTTTTAACTTAAAATATTTCTCAGGGTTGTGGGAGAATCAAAAAAAGTTCGGGGTGGGGGCTGGAAGGATTAGGGGGTCGTGGAAAATTTTAGGGGTCAGGCCGAACTTTATAGGGGTCAGGCAAAATTTTTGTTTTTTTTTGTTTTTGAACTCAAAATATTTCTCATGTTTGGGAGAGTTAAAGAAATTGAGGGGGGCTGGAGAGATTAGGGGAGGGGGGGTCGGAGAAATTTTCAGGGGCCAGGACAAACTTTTAAGTGGTCGGGCCAAATTTTTTTATTTTTTGAACTAAAAATATTACTCAGGGTTGGGCGAGAGTAAAAACAAGTGTTGGGGGGGTGGCCTGGAGAGATTGGGGGGGTCGGGGAAATTTTTAGTGGTCAGGACACACTTTTTATAGGTCCGGCCAATTTTTTTTTGTTTTTTTATTTTTTTAACTAAAAATACTTCTCAGGGTTGGGAGAGAATAAAAAAAAAGTTGGGTGGGGGGGGGGGGTTCTGGAGAGATTGGGGGCTCCGGGAAATGTTTAGAGGTCAAGAAAAACTTTTTAGGGGTCGGGCCAAATTTTTTTATTTTTTTATTTTTGGAACTAAAAATATTACTCAGGGTTGGGCGAGAGTAAAAAAAAGTTGGGGGGCCTGGAGAGATTGGGGGGTCGTGGAAATTTTTAGCGGCGATATAAACGTATTTACCATTCGCACCGGGGTGGCGATAGGTACCTATTTAGCATTCGCACCACGGCGGCAATAGGTACGTATTTAGCATTCAGCGGTGGCGATAGGAACATATATTGCATGTGCACATGGGATGCCATAAGTACGAATATAGCATGCGCACCGGGAGTGTAAAAAAAAATGGGGGGGCAACATTTTTTCCTTTTTCTTTTATCTTTTTCATTGAAAATATTTATATGTATGGGGCAGGATGAAAAAAAAAATTTTCGGGGCGGGGGGCTAAAAAAATTTGTTTTTCTTTTTTTAAACTAAAAATATTTCTATGTATGGGGGGAACATAAAATTTTTGGGGCGGGTCAAAAGATTTTCTTTTCTTTTTTATTTCTTTTAAATTAAAAATATTTCTAAGTATGTGGGAGGATGGAAAGAAAATTTTCGTGGGGGGAGGCAAACAAATTTCTTTTTTTCTGTTTTTAACTAAAATTATTTATATTTATGATACTGACAATACATGAATGAACACTATTTTGTTTTTCTAACACGACAGGGGTGCACTAATATGAGTTCTTACGTATGCGAACTGGGCTGGAGATAGGTACATATATAGTATGTGCACCCTTGCAGAGATAGGTAATTATGTAGTATGCACACTAGAGCCGCGATAGGTACGAATAAATTATGTGCACCGGGGCGGCGATAGGTTTATATATAGTATGTGCACTGGGGTGGCATAGGTACGTATATAGTAGTGCATAGTGGTCGCGATAGCTAAGTATTTAGCATTCGCCCTGGGGTTCCGATAGGTACGTATTCAGCATTCGCATGTGGGCGGCGATATGTACATATTTAGTATTCGCACTGGGGAAGTAATAGGTACATATGGTGTATGCACACCGGGGCGGCAATATGTACATATTTAGCATTCACCCCTGGGCGGAGATAGGTACTTATTTAGCATTCAGCGGTGGCGATAGGTACGTATATAGCATGTGCACATGGGCGGCAATAAGTACGTATATAGTATGCGCACCGGTGCGGTGATAGGTATGTATTTAGCATGTGCACTGGGGCAGCTATCGGTTCATATATAGCACGTGCACCGGGGCGGCGATAGGTACGTATATAGCACGCACACCAGAGAGACGAAAGGTACGTATTTAAAATTCACACCGGGGCAGCGATAGGTACGTATTTAGCATTCACACCGGGGCGGCGATAGTTATGTATTTAGCATTCACACCGGGGCGGTGATAGGTATGTATTTAGCATTAACACCGGGCCGGCGATAGGTACGTATTTAGCATTCACACCGGGGCGGTGATAGGTATGTATTTAGCATTCACACCGGGCGGTGATAGGTATGTATTTAGCATTCGAACCACGGTGGCGATATGTACGTATTTAGCTTCCGCACCAGGGCGGCGATAGGTACGTATTTAGAATTCACACCGGGGCGGCGATAGGTACGTATTTAGCATTCACACCGGGGCAGCGATAGGTATGTATTTAGCATTCACACCGGGGCGGCGATAGGTATGTATTTAGCATTCACACCGGGGCGGCGATAGGTACGTATTTAGCATTCACACCTGGGCGGCGATAGGTATGTATTTAGCATTCACACCGGGGCGGTGATAGGTATGTATTTAGCATTGGCACCAGGGTGGCGATATGTACGTATTTAGCTTCCGCACCGGGGCGGCGATAGGTACGTATTTAGAATTCACACCGGGGCGGCGATAGGTACGTATTTAGAATTCACACCGGGGCGGCGATAGGTACGTATTTAGAATTCACACCGGGGCGGCGATAGGTACGTATTTAGCATTCGCACCGGGGCAGCGATATGTACCTATTTAGCTTCCACACCAGGGCGGCGATAGGTACGTATTTAGCATTCACACCGGGGCGGCGATAGGTATGTATTTAGCATTCACACCGGGGCGGTGATAGGTATGTATTTAGCATTCGCACCAGGGTGGCGATATGTACGTATTTAGCTTCCGCACCGGGGCGGCGATAGGTACGTATTTAGAATTCACACCGGGGCGGCGATAGGTACGTATTTAGAATTCACACCGGGGCGGCGATAGGTACGTATTTAGCATTCGCACCGGGGCAGCGATATGTACCTATTTAGCTTCCACACCGGGGCGGCGATAGGTACGTATTCAGAATTTAGGGGTGGCGATAGCTACGTATATAGCATGTACACATGGGCAGCAATAAGTACGTACATAGCATGCGGTCTGCGGCGGCGATCAGTACATATATAGCACGCGCACCGGGGCGGCGATAGGTACGTATATAGCACGCGCACCGGGGCGGCGAGAGGTACATATATAGCACATGCACCGGAACGGCGAAAGGTATGTATTTCGCATTCGCACCGGGGCGGCTATAGGTACGTATTTAGCATTCGTACTGGGCCGGCGATAATTTTAAATAGTATCTGCACTTGGGCGGCGATAGGTACGTATATAGTATGTGCACTGGGGCGGCGATAGGTACGTGTATAGTATGCGCACCGGGGTGATGATAGATACGTTTATAGTATCAACACCGGGGCGGAGATAAGTACCTATATAGAAGGGGTCAGATAGAGGTGTTACTTTTTATAGAAATATGTCATACTATTGCCCTGGGCAACGTAGGAGAAATGGTGGGGAAGAAACAGCTTTCGCAAAATGCAAAATTAGAAAGTAGCAGTGAAATGGAGCGACCAGGGAAAAGAAAGGTAGAAAGATAAACAGACGGCTATAGAGAAAGGGGGAGGGGAGAAATAGAAGTTTGTATATAAAGATGTTACACACACGATTTTTCTTCAATTATATGTTTTTATGACCCCGAGCAACGCCGGGTAGCCCCGCTAGTCTATTATATAAAGGGCAGTTGTCTGTATGTCTGTCTGTTTGTTTGTTTGTATGTCCAGATACTCCTCAAAAACTACGCGGCGACATGTCAAAAAGTTGATATCTTTAGCACCGTACATATCCTGGAATCATAATATCTAAAAATCACGACAAACGATTCACTCGCTGACAGTCAACCGGACCACTTTCCGACAAAAGGTAGCAGTTTTTTCGTATTTTTCACGAAATTTCAACGTTAATATGTAGTAAATTCGAAATAATCTAATGTATTTATGTACTAATCCGATAAAAATGCCGAGTCACTGTAAACATCCCATAATCCCTTGCCGGATGTACCCGGTCTTGCCCTAAATTGTGTCCGGTTGTATCAGATCATCCAATAACTTCTGTCCGATTGCATCAATAACAACATAGGAATCCTACGTTAAGAGTGTGTAGTGAAACAAGGGTTGCTCAATCACATCCGCACCTATCCCATAATCCCTTGCCGGATGTACCCGGTCTTGACCTAAATTGTGTCCGGTTATATCAGGTCATCATGACGTCAGAGAGTGGCAGTTTTCCTTTCTGTCATTTTTCCCTCTCACACTTTCTTTCTTAATTATTAATAGACGCTAACATTCCCCCCCCCCACCCCCCCCCGCCTTCCCTGTGGCCGTTCTGTTATCATGATAGGAATTACCTCCTCCTTTCAGGCCAGACTGGGGGGGGGGGTTACGGTATTCGCCGGTGTGAGCATTACCTCCTCCTTTTTTGAGAGTGTTGAGGTAGGGTCGTATCGGTTCCGTTGTCATGATGCCCTCATCCCATGCATTATCTCCTCCTTTTTTGAGAAGTGTTGAGGTAGGGTCGTATCGGTTCCGTTGTCATGATGCACTATTCCCATGCATTATCTCCTCCTTTTTTGCATTACCTCCTCCTTTTTTGAGAAGTGTTGAGGTAGGGTAGTATCGGTTCCGTTGTCATGATGCACCACATGCATTATCTCCTCCTTTTTTGAGAAGTGTAGAGGTAGGGTCGTATCGGTTCCGTTGTCAGGGGGGCATTCGGCGGTGGAAGGGAGGGTCGGCAAATCTGCGGAGGAGGAGTGTCGGCGGTGGGGCGCCTCAGGTCAAATCTGGGGAGGGGGAATGTCAGCAGTCGGCGGTGGGGCATCTCAGGCCGAATTTAGGGAGGGGGGAATGTCGCCATTCGCCAGTATGAGCGCCTCAGGCGAAATTCGGGGAGAGTGTCGCCATTCGCCAGTATGAGCGCCTCAGGCGAAATTCGGGGAGAGTGTCGCCTCATGCCGAATTTTTATTTTGGGGGGGGGGGGTACGGCATTCGCCAGTTTGAGCCTCATGCCGAATTTGGGAGGGGGGTACGGCATTCGCCAGTATGAGCGCCTCATGCCGAATTTGGGAGGGGGTACGGCATTCGCCAGTATGAGCGCCGTTATTTATCTACCTCCCACAAGGTAAGATGTGACACAAGGTCGGGAAAGTGGGATTAGATAAGCCAGCGCTCGAGAGGTGAGTACTCTGGCTTTTTAAATAGTTTTGGGGGAGTTCCGGTATTCGCCGGTGTGGAGGAGTACCAGTATTAGTTGGTAATAGAGAGATCTCGACCGTGGGCGCGTATCAGCCCGTACTTTAGGGGAGAGGAAGTGAACAAAAGGAAAAGGGATTAAAAAATAAAATGATAATCTGATTTTTGATTCGAGAGTGTAAGATCGACACCTATCGGATAGGACTAGATAATACACTTGATCTCAAGGCAAAAATGCCGAGAACAGATACTACACTTTGATCTTAGCCAAAAGGCCATCGAAGCGGAAGAAATTACAAGGTATTTACTCCTCCCCAGGAGTTAGGCACAAGGCCAGTTTTATCCTACTCCCACAAGTAAGATGTGACCACAGATTGGGTCGAGAAAGTGGGGTTAAAAGCCAGCGCTCGAGAGGTGAGCACTCTGGCCATTTAAAAATTGCCTGGGCAGCCCCGTCGGCATTCCCCGGTAGGGGCGCCTCAGACAGTAAGCAATAAACTTACTCCTCCCCAAAGAGGGGAGGCGAAGCCTGGGAGGGTGGACCTCCTAGAACTGCACAGGACAATCCCATAGACCGGCGTAAATCAAGCCCCGGAGGCCAAGACAATACCAGTCTATGGGAACAGATACTACACTTTGATCTTAGCCAAAAGACCAAGGAAGCATAACCAATCTACACCTGAACAGCGGTCTATCCACTAGACACTGTTTAAATTACATTATTAAATTAACAAGTATTAATAACTATGATTTTCTTTCAACAAACATTGTATAATACTATTTAACAAATTCTTATATAACTTTTGAATATCAAGAATGAATTTTAGACTCCCCTAGGCCGTTTTTCTCTAATTCAACATAGCTTTCATACGCCATTACCGAAAATGACATTAATTCACTTCTTTTAGCTAACATCAAAGTGTATCTGTTTCGATGGATACTGCACCCCATAGACTGGTATCGTCTTGGCCTTCGGGGCTTCATTCCGTCGGTCTATGGGTTTGTCCTGTGCAGTTCTAGAAGGTCCACACTCCCAGGCTTTGCCTCCCCTCTTTGGGGAGGAGTAAGTTTATTGCTAGAGGCGCCCTATCATCTCAGAACCAGAAAAAAAAAATTGCCTCTTCGGGGGTCGACTGAGCACTTTTCTCCAATGGGGGGTTGCCTTTTTCCTCGATTTTCAACGTTGTTTAGTACTAATTTGAGAAAAAACAATGCTATCGTGTATAATTTTAGAAATATGCAAAGTCACGCTTTTAACAGGAAATGACGTCAGAGGAAAAGAGTGTAGGGAAGAAAATCCCTCACACTAAAACTCTTCTTTCCCTCTCACTCCCACCCTTTCTACCTTCCCTTCCTCCCCTACGCCCGTTCTATTGTTATGATACCACCCTCCTAGGCATTACCTCCTCCTTTTTGAGAGTTGTGGAGATAGTGCGGCGGTGTGACTGCTTCAGGTCAAATTAAGGGGGGGGGGGTCGGCATTCGCCAAATTTGGGGAAGCGGCGCGTCAGGCGAAATTTGGAGAGGGGGGAGTGTCGGAAAAAAAAATTGACTCTTCGGGGGGGGGGGGGGCTTTTTCCATCACTTTTCGACGTTGTTTAGTACTAATTTGAGAAAAAAACAATGCTATCATCGTCACGCTTTTAACAGGAAATGACGTCAGAGGAAATCGCTAACGGAACTTTTTTGAACATGAGTTTATAGTTAAGCAAGGGTTGCTTAACTACTAACGGCATTTTTTGAAACATGCGTTTATAGTGACGCAAGTGTTGTTTAATCAATAACGGCACTTTTTTGAACATGAGTTTATAGTGAAGCAAGAGTTGCTTATACTAACCGCATTTCTTCTGTTGACATGATACCATCCTCCCAGGTATTACCTCCTCCTTTTTGAGAGGTGTGAAGTTAGTGTATTATCAGTAAAACTAAAGTAATAAATAATTATGCACCACCATTGTTTTCACTAATATTTGTATACATATTAAATAACGTCTAAATAAGTAAAGTAAGAAGAGAAAAATTATGCTCCGCCATTGTTTTCACTAATATTTGTATACATGTTAAATAACGTCTAAATAAGTAAAGTAAGAAGAGAAAAATTATGCTCCGCCATTGTTTTCACTAATATTTGTATACATATTAAATAACGTCTAAATAAGTAAAGTAAGAAGAGAAAAATTATGCTCCGCCATTGTTTTCACTAATATTTGTATACATATTAAATAACGTCTAAATAAATAAAGTAAGAAGAGAAATAATTATGCACCGCCATTGTTTTCACTTATATTTGTATACATGTTAAATAACGTCTCAATCAGTAAAATTAAAGGAAAAACTAATTATGCTCCGCCATTGTTTTCACTTATATTTGTATACATGTAAAATAACGTCTCAATATATAAAGTAAGAAGAGAAATAATTATGCTCCACCGCTGTTTTCACTAATATTTGTATACATACTAAATAACGTCTCAATAAGTAAAGTAAGAAGAGAAATAATTATGCTCCGCCATTGTTTTCACTAATATTTGTATACATGTTAAATAACGTCTCAATAAGTAAAGTAAGAAGACAAATAATTATGCCGCACCATTGTTTTCATTAATATTTGTATACATGTTAAATAACGTCTCAATAAGTAAAGTAAGAAGACAAATAATTATGCTCCACCGCTGTTTTCACTAATATTTGTATACATATTACATAACGTCTCAATAAGTAAAGTAAGAAGAGAAATAATTACGCTCCGCCATTGTTTTCACTAATATTTGTATACATATTATTAACGTCTCAATAAGTAAAGTAAGAAGAGAAATAATTATGCTCCGCCGCTGTTTTCACTAATATTTGTATACATATTAAATAACGTCTCAATAAGTAAAGTAAGAAGAAAAATAATTATGCTCCTCCATTGTTTTCACTAATATTTGTATACATATTAAATAACGTTTCAATAAGTAAAGTACAAAGGGAAATACTTATGCTCCACCGCTGTTTTCACTAATATTTGTATACATATTACATAACGTCTCAATAAGTAAAGTAAGAAGAAAAATAATTATTCTCCGCCATTGTTTTCAATAATATTTGTATACATATTAAATAACGTTTCAATAAGTAAAGTAAAGAGGAAAAATAATTATGCACCGCCATTGTTTTCACTAATATGTGTATACATATTAAATAACGTCTGAATAAGTAAAGTAAAAAGAGAAATAATTATGCTCCGCCATTGTTTTCACTAATATTTGTATACATGTTAAATAACATTTTTTTGTTTTGAACTCAAAATATTTCTCAGGGTTGGGGAAGAGTGAACAATTAGGGGGCTGGAGAGATTTAGGGGTCGGGGAAAATTTTAGAAGTCAGGACGAACTTTTTAGGGGTCAGGCCAATTTTTTTTCTTTATTTAAATTTTGAACTCAAAATATTTCTCAGGGTTGGGGGAGAGTGAAAAATTAGGGGGCTGGAGAGATTTAGGGGTCGGGGAAAATTTTAGGGGTCAGGACGAACTTTTTAGGGGTCAGGCCAAATTTTTTTGTTTTTTTTTGTTTTGAAGTCAAAATATTTCTCATCGTTGGGGGAGAGTGAAAAATTAGGGGGCTGGGGAGATTTAGGGGTCGGGGAAAATTTTAGGGGTCAGGACGAACTTTTTAGGGCTCAGGCCAAATTTTTTTCTTTTTTTTGGTTTTGAACTGAAAATATTTCTCAGGGTTGGGTGAGAGTGAAAAATTAGGGGGCTGGAGAGATTTAGGGGTCGGGGAAAATTTTAGGGGTCAGGACGAACTTTTTAGGGGTCAGGCCAAATTTTTTTTTTTTTTTTTGTTTTGAACTGAAAATATTTCTCAGGGTTGGGGGAGAGTGAAAAATAAGGGGGCCGGAGAGATTTAGGGATCGGGGAAAATTTTAGGGGTCAGGACGAACTTTTTAGGGGTCAGGCCAAATTTTTTTGTTTTTTTTTGGTTTTGAACTCAAAATATTTCTCAGGGTTGGGGGAGAGTGAAAAATTAGGGGGCTGGAGAGATTCAGGGGTCGGGGAAAATTTTAGGGGTCAGGCGGGACTTTTTAGGGGTCAGGCAAAATTTTTTTGTTTTTTTTTTGTTTTGAAGTGAGAATATTTCTCATGGTTGGGGGAGAGTGAAAAATTAGGTGCTGGAGAGATTTAGGTGTCGGGGAAAATTTTAGGGGTCAGGCCAAATTTTTTAGGGGTCCGCCCAAATTTAGGGGCGGCGATATGTACGTATTTAGCTTCTACAAAGGGGCGGCGATAGGTACTTATTTAGCATTCAGCGGTGGTGATAGGTACTTATATAGCATGTGCACATGGGTGGTAATAAGTATTATATAGTATGCGCACCGGGGCAGTGATAGGTATGTATTTAGCATGCGCACTGAGGCAGCGATCGGTTCATATATAGCACGCGCACCAAGGCGGCGATAGGTACGTATATATCACGCGCACAGCGGCGGCGAAAGGTACATATTTAAAATTCACACCGGGGCGGCGAAAGGTACATATTTAAAATTCACACCGGGGCGGCGATAGGTACGTATTTAGCATTCACACCGGGGCGGCGATAGGTATGTATTTAGCATTGACACCGGGGCAGCGATAGGTATTTATTTAGCATTCGCACCGGGGTGGCGATATGTACGTATTTAGCTTCCGCACCGGGGCGGCGATAGGTACGTATTTAGAATTCACACCGGGGCGGCGATAGGTACGTATTTAGAATTCACACCGGGGCGACGATAGGTACGTATTTAGAATTCACACCGGGGCGGCGATAGGTATGTATTTAGCATTCGCACCGGGGCGGCGATATGTACGTATTTAGCTTCCACACCAGGGCGGCGATAGGTACGTATTCAGAATTCAGGGGTGGTGATAGCTACGTATATAGCATGTACACATGGGCAGCAATAAGTATGTACATAGCATGCGCTCTGCGGCGGCGATCAGTACATATATAGCACGCGCACCGGGGCGGCGAAAGGTATGTATTTCGCATTCGCACTGTGGTGGTGATAGGTACGTATTTAGCATTCGCACCGGGGCGGCTATAGGTATGTATTTAGCATTCGCACCAGGGCGGCTATATGTACATATTTAGCATTCGCAGTGGGCCGGCGATAGGTACGTATTTAGCATTCACACCAAAGCGGCAATATGTACATATTAATTATTGGCACTAGGGCAGCGATAGGTACTTATGTAGCATGCACACCGGGGCGCAATTGGTATGTCTTTAGTATTCGCACTAGGGCAGCGATAGGTACTTATGTAACATGCACACTGGGGCGCAATAGGTATGTATTTAGCATTCTCACTGGGCCAACGATGGGTACTATTTAGCATTTGCAACGGGGCGGCGATAGGTACTCAAATAGTATCTGCACCGGGGCGGCGATAGGTACGTATATAGTATGTGCACTGAGCGGCGATAGGTACGTATATAGTATGCGCACCGGGGTGATGATAGATACGTATATAGTATGAACACCGGGGTGGAGATAAGTACCTATATAGAAGGCGCAGATAGAGGTGTTACTTTTTATAGAAATATGTCATACTATTACCCTGGGCAATAGGAGAAATGGTGGGGAAGAAACAGCTTTTGCAAAAGGCAAAATTAGAAAGTAGCGGCGAAATGGGGCGACCAGGGAAGAGAAAGGTAACAGATAAAGAGACGGCTATAGAGAGAGGGGGCGGACATAGAAGTTTGAATATAAAGATGTTACACACACGATCTTTCTTCAAATATATGTTTTTATGACCCCGAGCAACGCCGGGTAGCCCCGCTAGTCTCTTATATAAAGGGCAGTTGTCTGTTTGTATGTTTGTTTGTTTGTATGTCCAGTATCTCCTCAAAAACTACCCGACGACATGTCAAAAAGTTGACATCTACAGGACCGCAAAAATCCCGGATGTAAAATATCTAAAAATCGCGAAAATCGATTCACTCGCTGACAGTCAACCGGACCACTTTCCAACAAAAGGTAGCAGTTTTTTTCGTATTTATCACGAAATTTCAACGTTAATATGTAGTAAATTCGAAATAATCTAATGTATTTATGTACTAATCCGATAAAAATGCAGAGTCATTGTAAACATCCCATAATCCCTTGCCGGATGTACCCGGTCTTGCCCTAAATTGTGTCCGGTTGTATCAGATCATCCAATAACTTCTGTCCGGTTGCATCAATAACAACATAGGAATCCTACGTTAAGAGTGTGTAGTGAAACAAGGGTTGCTCAATCACATCCGCACCTGTCCCATAATCCCTTGCCGGATGTACCCGGTCTTGCCCTAAATTGTGTCCGGTTATATCAGGTCATCATGACGTCAGAGAGTGGCAGTTTTCCTTTCTGTGAATTTTTCCCTCTCACACTTTCTTTCTTAATTATTAATAGACGATAATATTCCCCCCCCCCCCCCTCCCTCCCTGTGGCCGTTCTGTTATCATGATAGGAATTACCTCCTCCTTTCAGGCAAAATTGGGGGGGGGGTACGGTATTCGCCGGTGTGAGCATTACCTCCTCCTTTTTTGAGAAGTGTAGGGGTAGGGTAGTATCGGTTCCGTTGTCATGATGCACTGATCCCATGCATTACCTCCTCCTTTTTTGAGAAGTGTAGATGTAGAATAGTATCGGTTCCGTTATCATGATGTGCTCATCCCATGAATTACCTCCTCCTTTTTTGAGAAGTGTAGGGGTAGGGTCGTATCGGTTCCGTTGTTATAGTGCACTATTCCCATGCATTACCTCCTCCTTTTTTGAGAAGTGTAGAGGTAGGGTCGTATCGGTTCCGTTGTCATGATGCACTATTCCCATGCATTACATCCTCCTTTTTTGAGCAGTGTTGAGGTAGGGTCGTATCGGTTCCGTTGTCATGATGCCCTAATCCCATGCATTATCTCCTCCTTTTTTGAGAAGTGTTGAGGTAGGGTCGTATCGGTTCCGTTGTCATGATGCCCTCATCCCATCCATTATCTCCTCCTTTTTTGAGAAGTGTTGAGGTAGGGTCGTATCGGTTCCGTTGTCATGATGCCCTCATCCCATCCATTATCTACTCCTTTTTTGAACAGTGTTGAAGTGTAAGCGACTCAGGCGAAATCCGGGGAGGGGGAATGTCGGCATTCGTCGGTATGAGCGCCTCAGGCGAAATCTGGGGAGGGGGAATGTCGGCATTCGCCGGTATGAGCGCCTCAGGACTATTTGGCAGATCAGAAGGAGAGAGGATACCTAAGGGATTTCAGTAGTGCTCATGAAGCCTCCTCGATTTTCAAAGTACTCGGCGTTGTCCGGGAGAAAAGTGCTCAATATCCTAGATAGAGCTACTGTAGTGATAGGTTTAGAAAATATTTTAACGCTATCTTGGTCTCCCTTTGGACAATTTTGCAGATGAAAAGGAGGGAGGATACCTAACTGATTTCAGTAGTCCCCAGGAGGCCTCTTTGATTTTCAAAGTACTCGGCGTTGTCCGGGAAAAAAGTGCTCAATGTCCTAGATAGAGCTACTGTAGTGATAGGTTTGGATAATATTTTAACAGCATCTACGCTGAAAAGGATGGGGTAATCGATAAGAGTTATTTCAGTAGTGCTCAGAAGGCCTCTTTGATTTTGAAATACTCGGCGTTGTCCGGGAGAAAAGTGCTCAATATCCTAGATAGAGCTACTGTAGTGATAGGTTTTGAAAATATTTTAACGCCATCTTCGTTTCCCTTTGGACTATTTCGCAGATCAGAAGGAGAGAGGATACCTAAGGAATTTCAGTAGTCCCCAGGAGGCCTCCTTGATTATCAAAGTACTCGGCGTTGTCCGGGAGAAAAGTGCTCAATGTCCTAGATAGAGCTACTGTAGTGATAGGTTTTGGAAAATATTTTAACGCCATCTTCGTTCTCCTTTAGACTATTTCGCAGATCAGAAGGAGAGAGGATACCTAAGGGATTTCATGGGTGTTCATGAAGCCTTTTCGATTTTCAAAGTACTCGGCGTTGTCCGGGAGAAAAGTGCTCAATGTCCTAGATTAAGCTACTGTAGTGATAGGTTTGGAAAATATTTTAACGCCATCTTCGTTCCCCTTTGGACTATTTCGCAGATCAGAAGGAGAGAGGATACCTGAGAGATTTCATGGGTGTTCATGAAGCCTCCTCGATTTTCAAAGTACTCGGCGTTGTCCGGGAGAAAAGTGCTCAATATCCTAGATAGAGCTATTGTAGTGATAGGTTTAGAAAATATTTTAACGCCATCTTCGTCTCCCTTTGGACAATTTTGCAGATGAAAAGAAAGGAAGGATACCTAACTGATTTCAGTAGTCCCCAGGAGGCCTCTTTTATTTTCAAAGTACTCGGCGTTGTCCGGGAAAAAAGTGCTCAATGTCCTAGATAGAGCTACTGTAATAATAGGTTTGGATAATATTTTAACAGCATCTACGCTGAAAAGGATGGGGTAATCGATAAGAGTTATTTCAGTAGTGCTCAGGACGCCTCTTTGATTTTGAAATACTCGGCGTTGCTCGGGAGAAAAGTGCTCAATATCCTAGATAGAGCTACTGTAGTGATAGGTTTGGAAAATATTTTAACGCCGTCTTCGTTACCCTTTGGACTATTTCGCAGATCAGAAAGAGAGAGGATACCTAAGTCATTTCAGTAGTCCCCAGGAAGCCTCCTTGATTATCAAAGTACTCGGCGTTGTCCGGGAGAAAAGTGCTCAATGTCCTAGATAGAGCTACTGTAGTGATAGATTTGGAAAATATTTTAACGCCATCTTCGTTCCCCTTTCGACTATTTCGCAGATCAGAAGGAGAGAGGATACCTAAGTAATTTCAGTAGTCCCCAGGAGGCCTCCTTGATAATCAAAGTACTCGGCGTTGTCCGGGAGAAAAGTGCTCAATGTCCTAGATAGAGCTACTGTAGTGATAGGTTTGGATAATATTTTAACAGCATCTACGCTGAAAAGGATGGGGTAATCGATAAGAGTTATTTCAGTAGTGCTCAGGAGGCCTCTTTGATTTTGAAATACTCGGCGTTGTCCGGGAGAAAAGTGCTCAATATCCTAGATAGAGCTACTGTAGTGATAGGTTTGGAAAATATTTTAACGCCGTCTTCATTACCCTTTGGACTATTTCGCAGATCAGAAGGAGAGAGGATACTTAAGTCATGTCAGTAGTCCCCAGGAAGCCTCCTTGATTATCAAAGTACTCGGCGTTGTCCGGGAGAAAAGTGCTCACTGTCCTAGATAGAACTACTGTAGTGAAAGATTTTGGAAAATATTTTAACGCCATCTTCGTTCCCCTTTGGACTATTTCGCAGATCAGAAGGAGAGAGGATACCTAAGTAATTTCAGTAGTGCCCAGGAGGCCTCCTCGATTATCAAAGTACACGGCGTTGTCCGGGAGAAAAGTGCTCAATGTCCTAGATAGAGCTACTGTAGTGATAGATTTGGAAAATATTTTAACGCCATCTTCGTTCCCCTTTCGACTATTTCGCAGATCAGAAGGAGAGAGGATACCTAAGTAATTTCAGTAGTCCCCAGGAGGCCTCCTAGATAATCAAAGTACTCGGCGTTGTCCGGGAGAAAAGTGCTCAATGTCCTAGATAGAGCTACTGTAGTGATAGGTTTTGGAAAATATTTTAACGCCATCTTCGTTCCCCTTTCGACTATTTCGCAGATCAGAAGGAGAGAGGATACCTGAGGCATTTCATGGGTGTTCATGAAGCCTCCTCGAGTTTCAAAGTACTCGGCGTTGTCCGGGAGAAAAGTGCTCAATATCCTAGATAGAGCTACTGTAGTGATTTGTTTGGAAAATATTTTAACGCCAGCATCGTTCACCTTTGGACTATTTCGCAGATCAGAAGGAGAGAGGATACCTAAGTGATTTCAGTAGTCCCCAAGAGGCTTCCTTGATTATCAAAGTTTTCGGCGTTGTCCGGGATAAAAGTGCTCAATGTCTTAGATAGAGCTACTGTAGTGATAGGTTTAGAAAATATTTTAACGCCATCTTCGTTCCCCTTTGGACAATTTTGCAGCTGAAAAGGAGGGAGGATACCTAACTGATTTCAGTAGTCCCCAGGAGGCCTCTTTGATTTTCAAAGTACTCGGCGTAGTCCGGGACAAAAGTGCTCAATGTCCTAGATAGAGCTACTGTAGTGATAGGTTTGGATAATATTTTGACAGTATCTACGCTTAAAAGGATGGGGTAATCGATAAAAGGTGTTTCAGTAGTGCTCAGGAGGACTCTTTGATTTTGAAATACTCGGCGTTGTCCGGGAGAAAAGTGCTCAATATTCTAGATAGAGCTACTGTAGTGATAGGTTTGGAAAATATTTTAACGCCATCTTCGTTCCCCTTTGGACTATTTCGCAGATCAGAAGGAGAGAGGATACCTAAGTAATTTCAGTAGTCCCCAGGAGGCCTCCTTGATAATCAAAGTACTCGGCGTTGTCCGGGAGAAAAGTGCTCAATGTCCTAGATAGAGCTACTGTAGTTATAGGTTTGGAAAATATTTTAACGCCATCTTCGTTCCCCTTTGGACTATTTCGCAGATCAGAAGGAGAGAGGATACCTAAGGGATTTCAGGAGTGCTCATGAAGCCTCCTCGATTTTCAAAGTACTCGGCGTTGTCCGGGAGAAAAGTGCTCAATATCTTAGATAGAGCTACTGTAGTGATAGGTTTAGAAAATATTTTAACGCCATCTTCGTTCCCCTTTGGACAATTTTGCAGATGAAAAAGAGGGAGGATACCTAACTGATTTCAGTAGTCCCCAGGAGGCCTCTTTGATTATCAAAGTACTCGGCGTTGTCCGGGAGAAAAGTGCTCAATGTCCTAGATAGAGCTACTGTAGTGATAGGTTTTGGAAAATATTTTAACGCCATCTTCGTTCCCCTTTGGACTATTTCGCAGATCAGAAGGAGAGAGGATACCTAAGGGATTTCATGGGTGTTCATGAAGCCTCCTCGATTTTCAAAGTACTCGGCGTTGTCTGGGAGAAAAGTGCTCAATATCCTAGATAGAGCTACTGTAGTGATAGGTTTGGAAAATATTTTAACGCCGTCTTCGTTACCTTTGGACTATTTCGCAGATCAGAAAGAGAGAGGATACCTAAGTCATTTCAGTAGTCCCCAGGAAGCCTCCTTGATTATCAAAGTACTCGGCGTTGTCCGGGAGAAAAGTGCTCACTGTCCTAGATAGAACTACTGTAGTGATAGGTTTTGGAAAATATTTTAACGCCATTTTCTGTTACCCTTTGGACTATTTCGCAGATCAGAAGGAGAGAGGATACCTAAGTGATTTCAGTAGTTCCCAGGAGGCCTCCTTGATTATCAAAGTACTCGGCGTTGTCCGGGAGAAAAGTGCTCAATGTCCTAGATCAAGCTACTGTAGTGATAGATTTGGAAAATATTTTAACGCCATCTTCGTTCCCCTTTCGACTATTTCGCAGATCAGAAGGAGAGAGGATACCTAAGTAATTTCAGTAGTCCCCAGGAGGCCTCCTTGATAATCAAAGTACTCGGCGTTGTCCGGGAGAAAAGTGCTCAATGTCCTAGATAGAGCTACTGTAGTGATAGGTTTGGAAAATATTTTAACGCCATCTTCGTTACCCTTTGGACTATTTCGCAGATCAGAAGGAGAGAGGATACCTAAGGGATTTCAGGAGTGCTCATGAAGCCTCCTCGATTTTCAAAGTACTCGGCGTTGTCCGGGAGAAAAGTGCTCAATATCCTAGATAGAGCTACTGTAGTGATAGGTTTAGAAAATATTTTAACGCCATCTCTGTTTCCCTTTGGACAATTTTCTAGCTGAAAAAGAAGGGAGAATACCTAACTGATTTCAGTAGTCCCCAGGAGGCCTCTTTGATTTTCAAAGTACTCGGCGTTGTCCGGGAAAAAAGTGCTCAATGTCCTATATAGAGCTACTGTAGTGATAGGTTTGGATAATATTTTAACAGCATCTACGCTGAAAAGGATGGGGTAATCGATAAGAGTTATTTCAGTAGTGCTCAGGAGGCCTCTTTGATTTTGAAATACTCGGCGTTGTCCGGGAGAAAAGTGCTCAATATCCTAGATAGAGCTACTGTAGTGATAGATTTGGAAAATATTTTAACGCCATCTTCGTTCCCCTTTCGACTATTTCGCAGATCAGAAGGAGAGAGGATACCTAAGTAATTTCAGTAGTCCCCAGGAGGCTTCCTTGATTATCAAAGTACTCGGCGTTGTCCGGGAGAAAAGTGCTCAATGTCCTAGATAGAGCTACTGTAGTGATAGGTTTGGAAAATATTTTAACGCCATCTTCGTTTCCCTTTGGACTATTTCGCAGATCAGAAGGAGAGAGGATACCTAAGGGATTTCAGGAGTGCTCATAAAGCCTCCTCGATTTTCAAAGTACTCGGCGTTGTCCGGGAGAAAAGTGCTCAATATCCTAGATAGAGTTACTGTAGTGATAGGTTTAGAAAATATTTTAACGCCATCTCTGTTTCTCTTTGGACAATTTTGCAGCTGAAAAGGAGGGAGGATACCTAACTGATTTCAGTAGTCCCCAGGAGGCCTCTTTGATTTTCAAAGTACTCGGCGTTGTCCGGGAAAAAGTGCTCAATGTCCTAGATAGAGCTACTGTAGTGATAGGTTTGGATAATATTTTAACAGCATCTACGCTGAAAAGGATGGGGTAATCGATAAGAGTTATTTCAGTAGTGCTCAGGAGGCTACTTGTATTTTGAAATACTCGGCGTTGTCCGGGAGAAAAGTGCTCAATATCCTAGATAGAGCTACTGTAGTGATAGGTTTTGAAAATATTTTAACGCCATCTTCGTTTCCCTTTGGACTATTTCGCAGATCAGAAGGAGAGAGGATACCTAAGGGATTTCAGTAGTCCCCAGGAGGCCTCCTTGATTATCAAAGTACTCGGCGTTGTCCGGGAGAAAAGTGCTCAATGTCCTAGATAGAGCTACTGTAGTGATAGGTTTTGGAAAATATTTAAACGCCATCTTCGTTCTCCTTTGGACTATTTCGCAGATCAGAAGGAGAGAGGATACCTAAGGGATTTCATGGGTGTTCATGAAGCCTTTTCGATTTTCAAAGTACTCGGCGTTGTCCGGAAGAAAAGTGCTCAATATCCTAGATAGAGCTACTGTAGTGATAGGTTTGGAAAATATTTTAACGCCATCTTCGTTCCCCTTTGGACTATTTCGCAGATCAGAAGGAGAGAGGATGCCTAAGTGATATCAGTAGTCCCCAGGAGGCCTCCTCGATTATCAAAGTACTCGGCGTTGTCCGGGAGAAAAGTGCTCAATGTCCTAGATAGAGCTACTGTAGTGATAGGTTTGGAAGATATTTTAACGCCATCTTCGTTCCCCTTTGGACTATTTCGCAGATCAGAAGGAGAGAGGATACCTGAGGGATTTCATAGGGTGTTCATGAAGCCTCCTCGATTTTCAAAGTACTCGGCGTTGTCCGGGAGAAAAGTGCTCAATATCCTAGATAGAGCTACTGTAATGATAGGTTTAGAAAATATTTTAACGCCATCTTCGTCTCCCTTTGGACAATTTTGCAGATGAAAAGGAGGGAGGATACCTAACTGATTTCAGTAGTCCCCAGGAGGCCTCTTTGATTTTCAAAGTACTCGGCGTTGTCCGGGAAAAAAGTGCTCAATGTCCTAGATAGAGCTACTGTAGTGATAAGTTTGGATAATATTTTAACAGCATCTACGCTGAAAAGGATGGGGTAATCGATAAGAGTTATTTCAGTAGTGCTCAGGACGCCTCTTTGATTTTGAAATACTCGGCGTTGTCCGGGAGAAAAGTGCTCAATATCCTAGATAGAGCTACTGTAGTGATAGGTTTGGAAAATATTTTAACGCCGTCTTCGTTACCCTTTGGACTATTTCGCAGATCAGAAAGAGAGAGGATACCTAAGTCATTTCAGTAGTCCCCAGGAAGTCTCCTTGATTATCAAAGTACTCGGCGTTGTCCGGGAGAAAAGTGCTCACTGTCCTAGATAGAACTACTGTAGTGATAGGTTTTGGAAAATATTTTAACGCCATTTTCTGTTACCCTTTGGACTATTTCGCAGATCAGAAGGAGAGAGGATACCTAAGTGATTTCAGTAGTGCCCAGGAGGCCTCCTTGATTATCAAAGTACTCGGCGTTGTCCGGGAGAAAAGTGCTCAATGTCCTAGATCAAGCTACTGTAGTGATAGATTTGGAAAATATTTTAACGCCATCTTCGTTCCCCTTTCGACTATTTCGCAGATCAGAAGGAGAGAGGATACCTAAGTAATTTCAGTAGTCCCCAGGAGGCCTCCTTGATAATCAAAGTACTCGGCGTTGTCCGGGAGAAAAGTGCTCAATGTCCTAGATAGAGCTACTGTAGTGATAGGTTTGGAAAATATTTTAACGCCATCTTCGTTACCCTTTGGACTATTTCGCAGATCAGAAGGAGAGAGGATACCTGAGGCATTTCATGGGTGTTCATGAAGCCTCCTCGATTTTCAAAGTACTCGGCGTTGTCCGGGAGAAAAGTGCTCAATATCCTAGATAGAGCTACTGTAGTGATAGGTTTAGAAAATATTTTAACGCCATCTCTGTTTCCCTTTGGACAATTTTGCAGCTGAAAAAGTAGGGAGGATACCTAACTGATTTCAGTAGTCCCCAGGAGGCCTCTTTGATTTTCAAAGTACTCGGCGTTGTCCGGGAAAAAAGTGCTCAATGTCCTAGATAGAGCTACTGTAGTGATAGGTTTGGATAATATTTTAACAGCATCTACGCTGAAAAGGATGGGGTAATCGATAAGAGTTATTTCAGTAGTGCTCAGGAGGCCTCTTTGATTTTGAAATACTCGGCGTTGTCCGGGAGAAAAGTGCTCAATGTCCTAGATAGAGCTACTGTAGTGATAGATTTGGAAAATATTTTAACGCCATCTTCGTTCCCCTTTCGACTATTTCGCAGATCAGAAGGAGAGAGGATACCTAAGTAATTTCAGTAGTCCCCAGGAGGCCTCCTTGATAATCAAAGTACTCGGCGTTGTCCGGGAGAAAAGTGCTCAATGTCCTAGATAGAGCTACTGTAGTGATAGGTTTGGATAATATTTTAACAGCATCTACGCTGAAAAGGATGGGGTAATCGATAAGAGTTATTTCAGTAGTGCTCAGGAGGCCTCTTTGATTTTGAAATACTCGGCGTTGTCCGGGAGAAAAGTACTCAATATCCTAGATAGAGCTACTGTAGTGATAGGTTTGGAAAATATTTTAACGCCATCTTCGTTTCCCTTTGGACTATTTCGCAGATCAGAAGGAGAGAGGATACCTAAGTGATTTCAGTAGTGCCCAGGAGGCCTCCTTGATTATCAAAGTACTCGGCGTTGTCCGGGAGAAAAGTGCTCAATGTCCTAGATAGAGCTACTGTAGTGATAGATTTGGAAAATATTTTAACGCCATCTTCGTTCCCCATTGGACTATTTCGCAGATCAGAAAGAGAGAGGATACCTGAGGGATTTCATGGGTGTTCATGAAGCCTCCTCGATTTTCAAAGTACTCGGCGTTGTCCGGGAGAAAAGTGCTCAATATCCTAGATAGAGCTATTGTAGTGATAGGTTTAGAAAATATTTTAACGCCATCTTCGTCTCCCTTTGGACAATTTTGCAGATGAAAAGGAGGGAGGATACCTAACTGATTTCAGTAGTCCCCAGGAGGCTTCTTTGATTTTCAAAGTACTCGGCGTTGTCCGGGAAAAAAGTGCTCAATGTCCTAGATAGAGCTACTGTAGTGATAGGTTTGGATAATATTTTAACAGCATCTACGCTGAAAAGGATGGGGTAATTGATAAGAGTTATTTCAGTAGTGCTCAGAACGCCTCTTTGATTTTGAAATACTCGGCGTTGTCCGGGAGAAAAGTGCTCAATATTCTAGATAGAGCTACTGTAGTGATAGGTTTGGAAAATATTTTAACGCCATCTTCGTTACCCTTTGGACTATTTCGCAGATCAGAAAGAGAGAGGATAACTAAGTCATTTCAGTAGTCCGCAGGAAGCCTCCTTGATTATCAAAGTACTCGGCGTTGTCCGGGAGAAAAGTGCTCACTGTCCTAGATAGAACTACTGTAGTGATAGGTTTTAGAAAATATTTTAACGCCATCTTCGTTACCCTTTGGACTATTTCGCAGATCAGAAAGAGGAAGGATACCTAAGGGATTTCATTAGTGCCCAGGAGGCCTCCTTGATTATCAAAGTACTCGGCGTTGTCCGGGAGAAATCTGCTCAATGTCCTAGATAGAGCTACTGTAGTGATAGATTTAGAAAATATTTTAACGCCATCTTCGTTCCCCTTTCGACTATTTCGCAGATCAGAAGGAGAGAGGATACCTAAGTAATTTCAGTAGTCACCAGGAGGCTTCCTTGATTATCAAAGTACTCGGCGTTGTCCGGGAGAAAAGTGCTCAATGTCCTAGATAGAGCTACTGTAGTGATAGGTTTGGAAAATATTTTAACGCCATCTTCGTTCCCCTTTGGACTATTTCGCAGATCAGAAGGAGAGAGGATACCTAAGGGATTTCAGGAGTGCTCATGAAGCCTCCTCGATTTTCAAAGTACTCGGCGTTGTCCGGGAGAAAAGTGCTCAATATCCTAGATAGAGCTACTGTAATGATAGGTTTGGAAAATATTTTAACGCCATCTTCGTTCCCCTTTGGACAATTTTGCAGATGAAAAGGAGGGAGGATACCTAAGTGATTCCAGTAGTCCCCAGGAGGCCTCTTTGATTTTCAAAGTACTCGGCGTTGTCCGGGAAAAAAGTGCTCAATGTCCTAGATAGAGCTACTGTAGTGATAGGTTTGGATAATATTTTAACAGAATCTACGCTGAAAAGGATGGGGAATCGATAAGAGTTATTTCAGTAGTGCTCAGGAGGCCTCTTTGATTTTCAAAGTACTCGGCGTTGTCCGGGAAAAAAAGTGCTCAATGTCCTATATAGAGCTACTGTAGTGATAGGTTTGGATAATATTTTAACGCCATATTCGTTCCCCTTTAGACTATTTCGCTGATCAGTAGGAGAGACGATACCTAAGTGATACCAGTAGTCCTCAGGAATCCTCATTTATTATTAAAGTACTCGGCGTTGTCCGGGAGAAAAGTGCTCAAAGTCCTAGATAGAGCTACTGTAGTGATAGGTTTGGAAAATATTTTAACGCCATCTTTGTTCCCCTTTGGACTATTTCGCAGATCAGAAGGAGAGAGGATACGTAAGTGATTTCACTAGTGCTCATGAGGCCTCCTTGATTTTCAAAGTACTCGGCGTTGTCCGGGAGAAAAGTGCTCAATATCCTATATAGAGCTATGATAAAGACTATCATGAGAGGATTGAAAAGGATGAAGACTTTCATGAGAGGATTGAAAATGATGAAGACTTTCATGAGAGGATTGAAAATGATGAAGACTTTCATGAGAGGATTGAAAATGATGAAGACTATCATGAGGGGATTGAAAATGATGAAGACTATCATAAGGGGATTGAAAATGATGAAGAATGTCATGAGAGGATTGAAAATGATGAAGAATGTCATGAGAGGATTGAAAATGATGAAGAATAGACTGACAGGATTGGAAATGATAGAGAATACCATGAGGGGATTTAAAATGATGAATAATATCATGAGGGGATAGAAAATGATGTAGAATATCATGAGGGGATTGAAAATTATGAAGACTATCATGAGAGGTTTGAAAATGATGAAGACTATCATGAGAGGTTTGAAAATGATGAAGACTATCAGTAGGGAATTGAAAATGATGAAGACTATCATGAGGGGATTGAAAATGATGAAGAATGTCATGAGAGGATTGAAAATGATGAAGAATAGACTGACAGGATTGAAAATGATGAAGAATAGACTGACAGGATTGGAAATGATGAAGAATACCATAAGGGGATTTAAAATGATTAATAATATCATGAGGGGATTGAAAATGATGAAGAATATCATGAGGGGATTTAAAATAATGAAGAATATCATGAGAGGATTGAAAAAATGAAGAATATCATGAGAGGATTGAAAATTATTAAGAATATCATGAGCGGATTGAAAATGATGAGGAATATTACGAGAGGATTGAAAATGAGCAAGAATATTATGAGGGGATTGAAAATGATTAATAGTATGAGGAGATTGAAAATGATGAAGAATATTATGAGGGGATTGAAAATGATTAATAGTATGAGGAGATCGAAAATGATGAATATAACGAGGGGAGTTAAAATGATGAAGGATATCATGAGGGGATTCAAAATATATAGTATGAACACCGGGGCGGTTATAAGTACCTATATACAAGGCGCAGACAGTGGTGGTACTTTTTATAGAAATAAGTCATACTATTGCCCTGTGAAACGTAGGATGAAATGGTGGGGAAGAAACAGCTTTTGCAAAAGGCAAAATTGAAAAGTAGCGACCAGGGTAGAGAAAAGTAGAAAGATAAAAAGACAGCTATAGAGAGAGAAGGAGAGAAATAGAAGTTTTAATATAAAGATGTCACATACGCAATTTTTCTTCAATTATGTTTTTATGACCCCGAGCAACGCCGGGTAGCCCCGCTAGTATATATATATATGTTAATTTGTAACATTCACTTATAACATTAATTGTTTAAATTAATACATTCCGTTGCTTTTGAGCAACTTCTCAAAGAACATTCATATATGTGTGTGTGTGTGTGTGTGTGTGTGTGTGTGTGTTAGTGTGTGTGTGTGTGCGCGTGCGTGCGTAGATGTACATGTGCTTCCCGCGCATAAGTTGGTGTAATCTAACATTCAGGCAGTAGTTAAGTTTAGTTCTCAAGGTTTTTCTGCTTTACGTAAAGCCGTACGGGCGGCCATTTTGTAAAAGATTCCAAATAAAGCAATTTGCCTGATCAAGGGTTAAAATTAAATAAAACATCACTGGTGAAAGCGGCTTGAAGAATTCTTGGAGGCATCGAAGTGAAGAAAGAATTGATTCCACTTCGAATACCTCTTACTCTTAAACTATCGTTTCCTTCAATCTGTTTCGTCCCTACTGGTTTAGAGTTAACCGAAATATTTACACATGGCCGGTTATGTTCGCTTGGTTTTTCTTAGCCTAATATTTCGGGTAGGCACTCCAATGCTTATAACCTCAGGAGTTATCGGTGGATTGCGATAAAAACAAGGAGTTTTTTGTATTTTGTTCTCATTTAAAATGTTACTTGATAAATGATACAATTTACGGAAAACGCCATTTTGTCTGCCTTTAATAGCATTAGAATGGGGGCATAGATTGATATTTATATTTAAGCTCTTTTCTTTTAACAATAGTAAGAAACCTTTCAAAACATCGAATACTATTGCTGGTAGTACCCTTCTCGAGTGTCCAATATTCAAACTCACTTGTGTAATATTTACAGGTTACATGAAATGGAATATATATATATATATATATATATATATATATATATATATATATATATATATATATATATATATATATATATATATATAGTTCACGATTCGTAAAATTTGTAGCTGGCGAAAGTATAGCACTTGTCTTTGGGCTGGACAACCCCACTCACGGCATGCGAATTTTCGGGTCTGAAAACTCCCTCTGTCCACCCAGCAGTAAATGGGTACCTGACTAAAACTCAGGGAAGGTTCTCAAGGCAGCGGAAGGAGAGGGATGGGCTCCGCCTTCCATATGCTGTGCCCTAGACACGGTGATTCTTACAAATCACCGCCGCTACGGCCATGGGCAGTGTGCGATGTCGGTAACGACACTCGTGCGCGTCCAGGCTATGCGACCTTTACCTTATATATATATATATATATATATATATATATATATATATATATAATAGCCCCCTTTACTAGGAGTGGTGCAATTTTATAAACGAGCACTAATATTAATGCTTAAAAGCGATATAAATGAGAATATATATATATATATATATATATATATATATATATATATATATATATATATATATATAGAGAGAGAGAGAGAGAGAGAGAGAGAGAGAGAATACTTCCAAGTCTACTGCAAAGAATGTGAGTTCCCTATACCTGGATAGCAAACTTCTCACACCTTTCAGCATTCTATATCCTCATGAAGCCATTATTACCCCATGCATGGAGTATTGTTATAAAATCGAAGCTGCTGCACCTAACACTAGTCTCCCCCCCCCCTTTGAGAGAGTACAAACACGAGTTTCCAACCTAATAGACCCCGCACTGTCTACCAGATCCAAAGTACTTCCACGGAATGTGCCCTGACCTAATTACTGCACTTGTACAACCTCAACGTTAGTAAACCCGACAGATCAGACGAACAGCAAAATCCTTGTAGATGTGCGCAAATTACGAAAAAGTTTCTACTTTATATCCTCGGACTTTGATCATGCATTATTTCGTCTTCTGACGTTTCATTCTGTAAAGCTTGTTCTAATAATTCAGTAACGAAATGGATTGCAGAGATTTGTTCGTCACTTTGCTCTCCGTATACGCCCTGAAGCCTTATTTGATCTGCATGGGCTAATACAGACACCTTGAGATAAAAAAATACTGATCCTGCACTCTATAAATCTTTCCTACAAACAAACCTCGACACAATCCAGTAATGGATCACATCATGGCTTTGGACAAGTCTTCCACCACCCATGCATTTCAGATGTCAAGCGTCCACATCATCTGAAATCTTGTTAATTCCCTCTCTGTTCGCTCTTTTCGCGACTGCAACAATTCAAATGTAATTGTGAAAAAGCATCTTGCTGCACAACTCCCTACTTAGGATGATCCTAATTAATCTGGTCGCTAGTCACAGTAGCCCCTAAGGTATCAATCGCAATGCGACTTGTTTAGGGTGAATAAAAGTTTTTAAAAAACACAATGACATTAGAAAAGCGTAAACGTTGACTAATTAATGTTTATCCTCACGAATTAAATCAATCAATGGTTATAATAGTGTGTATGTTTATATATTCGATTAATACGGAGTGTGTTATGAAAATGCACCTATGATCTAAGAACATCATACTATTGGAGTACCCTACAAAAATATGTGCGTATTCAAACATAATAATAAGCTGTCTTTTCAATAGTTAATTTATACGAACAACTAGCAATATTTGATCTTTGGTTTTTAATGGAAATTTCCACGTAAAATTAGATTAAGTAAAACAAGTAAATTTCTATTAGAAGATAATTTTATAAAATTAAGCTTATGTGCCAAAAGTTGCGTCACATAGTGGCCTTTTGGCTAAGGGTAAAGTGTAGTATCTGTTCTCATACTACACTTTATCTTTACTGGTCTAAGCTAGTGAAATAAAATCCTTCTAAACTTAGGCAATTAAAAATGTTTTCTCAATCAACTATGAACCGTTTTGGGGAATCTGTATTAACGTTACATTACAAATCGCATGTGTGTCTAACTCTGCCTTCCTAGAGAAACAGGTAAATAGCGCGAGGAAGTCGACGTTACAAAGTAGTTAAATAGATGAAGACTATTCGTGTAACGTGAATGGCTGTGGATAGTTATGGAAACTATTCTACTACTACTACTACTATTACTACTACTTCTACTACTACTACTACTACTAATAATAATAATTATAATAATAACAGCAATTAAGTTGTAGATAGACCTAGGATTATTACAAAACGTAGGCTGATAAAATATAGGTTAATATTGGAATGTAATTCTCAGCGCGCTTTTGAAATTAAAGTGTTATTTTGACAAATCGTGAGATATGAGCTGAAATGAAACATAAACATCTGTCCTTTTTTTGAGAAAGAATGCATG
The DNA here is from genome assembly GCA_963556195.1 of Sepiola atlantica. Taxonomy (NCBI): domain Eukaryota; kingdom Metazoa; phylum Mollusca; class Cephalopoda; order Sepiida; family Sepiolidae; genus Sepiola; species Sepiola atlantica. Next base: position 31,889,452 of record OY744529.1, read on the forward strand.
AAAACAAAACAATTTAGATTAATACGGTCAGCAGTCGTAAACGAGAGCCCGAAAATTGTAACAACGAACGAGGACGTCCTGTGCTTTGCTCACCACCGTAAACAATAAGTGTGAGAGTACTTTAAAGTCACCTTTTAGCACTCACATATTGTATTGTGAAATCTTTTTTGCTGTTTCGAGTCTTCATTTGTGATCAGACATGCGGGAGAAATTATTTAATAAAATGCAAGACAAATTTGCCGGCCGAACGGAACAGGTTAGTGCTACTTTTCAAATTCATGTTACGTGGTATCCTCAACGAATTTATTGCTTGCAATGCTTACCTATGAGAGGAAACGTCTCGCTCTCTCATATGGGGAACTTTGCAAACATTCGGATGTGGCGCTTGTAGAGAACATCGAGTCATCGCGTTACACTGGGTTTTTGACGTCGATTCGAATGGGTGTAATTTTTCGGGCGCTTCTACTCCTACTACGATGGCTATGCAATCCTTGCTATGAACTTGCTATGTGATCGTGTCTAATGTAAAGAAAATAATACTGCATAAGTATTCCCATTATTTGCGTTGTTAAAGCTTTCTAATACATATTTCTATATATAACACGCAGTGCTTCAACTAAACTACATCTTATTCTATAACACTGCGTTACTACCGGTGCAAAAAAGCACGACGAAAAGAAGCAATTGACAAAATGTGACGAGTACGAGCATTACTAATACCACGGTCATAATTATTCTGAGATTCTCATGGATGGCTCTGCTCTTGAGGAGAAATCGACTCTGAAACTTCTTGGTCTTTCTTTCTCATCAAATCTTTCTTGGAGTTCATACATTATACCAACTGCTCTTTCTGCTTCTCGTAAAGTCGGTTTTCTCTATCGCTCCAAACACTTTCTCACACCTAAGGCTATTCTCCATCTCGACAAATCCACAACCAGACCGTGTATGGAGTATTGTTGTCATATTGGGGCTGGTGAATCTCTGTTCAACTTGATGGTTCTAGATCAGGTGCAGAACATATCTGTAATTTGATTTCGCAGACGTGATGTTGCTAGTCTCAGTCTTTTCTATAAATACTATTATTACATGTGTTCTTCAGAATTATGTAATCTATACACTGCTTCTTTTGTTCCAGCTCGTAAAGTCGGTTCTCTCCATCGCTCCAAACACTTCCTCACACCTGAAGGTAATCTCTATCTCTACAAATCCACAATAAGACCATGTATGGAGTATTGTTGTCATATTTGGGCTGGTGAATCTCTGTCCAATTTGAGGGTTCTTGATCAGGTGCAGAAACGTAAGTATAATTTGATTGGCCTTACCCTTTCTTCTTCTCTACACCCTCTCTCTCACATACGTGATGTTGCTAGTCTCAGTCTTTTCTATAAATACTATTATGGTATGTGTTCTTCAGAATTATGTCATCTATACCCTGCTTCTTTTGTTCCAGCTCGTTTGACGCGTTGGTCTATCGGCCTCCATCAACTCTTTGTTTTGATACCTCATTGTAACACAGCTTCCTATTCCAGTAGTTTTTTTTCCAAGAACCACAGGCTTGTGGAACTCTATTCCTGCTGACTGTTTTCCTTTTACCTATAATCTTTGTCTCTTCAATACTAAGGTGCATAGGCATCTCCTGTCCGCTATAATCATATTTATTCTTGTTAGCTTCTTATATCAAGTTGCTTCATGTCTAGTCTGGAGCGATTTTGATGACAAAAGTACATACGACGTTTTAACTAACGACATAGCAGTTTGAACACAACCAGCAATATGTGGGAGTCGAAAGAATTTCCAACGTAATGTTACGCATTAAATATAGACTTGCGTTCATGAATAAGTTCATATTATAAATGCTTCTTTATATTTATATATATATATATATATATATATATATATGTACATATATATATATGTACATATATATATACATATATATATAAATATATATGTACATATATATATGTATATATGTATATATATATACTATTGTGTAAATATATGTTTGAGCATTTACTTTAAATACATTATGTTTACTAACCTCTTCCAATTTAAGCTAGATGAATGTCAATTAGTAACAACAATGCTTATATAAGTAAGTAAAGTTGAATTTCATTAAATAAAAACACATTTCAGTGCAAATTATTTTACGAATCGTTTCGCTTAAAGTAAAGAAAACATTACTTAGTCAACATTGTATCTGTCCACCTCAAACTCGTCAGAAAAAGTATATGAAATGTTCTCAATTTTAAAACATACAACGTATTTTTACATGAAAAACAAGCGTTCAGAAGATAGGCTTTAAACTCACATGCGACCCTCAGATGAGTAAGTATCTTTTTTGAAGAAAAATAGCTTGAATGAAAACGATATATCATAAAGCCTTGTTACTGGATACGACACCCTTTCATTGGGTAAGTTTCAGAGAGTCAGTTGGCCGGATGAGTCAAGGTTTTCTCTTGTGAACGATGCTCCTGAACAGTGTTATCGAAAATTAAGTGAGCTATTGCAGGTTAATTGTCTTCAAACTATAGTTAAACGTAGAAATTTGGAGATGATGATTTGGTGTGCATTTTCATCCCTTCGTATTGAAGAGTTAATTCCGCCTAATTAGAATATATATGTATTTTGTAAAAAAAGTTTTCTTATTATGTTTCAAAAGTTGTTTCCTTCATGTTCCCGGAATATATGTGGTTTTTGCATCATAATGCCCTAGTTCACACTGCAAAATCAACCAAAATGTTGTCGAATGTTAACTTTTTTTTAGACAATTTTCTGGTCCGTACATAATCTGATCTTGATTCAATCAAGCAGTTGTAGAAAATTGGCAGGTTTGAAATTTAGAAATTTGGAAACAAGAAGTCGTTCTTGGAGTCAGTAAAAGAGTATTGGTAAAATATCTCTTCGCAACAGTATGAAAATTAGACAGACACTTGCTCAAACGAATAGCCTTGTTACGGAAGAGTACTGGAGGAGTTACGATGTATTAGTAAAATGTTAATTTGATAATGTGTGGTTTTGTACATTTTATTCAAAACAAGTATTCAAAATTTATCAAGCTAAATTTCATTGAACTTAAAAAAAAAAAGATTCAGAATTAGCCAAGCATATTTTTGTCAGATAGTTTATATTAGCTAGTACATATATTAGTGCTTAAAATATGGGACTTAAAATCAGGGTTCATTATAGACAAGAAATTCTAACGTAAACAGTAACTGAAAATAAACATCGTGAAAACGGAAGTGACGATACAGGAAAGGGGAATGATGTCATAAGAAAGTCAGTGAATTATGCTCAAGGATAACGTTCATCAGTCCTAAATAAAGCCGTTAAAATGGCGCATGTTTTATGCACTAACCAATCATGTAAATTTAAATTTCTTCGCTTAATATTTTCTCTTTTTCTGTCTATAATGCGATTGCGACCACGAGACGACTAAATCACCGATGACATGACTTATTGTTTTCTCGACTGATGCTTGTTGAATTGTGGTCTTTTTTTAAGAAAAGGGTGTTCGGCGTTTTCTTTTAAATTCCTACTATAAACGTTGACAGAAAGTAGATATCCGAAGATTGCTTCTCCTTCATGGGATAAGAATTCGAAACATGGTATGGATAGACACCTTAACTTGGTATAATATAATTCAGTATTACATGATGATATCACACTTGACTCAAAATAATCTTAATCGATTTTATAAATATCTACTCTTTGCATTTACTTAGTCAAATTTTATTTTTCACTATTTTAATTAAATACATTTTAAAAAGTGAAGTATTTGTTTAATTTATTTAAACAATATTGAGCTGCAATCAGTTTCTGCCGTCAGTATCTTAATATTTCGCACTTTATTGGTCCCCCGATTTATAAAATCGGGAGACCTATGTTTTGAGGCATTTCCGTCCGTCCGTCCATCCGTCAGTCCGTCCGTCCGTCCGTCCGTCCGTCCGCCCGCCTGTCTGCCAGTTCTTCCGTGTGTCCGTCCATCCGTCCGTCCGGATATTTCTCCGCAACCATCCATTGAATTTCTCTGAAATTTTGCATGAAGTTGTAACTTTGGTCAGGTAAGAAAGTGACATTCTCCGATTTTTGAAAAAATCTGGTTAGCCCCGCAGGGGGTCAAAAGGCTCCGAAATGGCAAAAAATTACATTTTTTTGCCCCATAACTTTTCATCCATCGATTCAATTTCTCTGAAACTCGGGCAAATGTGGAGGCAATTGTTCCTAATAGAAAATACGTATCGATGACCTTGGAAAAAATCTGGTTCGTACCCCCAGGGGTTCAAAAGCCCCCAAAATGGCAAAAATTTACCCTTTTCTCCCGTAACGTGATCCATCCATTCAATTGTCCTGACACTTGGCCAAAATGTAGAGACAATTGTTCTGGATATAAAATGAGCATCCTTGACCTCAGAAAAATTCTGGTTCTCGCCCCCAGGGAGTCAAAGGGGGGGGTCAAAAATGCCCCAAATTGCCCAAATTTATTGCATTTTACACTCGCCACATCGATCCACATACAGAGGGGGACCACGCATGCGCGGCTTGGTTTGAACATATTTTTAGCTGAGTCGACACATCTCGATAGAGGTCTCTGACTTATGTCGGTACGTTTGTAACATTTCAGTTTAAAATAGCACACATTGAATGGACGAATCGTAAGAGTGCTCGTTCTTCTTTTTAATTGTTAAAATTAAAAGAATTTACGAGAAAATGTCTTTTCTGGTGGAATACGATGTAGAATAGATGAAGTTTGTGTGTCTTTATTTTGACGATATCAGAATTGTTTTTTTACGCATTTGCTGTGTTGTCACGTGACTGCGGTTTAGCCAATAATGACTTGTTGGTCGGAAAGATTCCCACAAAGCGAAACAGTAAGGAGGAAAATAAAAAGAAAGACAACGGTTTGAATGAAAACGCTTGTTCGACTCGTTTTAGATTGATTTTGGTGCGATGCAGTTAGCTGAAGAAATGGTAATCGGCCATGTTGGAATTTCCGTGAAAGTTGACGATGTGAGAGATGGCCGATATCCGAAGGTTCAGTCAATAAGGATGCTTGCGTGAGAGTGGAATGGCGTTATGCAATAGGAAAATAAAAGTCAGATGAAGAAATGGAATAGGGATTCAAAAGAAAGAGATGAAGAAAAAAATGAGAAAAGAATATGGAAAACAGCCAAAAAGTAGCGAAGCAATCGAACGTAAAGAAGGAAGGGGAGAAAGAAGATGGGAGAAAGTAGGAGGAAAAGGGAGAACAGAAAAAGAAGAGAATGCAGAAGGATGATGAGAGATAGAAGAAGAAGAAATAGAAAATATAGAAGACGGAAAAGACAACAGAAAGGAGTGTACGGACCTAAATAAAATAAGTTATATTCCTAGGAGATATATGAGAAGAATACGGAAAATACAAAAAGAATCATGGCGTGAATGTAGATATCGAAGGTAAAGAAGTAAGAGAAGGAGAAAAAGTAGAAGAGGAAAGAAGGAAAGAAGAAAGAGAAGTATAACTATGGAGAGGTCAACTTATAATCTCATACGAATAAGTTTAAAAACAATCAATCTACAGATCGAACAGAATGAAAATGTGTATAAGAAATAAGAAACTAAAGAAGTAGACGATACAAGAAACAAAACTGTAGACTAGGAGGAATGAAGCTGTAATAGTATTTGTAGCTGTTGTAGTAGTTGTAGCTGTTGTAGTAGTAGTATCTGTTGTAGTAGTAGGTGTTATAGTAGTAGCAGTAGTATAAGTTGTAGTAGTAGTAGTCGTTGTAGTAGTAGTAGTAGTAGTAGTAGTAGTAGTAGTAGTAGTAGTAGGAATAGGAATATCGAAGAAGAAAATTAGAAGAAGGGGAGTTAGAAAAAGCCTTAATCCAAAGACAGAAGAAGATGAAGAAAAAGATAAATCCTATGAAGAAAAAAATAATGCTCACCGTAAACCTAATGAAGATGAAACATAAAATAATAACACCTGTGACGAACAAGAAAAAGAAAGAAAAAGAGTTCGGACTGACTTCCTCATCTTGGCTGACATGCTCACAATTCTAATAATAAAGTTAAAATAGAAATGCAGGAATATAACTTCTGAAGAACATGTAAATATTTATTGCATTAGGAATAACTTAATCATAATTCATAAACAACATTTGTTTTGAACAATTTTTTATATGCTTGAGCATATAAAAAATTGTTCGTAAGACCTCACTGATGTGATAGTTTAAACAGTGCATTTATGTTTTTCACGATCAGTTAAACTAATAACCAGATCTTATTTGGATCGGATACAAGGATCTACCGCGGAGATGACAGGCGACACAACTAAATGTATTTTGGGTATTTTCTGTCGAACATTATAACTGCACCCTATAGACCAGTGTCGTGTTGACCTTCAGGACTTGATTCCGCCGGTCTGTGGGTTTGTCCTGTGCAGTTCTAGGTGGTCCACCCTCCCAGGATTTGCCTCCCCTCTTTGGAGAGGAGTAAGTTTATTGCTTACTGCCTGAGGCGCCCCTACCGGGGAATGCCGACGGGGCTGCCCAGGCAATTTTTAATGGCCAGAGTGCTCACCTTTCGGGTGCTGGCTTTTCAAATACCACTTTCCCAACCCGACCTTGGGTCACATTTTACCTTGTGCGAGTAAAATAAAACTGGCCTTGTGCTTAACCTGCTGAAGAGAATGTAAATAATACTTTATATGAACCGAGGATTGTAGGGACTAAACACCTGGCGTGTTTTTTTTTAACCCCGCACCTCAGTTTTACCGTTTGATTTTTACGCCACGCGTATTTTTGCACTGGATCTCTCAGGGCCATAATGCGTTAGCGAAATATATCGCACATTTCATCGTTAACGTAATTCCATTCCAACTTGCTGGGAACCAGAGGCCACTTTACCTGCCTAATTCGTAAACAGGTAAACAACATATATGATAAATATTCAGTTTGAGTAGAAACACATAATCTTTCTATGTGATAAGAATATGATATAACACGTTGTTTGTCATGAATCAAACAGAAATGTGCATGTCACTTCTAATGAACACAACACATTGTTGAAATCAACAAATAATAATAGAGCTGACAGGATTTAGCTGATGGCTAAACGCACCAATCATTGCTTTGGGCTTTGGACTGAATGAACTTCAAAATAATTATATAACTCCGTAATTATATAAGTAAGTCTCCACCGGATCTCTATTTTCCTGGATCAAAATAATGATCACGTACGCCACATCTCTCGGATGACCTTTACGTGATTATACCTTGGAAATATAATGAAAGAATAAAATAATATGAATACATACATATATATATATATATATATATATATATATATATATAGATATATATATATATATATTTGTGTATGTAGAAAAAGAGAAAGTGAGGAGCAGAATTATTTTTCTTTTCTTTCAATAAATTTACTTAAATATTTTTTATTACCAGGATGGCGAGTAGAAACCATTAATTAATGTCTATCAAGATACAACTATGAATACATGCAGTGCTTCTTCGATAAATCTTCAACATGCAGACACATATATATATATATATATATATATATATATATATATATACCAAGTGCTTAACCTCTCTTTATGTATATGTATATATATATATATATATATATATATATATATATATATATATATATATATATATATATATATATATATGCTGATGTGTATTAGAAATAAGAAACTAAAGAAGTAGACAATACAAGAAACAAAACTGTAAACTAGGAGGAATGTAAACTTAAGGACGAAACGTATACGTATATAGATAATAAACAATAACAAATATTTATATTTGTCGCTCCTCGTAAAAAAGTAGAGCACTGTAATGGTAATACTAACACAGCATGACGTCACTTGCTTTATAATGCATCATTCCTTCCCTAATAGAAGTACAATGCCTGAACGCCTAGCCGCTTTAAAATGTGTTTAAATTATCATTGTTTATCAGCTATTCAGGGGTGGCCGAGTGGTTGACGACGTTGGGTTTGAGTTGAAAAATATTTGTAGTCCAGGGTTTCGAATCGCATGACCGGTAGTGAATAGTCATACCCCTATGCTGATGAGTCCCGGTTTAAGGACGAAACGTATACGTACATAGTTAATAAACAATAACAAATATATATATATATATATATATATATATATATATATATATATATATATATATATGGTCGTGAGCTTTTATAAGCATAGCTATATTTAAGCACATATTCTTTATCATATCCGAAAATGTTTCAAATTGCAAACTTCAGAGCATATATACTTTATAATAGCATTCTAATAACCATAGGAAAAATCAATTCAAAGACATAATTTTCATTTATTGTTTAAATTTCTTTATTTTTATATTTCAGCAAATACCTGTATTTCTGGTTCGTCTTACAAAACATTTTTAGATTTATTTTTTCTAAATTTAATACTTTTTTCTCACGCGCATTTCAATGTTTTTGGAATTATATGTTTTCCTATTACCATTAAATGAACTATTGCTCTGATAGTCAGCAAAGTAAACTTTAGACTATATATTCTTCTTGACTTTGCTGTGAAACGCGCGTGAGAAAAAAGTATTACATTTTGAAGAAATAAATAATACAATGTGTTTTGTGAGACGAAGAAGAAATAAAGATATTCGAAGAAATATGAAAATAGAGAAATTGAAACAATAAATGTAAATTATGGTTTGGGATTTTTTTTACTATAGTCATTGGAATACAACTATAAAGAATATATATATATATATATATATATATATATATATATATATATATATATGTATATGTGTGTATGTGTATTTATATTTAAAAATATATAATAATATATAACCATATATATATATGTGTGTGTATGTGTATTTATATTTTAAAATATATAATCATATATAATCATATATATCTATATATATATATATATATATATGAATGATTTTTTTAAAATTCAAATATGTACAGAGTCTGTACATGTTTGAATAAAACAACATCATTCAAAATACAGTGCTATATTCTTATTGAGCACTTTTTTATAAGCCCGGTTTAGTTCCCTTTGGATTTTTACCCTGTAGTTTTTTACCCCACCTGGATTACTATATATATATATATATATATATATATATATATATATATATATATATATATATATATATATATATATATATATATATATATATATATGTGTGTGTGTGTGTGTGTGTGTATATATATATATTGTGAATATAAACAGTAATATTCACCTACCTCGCGTGTGCCAGCAGCGTGGTGGAAAAAAACCGGGTCCGCCGATAACATGACTGGGTTTCAATCCAATTAATAGCCCATTGCATTTTCATATCAAGCCACACTGAAGAGTTATCATACAGTGAAGCATTATTTCTGTGGATTAGAAAATACGTTGAAGATATCTGTAAAAAATATAAAAAATAATCCATGTATGAAAAATTAAAAGACAATTTTCGAGCTGATTTTAATTTAAATAACTGACCAGCAGTTGCTACACATCTCAAAGAAAACCAGCATCTTCAGGTAAACGTAATAGGCTGAACGTGTGTTTCAAATGAATGTACCCAAGATGGTATAAAATTAGAATCTGTAGAAACCACATCATTAAAGGTACGAGATAGGAAAGTGGGGGTATATAGGGAGATAATGGATACCAAAATAATAAAGAGGTTCTGCAACAAGTATAACATATACAAGAACAATTTACACCTTGATAATAAGTAGGTGATAGTGTACACATAATATATTACAATTTACACTACGTTCGTTTGATACCTTCGTTTATATTATATATTGGCATGATGCAGGTTTTATGTGTTCAGTGTAACTAACGTAGTGTTGTGTAACTGCGCATGTTTAGATTGATGTATTATATTAAAAACAATGTATACGTATGTGTGTTAAACAACATATGCATATATATATATATATATATATATATATAAATATATATAAATATGTATATATATATATATATATATATATAAATATATATATATATATATATATATATTGTGTGAGGTTTACAAACCCACATGCATTGATGGTTTCCGAAGAAAAACACAACTGAAAAGTTGGAAGGGGGGATAAATCAGATTGCATGACCATAAAAATAATCAGATGGACATAACTGTAAATAAATTGGTATAAAAAAGATTTTATTTAAACTAATTGTGGCATATAGATCGATTAGTATTAAAATTATATATGTATATATATATATACATACATATATATATATATATATATATATATATATACATACATATATGCATACATACATATATATATATACATATATAGACATACATATATACATATATACATACATATATACATATATATATATATATATATATATATATATATATATATATATATATATATATATATATATATATATATATATATATATATATATATATATATATATATATATATACAGGGTTATTCATAAGTCACTTAGCTATTTATTTTCGAAATTCTAAAGTAAAAAAATACGGTAACACAAAACAGAAAGTGTATTCAACAAATTCATTTATGGGAGTTTAAAATTACAGCATATTTACAAAATTTCCACCTTCGTTCTGCATGCATATCTCCATTCAATTTTGCAAGGAATTTACGACTCTTTGTAGCATATTTGGTTGATTATGAAATAAATATATATAGAAACAACTTTATAAACGAACAAATTTAAAATAATAAAGAGCAGTAATTAAAGAGTAAGATAACATGCATCAAAAGTTCATAGTATGTTTGTGCTTCATACGGTAATCATTTTAAATGGCTAAGTGAAGTGACTTATGAATCACCCTGTATATATATATATATATATATATATATATATATATATATATAAATATATATATATATATATATAGTCTCGGAAGTGTCTCAACCATTAACATTTTTTTTAAAATTAAAATTAAAAAAAAACCCCTAAGTCTCAGGTCGTTCAGTGGAAAATCACTCATGTAAATCAATTTAGTTTTTACAGACACTATATTAGTTTGCTTCTAACATTATTTAAGGGATCATCAGTTGTTTACCATGAAAAACTGTTTCGGGAATTTAATATATATATATATATGCCGTCCCAAAAAAAGACTCTCATTCGTTCATTAACAGCGAACTGATAACACCAAAATAAAAAAATGAGGACTAAAAGGAAAAAAAAATGAAAGGTATTTTTATATATCTTTATTTGAAATTTAGTAATTCTGATGAGGTAGTATATCTTCGAAAATTAAATTGAAAAAAAAAGTTAATAAAACTAAAATGCATTGTATGGCGTTCTAATTGCTTATTATTATTTTAATAATAATTATATATATATATATATATATATATATATATATATATATATATATATATATATATATATATATACACTCTAGAGAGCTGAACTATTGTAATAACAAAAACGAAATAAAAATGGAGCCATTGTGTCCTGTTTATTGTAAACGTGTCTAACGAATAGCATATGTTAAATAATAAGTCGTCCATTATGTATTAAAAATATCATTCTATATTTTATTATTATTACCTTATATTTTCACTTTATATTCTGCCTCTGTTACTGTATAGTTCTAATTCACATCCGATTGTTTTACGATACAGAGAAGTAAGTCATATATACACTGAGGCATGTGATTTAAGGTTGTAATTAATGATTTTGATACGCATATCATTGACATGCAGGCGGTATTGCTTCCTTCCTACCGCAAGATGTGGTACAAGGCTAGAAAGCGTGAAAGGTCAAATGAGCGCCCCTAAAAAAGCAAGATGACCTGCCTGGACATCCCCGTCGGTATTCCCCGGTCGGGGCGCCCCAGCCTGTAAACAATATACTTACTCCGCCCCAAAAAGGGGAGGCAAGACTTCGGAGGGTGGAACTCTTAGGACTACCTTACCTACGTCAGCCATACAGATGAAAGGCCATCGAAATGGTAGAGTCTCTGCCGGACTGATTGTCGAGAGCAGATCCTCTACTGGTATGTATAGCGACATAGAACGGCAAATGAATGTCGCCACAGCATGCAGATTAACGTTGCCAGTTCCATACGTATTCACATGATTTTCATTATTAATGGATACTTGCACATTCTTCTAATTCTCCTACAAATAACAATGATATTCTATTGTTTTAGGCGATGCCATATAGACGTTGACGTTTAAGGTTGTCCTTAAAAAGCGCTATCTGGGTGGCTTAATAATAACTGCTATCTGGTTCAGAAGTGGCTGACCATTATACGTAACATTTATATTCGATAATTACTCTCAAATCTAAAGTTTAAAATATTGTTTCTTTTAACCGTCACATTTTTCATACTATGTTCATGTAATAGCCTTAAAAGGTAGAATCTCGTATTGTTTTCTGAATTACCAAAGGATTCAGAATTAAAATCTTTCCGGATTTTATTTATTTAAATGTTCTATTTGCATATATAAAGAGACCAAAGTAGTTATTTTCTATTTACTTGCACCCCACAAGGTAATAGTTAGACACAATGTTGGTTTTTAATCTCGTGAAAATCCGGCTCCTAAACAAAGCCATTGTAAATTAGAACAAAAATTTAAAAAATCCGAGTCTCGAATGATTTCTACTTCACTGACCGAGGACAGAAAAGATAAAGTCTAGTATAAGAACAGATACTATCGTTAGCTCCTATTCCTTGGCCTTTTGGCTAAGATCAAAGTGTAGTATCTGTTCTGATGGATACTGCACCCCAAAGACTGGTATTGTCTTGCCCTACGGGGCTTGATTTACGCCGGTCTATTCGTCTGTCCTGTGCAGTTCTAGGAGGTCCACCCTCCCAGGCTTCGCCTCCCCTCTTTGGGGAGGAGTAAGTTTATTGCTTACTGCCTGAGGGGGCCTTACCGGGGAATGCCGACGGGGCTGCCCAGGCAATTTTTAATGGCCAGAGTGTTCACCTCTCGGGCGGTGACTTTTCAAACCCCACTTTCCCGACCCGACCTTGGGTCACATCTTACTTGTGGGAGTAAGATAAAACTGGCCTTGTGCCTAACTCCTGGAGAGGAGTAAATAAATACTTTGTTAGTTATCAGTAAATTATTTACTTATATGGTTATTTTTTTTTAATTGAAAGTATTGTTTATTTTTGTATGTTTGCGCGTTTAATTTCTTCTTCATTTGTCATGAGTATTTTTTTAAAGTTTTTGTCTGTTTTTTTTTTTTAGTTTTCTGCGCAATTTTTTTTTATCTGCGATTGGAAATTTTTACCAGACTTTCTTGTTTACCTTCTTTTTTTTACTGTCCAGATATTTTTCTTTTTAAATTACGACGGACATGTTTCTGTCCTCTCGCTTTTCAATATTTATTCCGACCGGCTGCACCAGCCCGGGCGACCAAAGAAAACATGGAGATTTTGAAGTAGATCTTGAAGAACAAGAATAGGTGGTCCGGTGCCGTCGAGTCCATCAGTAAATCTCTTTTATTGAATGATCGAACGTGAAATTGTGACATGAATTGAGGCATACGAGAACGGGACAAGAAACGCAGTTTTGTGAATTAAACATAAACATCGAATATTGGATCGATAAGATCATCGATCAATGTAAGCTAGAAAAATTGGATGTGGAATTGTATATAAATATGAATATTGTGTGAGGTTTACAAACACACATGTATTGATGGTTTCCGAAAAAAAAAACAATTGAAAGGTTGGAAGGGGGGATGAATAAGATTGGATTACCATAAAAATAATCAGATGGACATAACCGTAAAGAAATTGGTATAAAAAAGATTTGATTTAAACAAACTGTGGCAGATAGATCGATTAGTATAAAAATCAGTTATATATATATATATATATATATATATATGAAGAAGAATGGAAAGGAATTAGAGAAGCAAAAGCCAAATCAAAATTCTTTTTTAGCAATCGGACATTTGCTTGCATTCGGGCAGAGTTTTGCCCTGCGTTTTCTTTCCCTACAACTTTTATTTCTTTTTTTCAAATTTTAAATCTTGGCCATTGCCAACTTATCTATCACAGCAACTTCCTCTGATGATAAGATTTTGATCTTTGAAAAGCCTGGCTTAAGGAAAATTTAACTTGAATAAATTGCCTTTTTGCGGAATATACCTTGCTCTGAGCATTTGAATTGAATTTTGATTTGGCTTTTGCTTCTCTAATTCCTTTCCATTCTTCTTCATATCTACCTGCTCTATCCTGGATATTGAGCTGTATACTCTTCACAATAGGTTTTACCTCTCCTTAAAGTTCGCTTTTAGTACACCTCTTTATATATATATATATATATATATATATATATATATATATATATATATATATATATATATATGAAGCGTTCGAACGCAAAACGCGATAAATCCAATTCGTTTAAATTGAGACCGTAAACAATAAAAATACAAATATATTAAATCTAGACTGATTTTAATTGAAATCAAAAAGTAATTATTTCTGTATCATATTATGTAGCACATAGTTCTGGGGTGTAGTCGAGTGATGAAATGCAACACTTTTTGTAAGGACAGTTTTGTGATTTTGAAAATGGCGTTTATCGCGTTTTGCATCTAGACTCTTCATATATAGAATAGAAAGTAGTGCAGTATTAGTGCAGTTCCAAGGAGTAAGGCTACCAACATTTGTAAAAAAGTTTTTTTCAACATTTATTTATTATTTTGTTATTTTATCATTTTATAATTTTATATAACGCGTTTCAAGCGGTGGTATGGTCTCATCAGATATGCAAATCCAGTTGAAGAAATGTCTTTCGATTTGAAAGCGTATTGTTTCATTTTAAGAAATAGACATATATAACATTTTTTTTTCACATAAATAGTTATTATTTTAAGCTACAGGCACACGTGTTTTATGCGTACGCAATCTTAAGTGTAGGCTATGATCATTACTGTCGGTCAAAGGATTCGAACCCAGTTGCAAAGTCACCTTTGATTCTGCAGCCTTGTATTCAACACCTTGGCCACCATAAATTAACGTGGGGCAGAAAGGAGTTTAAATTCTACATCATGTCGAATCGGTGGACATATACAGTAAGCTTAGTCATATACAGTAAGCTTATTCATATAGGGTTCAACAGCAGAGGCTGGGCCATCGCATTACCCATAGGTTAACGGCTTTATTATAAATTCTTTCAGAGACCCACCTTGTTCGAATGGAGCGATAACAATATTTTTATAGAAATATTTATTATTTTTACCTATTTTACGGCATGAAATATACAAAAAATATTTTTTTGTAAAAGTTACCGGCGAGGAAGACAATGGAAGCGGTTTCGAAACTCTACGTTACTTTCTACATGCCGAATATATATGGGTGCGAACCTCTAAATGACCTATGGGATAGAACCTTCATAAAACTTCAAATACGTACATATGATTTGAATGAAATTTAACCCATATGTATAAGACACTTATGTAAAAATTTTCAAACAATTCAGCTTCTCTCAACTGTATCAAGGGGAACAAAAAGAGTATGAGTTTATAAAAATAAAGGTTTTATGAGCATAGAAAAAAAAGTACATAGTAGTGACCCACATACAATTCCGAGCAACATCGGGTGTTCCTGCTAACATTTTTATATATAGTTATAATTTCATCTATATGTACATGTAATACTATAAAGTGATATAATATATTGTATATAAAGTTCAGTATTTACGTCAACAGTGTTCAATACACGAGTAAAATCTTATAGTAATAGAAAGTATGACAATATATTCATGGCAATTAAGCTACACAGTTTCGCCCATGTTTGATCGCTGCATGGAATCGTCTAGCTAAGGGCACTTAGACTGACGATTATGTGGGGAAATTAAATATGGACGCCTCTGTGTAGATTAATTGGCATACATATATTTCCATACGATGTATATATATATATATATATATATATATATATATATATATATATATTAAAACAAACATAGTTTGAGTATACGACAATTGTTTCTGAACCTTTTCGGTTCCTCTTCTTGAAGAAGATCCGAAGAAGTTTCTGAAACAATTGTCGGATAATCAAACTATGTTTATTTTAATATAAAAACTCTAATATATATTGAACACTTTTGAAAAGTATTGGTTTTGGTCATGTTGTCAATATGTGAACTTAATTAATATATACATATATATATATATATATATATATATATATATATATATATATATATATATATATATATATATATATGGAAGATGAAAGAAAACCAAAAATATTTATGTATTCATCAACGTTTCGTCTTTATTTATTTTGTTTGAAGAAAAATGAAACTAAGTACAATAAAATACATGAAATTACTTGGTGTATATATGACATTAAAAGAGTTTTTTGTTTTGTTGTTTTACGACCGAAACGTAGTTGGTAGAATTTACACCCATTACGCATTTTAACTTCTAACAGCCATGTTTCGTTCGAACGAAAAACAAAAGTCCTCTTTTCATGTAATATACACGCAGCAAGTATTCCCAAGCAGTGTACTTGCGCTTTATTTCATTTTCTTCAAATCAATCAGCCTAAGGAAGTCTTTAAGTAAACACAAAACGGTGATGAAAACATGAATATTATTTTCCTTTCTCATTTTCAATTACGTTGGAATATTATTTTTCTCTCTCTCTCTCTCTCTCTATATATATATATATATATATATATATATATATATATATATATATATATATATATATATATAAGACGGTCACACACATTATATCACAGTGTTGAAGTATTGCCTAATCAAGTGAGATTTGCTACATAGGAAAAATATATTAAAAAAAAATGTTTGAAAAATATATACAGTAAAATCACTTGTTTTTGTCTTACTTCTCAATGCCGACATATTTCCATTTCTTGCATTGTGATAGCCTACAAATGTTCCTCTATTTACATATTATACACAATGCTTCAAGCAAACTACCTCTCCTCATTATATATATATATATATATATATATATATATATATAAAATATATATTAAAATTATAGAATGATAGATTGATAATAACAGCCATTAATAAAAAGATAGATATTTAATAATTATCGTTCTTATTGATATTATTTCCCTTTTCGGTGTCGGTTTATGTATTAACGAAAACACTATCAGAAGTGTTGATACCTTTGCTGATACGATTTATTTATCCAAATATTTAAAGACAAATAACGGTGTCCACTTATTTCTACATTTCTCGCCGATTCCAAATATGTCTTACTTATTTATCTGTATCGCTTCGTTCTTGCGACAAGGTCACTTTTCTTCTCTATCTACACAGTGTAAATATTCATCGATTCCATCATTGTACAAGATAATATTTGAGTTCAGCTCCTAAACCAAATTTACCGCCATAATTCCTTGCTGTTTAAAGGAACAGTTTTCATAATATCAATATTTACTTTGATATAGAAGAATATTAACTCTTTCATATATGCGGCGAAAAAAAAGTGGGCACTTTGTGAAATGTGTGTCATGGGTCGTGAATGGACTTTCATTCCCAGAGAAATACAAAGTAAAAAAGAAAAAAATCAAACGAAAAAGTTGTTCAGCTATATATATATATATATATATATACGTAAGTAGAGCTAGGTAGTAAGCTGTGAACATATATTTATGGTAATGAAGCTAAACAGAGACTCCCCGTTTCTTTCCCCGGGGGAATCTTCAGGCTAAAATGCATGGAGTTTGTTTTGCCGGGTGTTTTTATATACACGACTACCTAGTTAACTCAACAACAAAGAATCTGATTCATTAACTAGCTATACGTGTTTATAAAAACATCCGACAAAACTAACTCCATACATTTAAGCCTGAAGATTCTCCCGGGGATGAAACGCGGGAGCATCTGTGTAGCTTAATTGCCATAAATATATTTTCATAACTTACTATATATATATATATATATATATATATATATATATATATATATATGTAGGGCTAAATTTTCTTTCCTCTTATCTACTTGGTACTTCAGCTCCTTTATTTTCTTTTTTTCAATGCAACTTTTATTCCTATATAATTTTATTGATAGCTACCATATCGCAGAATGATTCTTGGGTGTAGTGTTTGGATAGTATTATTGTTATTATTGTTATAGTTAATGTTATTTTATATGCACATTACTGTAGTCTTAAGGGTAATATGTTATAATAATAATTATTATTATTCTAATATTATTATTATTATTATTATTATTATTATTATTATTATTATTATTATTATTATTATTATTATTATTATTATTATTTATTCCTGTATATATTAGTGAAATTTAAGCTGAATTATTCCTACATTTTATTATTGGGGAAATGGTCGCTTGATCAGTACCAGTGGAGAGCCATGAATTTTAAAACTGTCCTGTTTTTAAATCTCCGAAACAGTTACATGGTAACCAGCTGATGATCCCCGTTTTGATGTTTCACGCTCAAGTTAAGGTCCCTGTTATTGTTTCACTGTTAGATACATGAATCTACTTTTTTATTCATGAATTTTCGAACGGGGGGTGGGCTTACGCAAGTACTAAGTCTGCGATATCTTAGATTTAGTTAGTTTCTCTGGGAATTTACACTGCATTAAAAAAAAAAACTGTTTAATGACTCAAAGCTTCTTTGGTCTCTCTTTCTCTCTCTCTCTCTCTCTCTCTCTCTCTCTCTCTCTCTATATATATATATATATATATATATATATATATATATATATATATATATATATATATATATATGAATTTTCACGATTGGAGAATTGAATGTCAGACAACAGAACAGATGGTGTCTTAACACAAATAGGTTACAGAGAGCAGGCAAAAAATGTCCGCTACAAATGGTTTAAAAAACATAAAAATAGCTTACAGGTGTTTACTATGAAACCAATATGTATTTCTTTAAACTTCAATCATTGTTTTCTAGTGTCTTTGGCCATGACACTAGTTCCGTGTCCTGGCGAAATATATAAGTATAATTACACTTAAACAAATAACTATTAGTGTATCACTTATGAATAACAAAAATAACAAAAATCATCCACTGTAAGTAATTTCCATGACTCAAATAGGAATTAGAGTGTTTAGAAGAACTTTACGATATATTTTTCTATCACACCCGACGTAGTTTAACCACCCAAAATGTTTAATTCTATTTTTTGGCGATTATATATTTTTATGTCTGTTTGACTTAAAGAAATATCAGCAAAAAAAAGAAATCATATTTGAATATGGGGTATAACTTTCCTATATAAATTTTACGAGTTGGGAGCACCCACTTCCTGTAAATCGACATTTATAAATGAATGGTTTCTCAATTTTCGGACTAATAAATTGTGGTGGGTGCATTTTTTTAAACGTACACAAATGTTTTTTTATTCGGTTTTTAATAGAATATGGGGAATTTTATCTTTGGAAGTTTTTGAATATTTTAGACATTTGGTAGAAGATACAACTTATTAAATAAGCGATCACTTCACATAAAAATCGAAAATAGCCGTATTTGGCTAAGTAAAAAAGATAATGATAAACTTCACCAAACAATGTACACAAAACTAAACTGTTTATTATTTTTTTTTTTAATTTTACCCTTATTTAACCTTTACTTAACCCTAACTCTAACCCTAAACCCTATCCCTAACCCTAAACCCTAACCCTAAACCCTAACCCTAAACCCTAACCCTAACCCTAACCTTTACTTAACCCTAGCTTAAGTGTTAGTTTGCAAAGTCGGGTTAGGTCGGTTCGTATTGCGTAGAAGTATCGTAACTTAATTCGGCTTTCTCTGGAAAGTCAGAACTGCTTACGTCACGACTGAAAATTTATGGATACATGTTCCTAAAAAGCAGCCAAAAGACTTGGGGGCAGAAACAATATTCTACAACATTAAATATAGTTTCCGTACATTTTGTCGGATATATATTTTTTATTGTTTAATCATTGTTTTATATTTCACTTGGACAACGCCGGGACACGGGTCCTGCTAGTATGTATATATACACCCACACCCCCCCACACACACACACATATATATATATATATATATATATAAAATAAATGAGACTAAAAGCCTTGAAAGCATGTTTAGATGTGATATTTATGAATAAAAATAAAATCAGAACAATTTTTTTTCATTTTTACTTTGGTCCTTTGACTAATCATTTCGCTAGTATACTAAGCTTCATGAAAGTATACCTAGCGTTATCAAAGTATGAGATTGCAACGTTATTTTTAAAAACATATTTTTTTTATTTGATAATAATATATGAGGCTAAAAAGCTTGAAAGCCTGTTTAAAAAATGAACTCTCCCGAATGCTGTTGTCTTCAACAATGTGTGCTTAAATATATCTATATTTATCTATCTATCTATCTATCTATCTCTCTCTCTGTCTCTGTCTCTCTCTCACTCTCTCTCTCTCTCTCTATATATATATATATATATATATATATATATATATATATATATATATATATATTATACCGAGTTAGTCTTCTGAACTTTTTATATGATATTGTTTTTTCTATCGTTTAACTAATTTGCATACACCCTGAATACACTTTGCACTGTCATCTACTACAGGAATAGCAAGCAAATTTCCAGCCTGGGTAACGTTTTTCGTTTTTAGACTACCATACGCTATCTGGATTGCTTTTTAATCGACTTCTTTGACATCTTTTTTGAAATTGTTTTAAACTTTATGACTTGGATTAACTGTATAAGTTTTTTTTAAAAAGTGTATGTTAGGCCAATATATTTGATGTTTTATATATTTGTATGTATTTTTATATATATTTATATATTTTATAAGCTGAATTCTATTACCTGCAGTAATGTCATGGCGGTAATGGTCCTCTGAGGAGAAGATTTTCTTTGAAAACTCATGAGTTAAGGACGCAATATCACTGCTTGTTATTGAACTTTAATAAAATCTTATTAATTTCTCATTTTATTATGTCATTCAATTAATATTATTGCTCTATACACTATATTGAGCTTTGTTTTTTATCCTGGTTAAAGATATTATTTATATTTTTAAAGTATCATCTTACTCTCTCTCTCTCTCTCTCTCTCTCTCTCTATATATATATATATATATATATATGTATATATATTGTATAAAAAATATATATTCAAAATATGTTAATTTAAACATTATTTATTAAATAAGAATTGTTAGGTTTTGAAAAGTTGAGCATTTTGTAATGAATTAAGTTGAAGATTCAAAGTTAGCCACGTTTTTAAGTTCTCGCACTTCGAGAATTAAGAGCCTTATTAGAATTCTATTACTTGTGTTTATAGTTACAATATAAGGAATATTTTCTCGCATTTTAAAGCGTGATCATCAGGACGGCCTGATAGTAAGAAACAAGAGTTCAAAATACTTACATCCGGGATTCGAATTGTCTGACAGCAGTACGTTTACGTAATTCCATACTGACGAGTTTAGAAAAACACGAAACATATATGTATATGTATATTTAAAAAATATGTGTTATTATCTATCATATATATATATATATATATATATATATATATATACATATGTATAAAGATAGATGGACGAAGAGTGATAAACATGCACGTAAACAAAAATGTTCGCGGGCAGTGTGTCAATGTCTCTTCATTCTGACTGTAATTACTTACCAGAATGATATGAATTTACTTTGGAAGCAAACATTTTTCATATATTTTTTCTGTTCTAGCACAAGCAAATATAAAAGTTCGCTCTGTTTTATTTAAGAACGTATCAACTTTTTGTGGTTTATTTAACGCCGTTATACACTTTATATTGTAAACAATCGACAGATTTATCAGGTCAATCTATTGATCGGCTATAAAACCTTTTGGATTATTTCATGTAGACATTTCTACTTATAATTGGTTCATTTATCTTTCCTCGCATATCCGTTTAACGAAATATGAAATATTTAAGAGATATTTGATAAAGGCACACGCT
>OY744529.1:31913884-31933884 GCA_963556195.1 Sepiola atlantica
AAAATGACTCAATACTGGTCACCCCTGATGATGGAACTTTATTCCGAAATTAATAAGATTAATGTAAAAAAAATATATAACAAATTAATCTTATACTGTTAATGGCTTATATTTCAATTTTATTAACCAACCGTGCAATACTTTGTAATTGAACGACTAACCCATATTTTATATATATATATATATATATATATATAGAGAGAGAGAGAGAGAGAGAGATAATATATGTTATATGTATAACATATATTATATATATATAATATAGTTATGCAAATATTGTTTAATATGGCAGTATTTGTCTGTTTAATTATACCTTTTTAATTTTTTTCATTTTTGCTGATCCAAAATGAAGAAAGGTATAATTTAACAGACGAATTCTGTTATTTTTAACAATGTTTGCATAACTGAGAAAATGCTTCCTAAATATATATATAATATTAAGAAACAAATATTAAATGAAATTTACCTACACATGATGTTGTTTCGAGCTAATTGAACCCGGTTCACAGATCGACCTTTAGGTCAGCACGCTTTCACCCCACCTTCACTGCAACTCAGTTCTGAGAATTTAAGATATATTTATGCCATTACAGCGTAAACATTCGACATACTAGAGAACTCGTCCACCTTACTCGGAATCTTGCTTCATGGATATCTCTTATCTTCATAAATATCTCTTATCTTAATAAATATCTCTTATCTCTTATATCTCTATATCTATAAATATCTCTTATCTTTATAAATATCTTATCTTTATAAATATCTCTTATATCTATAAATATCTCTTATCTTTATAAATTTCTCTTATCTTCATAAATATCTCTTATCTTCATAAATATCTCGTAACAGTGCTTAGCTTTTATTTTACTTAAAAGGGGCTTAAAAAACACATTTTTCTAACTAAATATTGAATTATATTTACATACAGGCAATGTCATTTTTAGCTAATTCCTCTCTTCAGTGTAGGAAGTGATAATTTCAGACGGTCATGAGGCGGGAACTCGGTTCACAGATCCACATTTGGCGCCCGCACCGTTTATATATATATATATATATATATATAGTAAGTTATGAAAATATATTTATGGCAATTAAGCTACACAGATGCTCCCGCGTTTCATCCCCGGGGGAATCTTCAGGCTAAAATGTATGGAGTGAGTTTTGTCGAATGTTTTTATAAACACGTATAGCTAGTTAATGAATCAGATTCTTTGTTGTTGAGTTAACTAGCTAGCCGTGTATATAAAAACACCCGGCAAAACAAACACCATGCATTTTAGCCTGAAGATTCCCCCGGGGAAAGAAACGCGGGAGTCTCTGTTTAGCTTCATTGCCATAAATATATGTTCACAGCTTACTACCTAGCTCTACTTACGTATCGAGCACTGTTGAAGTAAATACTGAAAACTTATACATAAAAAATTACTTGTAACATTTTATGTGGATACATTAAATATATATATATATATATATATATATATATATATATATATATATATATATATATATATATAATTAACTTGTTACAAATATCCAGGGGGTATGAATCCGAAGGAAGTTGAAACCGGGTTTATGAGAGTGCTCAATGAAAATTCAGAGCAAAATATTTCCAAAAAATTCCTTTCGCCCGATGAGTTGGTAACTTCTCGCACCAATGAAACAAAACCTGTTTTGTCGCAATTAATGGAATAAAATCAAAAAATATATATATATATATATATATATATATATATATATAATATTTTTAATGGAAAGAATCCAAATGGTATGGGTCTTTTGTGATTTATTTATTTTCGCTTAGCAATTTCCTTCTTATTATTAAATCCTAATTTCAATTTTCAAATTTCAAAAAACGAAATTAGGTGCGTTGTTCGTTTCGCGTCGAAGCAGCCGCGGGGTTTGTAAAAGAATAAAAATAAAGAAGATATGTCACGACTGTTTTGTTTTCGTTGATTTTGTATTCATTCCTTCATAAATTCTTCTAAAAGAATTATGGCAAAACCAATCTACGAAAAATTAAAGATTGTAAAATGGAAAGCGCATACTATAACGCAACCTCTCTCTTAGTAATAATAATAGTAGTAGTAGTAGTAGTAGTGTTAATAATAATAATAATAATAATAATAATAATAATAATAATGGAACATGAAGAAAGTCAGTATAACACCAATAATCATAGGGGCACTAGGAACAGTCCCCAAAAACATGGAGAAAAGACTAGGAGAAATAGAAATCAAAGGGATAACTGAAATCATACAAAGGACAGTAATGATCAAAACAGCTACAATCCTGAGAAATGTCCTCGAATGCGGAAACCAACCCACATAAGCAACGAATGGAGAACAAACACATGGAAGCACAAGAAAACAGAACCGGGGAAAATACAACCGCACGAGAGAGGCGCAAGCATAGGCTGACACCACGAAAATTATGGACAGAGGGTCGAGGAGAGAAAGCGCAAACCAGACCTCCACTGGAAGAGCGCGGACAGCTCTGGGACCTTGGGGAGGCTTGTTGCCACTCGGGCCCCACAGGGGACCAATGGCCCTTATCAGCAGGAAATCGGTGGTAGGTGGCTGTTACGATACCGCAAGGTCATCAGCGGTGATAAACGAAAAGAGGTGGAGCATACTGGAAGTCTTAAAAATCAATCAACATTAACAATACAGCTCTAAAAAGTAGATGTTACCATGATACTGAAACTAAATATAAAAAACAGGACACTAATAATTACAAAAAAATTAAAAATAAAAGAAAAAGAAATACAATCTACTATACCCCGCCCTATAACCAGATGCTAAAAACTAAACTGGGCAAAAAATTCCTAAATCTGATTGAACAACACTTCTCCGTAACCAACCCCCTGCATAAAATATTCAATTAAAATAATCAAAAACTATCCTACAGCTGCTGCGAAAACCTAGAAATGATAATTAAGGCACACAATAAAAAAATACTAAAAGAGAACAGCAGAGAGGAAGAAAAAATAATAAATTACATAAAAAAAAGTGAAGAATATAGCAAAAATAACACTAAGAATAACAAAAATATAAACAATACAAATAGAAATAAACAAAACACTAATACTAACCACCCGAATCGAAATGAAAAAAGTTAGCAATGAAGAGAAAAGTTGTAACTGCATTAATCGTACACTTGGCCCACTACAAAATAAACCTAACCAAAAGTATTGTATACCAAGCCACAATATTTGCCAAGGAAATACCTAATAACAAGAAATACTACGTGGGTATGACCTTCCTTGATTTTAAAACTAGATATTATGACCACAAAATAACATTTAAAAACAGAGAACGTCGAATTAAAACAGCACTAGCAAACCACTACATAATACATGCCAGTACATGTAGAAATTTAGACGACCCGTGTAGATAATGCCTGTATGAAAAATTTGACATCCTAAATTTTAAAGACCCACGAAATCTATTAAACTGTAGAGGTGTAGCAAACAGCTGCTTACACAGAGATAAATTAACCTTAGGCTAACGATAAATAAATGAATAATTAAATGAACACAAATCAACTAAAATAAAACTACACAATTTAAAAATATAAACCTAAAATAGAAATACAAAGAACCACCTGTTAAAATAAATTCACCCATCATATCCACACAACAAAGTAAACAGGATATAGGAAAATCTATAGAAACCAGAACAATATAACACGATATAGGAAGGAAGTAACACTAACCACACCTTTGTTCGTAGGAACCCCAACGATTGGCTGAAAGAACAACAAAGAATCTGATTGTTTAACTAGCTAGCTGTGTATATAAAAACACCCGACAAAAATAACTCCGTGCATTTTAGCCTGAACATTCCCCATCGGGGATGAAACGCGGGACCCTCTGTGTAGATTAATTGCCATAAATATATTTTCAGAGCTTACTACCTAGCTCTACTTACGTATCGAGAACTGTTACAGTAAATACTGAAATTGACACATAACAAATTATATCTCCTTATAAAATTTTATGTGGATGCATGAATTAATAAAATAAAACAATATATATATATATATATATATATATATATATATATATATATATATATTGTACGGTACGAATGTTGTACTAATTTTTCTGTACCAAAATAAATAAATATTACGCTCTTAATTTTTAATTTGTAATTTGAATTGTCAATTAATCGAGCACTCTGTTGGGATTTTTCCTGCTATATTACAAAGAAGTTTATATATATATATATATATATATATATATATATATATATATATATATATATATATATATATATATATAAATATATATATAATACAACAAAGGTTGAAGAGGGTCCGGTAGAGAGCTCTATAGGTCTACTTTATTAGGATTTGATCTGGACGGTACCGAGGTTCTTCTTCTCTTCGGTAATAGATATACTAATAAATATTACGCTCTAATGTTAGATATTTCTTCATAATCGAGCATTCTGCCGGGATTGTCACCCAGTGAACTTACACACACACACACACACACACACACACGCGCACACACACTTATATATATATATATATATATATATATATATATATATATATATATATATATATATATATATAAAGTGGTGTACTAAAAGCGAACTTTTAGGCAAAGGTAAAACCTATTGTGAAGAGTATACACCTCAATATCCAGGATAGAGCAGGTATATATGAAGAAGAATGGAAAGGAATTAGAGAAGCAAAAGCCAATGCAAAATTCAATTTAAAATTGAATTTAAAATTGAATTTTGATTTGGCTTTTGCTTCTCTAATTCCTTTCCATTCTTCTTCATATATATATATATATATATATATATATATATATATGTGTGTGTGTGTGTGTGTGTGTGTGTGTGTTTTAATAAAACTAATTGAAGCAAGATGTGTTTCCGAAATAAGCTTTTTATTTGTATGATTAAATGTAAGCAATACATGCTAATATATGATCTGTCTTGGGAATTAGTTGTGTTTTAAACATAACTACAGCATTCATCATTCGTATGAACCCTATGAAAGAAACTCAATTTATTTTTGATAAATATATAGACTTAATTTTTATAAGTATCCCTGGTGTAAATTTATACTAAAACAAAACGTCCAATCTACCTCTTTATAAAATAAGTGTTAAATAATGGCAAGGGTAGGTTACCCTTTATCTCCCCCCCCCACCAGGTCTCTTTCTGTCACCGACATTGATAGAGGTATAAAAATAGAACAAAAAACTTAAGTCTAATCTGAAAGTCCCTACTGCCCTGATATAAAGAAAAGCAAAAGGTGCGTCCTCTACGACATCGTATCGCCATGCGCAGGGAGAGTCGCGTAACGTAATCGATTTGAGGTCAGCCAGGGTTCAAGGCAAAACACCTAGTCGAAAATAATCAAATCACGCATCGTACTGGAACTAGGTGGGAGACCTACTTCTTCCAAAGAACACTGTCATATATGAGCTGCAAATAGAAAATCTATTTTCGGAGAGTAGATTTATTTGAAATAATACTGAAATTTGTACTGAAAATAGGAACGTATGATTAAGGATGAGGTAATGCCTAGGAAGAAATGTCAATGATTATTACATATTTGAGCATCCGTGTAGCTGAAATGTATGTCCTCTACATGATATTGGAACGCGGTGAGTCTGGTTGCAGGATAAGGATATGACACTAAGTGTCCGTGATGTCCTCCGACTGCCCCTCTCCCTTTAGAAATCAAAACAGTATCCGGTGGGCGTACGAAGTATCTAATAAAAATATGATTGGAAATTAATTGTTTTTCTTCTGTAGAACCTGAATCAATAGATGCTGATTAAAGATGTCAAAAGAGAAGTTTTTAAGACGTTTGTTTTTTGTTTATTAGCTTATTCTAAGAAAAGTTGGGAGGTGACGGATAACGAAACGGACTGAAGGCCTGGGTGTTCCAAGTTCGAATCCAGTCGGTACCACACTACCACTTTGACTTAGGGATGCTGGCAAATTTCTCGTGGTCCTTCCCGTAAGTACCCGATGTCTTTCCGGAAAGATTTCTAACTAGAAAAACTTCGGGGAAACTAATGCCAACACCTGAATCATCTGATTCACACGAAAGAAGATGAAGCTTAATGCAGGAATAGAAATAGGGGAAAATACTGCTTTGCTTGAATGTTAGTATTTTGCACTATAAATTTATTTGCATTATATGTATATTTAATGTCTAACACACAGTCATGTTGTTATCCTTCAATATAATACGTTTACGATACACATAATGCTTCGACATTACCATACAACATCTCTGATTCTCGTTTTCGCTCTTCAAAAGTACTTACCGAGTTGCAATTACACAGCTTGTATTTTTTTAAATAGAAATCGCTCCAGACAAGGCATGAAGCCACTTGATGTAAGGAGCTAAAATGTAAAAAAAAATACTACGTCAAGGTCGAAAACTAGCGAACGATAAATGTCAGACGGATAAATTCCGACCCAGAAAACAGCAATTATTCTCCCTTTGTCAGAAACATAACTCATGGAATGTGAGGACTAAAAGACAAAATAAGGGAAGCTGGAGATAAAAGGCTGCCGAAAGTAAAATAGAATGTATAAGCCCAATAATTATGTACCGTGTAAACTATTAGTTAACTTTAACTTTGCATTATAAAAAAAGTCGTTCACATCCGACCCAAGAATGGAAACTGCCTTCTAACGATCCATATCGCTAAAAATGCTTTTTTGTTAAACGACCGACATCCCATTCTCTACAAAGTCAATAATTGAGCTTTCAGAAACCCGCTGTATCGAATAACAATAACACCGGGTAGCAGGTTTGACGCTGCTACGTGGCATACGTCAAGGTAAACGTGTTGAAGCGATTATTCTATAGTGTAAATATACACTTTATTGATTCAAAAGAACCAGAAAAAAATCGTAAATCCTATAATGAAGGGCAAAGTGTATTGATTTGAAGATATATGTCCACCCCGTCATACAAAAATCTGCCCGACGAATAAGGAGAGGAGGATTTATTTAAAACTAGATGAATTCTTGTCCTTGAACCCGGAGAGACCAAGAGACCAAAAGAAATATATACTACTAACAGAACCCGTCGCCCGGCGTTGCACGGGAGAAAGTACAATCTATTGCATCACGTCGAATGAAGAAAAAAAAACGGTCTATAGTTACCGTGTTGGCGAATGTTTGGAATTAAAAAAAAAGAAAAAAGTGGCCGCGTAGAATGGGATCGAACGCTGAAAGAGTCAATCATGAAACCTGCCTTCTTAACCACTGTGCCACAGTTTCGACATAAAAATATATGTGAACATAGGCCAAATCATAGGTAGAATGAGAAAGAACGTAATCTGATATTCGCGGAAAATCATCGGAGTGAACGGGAGCGGTCATTAACTCTTTGCGTATTGCTTTATATTATGTAGTAAATTAATACCAGGCAAATAATAAATAAGGTCGGACTGTTTTGTGAAAAGTAAACTGTGTTTATTAGTTCCCTGTGTCGATGAGTGGAGTGACAGTACATACTTGTTAGGGAGAAAAGTTTTTGCTACCTCTTATATAGAGTTGGTTTTTTGGAGAGTCGTGGATGGCGGGCCAAATGTAATATTTAGTGTTAGCTGGGAAAAAATAATAACAAATTTACTATAACACGCTCGAGTGAATAAGTGTAATGCAATGGTGAGTTTATTAGCCTGTGATGCATGTGGTTTTTGTCCTATTCTCCGAGAAGGTACAGGTGAAAATCGTCTCTACTTTACATATTAAGAAGAAGAAGAAGATAATGAGCCATTTTATTTATTTTATTTTACGCCTTTAATACCGATGTATGCGTTGTTGTCTTTTTATGTCCTTTTTTTTTAACTTTCCACTTTGAGACGTGTTCTTTTTTTCCTATTTTTTTTTTACAACTCCCACTAGCGTCTTTAATATAAAAAAGTAAGCAGTCGATTTGTTTATGTCACCTCCAAATAATTAAAAGGAATAAATAAATAAAAATAAAGTCAACAGTTGATGTTTTTTCTTTAGTTCATGAGAAAGTAGCGATCGTTTCGTCCCTATTATCCTTTTAAAATAAAATACAAACATCAGGAAGACTTACACTGGAAAGCAAACAGCAAGTCACACAAGCCCGCCGTCTGAAATGAATTCAGAAAATAGTTAGTCAATTTAAATAAACAGTTAACTAGGTTATTTAATTCCATTACTTAAGTTCTTCTTTTGTGCAATATATGAAGGGTCCAGAGTATATGAGAAAACGAAATTCTCTTTTTAGCATGTCTCTCAGGTGTACTATTTATATCATATTATTATTAGTAGTATTAGTAGTAGTAGTAAAAGTAGTTTTAGTAGTAGTAGTGGCCCATTCAAATGCCACCGATGATAAAATAATAATTATTATTTATACTAGCAAATATATGCTCCCCCCAGTCGCATATTTTTGCTAGTTGCTTTATTTAATTACTCAGTAAAATGTGTTTGTTTTTTTCAACAAAAAAAAAGAAACAAAATCTACCCATCCTTTATGTTAATAAATAAAACACGGAATAATAACAACATAGTTTTTAAACAAAATTTACCCTTTACGGCGTAAAATGTAAAACAAATAATCCTAAACTCACTTAAGGTCGTGAAAAGATAATAATATATGAAGTCCTTCAAATCGAATAAAAGTGTACCTGAAATAAAATCAACAATTAAAAAAATAAAATACAGTGAACACGATTCTAAATTCAGTTATTTAATTGCTCAGTAAAATGTGTTTGATTGTTTTACAAATTAAACAATTTGATTAAATACATTTGTGCTTTAAAACATCATTTCTAATGATATTTAAAAACACATGAACCCAAAACGTTTTAATGAATAAAAGTCAAAGTAAATGCATCATTTTTGAGCATTTCGTACGTTACTTCTCAGAGAATGATATTAATCAATTAACGCGCCCCGCGCTTGTGTCCATCTCTATCTCTTATCTCTCTCTTTCTCTCTCTCTTTTTCTATCCCTTTCTGTCTCTCTTTCTCCATCTCTCTTTCTTGAAATATAACTTTCTGTGGGTTCGAAATAGAACGTTATACTTAATAATCAGAGGGCGGATAACATAATGTTAGAGTGGGCGCCGGCTGTTCTATCATATTCCATAACAACCTAATTTAATTACCTAACTCAATTATATAGATGAAAAAACAATGTCTTTAATTAATTCTCTTTATAGTTTTATTATGATTATTATTATTGAGGAAAATATTTTAAATATATTTGGAAATCTGGAAAAAAAACAATCATGAGTGTATATTTGCGAATATTAATTTATTGGACGCTTTAAAACAAATTAATTATGTAAATTTGAAAGACGCGTGATGTTTGAGGAAGCTTTGGAATGGGTATATGGAATGATAAGTAGATATAAAAAGAGAGCGATCAAACCTAATAATATAGGTT
Source organism: Sepiola atlantica (assembly GCA_963556195.1). NCBI lineage: Eukaryota > Metazoa > Mollusca > Cephalopoda > Sepiida > Sepiolidae > Sepiola > Sepiola atlantica. Next base: position 31,923,305 of record OY744529.1, read on the forward strand.
CGGCTTCAGATACATAATCTCCATTAATAATGGATATGAAATGAGGCAATTCTATTATTTCATATTAAGATTCGTGAGAACACTGGAGACGCATACCTTTGCTTCAGTCATTAGTGACGGAGGGCGTATACATATATATGAATGTTTATAGATGCAACATTTAGAAAGGGCTACTCACAGTGAGTTACTTTTATTGAGTTATTTCTACTATTGAATCCTTAATAAAAATTCGCAATCTATTCTGCAATATCTTGTACAGAAAAACTTAAGTCTATGTCTGCCAAACAGTCTGGATTTTTATCGCCGTTAAATCGCATCAAGGCAAGTACATTGTGCATGGTGTTCTGTTTCTAGGTCCTTTGATTCCATTACTTGAGTTCTGCTTTTGTGCAATATATGAAGGGCCCAGAGTATTATGACGGAATTCTCTTTTGATCATGTCTCTCAGGTGTACTATGTTAATCATATTATTATTATTATTATTATTATTATTATTATTATTATTATTATTATTATTATTTGTATTAGTATTATTATTAGTATTAGTATTATTAGTAGTATTAGTAGTAGGAAAAGTAGCTGTAGTAGTAGTAGTGCCCCCATTAAATGCCACCGATGGTACCATTAATAAAATTCGCAATCCTTTATGCTATGCAACCATCATTTATACAAATAAACTACATTAGATGTCTGCCAAACAACCGTCCAATGCATAGGAGATGTGATCCTGGATGAGGGTTACACTCAGCCGACGGTAACCACCAGAGTGTTATCAATTGTTTTATCTCAAGCATAATGTATATCTAAAGAATTCACAGAGTATGCCTGAACTGCAGACGACGATCACAAAAAAATTCAGTCGTATGCAGATGTGCTCACAGCGCCGAGATGCACACTTGAACGACAATAACACAAATACTGTTGGAGATTCATGATCGAAACTTGGTGGACAAGTCTATCCGTATTAAATATGGCCGAATTGCAGAAATAGTGGTGACTTTTCTTAACGATTGCATTACAGGTCACATTTAATTTCAGTTAATCTCCAAACTTCTTTCTTTGATAAATAATCTGAATTAACAAGAACAAAACATTAAAATTAAATTTATTTAAAAAAAATATTTGTTTTAATATCGTGTTCAAATAAGTATTAATTTAAAAACTTATTCGAGAATGTGTCTAATACAAACACGTATATTATGTTCCTACCAAGGTACTAATAAAAACAAGGCATTAGAAATACACTGGAAAGCCTTTGCTCTAAAAAAATGTACGGTATGTGTTTTTTCTTTGTTATAGTTCATCAGAAATGATTATAATCATTTATATATAAAATTAAATTACTGAATTATACTAATTAATCATTTTGTCGGATTTTAAAAGTCAGACGCAAATAACATTTAAGCTGACAAATCAAACTTTGTTTCTGCCGAGCAAATTTGTAATTGTTATTGTTGAACCGTGTTATTTGCAATATAAAACGTAATTCGCTATAGTTTGTTTAATTACTCAGTCCTATGTATATTGTTAATAATATTCAGCTAATCACTGAAAATTAAAAATAAGTAAGGGAAATAACTCATATTTTAAAACTATTTCTTCCATAGATTATAAAAATTTAAAACAAAATTAGATAAAAAGCATAATATGTCGGACAATGCCTTATAGCTAAATACATTATAAAAGCCTTGTAGGCACCTGTTCACTTGTACACGTAACGGAGTGATTGTCAATCCTAATTAATGTTTGCGAAAATAAACGTGTTTGCAAGTACATGGTTGCCACACACATTCTTTGGCTTTTTATAATGTTATTTAAATCAATATATATATATATATATTATCAAGGCAAGGTAAACATCGACATAGTAGGAATCCACAGAATTTCAACCGTGCTTACAAAAATAGGTTTTTATAAAAGAGATTTTATATATATAATTATTTTTATTGATACATACATATACAGCATCTGCGTCAGTAAGTAAATGATATTAATTTTTTTTTTTTAATTATTTTAAAATATTACTTTTTTAAGAACCTGTATGAAAAAGAAAATAAATAAGTCGGTACAACAAAAAGACGGCCAGTAAAACATACAATTTTATTCATGTGTGTTGGGATAAATATCTAATCTGATGACGAACAATAAAAAAAAGAAATAGCTAAACGTACATTAAGGTCGTTAAGGTTATATTTAGGTTAGGGTTTACGGTTAGATTTAGGGTTTTCACGATTAAAACGTATAGGAGTTAACAACTCTATTAGGAAAAAGTGACAGATGATGATGATTAGTACGGATTGTAATTCAGGCTTTGCTAGCCTTGTTTGTCTTTGTTTTATATATGAGCACTGAAGATAGCCACACCAGGAAGTGAATGCATGGGATATAGGAGTATTTTACAAATATATTTGTATTAAGTCGAAACAATTGTATGCTGCAAATAAAAACAGTCTTCGGTGAAATGATGTGAATCTGTCTTTTCTAACATATGAAATAGTTTAAATTAAATAAAAATGTGTTATACTATAGGTCTAGCCTCACACTATTGGGCTATTACAATTCCTTTTATGTTATGAAATTTATATTTAAAATATAAAACCTTTATATATATATGAATTCCCGAAACAGTTTTTCATGGTAAACAACTGATGATCCCTTAAATAATGTCAGAAGCAAACTAATATAATAACTGTAAAAACTAAATTGACTTACATGAGTGATTTTCCACTGAACGACTTTTTTTGAGGGTTTTTAAAAAAAATATTTTTTTTTTAGATTTAATGGTTTAAAAACTTTCGAGACTATATATATATATAGAGAGAGAGAGAGATAGATACAGAGAGAAAGAGAGAGAGAGAGAAAGAGAGAGAGAGAAATGTATATATAGTTGTTTGAGTGTCCAACAGCTACGCTATCAGCCCCAAAGCACAAAGAAAGGAAATATTACTGTTTATATAAGCCACAGATAAATTCTTGTAGTCGGTGGTTTTTGCTTACTACAATGATCAATACATATTTATTGATACATTCATATATTAATATATATATTTATATATATATATATATATATAGAGAGAGAGAGAGGGGGGGGGAGAGAGTAGTATAAAAAATATATATATAGCAAGTAAGCTACACAGAAGTTCCTATATTTTATATCCGGATGGAATTATTGGGCTAAGCGATGTTTTCCTGCGGCGATGAAACATGTGTAGATTTCTTGACCGTAAAATAGCATTTTAGCTCCTTATAACAAGTGGCTCCATGCCTTGTCTAGAGCGATTTTCATAAAAATAGGATTTTTGTCATTATACAATGACAAAAAGAAGTACATCTATTTATATATATTGTAATATATTACGTTGAACTAATCAGTAGAAAAGGAGATTTATCCATTAGCAATATGTGTATGTATGTGTATATATGTGTGTGAGGATGTGTGTGTTTTAACATATATGTATGCATATGTCTATCTATGTATGTATGTGCATGTGTGTATATGTATGTTTATATATATATATATATATATATATATATATATATATATATATATATATATATATGAGGGTTTATAACTAAAATGTAACTCTTAGAGAATTAGACCTATTGTGAGATGAGGAAAGCTCAATATACAGGATAGAGTGAGTCAATGAAAAATAATTAGACCTGCAGATGGAAACAGATCAATATCTTCAGTTGTTCAGAACAAGGAACATTTAGTAAATAACAATATTTATTCTTTTTCGCTTTCAATTTCATTACTTAAGCCAGGCTTTTCAAAGATTAAAATCTTATCATCAGAGGAAGTAGTGATTGATAAGTTGACAGATAAGAACAGTCAATATTCAAAATTTGAAAAAAACATTTTTTTTTAAAAGTTCTTTTTAAAAGGTTTTAAAAGTTCAAACGGGTGTGTTTCAATGTAAATGAAAGTCACCAAACACGGAGATCCAAGTTGTAATTGGTAAATCCAGAAGAATCTGTATGAAAATCCAACGGCGACGATTCCACCCAAGTCCTTAGTCTTTAGAGTGGAGATCAGGCAAAATTAGCCATATTAAGAAAACGCATTTCTTCCTGTTTTCAAGTAAACAGATCCAAAGGCAAAAAGCAACGAACCAAATCTCAATAAAAAATGGTAATTCGAATTGTTGTAAAGTGTGAAACTTACTTGGAATTGTGGGATATGTAAGGAAAGGTAAGAGAAAGAAAAAAGTGGGAATAGCATAGGAGGTTAGGAACCGAAAAAAAGAAGAAAAAAAGGAGGAAAAAACAAAAAACAAAAAACAAAAAACAGAAGAAAAGGAGAGAAAAAAGTAAAGAGTAAGGAAAAAAGAGCAAGAGAGAATGAGAAGGGGGGCAATCCTACGAGTGGGGGATGGAATTAATGATATTTAGGCAATAAAGGGAAGAAAAATAAAATCTAGGGTGGTCGAATCAAGAAATGTTATAGCTTCTGGTCAGTACTGGGAAATTAAATTCCCGTAGGGTTTAAAGTTTAGATTAAATGCAGATAGGTTTCAGAGGTTATAACTCGAGGAAGATTTTGATAAGATAATTAGAGTTATTAGCAGGGCAAAAAGGAAAATTGCTGTAAAGATGATATGGTTAGATAAAAAACTAAAAAAACTTGGGGGGATGGGGTCGAGGGGGGTTATGGGATTATAAGAGGTGGACAAATCTGGTGTCGCTAGTTAGGTTGATCAAGCAAGCGAAAAAAGGAATAGTGTTTTCCCCATGATGGCTTTAAAAAGCTCTTAGGATTCAATAGATATCCATGTAGACGAAAATGGTTCTGAAGGATTTTGAACTAATTGTCATTCTATAAAATAAATTGACAGTGTAGGTTTTTAAAATATGGAAAAGAGAGGAAGGTTGTTTAAGCAGATACAGAGTATATTAATAAAATTAAATAGTGAATTAGCAATAGAAAGTGAGAAATAAAAAATAAAATAAAGGATAGAAAAATAGGATGAGGAAAATATGAAATATAATTTTAAAATGGGGATAAATAGGTATATAGATGTATAGCTGCACTGCTGCCCCCAACCGCTTGCGGCAGTACCCCACTGCTCCCCATGTCGATGAGCATCTCACACAATCGGGCATGAAATGTACAAAGGCACATGCGCGCAACCACGTGAACATAATCACGTGAACATAATCACATATACATACCAATGCACATGTAAAATCCACACATATATACATACATACCCGTATATACATATACACATATATACATATACACACGCATCCACAAAACCAAAAGCGTCTCAGTGTCCTCCGCACATATTCACATCAGGCACATACGTCTACAGAAATCCGTAGCACTAATATATACACTCGAGATTTCAGGGGACTATATACATATACCCATGCAAACATGCATATCCGCAGCACTAATACATGTACTCGACATATTAGGCAAGTTCATAATATTGTAAGGGCTGGCAAATCAGCACCAAGATCAAAGACAACCGCGAGACAGTCGTCGGGCAGACGTGCAGTTCAGCAATAGATTAGTGAGTTTTAAGGGATAGGTTAAATGTTCAAACTAGAAGAATTGGAATTAGTAAAGGGGCTACCCATGATAGATACATAGTGAATAAGAGATTGGGAGTTATGGGGGAGTGAGAGTACGGTTAATTATTGCTAGGTAGGTGGGGCCAAAAAGTTGGAGTATTTGAATTTGCGTTTGTGTCTGCAATGGGAGATCAATTCGTCTTTAGAATTAATAGTGTTTAAGGATTTATTAGCCGTGGCTATTGTGTAAGTTTCCATAGTGCAGAGGCTGCAATGTGGAGAGCCTGGGGTGTAAGATCTAGATTTTTTCAAGATGGACCAATGCAATGAGTAGGGTGTATTACTGATTTTTAGGTTTCTGACTAATTTAGAGAGCGAGGTGCTAGAGTTATCGTTATTTAATTTAAATGATTGCATATGGTTTGAGATTCTTATCTTAATTGGGAAGACGCTCAAACCTATGTAAGTGTGAATTTTGTGAGGTGCGGAATTTACATTTGAGTGATTGAGGACATTGGTAGCTGCTTGTAAAGATGAATCTGAAACTATATTAAGTTGGGGTGTTAGGGGAGGACCAAGAACAATCGGGGTGTTTATGCTTTTTGGGTCGATTTCAAAATTACTTGTTGAGCGTGAGGGGTAAGAGCTAAGGTGATTATTGTTAGTACTATGGGTTGGCTGATCATTGGGGCAAGAAGCAGCACGCAGTGGTTGCAGGTCTGTCGCGACGGGCTCGATGTAAAGCCAGTGCTTTGTCGGAATTCCCTAATGGTGCACGCGTATATCACATCACTATGAATGTAGTCACCATTTAGGGGGCAGTCTCTGGGTCTACGACAATTACATTTATTTTGGGGAGAAAGGGGGGAGTTTGTTGGGCAGTTATTATTTTTTTTATTATTGGAGGAAATTATAGTTTGCGCTATGTTGGGCATAGTAGAGTAGGATATCTTAATGGAGTTTTTATTTAGTAGTGTGCTATATTTATGGGGGTACCTAAAGCATGTGTCTAAGATATTGCTTTTTACATTGCAGTTGAAGGGTGGGTTAAACCAGATATCATTTTTCCTTCTTGACTTTTTATCTCCTTCAGATTTCTGTTTAGTATTTATAGTTTCCAGGTTATATATTGTGAGGGTTAAGATTCAAGGGGGTATTAGAATTATCTTCTGGAATTAAAAGCATAATTATGGGTAATTAAGCTAGTATAATTATGTTTATTTTTACGGGTTGGAGGGGTGTTATTGTATCTAATTGTATCGTTATATCCTGAGGCACGTAAGGCCTTATCATAAAAATTGCAATTCTGTTCAAAAATAGATTTATTAGCAGAAAGTTCAGAAATTCTATTAGAGACTGACCGGGCAATTGAGTTAATAATTCACTTAGGATGGTTAGAGTATTTATGTACGTAGAATAAGGTTAGGTTTGGTTTATGATAAGGGCTAACAATTTCAAGATTAAGGTTTAGAGTTAAATCTAAGAAGTTAGATGGCCTTTTTTACAGGTTCTACTGTAATTGCAAGTCCGTAATTAAAAAAAAGACTATGAAGATTTTGTATGGTGTTGTTATATTGTCTTGATCTTTCTCCAGACACAAATAGTGCAGAGTCCATGTACAGACCACCTCTCAAATGTCCGAAGTTATATTTCAGTTGTCTCATTAAATATATCACCACCAAGTCCGTCACCTGGGCAGAGTCTGTGACCCCCATTGTGATGTCGAACTTATTAGGGGTGTCTCTCCTTGTCCAAAGCTTGTTGTCAAATTGGAGAAGGGATTTCCTAGCTAGTTTGATCAGCTCAATTTCCAGGTAGTTCAGATCTGAATACTTTTTAGCGAGTATAAAGGCTTTATTAAGTAGAATGGGGGTAATAGATTGGTGGTAATTATCTATGTCGAACGTAACGAAATTTAGGTTAGGGTTTGACTTGTTTTTAAGGTTAAGGAACCAGCTAGATACCTCATCTGAAGATTGCCAAAGGGTGTAAGAAATTTTAGATTTAAGCGTCTTATATGTTTTTGCTTAAAATGCCTAGATCCAATTTAGAAGGGCAGATTAATCTAATGGTAGGGTTTTCGTGAAAGTTATCGTCCTTTAATGTACATCTAGGTGTGGCTGGGGTCACGATTTCTGTGTAGTTTAAGATATTTAAGGAAGTAAGAAGGGATTTGGCCTCCGAGTTGATAGTATTAAGAGTGCTTATAGGTGTACTTTTATAAGATTTATTAAGTTCTTTATAAATTATTTTTATAGTCAGTGTAAGTTAATTTGTAGTAATTTTTAGTCTTATCTGCAGGGACTACTATATCATGATGTTTTTTAATCTTATTAGTAAAGCTATTGATCTTTTTGATTATGTGATTAGGGTTCTTATTGTGTGTTTTTTTAATTTAATGTTTTTGATAAGGGCAAACAATTCATCTTCAAATTCATTTAGGTTAGGATTTTGCCCAGGAAAGGAAGATGGCCTGAAAACTTCTAACCTGGCTTTTTAAAATGTTATATGTGTATATATATGTGTGTCTATGTGTGTACTTATGCATTTATCCAAGCTAAGTGGGTAATAAATAAGAAACAAATAGAATAAACGGTTGTTAAAGAACGATGATCATGGTATTACAAATAATACAAAAGATAAGTACTAATTGAATGAGTTAACAAATGAAGAATGTAATCCAATGCTGAGCTTGAACGGTGAATATTATGAACGTATTCCGTCTCTAAAAAACATTTACTTAATAAGAAAGTTTTTTCCAATTCATCTAACTTCCTTGTCTTCTTTGGTCTGAAGAGAGGAACTTTTTGTGAAGAGTACAACCGAAATATGTATGCACATATGTAACCAATGATGTTTGTATAAATAAAAAAAATACTATACACATATATATATATATATATATATATATATATATATATATATATATATATATATATATATATATACTTTTAATGCTGTCGGGAAAGTTTCCCAGCAGAGTGCTCAATTATTAAGACAAAAGTAAAATTAACTAAATAATCAATAAGAGCATAATAGCCATTCATATGTAATACTGTGAATTAGAACAAAACCTGTACCATCGGTTTCAGATGTGAGAAATTCAGACATTTGTCAGCGGAGTCGTTAGACGTAATGAATATATATATATATATATATATATATATATATGTATATATATATATATATGTATATATATTTATATATATTTATATATATATATATATATACATATGAATATATATATATGTATATATATTTATATATATTTATATATATACATATATATATACATATATACATATATATATATATACATATATATATATATATATATATATATATATATATATATATATAAATATATATATATATATATATATATATTCATTTAGTCTAATGACTCCACTGACAAAGGTCTGACTTTTTCACATCTGAAACCGATGGTACATGTGTTTGATAATATAAAATCGTAAAAAATGACGGAAAGCGGGTTAAAGAATGGAAGTTTTTAAAAAACTATGGCCAACCGTGAACGCAAAGACGAACGTCTACATTGTTGAAATGAAACGGATGAATTGAATCGTGAATTTATTCATGTATTTATGTTTTTTTGTTTTTGTTAGTTTTAAAGTGATAACTGATTTATTTTAGTTTGTTGGAATAATTATGGAGAACGGAACAAACGGGTGATAGGTAATAATTAATTTAATAGCATGTCCCTATCTTTATAATTTTACAATTTTACGCCATAAAACACCTGATGATTATACACGAAGGAGTGGAAAACGTTCGTGTAACATACGGTTCATTTATTAATTCATTCGATGTCAACGTAAAAATAATTCAGCGAATTGAAAAAATAAAAAGGACTAACAAAACAGAAGAGTTCGATTGTTTTTAACAACACTTGTATTAATGAAAAAATGCTGCCTAAATACACAATTTAGGTATATGTATATATATATATTTATATATATATATGTCTATATATACACATATATATATTTATATATATGTATATATACACATATATGTGTATATATATTTATATATATGTATATATACACATATATGTATATAAATATTTATATATATGTATATATATACACATACATATATTTATATGTATGTATGTATACTCATATATGTATATATTTGTATATATCTATATATATATATACACATATATGTGTATATATATATTTATATATATGTATGTATATAAATATACACACATATATGTATATATATATATATATTTATATAGATGTATATACATACACACACATATATGTATATATATATGTATATATATATATATTTATATAGATGTATATACATACACACACACACACACACACATATATATATATATATATATATATATATATATATATATATATATATATATATATATATACGTAACTGTGTGTGTCTAAGTCTATTTTTGTTGTTGAAAGTAATGCTTTTTGACATCAAGAACAAGCGGTAACCATATTGATGTTTATTTCTATATGAATATTTATGTGTCCTTTCACCGCGCCCAGTATCCAGCGCCAAAGTTAGAAGAGAGCCCCGCGCCACTTCCGCATTACGGGGCGCCATTTTCATTTTATCTTTGGCAATGTGTTAAATTCTATCATTGGGCATTAACAACAATATGCGGGCATTATTGCAACAGACATTCCGACCTAAACAACCAAGATCAAAGCATGCGTCTGCAAAAGAACCAAACGCACACATATACTTCAGTATGTGCATACAAAGACGGATTTTCTGACATCACAAACGGAAACATAAAATCTGTTGGACTTTTTTCAAAACGGCACAAAAGTACAACAACAGCAAACATATCACTTATTGCATTCATACAATTATCGTTATTTACGTATGTTGGCACTTTAATATATCTCTTTGCGAAAACACATACCCTGTTCTCTCTCTGTTTATCTAGCCTATTTTCTATCCCCCTCACTCTCTCTCTCTCTCTCTCTCTATATATATATATATATATATATATATATATATATAGAGAGAGAGAGAGAGAGAGAGCG
>OY744529.1:31938884-31941384 GCA_963556195.1 Sepiola atlantica
CATTTAAAAAATATGATGGGCACCTGCTTATATATGAGTACATATTGTTATACATTTAAAAAATATGATGGGCACCTGCTTATATATGAGTACATATTGTTATACATTTAAAAATATGATGGGCACTTGCTTATATATGAGTACATATTGTTATACATTTAAAATATATGATGGGCACCTGCTTATATATGAGTACATATTGTTATACATGTAAAAAATATGATGGGCACTTGCTTATATATGAGTACATATTGTTATACATTTAAAATATATGATGGGCACCTGCTTATATATGAGTACATATTGTTATACATTTAAAAAATATGATAGGCACCTGCTTATATATGAGTACATATTGTTATACATGTAAAAAATATGATGGGCACCTGCTTATATATGAGTACATATTGTTATACATTTAAAAAATATGATGGGCACCTGCTTATATATGAGTACATATTGTTATACATTTAAAAATATGATGGGCACCTGCTTATATATGAGTACATATTGTTATACATTTAAAAAATATGATGGGCACCTGCTTATATATGAGTACATATTGTTATACATTTAAAAAATATGATGGGCACCTGCTTATATATGAGTACATATTGTTATACATTTAAAAATATGATGGGCACCTGCTTATATATGAGTACATATTGTTATACATTTAAAAAATATGATGGGCACCTGCTTATATATGAGTACATATTGTTATACATTTAAAAAATATGATAGGCACCTGCTTATATATGAGTACATATTGTTATACATTTAAAAAATATGATAGGCACCTGCTTATATATGAGTACATATTGTTATACATGTAAAAAATATGATAGGCACCTGCTTATATATGAGTACATATTGTTATACATTTAAAAAATATGATAGGCACCTGCTTATATATGAGTACATATTGTTATACATTTAAAAAATATGATAGGCACCTGCTTATATATGAGTACATATTGTTATACATTTAAAAAATATGATAGGCACCTGCTTATATATGAGTACATATTGTTATACATGTAAAAAATATGATAGGCACCTGCTTATATATGTGTACATATTGTTATACATTTAAAAAATATGATAGGCACCTGCTTATATATGAGTACATATTGTTATACATGTAAAAAATATGATGGGCACCTGCTTATATATGAGTACATATTGTTATACATTTAAAAAATATGATAGGCACCTGCTCAGATACAGGTATACAGTTTTTTGTAAATGGTAAACTTTCTAGGACTATGATTATATACAAGTACACATAATTTATACATTTTAAATATTATAGAAATTTCTCATACAGTGGCACACATTTTTATCAATTTTCTTTATTATATAGTGGTACACATTTTTTATGAATTTTAAATATTGTAGGCACCTGCTTATGTACAGGTAAGTATTCTTTTTACATTTAAAAGATAATAGGCACTTGCTAATATACAGGTACACATGTTTATTATTTTGCAATATTATAGACACTTTCTCATATATAGGCACACATTTTTATAGATTTTAAATATTATTGACACTTTCTAGTATACAGGTACACGAATTATATACATTTTAAAGATTATTGGAACCTGTTTATATATAGACACACTTTTTAATATAAATGTTAAAGATTATAGGCATTTTGTATGAAGGTTAATAGATTACAGACAGGTGAATCCTGTAATAAATTTTAAGGATTCTAAGCAATTGCGTGATGTTGTTGATGTTTTTTTTTCTTAAACACATTACGTGATATTCCAATAACCAGCATCCTGGAACGGCGAACTAAAATAGACTATCGCAAAAAGATGTCCGGACTTAATTAGCTCAGATCCCCCTCCAATATTTGGCTGTGTCCCGTCGTCTCATTTTCGATTCATGTTAATGATGTCATATTTTTACTGTTAGCAGTAACTATTAGTTTTATTTCTCATTGTAACTTGCTTTTAAACCCTATTGTTACACGTTAGTCTATCAGAAATTTACGTGATGATTGATGATTTTTTAGTGAAGACCACCGGATCATTGTTTTTCTGACTAAGAACGATTACCACCAGCTGCGATGTGTCAATTTTCCTCCCATTGTTTAAGGTAATTCCATACCTACTAAGGCTTTTGTCTACCAGGGGTTACTCAAGGGAAACCCAAGCACCATTCCATAAACTACTAATGAATAAATGTACTTCTAATATATATATATATATATATATATATATATATATACAGGGTAGGCCAAAATAAGTGTCCTATCTTTAAATTTGAATAACTTGAATTTGAATAACTTCCACAAAATAAAAGTTAAACTCACCAAACTTTATGTGTGTGTAGACTGACCCTTCCGGGATGTTTTGAAATAAACAAAACAAATTTTAGCCGAAAAACACTTCTTAAAACTTACAAAAACTAAAGTATTGTTTTTTACACTGTTTTGAGTTTTTTAAGCAAAAATAATGTTTTCTAAATGAGGGTACGTTCCTTAGGG
>OY744529.1:31943884-31996384 GCA_963556195.1 Sepiola atlantica
TTAGTCACCTAAAAACCTTTGAAAATACTTCAAAGAAACTGATATTTGAGGAATATTTACTAAGTTATGCTTAATATATATTGTTAACGTTTCACAAAAATCGGAAACATCTAATTTTTTTATGGACGGTTACACCCCTTCTTTTAGCCTCCTTTGAATAAACTAAATTAAACAAAATATAACTCACATTTGGATCCATTATGTCTCTCAGCTATTTCGAAATCCATAATGATCGGTTTATTATTGTAAGGGTTAACCTTGTACATATAATATATATGCACTCACACATTACTTACCATATATTTATAGGGATATATAGAGATATACTAATTCTATCTTGTGATATTCACCATTTCCAACTTACTACTGGAAATAAAATTTCATTTTACAGTCTCTAACGTTCGAAGATATCACACCTATATAACGTGATAATTAACCATCCGAAAATCAGTTCTTGATTAATCACCCGTCAGTGGTAAGATATTTACATTATCTTAAATCTATGGACCAGCATAGAATGGAATAATGATGTTTAATGTCTTAGACCCGTTGCTTCATACGTTTATAGAACATCGCATGGCTTACGGAACTAAAAATAATTAAGTATAAAAATGTATGAATTTTTGAAAAGGATGTTGGTAGAGTGAAATAGAGATACAAAAAAAGGCAGATGCGCTTGATAAATATCCCAATACGTGAAGAGGTAGTCTAATAGATAGAGTAAAAGGGTCATAGAGATTAAGAGAGCATGAGAGACAGAGTGAAACAGGAAAGAAAACAAAGTAAAACTGAGAGAAAGGAGGCCGATGTTTTCACGCTTATTAGAGTTACGGAGAAGGTATGGTCACCTCTATTGATGTATGCACTATTTGTAACAGCAAGCAAACTGGAGAAAAAGGTCTTGGACACGAATTATACTGATGAATATGTATGGATTTGCGCGCACGTGGCCAACGCTGAACTATAACATCTTTTCACCGTAAAACTGGAAATACATGAACATAAATAAACAAGTCTCACAAACATGTTCTAAGACAAAACAAAGCAAATTATTAAAGAGTAAAAATTCAAATAGGTTTAGAGAACTATGCGTTGCTTACCTCTATTTTTGCAAAGCTACTTACCCCAGAGCCAACGTCTATCATAAGCGGAACAAACGTCCTACTCCCATGTTGACTGATTCGAAAAGACCGCCTCTGGGCAAGCAGGCGGTGTAGACGCACGACAGTTACCCCGTGCGCATGTCTTCCGGAAGAGGACGGTACTGAATACAAAATGTTCCCCTCCTGAATTATGACCGGCCAACATGTAAAACTCCTACGTTTACACTATTATTATTATTATTATTATTATTATTATTATTATTATTATTATTATTATTATTATTATTATTATTATTATTTGCAGGAGTAGTAGTAGCAGTAAGAGTAAGTATGTGGACTCACCATTCCAGGTTCGAGTTCTATCGGTTCTCCTGTATTAATTGTACTACCTTGGAAATAGCATGCATCACCATATCCTCTCTCAAGCGACATATTAAATAATAGGATAGATAGGACTTTTAATCCTTGTTTGTAGAACTAGTCCAAAGGAAGTAAACCTCCGAAATAGCACCAGTCTGTTTTTTTTGTTTATCCTCGCATTGTTTCCAGTGATCCTGGACTTGCCCTTGACTCAAGAAATGCCGGTTCAGGAGCGATTCAGCTAGAAATGATACACCCGTTGCCTTACTATTTGACTAACACCTTTACATGGAGTATCTATTGCCCCTCGGACTTAAATGGGGCTAATAAATTAGTAGTTTTATACCGTTAATAATGAGAACAACTGTTTTGTTTAGGGATTTTTTTAATCAGTCCTGCACCGGACAATGCTCTAGTTAAATAATAATTCGCTCCTGCGTATGCTTAGCGACAGATCCGAACTCGATAAGAACAAATGATTATATTAAGAATACAAAATGCAAAAGGATGTTTTTCTTTATGTTAACTTCAAATCTGGAGAGAATAATTTCTTCAAAGTCTAAGAATGATCAAAACCAGCTATTTGTAATGTCAATTCTATTATAATTTGTGAAATTCATTGGGGTTTCACATTCAAAGTTTATCGCGCGTTTTTCAATTCTCACGTGTTTTACTATTCGGTGGCTTATCGACTTGCTTCCATAAAAGTCTCAAGATATAAACCAATTGCGTTGGCAAGAAGCAATAAACACCCAGGAAGAAATAAGTCGATATCTTTTACTGCATGCATTTTAATGTCCCTTACCATCTATTGTCCTACTTAACATCAGCTCGTTCACTGTTGACTAAATAGGGTTAGTTTTCAAATAAATATCCGTTTCGTACAAAAATAAAGTTAAGCTTATTGTATATAGGCGTAATAAGGTTCATATAGATGTAATAAAGTTTAGTTTTTGGATTCGAGGTGTAAAAAACGTTCCCAATCTTGAATTTAATATTTTCTCATTTTTTGCAAGATATAATCGGAAAATGCTCAAACAGTTTTGTTAGATATAGTTTTCAAGGGAGATAATCCTGAGTGATACAATCTCATGTACGAATACACGCGTGGTCGTATCTTTTTGAGTTGAAACACACGGTACTAGATGATTGAGATTTCATAGGATTTGATGTAATATAGTTAAGACAATCTGAGGCTGGTCAAAACCAGATCGGTATTTGAAAGTACCAGACGTTTTATATAGAAGGAAAGCTACACTTTCTGGCAAAGACTCACCTTATGAAAATCTAAATTCAGCTGGCAACCACAATATAAGGGCTATCCTCAACATGATAGCTATATACTCTATGTGCGAGACATGCATAGAATGAGGAAAAATACGGTAATGGTGTATGCTGCCTTCGTCAAAAATGATAATTATCATCTTGCCTAGACAGCCAGTTTACTCGGAGTCACACGGAGACAAGGGAAGCAACAAAAACAAACGAATTCCATTTAAGAAAAAAGCCTTTATTCCATGCAAAACAAGAAGAAGAAAAAAGTATTCATAGATAAATTAAAGGAGAGAAGGAGAAGCAAGTGAATACAAGAGGGCAGATGACTTAATTTAACTACTAGGGGGAGCGAAGCGGAGATGGGCTCGCCATACAAGGGAGGTAGAAAGATCAGGGGACGACGTCGTAGGAAACCTGAGCGACGCCGGGAATGAGTTGTAACATTGTTACGACGGGGAGACATTGTTAATGAAAACATGAGAGACATAATGAAGAGAATTGACATAGCAAGGAAAGGAGAGAATTAATTTACATACCAAACTTATGTTAGCGGGGTGGAAGAATCGGCTAGTGCGAAGCGCACGTGTGTCTCGTTGAACGAACTACCGGAAAATGGCGAACGGTTCAAGAAACCTCCAAGGAAGATCAAGTCTCGAGCGAATCACACTGTGACGAGAGTGGGTGATAATTGTTATGAGACTAAATAAATCGAAAATTAAAGATTAAAATAGGATAAAGGTAGTTAAAATCCGCATAGGAAAACGCTAAATAAAAAAGGAATGAAGAAAAAGAAGAAGAAAAGAAACATGTCGTAGCGAGAATAGAGACGTAAACATGAGAAAAAGCGGTGAATGGATGAATCTGTCCCTGACGGAAAGAGGGACCGGGTACGAAACATGATGGTGCTAAGGTGTTGAACCCCGAGATTTACGGGAGCATACGTGCTTGAGAAGTCAAAAGATAGTCCTACATTATTTAGTTAGAAAATGCTTCATCATCATCATCATCATCATCATCATCATCATCATCATCATCATCATCATCGTCATAATCGTCATAATCGTCGTCATCGTCATCATCATCATCATCATCATCATCATCATCATCAAAACTACTTCGATTTGACTGTCTCGCTTTTTCTATCGATGAAGATAGTATCTACATGAATAAATAACATGTATACTACGTAAAAATGCTTTTCTGTCACTAAAAGTAATGCAGTATGACATAATCGCGTTGATATACTGCACCACTTAATTTGAAATAATATTTAGTAACTGAATACATCATAGTAACGTTTTTTGAACGGCGATACTATGTATTCTACAAAACACAAATGTACGTCTGCTACGTCAGTGAGTGAGATTAATTAATATGGATCAAGGCTTGTTCATCTCTACTGTGTTAGATTCGCAAGTCCATCTCTTTGGACGTTTCCTAGTTTCTTTGCAGTCTTTTTTCCAAGAATTGTCTGCGTCTAAATGATAATTGTTGCTAATTTGTTCATTAGTATATAAGAGACGATATCTCTATTTAAATTGATTATAAGTGTAAATATATTTAGTGTGATAATCAGTAAGTTACGGAAAATAAGGTTAGCGAATGGAATATGTAGGGTAACATTTGGTCACATCTTGAATTTCAGTATGGGTTGAAAAATAATGTAAGTGTTGTGGACATCATCCAGATTCACCCATGGAGACAGGATGTATCTGTCAGGTCATTATGAAGTCGACCCTTTTCCCTTACCAAGAAGAACCGCTTAGCGAACCGCTTAGCGAACGCTTAGCACGTCTGCCTAGAGCCGGTAATGGCGACCTACTTATTGTAATTTAGTTTTCTCAATACAATTCCTATCCCTTTCAATTCCTTTGGGGTTCCTTACTGTTATATCGTAAGGAACCTGAAAGGCAGATCAATCCAATTGCGATCAACAGTCAAGACGCGAATCTGTGACCGTAACAAAATTGCTACATACTGTAGAATTAATGATAGCACTATATCATCAGAATCTAGTTGTAGTAGTGTTACGGACCATCCTGACTATCTTACACACTTTGTTATATCCTCCATCACAACTGGTAGGTCTTCATAGATGCATTGTAAGGCCTCTGCTGGTTTCTTGATGTAAGTTATTTCTGGTTTCCCACTGAGCCACATCTCTGTTTCGGCATGAATAAAAGCACATCGCTGATGATTTTATCCTTATCACTACAATGCTATCTAACAAATCTGGTTCTTCCATCTCTGATCAATGCTGAGATCTGAAAAAGTGTCCAAAGAGTTGCTATCTCGTGTGGGCTGTCTCCAGAAGATGTTAAGATCAGCACTTAGTATTCTGTTATACATCAATGCTTAACTCTAATCTTTTGGTGAGATTCAAGGTGTTATTTTCATATTCAAGAACTGACGTAACAATTGCTTCAAAGGTGTCACGTTTTATCTTGGTAAGATGATTTGACTTCCAGATCGCTTTAATCTTGTCTAGTCCAAGATTCCCACCTGTAGTTACCTCTCTATAGAATGTTGCTTTACAACTTTATTATCAAGTTGGGTAAACTCGTCGACATATTTTAAACAATAAAAAGATCCCAAAAAGAGTCGCTAATGTAATAGGTCCCTCACTATCCACCATGATTCAGCCCTAATCCCATCGTCGCATTGTAGCATCCTTGTGCTTGTGTTAAATATACTTCAATGGATTGTGACCCGATGAATTGGCTGCTCTGGTGCCCCCTCGACGTAAATACACTAGACCAACTCGACAATCAGCTAAATCTCATCTATTCACTGTGGAGGTCCCCAGATGCCGGATAGCCTACTACTCCAATAGCTTATTTCTTTGTGCTGCCGGCCTCTGGAATTCCCTCCCTTTTTCCTGTTTCCCCGACTGTACCGACATGCAGAGGTTTAAAACTAATGTAAACAGACATCTCGTTACACAGCACCCAACTTAGGATGCCACCCAAAACCTACACCCTAATTCTTAACAGTCTCTTACGTCTACAGCGGCGGCCTGTCTTGTGTGGGTTAAAATGTGTTAAAAAAATAATGTAAGGGATATTTCTATGTTGATTAAGGAAGATATGCTCTGTTTTATTTGTGTTAACTAAAAGCCCAATGCTGTTTGCTGTTTCTTATGTATTTATTAATTTACAGATATTTTATATGTAGAATTTGGTATATCCGTACTACTGGGTGTTTTTATTACAACGTTTTGGCCGATGCAACCTCCGACCTTTTTCAGGTGTACCTTGTCGAACTCGGGTATCTGGACGGAATTTCGAACGGAACCTTTTATTAAATCCACGACAAAGGCCCGTGGAGCAGCGGATATAGTATATTCACTTTTTCGTTAATTTGATTTAATGGAACTATTTTCTTTTCATAAATTGGTTGAATATATATTTTTAATTAAACTTTGTTAGTCTTTTTTTCATATGTTTGGAGTCCACCAGAAATAACTTCCTTATTGTTTTCTTTTAATTTTTAATTTAGTCTTTCTGTTTCAGCATTTAAAGTTTTTGTCTTCTGATATAAAGAATTTATCGACATCTCCCATGATTAGAACTTTTCCATCCAATCTGTGGCAAAATGTTACAAGAATTGTTCCTGGTGATACCAGATCAGGCTGCCCTGTGGCTCCCTGAGACGAAATTCACCTACATTGACTTTTTTTTTTGTTTTTTTGTAAAACTTAATTATGTTCCACAAAACCAAAAACAAAAACAACAGCCCCTCTCCCTTTCTCCCTCCCCTTTTTTATTTTTATTTTTCCTACCCTACTCCCGGTCCTGGATATGACCTTAAACTACATCCGATGGTGAGATCCGGCTTACGGACTTTGGGGAATGTGGAGCCTCCTCTTAATTACCATTGCTCCCAGGTCCACCCTGACCCGGAGTGGTAGTACCTGTTAGGGTCCCAACTATGGGTTAAATAGAAACAGATATTAAAAGGGGAAAGAAACAAAAAAGAGAAGAAAACAAGACCAGATTCGGCATTAAATAACCCAAAAAGGGTTGATATGCCGTAAAACAGAACTACCAAGAATTGTTCATAACAAATATTTTCAATTTGTATTTTTCCTTGGTCATGTAACTTTGTTTTTAGTTCGCCCTCAAATTTTATTAGTTCTCAAGTGAAGCTTTTGGCTACTTTTATAGTTCTCACCAAAATCATCTTTTTTTAAATTTCTTCCACATTTGAAGATTTACGATCGACAAATATGATCTTGAGTCAAGTTAAAGGTTAATATTCCTATTCGACAAACTTTCTAATATTTTGACTTCGTCACATTTAGCGATTATAATAAAGTTTTTTTTAAATATTTTTTTTATCTTTAATGTGTATTTCTCTGTCCTATGTGAGCGCACTTAACACACGTTTTCGTTTTATATCGGCAGTCGTTGTTCCAATGCAGTTACCCGCAATCGAAACACGGTTTCACAGGCTAATTATTTTTTTCGTTTATCAAATTTTGGTGGATAACTAAATTACTTTTTGTGACACATCTGTCTAATATGTGACACTCCACTTTGGTCAATGTCTTTTGAATCTTGACGAATGCTAATAAAACGTTGACGATCATCTTGAGTGTCAAATCAGGTTCATTTCCTAGTTTGTTACAAAACCTTCTTCTTATTTTCACATCCGTATTCGATATTAATCTTTGCGAAAATATAAAGCATTTAAAATTGTTAGCAGTCAACTCCGACAACTTGAAATCATAGAAGTTTTTGTGAACTACGCTTGAAAAGTCGTGTACTCTCATCTTCATACCTTGTTTGATTCATGCATTTCGACCTTTTGTGAAAATAGCTGTTTTAAGACTCAAATCTCTTGTCAGTAATTGTATCGCTTCAACAAATATAAGGTTGCTGTTTCTTTGTAGCAAGATATAATTGACGAATGTGATATGTTCAACCGTACCCAATTTCATTAAAAGCAGACGAAGCTTTTAAAAATCGGTCCAATTCGCACAGTCTGTACTGGAAATGCCCTCGTATCGTCTTAAATATGAGGCAAACGTAATTTCGTTTTCAAGATCGTAATTGAAATTATCAAAATAGTGTTTTGTGAAAATACACTTTCATTTTTACCATTTTCACTCTCTTTCGATAATTCGTATAATTTTTTTCTGTTCCGGTTGAAAGACATTTCCTCAATTTTTTTCTCCTACTTTACTCTGATATTTCATTATTTCTTGTTATTGTTGTTAGAATTAAAGAGTTCGATCGCAAAACGCGATAAATCCAATTCGTTTAAATTGAGAGCTTAAAGAATCAAAACACGAATATATTACATCTAGATTTCGAATAAAAGATGATTTTAATTGAAATCAAAAAGAAATTATGTTGGTATCATATTATGTAACAGATAGTTTTGGGGTGTCGTTGAGTGTTGAAATGCAACACTTAGTAGGGACAGTTTTTTGATTTTTAAAATGGCGTTTATCGTTTTTTGCATTCGAACCCTTAAATTGTTCATTCATTCGAAAGTTTTCTGTTTCTATATGGTTAATTCTGCAATTCTATTATTTATTTCTACAATTCTTTTTTTTTCTGCATTTCATTTTCTTTTGATATTTCGCTTGTTCTGTCAACAATTGCGGTTAGTGATCTTTCTGGTGCTTAAACATTTCTAAAATACCATTTTAATTTCCTTAATTTTTCGTCACTTCAATTAATCTGACTTCTCTGTATATATATATATATATATATATATATATATATATATATATATATATATATATATATTCAATTTACACAGTTGTAGATTTTATTAATGGGAGATAAATTCTTAAACTCTCTGCGAAAGAGAAAAATAAGCTCGTACAATTGACATAGTTGTTTTTTCTTTTTCCTTAACGGTCGAACTACTTAAAATTCCAAACCTTGATTTTAAAACTGTTTCCTCCTACACATAAACGACAATTTATTTTAAAATCTTGCTTCCCGATGAGTGCTATTTTTGTTAGTTTTTGCACACAGTGCTTTTTTATTATTAGTAGTTTTTGCACACAGTTCTTTTTTATTTTTTGGTAGTTTTTGCACACAGTGCTTTTTTTGGTACTTTTTGCACACAGTGCTTTTTTTGGTACTTTTTGCACACAGTTCTTTTTTATTTTTTGGTACTTTTTGCACACAGTGCTTTTTTATTTTTTGGTAGTTTTTGCACACAGTGCTTTTTTTGGTACTTTTTGCACACAGTGCTTTTTTATTTTTTGGTAGTTTTTGCACACAGTGCTTTTTTATTTTTTGGTAGTTTTTGCACACATTGCTTTTGAAAAATCCAGTTTTGTTTAAACTACTGTAATAATTAAGAAATATCCATAATACAAGCAAATTCTTTTATCGAACATCCAACATTCAAGTCGTCGTAATGGTCGTATTTTATCCGAGATAAATCTGAGCTTTCGTTGCTAGTGTTGTGTGAAACATAAGTCTAGGTTATTTTCGTGTCTGAATAAGTCTAAATTCCTTGTCGTCAGTCTTGTGCGACATACGTTCGTACTATATTTGTAAGAATACGTCCAAGTAGCCAGTAGTAATTGTTGTGGAGCAGAGCTTTGCCTCCTCGTTACAATTTTTGTAACCTTGACGGGCCGATAATAATTAAGACAACACGGTAGTATCCTCATACGAGTGTGTTTACAGAAGTTAATAATAGCATGTTACAGAGAATCTGCATTCGATCATTCGATACTGCGGCTATCACAGCCACAAATGACTGGTGTCATGATTGCTACGTCGTAAAGCTAGTCATAATCTCTGGAAGAGTCAATCTACTTTAGAAATTTAATTAGATTAACATCAGACCATAACAATATATATATATATATATATATATATATATATATATATATATATATATATATATATATATATATGTATCATTGACTCTCTCCCGTTGATTTTCGACGTATGAGTGCCCCGCACGTGAATTTTTATAATTGCGAGTGTTGCGCAATCTACGACAACCGCTCTCCTGAGTCGACATTGCTTGATTTCAATGGCAAGTAGTAATACAGGACGACTGGAAACAATGCCGAGATAAGCAGAGAGCACATACAGCACCTGGTATTCCCAAATGGTCACCCATCGCCGCTTAACTTCGGTGATCTAACGGGAACCGGTGTGTCAACGTGATTGTGTCATAATTGAAAAAAAAAAAGTTGATAAAACTAAAATGCATTGTATGGCGTTCAAATTGCTTGTTATTTTTAATAACTAATATTTCCATATAAACAATGCTTTCTAACCGAGGACAACAACCATATTATTCAAATCGCACCGCCATGTGCCGTCCGGAAAAAAAAGACATTCATTCGTTCATTTACATCGAACTGATAACACCAAAAAAAAACAAGATGAGATCTAAAAGAAAAAAAAAATGAAAGGTATTTTTATATATCTTTATTTAATTCTGATGAAGAAGTATATCTTCGAAAATTCAATTGAAAAAAAAAAAGTTAATAAAACTAAAATGCATTGTATGGCGTTCAAATTGCTTGTTATTTTTAATAACTAATATTTCCATATAAACAATGCTTTCTAACCGAGGACAACAACCATATTATTCAAATCGCACCGCCATGTGCCGTCCGGAAAAAAAGACACTCATTCGTTCATTTACACCGAACTGATAACACCAAAAAATCCAAGATGAGATCTAAAAGAAAAAAAAATGAAAGGTATTTTTATATATCTTTATTTAATTCTGATGAAGAAGTATATCTTCGAAAATTCAATTGAAAAAAAAAAAGTTAATAAAACTAAAATGCATTGTATGGCGTTCAAATTGCTTGTTATTTTTAATAACTAATATTTCCATATAAACAATGCTTTCTAACCGAGGACAACAACCATATTATTCAAATCGCACCGCCATGTGCCGTCCGGAAAAAAAAGACACTCATTCGTTCATTTACATCGAACTGATAACACCAAAAAAAACTAAGATGAGATCTAAAAGAAAAAAAAATGAAAGGTATTTTTATATATCTTTTTTTAATTCTGATGAAGAAGTATATCTTCGAAAATTCAATTGAAAAAAAAAAAAATTAAATAAAACTAAAATGCATTGTATGGCGTTCAAATTGCTTGTTATATTTAATAACTAATATTTCCATATAAACAATGCTTTCTAACCGAGGACAACAACCATATTATAAATATATATATATATTTATATGTATATATATATATATATATATATATATATATATATATATATATATATATATATATATATATATATATATATATAGAGAGAGAGAGAGAGAGAGAGAGAGATAAAAGATGAGGGATACACATGTATGAATGACAAATTTATTTTAACTTTGATTGTTCAATGCAAGGTGTACTCGGTAAAAACATGTTTATTATTCTTTCCTTAAGTTAAGGCTTTTAAAGATAAAAATCTCCTCACCAGAAGAATTACATAGAAATTGTGTATCCCTCTTCTTTCATCTATCTTTATAATTGCTCTATCTCGTATATTGAGCTGAAACCATTTCACTATAGGTTATATCCACTAAAAGTATACTTTTAGTTTCATATTTTATTATATAATATATATACATATATATATATATATATATATATATATATATATATATGTATGTATGTATATCTAAATTTCGAAAAGTGTTACTTCTTGCCTTGGTGTGACGTGGGAATATATATAAATCTACTTATTCCGATGAGCATCGTCCTGGATTAAATAGAGAAACCATTGTTATGAGTAGTACATAGTTTTACTGTTGGCCTTTTCCTCACATCATTGTATACACTTGTAACCACTAAATTGTTAATCGTTGTGAGTTGATAACTTTAATCTAGCTACTGTCTTCTGAAAGCTAAATCTGAATACAGACAATATAAGCCTTCCATATTTCAATCTATGAAGCCATGTCACATAATTTTCCATGCGTTTCACATTTGACATTGTGATACTTGTTGACTTATATCCGGATGTATTGTTTTGCCCCGTTACTTAAGTTTAACGTTTTGTTCAAAGTAAACTCTAATCTTACAATATCATTTGATTTATTATTATTATTATTATTATTATTATTATTATTATTATTATTATTATTATTATTATTATTATTATTATTATTGTTGTTGTTGTTATTATTATTATTATTATTATTATTATTATTTTTGTTTGTTATGCCTCCATAGGCATCTCCCTTTAAACTATCTTATCAATTATACTGTTTAAAAAATTAAACTCTTAGTACAGTATCGATATCCAGATTAAATTCTCTTAAATATTTAATTTGACACCTCCCAAAATAAGTTCCTCAATTTCTCACTCCTACCACTTTCTCTGAATTCATCCTACCTAATCTTAAACTGATCCACGTTATTGCTGTCCTTAATCTGATCTGGCAACTCATCTCAAAACCATATTACTCTATGAGCAAAAAAATGTTAACTGGTAAACACATCTAGTTTTTGAAAACTGCCTTTACAGTAACCTTCAAGACCTAGGAGAAATACTTATCACAGTTAGAAATCCCATTAATTATCTTGAAAGTCTCAATAATATAACCTCTCATTCTTCTCTTCAGCAAAGTAGTTGATCCAAATTTGTTTATCTCTCCCTGTAACTGCACTCCTTTACTGTACTTATTAGTTTTGTCAACCTTCTTTGTACGTCTTCTAGTTTCAATAGAGCATTCCAATTTCCATGTCTAGTCGTTGCAGCCGAGGCCTGGGGTGCAGTATTATATATTAGGTATGATTAGAGCTTTATATATCCTAAACACAACATTTATTTCCCTCGAAATAATATTCCTAACCATCCACCCGAGTATTCTCTTTTACCTCTATACAATGGTCAAAATATGATTATTTGCCCTAAATGTATTATCAAACCCCACTCCCAAATCATACTCTCCATCTATTTCATTGATTTCTCTTTCGTACATATTCAACTCCAACATTCCTAGATCCTACATGTAGTACTTTACATTTGGCTAGGTTAAAACCCAATTTCCAAATGTTATCCTAATATGATAATTTATTTTGACCCATTTCTGTTTTTCCCTTTGATAAAAATCTCACAAGTAGTTAAACATCATCAACAAACAGTTCTATTTCTCAAGTTATATTATTAGATTAGCCATTTATGAATATCAAAAATAACAAAGGACCCAAATACTGAACCCTGCGGAACACCGTATTGTATGTACGGTGATTTAGAATAATTGTTACCAACCTTTACCTTCATAGTGCTATCCTTAAAATAAACCCTCACAATATTTACCATTTTGTCAGTAATACGAACATTTTTCATTTTCACTAGTAAACGATAATAAGATACCGTATCAAATGCTTTGCTAAAATCCAACTATATGATATACGCACTCTCTTCCTCCATCAAATATTCATTTATAATGTCAATGCCTTTCAAAATATTATATAATATTATACAATGTTGATTTACCATGGGCAAACCCTTCTTTGTTACAATTTTTATCATCCTTTATAAAATTTAGTATGTGGTTTCTAATTATTTTTCAAATATCTTACACAAAATATATGTTAGAGAAACTGGTGTGTAATTACTTTTCAAATGTATCGAAGCTTGTTTATGTAGCGGTATTACTATAGCTGTTTTCCAAATATATAAAATCTCTTCATATTCCATACATTTCCTAAACAAAGTTGTTATTGCATTGATAAAGCCATCATTTGATGATAAGTGTTTCAATACTTTAGGATGAATTTCGTCAGGTCCCATACTTTTACAATAAAGGTGAAACGTTTATGAATATATAAAAAAAATATCTCTTGATTTTTTCCTTTTTCATTTCCCATTACCTCAGATAACTATCATCGTTCCTTTCTCATATATATATATATATATATATATATATATATATATATATATATATATATATATATATATATATATATATATATATTTAAAAAGAATACGCGGAAATCTCTCTAAGGCCCTTTCGACTATCATCTCGTCAGGAGAAAATCGATAGTTTTAATTAATAATAACGTCGAAAGAAAGAGCAAAATGGGGAAACAGAGTGTGCCAAAATTATCGTTAAGCGATTAAAATTCAATTTAATGATTTCGATTAAAAGTCGATTAAAAGGCACTACGTTAGGGGATAAAAAAAAAAAAAAAAAAAAAAAATTAGGAAGGAGTTCAAAGTTCCCCAAAGAGATTCAGCGATCTTACAAATTCCTTCTGCCGGCACAAGGAAGGTTTTCGAATGGCAATAGAGACAGATTCCAATATTTTCAAATGGTTCTTGGAATCTGCTCGATGCAAGACCTCAAAACGGTCTATTTAATAGCCACTGGCACAGCTAGGGTTTTCAACCAAATGCTGGCCAATAGCAGAGTCCAAAGAATTAGAGGAGGGGTAACACAAGGACCCTACCCTTCCCTGACGTATTTTTGATGGAATGTGCAGGTTTATGCGAGTCTGCAAATGCAAGGAAGTGCGCCATTTTGCTCTTTCTTTCGACGTTATTATTAATTAAAACTATCGATTTTCTCCTGACGAGATGATAGTCGAAAGGGCCTTAGAGAGATTTCCGCGTATTCTTTTTAAATCTATTTATAAATTTTGTACCTCGAAACATTTATATATATATATATATATATATATATATATATATATATATATATATATATTTCTTATGTAGTCTACGACATTACCTGAGAAGGCAGTAGTCCACATGCCAATTTTCAAGACATTCTGTCTAGCGGTTGGGGTGAACATAAGACACAAATATCAGGTGGACACACACACAGACAGAGTTACTATTTCATGTATATAGATTTTAATTTCAACTATTTCAAGTACCGAACTTTGCGAAGTGATAACGAGTTACAAATCAAGCTAGTCAAGGATTATGATTGGTTAGTATCATAATTATTAGCACTACCGACAAGAAAATTAAGAGAATGAATGAAATATTATACGCAACTTTGTTCTATGCAGTTTGATTTAAGACAAGAAATTCATTTAAATTCTTTGAAATTCTAAATTCTCAGAAAAGAAATCAGTGTCATCGCCTTGTTTAAATTACGAACATTATGTTTCGGAATATTTTAGATGATGATTGATAACTTAATGTAAGATGTTATTTTCACAACGTTTGCGACCGTCTTCAAATGCATATACTCGGGAGTTGCATCGGCCGGAACCTTATGATAATAGCATTTAAGAAAAGAACGGAAGCCCAAATGATACGAATAATGTGAACACTAACATGGCCGACATGATACTTAAGTTTGGCTAAATGTGATTTTAAGCATTAATATATTCGGGAATCTTTTACGACGCTCAGCAGAGTAAAAACGCTCAAAAAACAAATATTCAACAAATAAAAGTAACTGTAGGCTGTAAAAGTTATTTTCAAACTAGCCTGAGTCTTTTCCAACTATGAAAAAAGATTTTTAACCCGTTTTAATTGCTATTTATTTGAAATTTAAGTATTCGGCACAGGCAAAACGCACAAATCCAAGATGGCCGCATAGTGGAGGGGATCTAATAACATAGAGGACAGGCGCCATTTTCGGTGTTGTCAAATTCGATGTTAAAAAAAAACAAGAATTTTTTTTTTTACATCTATTAAAACCCCATTTATATAACGTAAATATAAAAACAAAATACATAGGTAAGTAGAAAAATATCTATTCTCGACGTAGGTCTTCTTACTTGTTGCAAATTTATGTTTTTAAACCCTTTCTCATTCTTTTTCTGAACCCCGTTCGCGACTCTGCTGAGCGTTGTAAAAGATCCCCATATATTCATTCGAAAGTAATTATTTAACTTGAATTAATGGTTTAAGACAAAAGACGATTATAACTACGGTTGCATAAAATATCATAAAACTAAGTCATGAAGTCTTCTTCATGACTTAGTTTTATTAGCTGAGCATATTTGTTATGAGAACATAGTAATACTTCCCATGAAAAACTAGTAAAATGCATTATTTAATTTTTTTAACTTGAATTAATGGTTTAAAACAAAAGACGATTATTACTACGGTTGCATAAAAAGTCATAAAACTAAGTCATGAAGAAGAGCCTTAGCTGAGCATATATGTTATGAGAACATAGTAATACTTCCCATGAAACACTAGTAAAATGCATTGGGATTCTGTCATAAGTATTTGTAATGGAAACATAGTAACAATTCTTATGAAAAACTAGAAAAACTTATTACGATTTTAGTCCAAATTAAAGAAAATCCATAGTTGAACATATTTGTTATGCAGATATATATAAACCATTTTCATGAAAAACTAGAACAACTAATAACGAGTCATGTTCTATTTAAAGAATAGACATATTCGAACATATGTGTTATGGGAACATAGTAACCATTCTTATGAAATGCAAAAACAGAAAAAAACTTATTACAATTTTAATTTTAATTAACGAAGAGCTATAGTTGAACATACAAATCTTATGAAATACTAGAAAAACGTATAATGATGTTTTTTCCTAATGAAAAGAAGAGCTATAGTTGAACATATTTGTTATGAGGATATATATAAACAATTGTCATGAAAAACAAGAACAACTAATGACGAGTTATGTTCTATTTAACGAATAGACATATTCGAACATATGTGTTCTGGGAACATAGTACCAATTTTTATGAAAGACCAGAAAAAAACTAATTACGATTTTAATACTAATTAATGAAGAGCCATAGTTGAACATATCTGTTAAGGAAACATACTTACAAATCTTATGAAAAACTAGTACAACTAATAACGAGTTATGTGTTATTTAAAGAATAGCAATATTCGAACATATTTCTTATGGGAACATACTGATAATTTTATAGAAAAAAACTACAACAACTGATTACAAGTTCGTCTTAATTTAAAGAAGTGCCATAGTTGAACATATTTGTTTCAGGGACATAGTAACAATTCTTACAAAAACCTAGAACAACTAATAACAAGTTATGTTCTATGTAAAAGAGAGTAATAGTTGACCATATTTGATAAGAGAACATGCTAACACTTCATATGAAAAACTAAAAAAAATAATTACGCTTTGTGTTCTTATTAAATAGGATCATTAGTTGAACGTCTTTATTATAGGATATACTAAGAATTCTTATTAAAAACTAAAAAAAAAAAACTAATTACGATTCCTGTCCTAATTAAAGTACAGCAATACACGGTATCTCAAAAAACGAATGCACCGTTATAATAATAGATTGACTTTATGGTAAACTTTTTAAGTATAGACAGTTACAATCTAGTAGTAGTTTACAAAAAAGAATTTTCTGTGAATAAATTCATGGTTTTGAATTGTTCAAAATATTAATCTGTAGGTGAGTGTGGATCTAATTCAATGTTAGTATACAAATGGGAACTCTCTGTTAGGGCAACCGAACAAAACAGAATCGAGTTATTACCCTTGGACCGAAGAAAGAGTTATCGCCCCTGGATAAAAGAGCCGTCGGACATGACTGTTGAAAATTAAACCCAACGACCTCACGATTAGACCTAGGCATAACGCGTCCAACGGTTCTACATTTCATTTAATGGGTGTTCTTGTTAAATAAATCTGTTAAAGATTCTACTTCGTCCTTTCTACATTTTTTTAGTTCTTATTAAACCAATAACAACATGCAAACATCAGATGTAACACTCTCTTACTAAGCTGATACAATTAGTTAACGGTTAAAAAAAGCTAGTAACGAACTATTGTCCCTTTTTGGTGTTGATTTGATTCTGAATGTCAAAGTGAATCCTTTTGAGAATATTTTTCAAATGCTGGAACTATTGATTTACTTTGTTTAATGCATGTATTGTTGCAAACAACATGGATATATAATTATTTTTCCCAAATATATAAGCGGAAAATTGAAGCTAAGTATTAAAAATATGTTCCATCGTTTTAAGAGACATTTTGCTTACTTACGTACTGAAGACATATATTGAGGGGATTTTGGCGAAGGAGAATGCTAATCCGTTGCGTGAGGCGTATAACTCTTTGAAGTATATTTGAATAGTAAATAGCTACACATAAAGCAAGGACAAACAAGATTTCTCGGAGAAGCCATCGATCTAGAGAGGAGTCATTGCATACTTCGTGCAAGAAACGTAACGCTTTTCGTCGCAAACCACATCAAATGCTCACCTTAGCTGATCTCGTAGAACAACATATTTTTGTATTTGTGTTCCTTTCATTTCGAACAAACTTATGGTGGCAAGCTTTATTTATTCAAATAATTGTCCTATCACCCCTCCATGACCTACGTAAAACTCGTGACAAGACGTGTCAATAATGTTAATGACAGCAACACATAATCGCAAATATAACGCCAAATTGATAATATCAGTCCTTGAACTTACACACACAGAGGTTACAACTCATTTATTTATACGCAGCGAATTATCACTCTATCTTAGATACACAATATATGGAAATATAGTTTGATATGAACTAGAAAAAAGCATTACAATCTAAAAAAAAAATATATTTCTTTTGTATTGTTTTGTCTCAGTCATTTTTTATATGTATTAGATTTTCTTTCTTGTTTTCCTTTTTCTGCCTTTATTCTGTTATTTATTTTCAATTTCTTCAATGAAAAATTGTTTACGACCTACGGTCATTTTCCTCGACAATTTTCAGATGCCGTTCTTGTCGAGCGCCATTTTACAAAATGGCTTCCGTTAATATTTACAGTGATTTTTTCATTAATTTATAAAAACCTTAGCGAAACAAGCAAACTGTCACTGTGTTTCATGTGTTACGTTTTGTATAAATAATTTCATCCCTTCTTGACCTCCACAAACGGCTTGATTCCGTTGCGGAAGGGGTGTAGTAAGAGTTGTTTTCGATTTTGATGACCGAATCTTTTTCGTTAAGTAAGAAAATGAAAAGAATTTTACTGGATGTAGAAAAAAATCTTTCTAAAGCCAGCATACGAAGATCGGTTAGATTTTAATATTTTTACCTCAATAGCATTTAAGCTGAATAGTTATTTCTTTGGTTATTGTTTCATATATTATTGCGATTATAACAACCTATTTCTCCGCAGTGTATTTAAAATATATAAATGTAGCGGCACGATGAATAAAAAATGTGGAGACCTTTTTCTATATAGTCCTAAACATTAAACTCATAAAAAGGAATAACTCATATTTTTTATTGAATAATATAAACACGTTTGTTTATTTTACAACTAAAATTGTATTTTCTTAATATAAGTTTTTTTGTGTAAACAAATAATAAAATTGAAGCTATAACAACTCTATTGCACCCCGAGCTTTTTTGTGTAAGTTATAAAATATTAATTTTTTTTAATAGCTTAACTGGATTTAGAGAAACGCCGGCTAAATGAAGCTGGTATACATATTTTTAATTAAAGAATATAACAAAGTTGTCTTCCTTATAATTTTTAATTGAAGAATATAAAAAAGCTGTCTTCCTTATAATCTTTAATTGAGGAATATAAAGAAGTTGTCGCCCTATAATTTTTAATTGAAGAATATAAAAAAGTTGTCTCCCTTATTATTTTTAATTAAAGAATATAAAAAAGTTGTCGCCCTATAATTTTTAATTGAAGAATATAAAAAAGTTGTCTCCCTTATAATGTTTAATTGAAGAATATAAAAAAGTTGTCTGCCTTATAATTGTTAATTGAAGAATATAAAAAAGTGATCTCCCTTATAATTGTTGATTGAAGAATATAAAAACGTTGTCTCCCTTATAATTTTTAATTGAAGAATATAAAAAAGTGGTCTCCCTTATAATTTTTAATTGAAGAATATAAAGAAGTTATC
Source organism: Sepiola atlantica (assembly GCA_963556195.1). Classification (NCBI taxonomy): domain Eukaryota; kingdom Metazoa; phylum Mollusca; class Cephalopoda; order Sepiida; family Sepiolidae; genus Sepiola; species Sepiola atlantica. The sequence goes on from OY744529.1 coordinate 31,963,426, forward strand.
TCCCTTATAATTTTTAATTGAAAATATAAAAACGCTGTCTTCTTATATAATGTGTAATTGAAGAATATAAAAAAGCTGTTTCCCTTATAATTTTTAATTGAAGAATATAAAAAAAGTTGTCTGCCTTATAATTGTTAATTGAAGAATATAAAAAAGTGATCTCCCTTATAATTTTTAATTGAAGAATATAAAAACGTTGTCTCCCTTATAATTTTTAATTGAAAAATATAAAAAAGTGGTCTCCCTTATAATTTTTAATTGAAGAATATAAAGAAGTTATCTCCCTTATAATTTTTACTTGAAGAATATAAATAAGCTGTCTCCCTTATAATTTACACTTTATTTCTTTTTCTATATAAGTTGTTTTTTTGCACAGTGCAAACAAATAAAAATTAAAAACTAAACTTACATAACTGCATCCCGGTATACATATACTTTTATTTTGTATGAGTTTGTTTTATACATAACATCAACTAAATGACTGTAATCATTGTCCAAACAATGTTCCGTACAAGTTTGCGTATTTCTGGCTCCTCGAATTTTCTTTTCTCTGCAGATCTGTTGAGTATAAAGTCGTGTTTGCATTTGGTACAAAATTATGTCTAGCGCAACTGAAGTTCACATGATCATGCTTCTCGTAGGACTTACTGATTCATTGTTACTGGTGACGAGTTTCACAATGAACGTGAGATGCACGCCACTCAAAGCCACATGGCTAACTCGAAAGAAAATTACAAATCACAGCATATATTGTGACAACATTTAACGGAGAATAAAGTAGTAACAAAAAGTATAGGTCAGCGAATGGAATACGTGAAGTCAGATTTGGTCGCAACTGGAATTCAAGAGAGATGTGTGTTACCAGTATTACTGGAGGAATCTTTAATATAATTAGATCACCACATACAACAGAAAGATCATCCGAACAACATGACATGAATGCAGCTGTGCTACATGGATCGATCCTAAAACATTTATTGTTCCTGATATTCATAAACGACCTTCCTTATAACATTGTGTCTGAGATGCGTATATTTGCTGACGACACTGCGTTTTACCCTCACCATGTGGATAAAACGGACGCGCACATATCCGAGGCAATAGCTGAATACTTAAGAAAGTGACCCCCAATCTGTAGTAGAATAGGGTCATAAATGTATGGTAACATTTAATGCTGCTAAGACAAAGCTTTTTTCCTTTAAAAGGTACAAGAAACCTTTTAAACCACCGATTACCATGGCAACTAGCACCCTAGCTGAGAATCCAACGTTCGAACTCCGCGGCCTCACATTCACAAGTATCATAGATTAGAACAAATACACAGAAGACATTGCCAAGGCTGCTGCAAAAATGTGGAATACCTCAACTGTGCTAAAAACGTTTCACACCTGACAGTATCCTATATCTCTACAAAGCTATCATCCGTCTATGCATGGAGTATTGTTGCCACACTTGGGCTGGTGCACCATCTACTAGTCTCCCTCTTAGACAAGATAAACAAGTCTCTAATCTGATAATTGCTTCGCTATCTACTAAGCTCCAGCCCCTGCCCCATCGCAGTTGCATGCTAGTGTTTGTGTTAAAAGTACTTCAATGGAATGTGATATGATGAACTTACTGCACCAATGCTCCTTAGACGTAAATACACTCTATCAACCTGACAATCAGTTAAATCCCATCTATTCACTGTGGAAGTTCCCAGTTGCTGGAGAGCTTTCTACTCCAATAGCTTCTTTCATCGAGCTGCCGGCCTCTGGAACTTTCTTCCAGCTCCCTATTTCCCAGACTATACCGATATGCAGAAATTTAAAAGTAACATCAACGAAAATCTATCTGCATAGCTAACAATTTAGGATTATTCTCTTAAAGTTCACTCTAACTCTCAGTAGCCGCTTACGTCTACAGTGGCAACTTGCCTTGTTTGGTATGACCCCAGTTTAAAAAATTATAATTTAGGAGAGTTGGTGTGTGAATCGTTAAAATACAGACGTTGTTGTTTCGAAAGAAACATGTAAGAATAAAAGCATTTTTTTTATAAATGCTCGGAAGACGGAGAGAGATTGAATTGATTTTTTTCTGCAAACTCACTCCTGAAATATTTCTCATACTTTATGTAGCTCTCATCAAACCACCGTTAGAGTATGGTGTGTAGGCCTCTTCTTTATATGTAATACGTGATATCCAGTACCTGGAGAGAGTTCAAAGACTTGCTACTCGAATGATGCAGGGTCTGTAGGATTTGTCGTATGAAAGCCAACTCAAGAAACTCAACTCATTCTTTTTTTGAGCACCGAAAATGACGTCATGATCTTATTTTGGTCTACAACCTTATCAATGGTCATTGCGATATACCTGAAGACCACCAGAAAGAGGTATACGCGGAAACTACAAGTAACTATTTCATCGCCGATTTTGATTGAACCGGAGGAAGACCGCCTGCTCACTCAGAATCCCAGGACTTTGGAATAGTATCTCAAGATAATAATAAATGCGCCAACAACGCAGAAATCCAATGTGAATGCCTACCACGTTTTCTCTACGTGGCAACTGAAATACGCCTGTTTTATTTATTGCAATGATAATTGAATTTAATTGAAAATTGAATTGGTTTAAAAAAAACGATGACATCCTGTGCTTTGCTTCTATAATTTGGCATCCTTTATAGAGTTCTCTATTGCATAACCTTAAGAAGCATAAAGAGTTCAATCGATGATACACTATGACGAGTTGGAGGTACCCCTTCTGTTACAAACAAATGTAGAACCAACCTTATAAGAGAACTAACGGTATGCTACGTTACAATATATATATATATATATATATAAATATATGTTGGGAAGTTGTCCCACAGTAAATAATAAATAAAGGAAGTACAGTCAAGGGTTGGTTTAACAAGTGTATTAACAAAGTAAGAAACTGACTAGCTCTTGGCTAGACAGTTACAAGACTGTGCTTTGTCTTCCGTCTCTCTGGTGACTCGCACTATTTATAGTGACAACCGGTGTAGTTTCTCCTGTGTAAGAACGGCCGGTGTAACAATATATATGATAATTTATTTCATTTTGACTACAAGATTGTATTTGTAGTTAAAGTGAAATAAATTATATATATTTATATTTCTGCTCTATATTTTTATTGAGGACTCTCATAAACCCGGTTCAACTCCCCTGGATTTATACCCTGTGGATATATACCATACCCGGATTATATATATATATATATATATATATATATATATATATATATATATATATATATATATATATCGAAAACAAAAAAATATTTTGTTTATTGTGTATTCTATTTAGTTTTCATTGAACGAACAAATTTGCCATAACATCTCTTGGGCTGATAAAGCAGTCGATTTAGCCACGAGCTATATATGAAATTATGCCACGAGGAAGTAAATGTAAAAAGAAAAAACACAAACTGCGTCTACACCTGAAGATAACGTTATATCGTTGAAACTTAGTTCTCTAATATATATATATATATATATATATATATATATATATATATATATATATATATATATATATATGTATATATATATATGTATATATATATATATAAATATATGTATATATATATATATATATATAGAGAGAGAGAGAGAGAGAGAGATAAATAGATAGATAATAAAGAAAACAAATATTTATTATTTTTATCCCTTAGAAAACCCTCTAGATGGGCACTGTAAGTGTAGTATTAACACAGCATGACGTCGCTCCTTTAAATACATCGTTCATTGTATTAAGTTGAACGTTCTTATGACGTCAAGCCACCGAAATAAGTGTTAAAAATATCACTGTGTATTAAGCTCTTCAGAGGTGGCCGTATGGTTCTAAATGTCCGGAATTTAAGTTGTAAACATACACGAAGCGCGACCAGTGGTAGATAGTTACATCTCTATGCTTACGAGTCTCGATTAAAAAGGACAACACGTACATAGATGATAAACAAAACAAATATTATATATATATATATATATATATATATATATAAATATATATATATATATATAAATATATATATATATATATATTAGAACATGCATATACATGCATACACCAGCTGATAATATTAAAACGTCATGAAGAGAATTGGGCGGATAAAGCAGTCGATTTAGCCACGAGCTATAGCACCAGTTCAATAAATAACACGCTGACTATTTATACATATATGCATCTATGTGTATGTGTGAATGTTTGTGTGTAATTGTGAATGTGTGTCTACCGTAGGCGCGTATGCAGATCTTCGAAAAGGTGATACAACAGCTTCCTTGTAAGAGGATGTTTATATAGAATGGATTATCTGTCTAAACTAAGCATAGGGACGTGTGGTAAAAATTGACACAAAGGTTGTCTTTGTCGAGGATAAGGTTTCGGCTGCGAGCATAGAAGTCAAACGTAGATAGCTCTCTCGCCTGGTTGTAATGGTTTAGGATTTAGTGGACCTTTGTAGCCTTTCATTTAATCTTTGCGACCCGTTCTCGTGCTTGGTGATGCAGTTTGAATGAAATATGAAGCCTGTCGCGGTGTTCGCGTTAGACCTAACAAGAAGAGATTATAAAATAGGAGCGTCTTCTCGAATTTATCTGTTAGGCCACGGGTCCTTGCGGACTGAATACACCTGAAGAACTACGGAGGTTACATCGGCTAAAAACGTTGTCAGAATTACACTCAAGGTGAACACAGGAGGGCGAAGAATTCAAATTATACAAACAGTTGTTAACTTTGATATAAACATAGGTTGACTATGCAACATTACTGACAGTCTACGATCATGTATGATTTTAATCCTACACCTTTAAACGAAACAAGAAATTGTTCAATAAAACACCATTGTTTAAAATATATGAACAATATTTTCATACTTCTTCGCTGCACCATGTTTCTACCACGTGAAACATAAAGCAGTATTTTGCAGTTTCCCGACAATCGAAATGGGTCAATATGTGGACAAATGACCTTAAATAGACGTTCATCAAAAACTATGAACCCAGAAAAATAACTAAGTTCGTTATCCAATAAAGTACCACGTGAAAAAGAAAGCAGTTTTCCAACAATCGGAATGCATCAATATGAAGACAAATGACCTTTAACAGACGTTTATGAAAAACTTCATACACAGAAAAGTGACAGTTTACTTCATTATCCAAAAATAACCACGTGAAAAAGAAAGCAGTATTTTGCAGTTTTCCGACAATCGAAATGCCTCAATATGTAGGCAAATGACTTTTAACAGACGTTTATGGAAAACTCAAACACAGGAAAGTAACAGTTATCTACATCATCTAATAAAGAACCACATGAAAAAGAAAGCAGTATTTTGTCAGTTTCGCGACAATCGAAATGCCTCAATATGTAGAAAAATGAACTTTAATAGACGTTTGTGAAAAACTTTAAACAGAGAAATATAACAGTTAACTTCATTATCCCCTAAAGAACAACGTGAAATAGAAAGCAGTATTTAGCAGTTTCTCGACAATCGAAATGCCTCAATATGTTAGAAAATGACCTTTAATAGACGTTTATTGAAAACTTAAAACAAAGAAAAGTAATTATTAACTTGATTATCCAACAAAAAAACACGTGAACAGAAAGTAGAATTTCGCAGTTTTACAACGATCGAAATGCCTCAATATCTTGGCAAATGACGTTTAATAGACGTTCATCGAAAACATTTTACTAAGAAAAGTAACAGTGTACTCCATTATCAAAAAAAATCGCAAGACATAGAAAACAGTATTTTGCAGTTTTCTAACAATCGAAGTGCGTCAATATGTAGACAAATGACCTTTAATAGATGTTCATGAAAAACTTTAAACACAGCAAAATAACAGTTAACTTCATTATCTAATAAAGAACTACGTGAAAAAGAAATTAGTATTTTACAGTCTTCCAACAATCATAATGCATATATATGTGGACACATAGCCTTTAATAGACGTTTATAGAAAACTTTTAACTCAGAAAAGTAACAGTTAACTTCATTATCTAATAAAGAACAACGTGAAATAGAAAGCAGTATTTTGCAGTTTCCCGACAATCGAAATACCTCAACATGTTGGGAAATAACCTTTAATTGACGTTTATGGAAAACTTTAAACAAAGAAAAGTAACAGTTAACTTCATTATCCAACAAAGAACTACGTGAACAGAAAGAAAAATTCCACAGTTGTACAACACTCGAAATGCCTCAATATCTTGGCAAATGACGTTTAATAGACGTTCATCGAAAACTTTAAACACAGAAAAGTAATAATTAACTTCATTATCCAATAAAGAACAACGTGAAAATGAAAGCAGTATTTTACAGTCTTCCAACAATCATAATGCCTCAATATGTGGACACATGACCTTTAATAGACGTTTATGTAAACATTTTAACTCTAAAAAGTAACAGTTAACCTCATTATCCAAAAAGACCCGCGGTAAAAAGAAAGCAGTAGTGTGCAGTTTCTCGGCAATCGAAATACCTCAATATGTGGACAAGTGACTTTTAATAGACGTTGATGGAAAACTTTAGACCCAGAAAAATAACAGTTAACTTCATCATCCAATAAAGAACCACGTGAAAAAGAAAGCAGTATTTTGCAGTTTTCCAACAATCGAAATGCCTCAATATGTCGACAAATGAGCTTCAATAGACGTTTATGGAAAACTTTAAACACAGAAAAGTAACAGTTAACTTTATTATCAAATAAAGAACCACGTGAAAAAGAAAGCTCTATTTTGCAGTTTTCCAACAATCGAAATGCCTCAATATGTGGACAAATGACCTTTAATAGACGTTTATGAAAATCTTGAAACACAGCAAAATAACAGTTAACTTCATTATCCAATAAAGAACCATTAAAACGAGACGCAATCAGATTTCCCGGCAAGATTACGCGAAAATTCCTCGAGTTGTAACGTTTTTAATTTGATGGAATTCCAGATTTATTACCGGCGTCTGTGTTCATGGCTCCATCGAGACCAGGCCCATAAAAATATCTAATCAGCCGACCCAACATTCAACTTACGATCTTTGGTTTCCAGTCCGCACTTAAAACCAATCAAGCGTAGGAAAAAGCACCGTTAAATTACTCCGCCGAACTACTTACATGTTAACTGTCGATCACGAAGACTCGTTAATAAGTGAATTACACGCAGAGATTATGCTTAGACGATAATCTAATGACATAATATAGAAATATATAATAATATATGTGTTAATCTCAAACACGTATTATTATTATCAACATTAGTAACATCATCATCATCATCATCATCATCATCATCATCATCATCATCATCATCATCATCATCATCATCATCATCATCATCATCATAATCATCATCATCATCATCACTTATGCCACCCTCCGCCAAAAATGACGGAATAAAAGTTATGCTTTGTATAAAAGCATGGAATTACTCTCCGAAAGATAACAAAAACTTCAACTGAATGAAAAAGAAAAGCTAAAAGTATAATAATAAAAACATACCTGAAAAAAAAAAATCACAACGTATCCCCCAAAAAAGATGAGTGTGAGAGAAGCGCCACCATCAGCAATGCCGAAAATTAACTTAATTAAAGGGGGATAAGTTATGAATGCATCTAAGCCAGAAAGAAAATTCGTGTGGGAAGATTTGAATTATTGCGATATTTTTCTAGTGACTGTCCACGTTGACGCTAATTTTGAGATTGCAGATTGGTTGACAGTCTTAGGATTGTCTTTTCAAACCTATTTTTGACGAACCTAAAAGTGTTAATGGAAAACTATTTAATCTCTCTCTCTTTCTCTCACTTTATATATATATATATATATATATATATATATATATATATATATATATATCACTAATATTCTTATAAAAGCATAGAATTACGTCATAAATAAATTAATTTTATCATTTTAGATGTCCTAAAGACTAAAAAACTCCAAAGGTTGACTTTTTATTTAGAGTGGAGGATTACTTTTAAAATTAATTTAAAATGTAAATATTTCTAATGCATATTTATTTTAATAGGGTAGGATTGAATTATCGCGAGTTGAAAAAAATTGCGAGTCGTTTCTGATGCAGTCAATAAAGACTCCAACTGTTACTTTGCTGTTTCGTATTTTCTTCCTTTGGTTATTTGCAGGTAGTGGCGGCTAGAGAGTAATAAAATAACGCCGAGTGTTAAAAATATGGTAAAATGTTAAAGACGTTAGCGGTTAAAAACGAGATTAAAGGAGAAAAATCGCCGTTACGAATAAATTTGAAATAAATAAAAACTCCTGAATTTAAGATAGAAAAGAATAAAAAAACGTATGAATCGAAAAGCAAAAGGATAAAAAAGAAAGAAAACGTCTGATTATCGAAAGAGATCGACATTCTCCATTCAGCAGTCAGACATGAGCAGTGTGGCGGGATGAATTTATATTTACAAATATATACACATTGCTCTTATTATAAAGTGGAGTAGTATTTACTCCCTACAAGTGTCCCCGCGAATCATCACTTATTGCTTACTGAGAATACCCAGTGGTTTACCCTTGAGTTTGAATGACAAGTCTCCAGATATTCTTAGTACTCTTATCCTCTTTTTATAACCATTGCAAATTATTTTGAGTTGTCGCAACAGGCGTTTACCATTGATTTCTCTCTTGCAACGATCTTTCGCCTTTTCTGAAATATGTGCTGCAATATGCTTCTTAATTCTTTCAGTATTATTATTTACTCTCCAAGAGTTATCACAAAAGTCATCATCAGTGACTGCACACTAATAATACTCGGGGGTTTTCCCTGGAGACTGGGTAACAACACGTCTCCCCAGATTTCAAATACCCTCTACCTCTTTAGATAAGCATTGCAAACTATTTTGCGTTATCGCAACAGTCGTTTACCATCGTTGTCTCGATGTCAACGACTATTGGATTTCTTTGGGATTTGAGTAGCAATAAGCTTACATGAGGCCCCAGTACTGTACGTACTCTTCCAGTGGAGGGGTGATTAGTGCTCTACACCCTCGGTCTTCCCATTCTCTTTTACCCTTTACAACTATGTAGTGTGGTATAAGCTCAGGTTAGCAAGTTCTGTATATTTACTTAATTTTTCCGTATCCTTGGTATTTAACCTATGGTCTGCTTAACGACCAAATCTACAATTTGTCAGTTCTTTCCTGCTTGTTTACTGTTATGATATCCTGTCTCTTTGCTTGAATGAACTTATCTGTTTGTACTTCTATGCCCATATATATATATATATATATATATATATATATATATTTCTTTATAAATGTTATTATTAATAAGTATATATATATATATATATATATATATATATATATATATATATATATATGTATATATATATATATATATATATATATATATATATATATGGTATAAGCACGCCTAATAAAAGGTAAGTCTACATGGTAAGAACATAGCCCGTTTTAGGACATTCAGATGTAAAACTAGGCGTTAACAGATAATGCCCCTTTACTATGTTAAGTAAATCAAAAAATGTATATGAAAAATAGAACCGAAAAATATATAATATATGAAAACAAAAACAAATCAAAAATGAATATAATACTAAATGCACTTCAGTTCTATTTCAACCCGATGGGTAAATTTTTATAGGCGCTGATGATCCCTTCTCAACTAATTTACATTGTTTGTATTTCATGTATTCGATATATCATGAAGATGTGTGTGATTGAGAAAGGCCGAAACAACTGTATCCCCATAAAAAGTGTATTTTTCTCTAAATTTATGAAAATGTGTTGCCTATATTTGATGAGGTTTATATTACATTAAATTGAATTTGAGCTCTAGTCTAGCACTATTCAACTATTACATAAACACTTGTATTATAAACAGAATATACATCTAATAATTATATATATCTATATATATATATATATATATATGTGTGTGTGTGTGGGTGTGTACGTTTGTGTGTACTGAATGTGTGAAGGAAAATTAAATTAAAAAAATGACTGATAAGTTTTTGACTGGATTGCTAAAAATGGTTTCTTTTATCTGAATAACCTCTGAACATCTCCGGACAATTCGATATGCTTAGACGACGGAACATAAACTAGACATAATTATCCGGCAGGCTGGTTCCGCCTTTCGCATTCTGGCATTGGCGGAGAACAAATCAGTTAGGATCTCACAAACAAAGAGAAGAGAATTTATGGCGTCAGATTGACTAGATATATCACAACATGCCACCGAAAGCAGTGGTGATTCTAGACTATCTGTTTTCATGGGGATTATCGACCCTCTCGAAATTTAAAACCAGTCTAACAACATAAATATACCTTCATGCAGACATGTAATCAATGTATACTCTGCTTTTTATCATAACGTATACATGCTAAGGGTTGTTTTCTGTTAGAATATCCTTTATGGTCTGATCTAACGGCCTACATACACGAGGAAGAAAGGGTATCGTTCGTAAATCTAATGCCTAGTAATGTCTAGCTGACGTTAATAATATGGGTGGGACGTAATAGGTAAAAATTTCAGGTTCATGCGAGTAGTATTTTTTGTGTTCATTTATGGATAAATAACATTAAACAATGAAACATTTTTAAAATTTTGCAAAATTCAGGAGGTGCAGGCCAAAAATAGCCGTTAGGGCTCCACGGGACTCAAACTCCATCGTTTTTCGGTGAAAAAGTAGTTTCATGCGACATTGCTAATTCTAAAACATCCTCAAAAGCTATGAATGGATATAGATGGTTAAATCTGATATAGTACTGTAATTTAGGACCATTTTCAGACTGTAAAAGGGTTTAAATGAATGTAAAATAGCCAAAAACTAGTGATGCATAGCCAACATTTCCTAAAATCCTCCGTTAAGCAACCTAATTGGTTCCCAAGCCGCTACAATGGTTATGAATGGGTGTAGATAGTTGAAACCATTGTAGTGTCAAAACCATTGCATTGCATTATATTCAAGTAGTTTAATAACAATTATTTTCTTTTGTTTTCACTTCAGTTCTGTTTAGTTGAGAAGATAGGATGAGTGGAACAAAGTACCAGTATGTTCTCTGTGTCTGCTGGCTCACTGGCACAGAGCATTTGGAAGAGACATTAAACTAACAACAATAAAAGGAGTGAAAGATAAACTTGATCGATACTTGAGAGAGTACAATAGCAAAGCTCAGAAGGGCCATGTATCGAAGAGGTCAAACTTGATTCAATGGAAGACAAAAAATCACATTCTTTTCAATATTCAGGGAAAGAGTGTTGACATGACGTTTGATGCAAATGAGAAACAGTTTTTCTTTAATCAAGTTGCACTCAACCGGAAGGTCATTATTAGCAACATGCATATCGATGACGAACATGAATCCATGGTTGTTGAGATGGAGGAAAGGGAGGAGCAAGAGATGGCTATTTCAGTTACAGAGGAAGAAGAAAGGGTTATAATAATGAACAGTACTCTCGACGATAGTGATACTAATATCAATTTTGCTGTGCAGCGGTCAGGGAGGGTACGTACCACAGTCAGCTGTAATGAAGTTGGAGTGCATACAGATATGACTTTCAATCTCCGTGAAGGAAGCAAAACATTTACTGACTCCATCAAGATTGCACTGGCTGCTTCTTCATCAGCCGCAAACATTTCTCCAGAAGCAGCACGGATGGCGTATGAAGTTGCGACTGAGAAACATCTGGGGTTGAACTATGCTCTGAAAGCTGATGTTGAAAAAGATGAAGTTGAACCGCCGAAAAATAAACGACCTCACACTAAGGAAGAATATATACAATATAAGTATGTTCTCCCATCAGCAAAGACGATTCGGAAGATGAAGCACTTGACGGAAATCCAGGAAGAAAGGAATGCTGCCTTAGCACTTCTTGATACTACTCTATCTGAAGATGGAGACGAAGAAGTTTTATTTCCAGATGAAAACTCAATTCTGCTTTCTTGCACGACAGATAATGATAATAATATGTGCGTTGATACTGAGGAAGATGTTGAAATCCTAGAAGAGTCTGATGATATTCCTCTGAATGAACCTTGTGTTGCAGTTGTAGACACTCCACTTGGAAGAAATTGGTACATCAGAATGACTGGAAAAAGTTGACGAGAACAACTACATGATGGAGTATCTGGAATGTTTCAACCGTGATTCTGCAAGGCGTTCATGAAGATACCCCCCGATCTATGATGAACAGAACACGAATATAATCCAAATCATTCCATGCAATGTGCTCGGTGCTTGGGACATGAGTACACGCCAAACCTAGTTCGAAGTCGAGAATTGGGAAATCATTGAAGGTTTATTTCAGTCGATGTACAAGTAATTGGCTGATCTCCTGTGCAGTTCCCCATGGATTTCCACAACTTCAATTGACTATTTCATGACATTTCATAGCCATTAATGATGTTTTATTTAATTGACTGCATTATCCACTATTCGGTTCATATGATTCCAGCGATGTCATTTGGATACATAGTTTGTGGTGCATTTTTAACCATTTTGGCTGAAATTTGTCCTCCATTTCTACCTTGGGGGCTCCTAAAACCCAAAAACTGGTGTTAAACCTTAGTGTCTTGTCAGTTTCAACTATCTACAGCCATGCATAACCATTGTAGAGACTTGGGAACAAATTAGGTAGCTTAACAGAGATTTTAGGAAATTTTTGCTAATTTTGGCGATTTTTCACTAGTTTTTGGCTATTCTACATTCATGAAAACCCTTTTACAGCCTGAAAATGGTCCTAAATTACAGTACTATATCAGATTTAACCATCTATATCCATTCATAGCTTTTGAGGATGTTTTAGGATTTGCATTATCGCATGAAACCACTTTTTCACCGAAAAATGATGGATTTTGAGTCCCGTGGAGTCCTAAGGGCTTTTTTGGCCTGCACCTCCTGAATTTTGCAAAATTTTCAAAATGTTTGATTGTTTAGTGTTATATATGTATAAATGAACACCAAAAATACTACTTGCATGAATCTGAAATTTTCACCCATTACGACCCACACCTATTGATACACCGACGGATTTTAAATAAACGTTAAAGGTATTTGTTAACCCACTATTTCCTTTTATTATTTTTTTCTAAAATGTGTGTTGTATTGTCATATGTGTGTTGTATTGTATATATATATATATATATATATATATATATATATATATATATATATATATATGTGTGTGTATGCAGTCATTTTAAATATTAGCCTGCGGAGGTTGTGTTGGTTTATATCTATACCCGAAACAGGTCTGTAAACGTATAGCCAAGAGTGTTTGTGTTAGTAAATGTGTTCATATGTATAGATATAAATATATATATATATATATATATATATATATATATATATATAGAGAGAGAGAGAGAGAGAGAGAGAGAGAGAGAGAGAGAGAGTGAGAATGGTAGTTTGCCTGAAGCGTTGCTGGGAATAGTAGTAATATGTGTTTAAAAGGCTGTGGGCAATGCAAATTCCGGGTAATATCAAGCTGGAAGGAACAAAAATATTAAATTGAATACAGAATGGGACTTACTATTATTTTTTTCTTAAAATCTTACATAACAGCAAGCGTGGTGTTAGCTGTTTGTGTGTTGTTCGGATGATTATTAAAAATCATTTATTTAATATTACGGGAAAAGAAACTCCCCTTTGTCAAAAATAATAAACACCAGATGAAAATTCCGTCTGTGCAGAGAATCTACCAAGATGTTACAAACTGTATGCCAGAAGACAGGACACAGCGTAGGAGCAAACCAGTTCCGCGGAGAATAGAATTAATAAGTTTTAAAGTTATGTTATGTATATGAATGCGGTGTTCAAAAATATGTGTGTAATATTGGATAAATGATAGGTAGTGTATGGTGATCGATTTACTGAGAGTTTGATAATATATATTTTTATTTGTATTTATTTGTTTATTTGTTTTTGTGCGTTGTTTTATTTTCCTATTTTTTTTCTGTATTTTAATTTTTTTTTATTTAATATAAAGTAAAGTAATTAATCTCTCATTTTAAATATTCTGGATGTTATTAAATTTATTGATATCATTCAAACTTTTTATTTTTTTTATTTTTGACAAAGGGAAGTTTCTTTTCTTGAAAGATAACATGAATGATTTTTTTATAATCATCCGAACAACACACAAACAGCTAACACAACACTTGCTGTTATGTAAGATTTTAAGATAAAATAAATAGTAAGTCCCATTCTGTATTCGATTTATTATTTTTGTTCATTCCAGCTTACATCCTATCCGGAATTTGCATTGCCCATAGTCTTTTAAAAACATACTACCATGTATATATATATCTATATCTGTATATCTCTCTCTCTCTCTCTCTCTCTCTCTCTCTATATATATATATATATATATATATATATATATATATATATATATATATATATATATTAAAGTGTTGAGCTTTAGCTGGACTAAATAATAAAGACACAAAAAATAATTTTGTTCAAAGATATATATATATACAGATTTCGATCTTTGAAAAGCCTTGGCTTAAGGAAAGAATAATAAACACTAGTTTATTACTGAATACACCTTGCATTGAACAATTGAAATTTGAAATAAATTTGGACAATCGTCGAATATTTATCACTCTTTTTTCTTCTCTCTCTCTCTCTCTCTCTCTCTCTCTCTCTCTATATATACATATATATATATATATATATATATATATATATACGGCACAATCACGTTGACACACCGGTTCCCGTTAGATCGCCGAATTAAGCGGCGTCGAGCCTGGCCAGTACTAAATGGGTGACCATTTAGGAATACCAGGTGCTGTATGTGCTCTCTGCCTATCTCGGTATTGTTTCCAGTCGTCTTGTACTACTACTTGCCATTGGAATCAAGCAATGCCGACTCAGGAGAACGGTTGTTGATATTGCGCAACCCTTGCAATTACAAATTCACGCGCGGGAAGCCCCAGACGGGGCACTCATATCGAAATCGACAGGAGAGTCCATCATATATATATATATATATATATATATATATATATATATATATATATATATATATATATATATATATATGTATGTATATATATATATATATATATATATATATGTAGCGTTATAAGATTCTATTAATTAATGTCTGTTATGGAGAAAAGTAATTGTACACAGCATGCACAGCATACCTAAACAAAATCCAATTCATTATGTGCACACTTTGTCTGCACTTTATAACATTCAGTTAGAAGTATTGGTTAAAAGCTTAAATCGAGGTATTACCTAAGATGAGAGATGCCTAAATAGGTACGTGATGCAAAAAAGTTATCGAGTGTAAATATTTACCCTGTATTTCTGATTAAATATTTAGCGTAACATTTAATGCGTAGGTCACGGTTACTTTTTTTATTGCGTGTATTTATCTTGTCAAAGTGTTTTAATTTCCATTTTCAAATTCTATCCGTTTCTATTCTATTTTGAGATTTCGATTAATCTTCTATGAACGCTGGATGGGGGGGGGGGGCGACGAAGTAAAAATAAGGGTCCGCTAAATATTATTTAAATAAATATATCTTAGGCGATCAGGTAATCTCATTTTTTTAAATAGAAATAGCGGATGATACGTACATGAAATTTACTTAGCGTATTACTATATGGATTTTATTCGTTTACTGAACAACGAATAAATTAAAGTTTCATATATATTTTACGCATGAAACTATTTTTATTCAATAGTTCCTTAATTTAAATTAAAATAGCTCAATTATGTTGTACTAGCGGGACCCGTGTAAATTACACGAACTGATGTTTTCAATACTAATTATCTTGTTTCTAACCTATGCATGTTTGTATAAGATTTGACTGGTATATTTATTTTAAAAATAGAACAATACATGCAACAATTTACAAAACTTATTATTATACAATATTTCTTGTGTAGGTAATATTTCGACGACTAAACCGTACTTTGTAAATGCTTTAGATTAAATTAAATTTGGTTCCAATTCATGAGTAACATACAAACATTCGGAAGGTCGTTGTAAGCATAACGCGCAAAATAACACAAATGCCATCGTATTAATGGGTGTATTCCCGGTCGTCCCCTCCGTACCCCCCCCTTTCATGTAGAAAAATAAATCTTAGAGGTTGGTTGGGTATTTATCTACCTCCCACAAAATAAAATGTGACACAAGGTCGGAAAGTGGGATTTGATAAGTCAGCACCCTAGAGGAAGAGCACTTGTGACCCTCGAAAAATGCATGGCCAGCTCAGTCGGCATTCTCCGGTAGGAACGCCTCAGGCGATTAGCAATAAACTAACCCCTTCTCAAAGGGTGAGAGGGTGAACCTATTAGAACTGCACAGGACACACCCATAGATCGGCGGAATCAAGCTCCGAAGGCCAAGACAATACCGGTCTATATGGTGTAGTGTCCATCGGAACAGATACTACACTGTGATCTTAGTCAAAAAGCAAAGTAACCGAAGTTGGTTGGGATCTAACTATAAACGTCGGGTCGACGTCAACATCCTATGTCGCTAACCGTTGCGCCAAAGGGAAATACTTGAACTAATACGAAAATTAGGTTACTTGAATGGTTTTCCAAATCAAGGTGCAGAACGCATGCGCAGAGCGTTTGATGTAAGCGTGACACACGAACACACAGACTATCGTATTACTATATATATCATTTAGTTTCATGTATTAAGGGGGCACCAATGTTTTTATAATTGATTATTTATTTGTGCATCGGACAATTTATCATTATGGATAAAGGAACGTATATTGCGAAAAACGTTTAAATTAGTTGTTCTCCTTTTTATTGTTGCTGGTATGTTCGCCAAAAGCAAAACGAAAACAAAATGTAAGTACCTTTTAATTAAATAATACGAAAAACCAAACACACAGAAAACCAAGTAAATGTTCACTTTCATTCTGTCTATTTCACACGTCTTTTATAATGTGAAATGTTTACCATTTCTATTTAGTTGAAATAGAAATAAATACCGAAAGAAAAAAATGCGTCTTACTCTGTATTCATGATACGTGAAACGTCATAGTGTGATGTAATGGTAGGCCGAAATTACTGGCGAAAGCGTCGGATATATAAATATATATAAATATATATAAATATATGAGCTACTAGAAGGTCCAGCTTATTTTAACATTATTTGGAATAAGATTATGTTAATCGTGATCTCTGAATTTATCATCAAATCAACTGATGTACATTTAAGCGTATCTTTCACGCTGAAAATTCAGAAAAAAAGGATACATTAATGAGTTACCTCCCCTGTCTTCTTAAAAAGATAATCTCATTTTGACTATTTTGTTCATACATTAATTGCATTGTTTTTTTTTTCTTCATATTATTTCTATACGATTGGGCAAGGAAATTGCTTTTGTCTATCCCCGAAGCACTATATTTTAGCGGGATGAAGGCGAATAGTCCATCGTCGCCCTTTTTAAAACTTCGTCTTCGTTCGGACTGGACGCATTTACTGCGCCGTCCTTGTAAGGTAAAAATGAATCCTCTTTCACAACGACTGTCATACTAAAACGGACAGATAAGCACAGTATTATATAATTTTGCATTTTTCTTAAGCCGAAAACACACCTTGTTTGCAAGATATTTATTATGTTATGATATCGATACATTTTTCTTGTAAAATAGTACACCCCAAACAATGCAGGCCGTCACTGTAGACGTAATGGGGCTACTGATAATTATGGAGTCAATTCCGAGGATCATCCTGAGTTGTGAGTTGTGCAGCGAGATGTTTGTTTGCATCAGTTTTTAATGTCTGCATGTCAGTAGAGTCGGTGAAAAAGGAAGCAGGGCGGGAGTTCCAAAGGTCGGCAGCTTGAGGAAAGACGCGAGTATAGTAGAAGGTTCTCCGGCATCTGTGGGCCTCTACAGTGAATGAGTATGGCTTGGCTGATTGTCGGGTTGGTCTAGTGTATTTACGTCGAGGGGGTACTAAAGCAGCAAGTTCATCGGAGCATAGTCTATTGAAGTACTTGTAAAACAGGCACAGAGACACAATATTGCGGCGATGAGACAGGCACTGGTGCTTGGTGGGAAGTCACAGACCTATTAAGTTGGCGACTCTTTTTTTAACCTTGTCTAAGAGAGAGAGACTAGTGGATGATGCACCAGCCCAGATGTGACAACAATACTCCATGCATGGGCGGATGGTGGCTTTGTAGAGATATAGGATAATGTCAGGTGTGAGAAGTTTACTAGCACGGTAGAGGGAACTCACCCGCTTTTCAGCAACCTTGGCATTGTCTTCAATGTATTTGTTCCAATTCATGTTACCTGTGAATGTGAGACCGAGGAGTTTGAACGTTGGACTCTCTGGTAGGGTGTTATTTGCCATGGCAATCTTTGGTTAAAGCGGGTTCTTGTAGTTATTTCTAATATATAATTTATTCGTGATTTATATATTCCACTTTATTACGTTATTTTTCGTGTCGTCGTTTCGAACATTATACAAAGAAGAATTAGCAAATTCAATTATTATCGCTACAACCCTTTAGTAAATATAGTGTCCCTGGTCGATTATCCATTGTTTCACCGCGTGTGAATCTGACTATATCGGACGCACGTGTAAACAAATGATTGGATGTATTACGTTACACAGTGTATAAGTTATTGCACAACGGGAAATTTTGATTGGTCAATATATACGTAATACGCTGATCACCAAACGGATGATTAATTTACCGTCTTGAATTATGCTCGGTCATTGTTCCACGAAGACTATCAGATACTATTAACATCTGGTTTCGCCAAACTTCGCTGTGTATACAAGATGAATGTATTGATTATCTGAATTTTTACTGAACGCTGTAAAGATGTTAATGTAAGTTGAAAGAAGATTTTCATCGAGGCAATTTAATTGAATGAAATAGATGTTCTTATTTACTATAAAACAATACTTTAAGCTAGCTAGATTCCATGTATGCCAGTAACCAAAACTACGTTATATTTCTCAAACATATTACAAATATCGAAAATGCATTCTCAATGAAGTTGAAAATAGATCCTATTTACATTACAATTAAGAAACCTATGCACTTTTAAAAATATATCAGATAAAAAATAGACTATGGTGCGACGTAATTGACACAATAGTGAGAATATGGGGTCACTTTGCTTACAGAGACATATCAAATATCCATTAAAGTACAATATGCATTATACATATCGATAAATAGTTAATATTGACATTCCGTGATTAAAGATGTCTGTTTGTCAAGATGTTATAGATTGGAGCTTAGTCAAGCACCTTCCAAGAAAATAACGATAGAACAGAGAAAGAGTCTGTAAGCGGACATCCCCCACCAGTTTCGAAGTCAGTGTTGCACTCTGTTAAGCCAGGAAAGAGTTCTCTGAGTGACACCTTCCCAAATGTGGCAACAGTACTCCACCCGTGGACGTAGTTAAATTTGATACAAGTAGAGGATTGCGTCAGTACTAGGATACTTTCTGGAACAGTAGAATGATCAAATCATTTTTCCAGTGATCTTAACAACAGATTTGATGTAATTCTTCTATTTAAGGGTTGGCGTGAAGTCAGTCCTAGTAGCTTATCAAAGCTGGGTTCTTCTTCAAGAAGAGAGGCCTTCATTTCAATTGGGGATGCAAGGCTTTGGAGGGTGGACCTCCTACGAATATCCAGGACCAATACCTAAGCCCGCTAGTCGAACTGGTGTGGCTACCACACTGAATGGCATGTACTCCCAGTATTTATATTGAGCGGACAGATTATTTTGTCTGTAACAATAACTCAATTTCATTTTAATGGAGAGACTATTTATTGTTTCACAATTAATTAATCGCCAGGTTGAGCTAGCAAGACCCCCAAGTTTTCGGTAGTTCTCATTCTTTCTATAGAAATAACAGATGATGATTTTTTTTTTATTTATAACGCATACAGAAAAAATAAATATTGCAATTCTAAGTTCAATAAACGTTTATCACGTCGGGAATTTTTCTGGGGTTCTACTGACTAGTTTCTTCCAGGAACTGTCATTTGAATTGTTCGATGACTTATGACATATCTGTGCGTTAATATAATTAAAAAGTTGTTATATATTCCACTCTCCCCAAAATATAATGATCAACGTTTTATAACATAGGCTTAAGTTGTTTTCGCTTAAAATATATTGAAGAATTCTACATAGAATTTATATTATCAGTATTATTCGAACTATTTCATCTTGGATGTTATTCTCACAACATATTGGTCGATATAACGTTCGACCTTATTTAGATACGACTTGCAAACTCGGGAATCTGTATGGAATTTTGAACGGATACCTTTATTAAATAAACGGGGTAACTTACGCTCATCCCGTAAGTCATAGCAAGGTAGAACTTTTTTTAAATTAATTTGTAATTGTATTCTTAGTACCGCCCGTACTGAGGATATAACCTTCGACCTCCAGAAGACTGTCACTTAGATCTGATTATTATTTAGTACTTAAAGAAATAACATTTCGAATTACAGTCAGATTTTTACTATTACAGTCAAACCTCTACATACGAATTTTATTCGTTCTGTGACCAAAGCAGAACTGTGAACTGAAATCTCAATCCCGTCATGAGTGCTGCCACATAACCACGAAACTTTGACGTCGTATGCTGGATTTTCCATCGTTGATAATTTGATCCAATTTGGCATCGTATGTTGGAAAACTTCTTATGTAGACTAAATTGTATCTAGAGGTTTGACTTTTAGCCGGTGATGGCTGACGGGACGAGAGCTAGTTTCAACCGTGAAAGTGTTCTGTTCGATATTTCGTACAGATTCCCGAGTTCTGAAAGAAAAGATCCCGTGTTCGACAGAAATATTCCCGAGTTTGAAAAGAAGCACCCGAAGAAGGCCGAATGTAACATCGACCGAATGTAGTAACGTCCAAAATAAGAGCAGTGGTCTGAAAAAAATGTAATAATTCAAATTATTAAAACTAATATTGAAAAATTCCGAAAGATAATTAACCCTGACGTGTAAATCATTTCTGCTAGTACCTCCTGTTTCTTGCATCGTTCCACTTAACACTCTTCTGTTTTCCTAAATGTAACCTATTTGCTGTAGTAATACAAGAGAAAGTTTGAATGTGTAACTTCGTAGATGCATTGTTCAAATTTGGTTCAACGTGCTTTCTTTCACTTTAGTTCTGAGTCACAACTTATTTAGGCTAAAAGACACACGTGGATCAGACTTACCGAAGATGAGTTGATTCTCAGGTGAATGATCAAGCATATTATAAGAAGATTGAGCGATTGTGCGGTAAGGTTAACAACTATCAAATTAGATGAAAAATACCTCTGGACAACAAATAACTGGTACCAAACGCAAGAAAAAATAGTTTGCTACTTATCTGTATAATTTTCACGTGGGTTTACTGATTGTAAGATTTACTATCTATGCATTTGTTATCATCACTTTTACTGCCTAATTATCGAATATTGGAAATGATGAATGAGATGGACAAAAACAGATTGGCTTATATGGTTCGTCTCCTCAAATTTGACGATGTGACATGGATATTCCTCTCTCGGCCGGATTGCTGAACCCTCATGGTAAAATTGTAACGAACACCTTCGCATTTAATATTTATTCAACTAGTGATCAATGTTCTTATTCATGCGTTACTTCTAACTAGTTTTAGATTAAAAAAAAAACAATCACAAGTCACCTATATATCCGAATTTACCGTTTCGATCATGATCGTTTAACTACTGATATTGGTATCTATAACGCACATAAATTGATCATGGTTGTATCCCGTGTTCCTTTATGTCATGTTTATTCGTCATGAGGTACCTTAATTACAGCCTCTTTAAGAGTCATGTGGACCAGCCATTTTTGAAACAAACTTATCTTTATCATTTTCAAGTTGCCCTACTACCCTAGACGATGGTTTGACTGCATTGCGATAAAGTCCCTGGAAAGCTGTCTCAGGCAGACATCTCTCCTCTTCCAATTACACGGATACGGTTAACCTCAACCACACTGCATGACTGAATAATCCCATAGAAGGCAGTCGCAGGTAAAAGCTATTCCTTTTACCACACAGAGACAAAGAATTGTCGGAGTCAATCCTACACAAGCTGTTACCAAATAATTCTTCATTAAGATAGAGTCTCGCAAAAGCACGTTCTTGCAATTCCCCATTCTGTACATTAACTCTTGTCTGTTGTATACAATTCTGTATTACTTACCCTAGTAACATTAATAAATTAATATACACAATTGTTGCTCTTTCTGTTCAAAAGCTGTCGCTCCCAATCAAACATTCAACGCGTTTCATCTCGTATACTATCTACTTCCCAACGTGCAAGAATTGTGCATTTTTAGGGCGGATGGACATCGACCCACAACTGACTACTATCTATGACGTGATCCGATTCAACCGATTGTAGACATCTTCCTTCGTACGTGAAAACAGATGAAGCTACGCCGGCAATCTTACCAAGCATAACTAACTAATCTTTTCTATCTGGTAAAATATATACTTATACTTAATTCCAGTCGCATAATACTGCGAAGTAACATGTAACATTTGTCTACACAAAGCCAGTAAATCAAAACCGTACATTAATTCCACGAAGATTTACTTGCGTTTTGTTACTGAGATAAACGAAACCCATTGTCATTCTTTTGTCTAGATTCTTCGTTTTCGTGTATTCATCAGCATATCGTTCCAAATGATGTTGACAATGAAACAATGACGTCTTTTTTGTATCGATTTATAATATATTATCAAGAAAATATCCAATAACATACAGATGCCAGTTCATTCACACACACACACACACACACACACACACACACATATATATATATATATATATATATATATATATATATATATATATATATATTATATTTATAACTACCAGCGACCATGCGCGATCAAGTTCTACTTAAAACAGACATTTGCACCGTTAGTCCACATCATCAGACGAGACACTTCTATGAGACCAAGAAGGATATTACGAAAAAAACAAGAACGTTTATACCTTTTATTTGTTTAAGCTCTGTCGAAATTTGTTTTATCAAGCGAAATATTAAAAAATCAAGATGAGGAAAAAAAAGGAAGGTATTTTGAAATATTTTTGAGAAATGTTTTGAAATATTTTATTCTTATTTTGATTTAATAAAATATCTGCATCTAACACATGGTTTCTTTGAAGGAATTTTGCCTTTATCTTTATTATATATATATTTATAGATATATATAAGCGAGTTCCGCGCAGCCGTTGAACACTCTAGACGCAAATAACGCTTCCCCTGCCTTCTCAGGTAAGTGTATCTTAATTTCAATTAGTCTGTACTGTTTGCCGGTAGCCGTGTGGTCCTGAGCGTTTGTCTCGTAATTATAGCCTGAATCTATGAACTGCATTCGATCTCATGCGACGGCCTGCATCCACCACTCCTTCACTGATGAAGGCAAACAGCCTGAAACAATATCGACTGTACGCAAAAGACATTTTAATATTTAATAATATATATATATATATATATAATATAAATATAGAGGCAAAAATGCCTTCAAAAACCATGTATTAGATGCGAGTAATTAAATCAAAATAAAAATAAAAATATTTCGAAACATTTAATAAAATATTTCAAAATACCTTCCTTCTTTTTTTTTTTCTACATTTTGATTTTTTTTTTTTAGCTAATATTTCGCTTGACAAAAACAAGCTTCGACAAACTGGAAACTAAATATTTATAATAATAACTTTATTTATAATAATATCTTTATTTATAATAATATCTGTTATAGACACAGAATTACCGACTTGGTGATATATAGTATTTGTGTGTATGCGTATATAATGGTATTTTGAAATATGTATTTATTCAGATTATTTACTTAAAATAAGATAGTGGTAAGAAAATGTTTCTGCAGGTAATACACTAGCTATTGAATTAATATAAGTATAAATGTCAAATATTACCACTAGACATTATTAGACTTGAATTAGGGTTTAACTATAGATTAGCAAATTAATCTAAAATATAAATAAGGTAAGACTAATTTTTAGAACTCATATTGTATCAGTAAAAATATAGAGTGTTATGTAAATATTGTGTGTACGTGTGTGGATATATATGTACGTGTGTGTATGTATATATATGTGTATATATGCGTATATGTATATGTATGTGTGTGTATGTATAGGTATGTATATGTTTACATGTGTGAGTAACTACATGCGTTGTCATTTGGTCAATATTTCAAATAGATTCAGGGATATATATATGTATGTGTGTATGTATATATATATATATATATATATGTATATGTATATATATGCTTATATGTAGGTGTGTGTGTGTGTGTATATATATGTATGTGTGTGTGCGTATTTAGTTTTGTGTATGCGCGTGAGTAAAGTTGTCTATATGTATGATATCATCAAGTCGTATGTGTCATAATTTTGACACGGCAGTTTTTAGTTGATTAACTTAAAGATCCCTCCCCTTCGACCGCCATAGTTAAATATAAGTTTTAAATTTCCCCCTCTCTATAAAAGATGTATCAAATTGCTTGCTACCACCACTCTCTCTGGTTGTGTTTAAATTGTCGTAGGGAAATTCAATTTTCTATCAGTTTCAAAAATGTAATTGTCTGAGTGATGCTTGAAAAAACCGCACGGTTGAAATAAATTATTGCATCGACAATTATGTGATTTCGTGTTATTATATTTTATGTTATATATATATATATATATATATATGCCGAAGTTTACAGCTTGTGCTATCATCAGTTTAGGAGTTGATAATTTCAGATACCGCAAGATTCGAACTCGGTTATAGAATTACCCTAGACTCAACGAGCAGCGTTCCAATCACACCGCCACGAGAAATTACCACGTAAAGAAACGGAATTAAGTTCTATTTATGACTAAACAACGCCAACACAGACTGTAGACTGTCGAGAGTGTTAAACGAACGTTATTGGTACCTGGCATATAGCTACGTGAAGCCTATTTTTAACTCTCTGAACAGAAATCAACTTTATTTTTTTTAAAGGAGCTTATAACAATATTTATTTAAGTAAACATTCAATCATGTTTACCTACATACGCCGGCGTTTTTAGCTGTTGATAATTTCAGACGGTTTGAAATTCGAACCAAATTATAGAATCACCCTAGACTTCGCAAGCAGGCGTTACAACCACACGACCACGCAAAATTACCACGTAAAGAAAGGTAATTAAGTTATATTCATGATTGAACAACACCAGCACTGACAGTAGACTATCGAGAGTGTTCAACAAACGTTATTAGAACCTTGGTTATAGCTACGTGACCGTCTATTTTTAACTCTTCGAACAGGACTCAACTTTAAATTTTCTTAAAGAGGCTTATTACAATATTTATTTAAGAAAAAATAAATTATGTTTACCTATATACGCTGGCGTTTTAAGCTCATGCTATCATCAGTGTAGGACATGACTGGTCAGTTATTAATAAAGCCAAAATGTGACGAGATATTATTAACTAATATCTATAAATAATTGAGTCGACACGCGCGACTGCGTTTGTCTCTGTCTTTTTTCCCCTATTTGTTGGCATGCGCATGAGGACTGATTTAGACATAAGCCCCTCTACCGTGCTAGTAAACTCCTCACACCTGACATTATCCTGTATCTATACAAAGCCACCATCCGCCCATGCATTGAGTATTGTTGCCACATCTGGGCTAGTGCATCATCTACTAGTCTCTCCCTCTTTGGCAAGGTCCAAAAAAGAGTCGCCAACCTAATAGGTGCCTCACTGTCAGCCAATCTCCAGTCCCTGTCCCATCGCCGCAATGTAGCATCCTTATGTTTGTTTTACAAATACTTCAATGGAGTATGCTCCGATTAATTGGCTACTCTGGTGCCCCCTCGACGTAAATTCACTAGACTAACTCGACAATCAACTAAATCTCATTCATTCACTGTGGAGGTCCTCAGATGCCGGAGAGCCTTCTACTCAAATAGCTTCTTTCCTCGTGCTGCTGGCCTCTGGAACTCCCTTCCTGCTCCCTGTTTCCCCGACAGTACAGACATGCAGAAATTTAAAACTAATGTAAACAAACATCTCGCTGCGCAGATCCCAATTTAGGCTGACCCTCCAACCTTCTCCCCTTTTCTTTTTCTCAGTAGCCCCTTACGACTACAGTGGCGGCCTGCCTTGTTTGGGGTGAACCATGTTTGTTAAAAAGCCATGTTTTTAATGTGGGGAATATACAGCCGCACAAAACGAAGCAATCTGGATTGGGACAAAGATTGGCATTGCATAAGTCTAGGAAAAGGTCTCTTTAACTTATAGAGGAAAGACAAGATGAAGCGTTGTATCAAAAGAGGATGGATTTCTATTACTCTTTGTCTTTTTCTCTTTCTCTCTCTCTCTCTCTCTCTCTCTTTCGTTTTATATTTCTGTCTGCTTTCCTGTCGTTCTCTCTTTTTTTCCTCTTCACTCCGTCTTGTTTTCACTTGTCTTCATTTTTCCTTTTATGACAGTCCTCTCTGAAAATGTTCAACCTTAAAATGATTTATGGCCCATGGTACTGGATTCAGATGATTTTGTTTCATCAAATATTGTCTATCTGTCTCCCTATCTCCACATGTACACTCAGTTTCAACTTTGTTTTTTAATTGGTTAGAGTTGTTAAAAAAAGGTGTTGTTTTGCGCCTACATCTTCACACACACACACACACACACACACACACATACACACACAGATGGAAAACAGCAGCGAGTGGGTGAACAACAATGCAACAGCATGATACAACGTCTTTTAGAAATGTTAACAATTGTAAATTCATTATAGGAAATAAGTGGCATGCTACAATTTTCAATCATGGTACTTTCCAATGTCACGATCAGTGTCTTTTGTAGTCTTAAAACATGTACACTGCGATTCCAGTTTCTTTACTAAACATGTAATAATCAGAAATTAAATGTAATAATCAGAATTATCAGAAGTTATCTTCCCTGAATATTACTAGCAACGCGAGAATGCTCTCTCCTATCTCTAGAAATCAAAAATAGTGATTTGATATTGTCAACCGTCTCTTGTAACCGATGTACAAGCTAGTATTCATAGATAGTCCGTGTGTCTATATGACTTCAAATATATAGATAAGGCAAAGTAGTATGACATTGCTCCAAACCCCAAAACAAAGACTGTATGCATGAAAGATCGTATTTTTGATAGCTTGTTATTATTTTGTAGTTCAACTTCTTACAGCTATTACAAAAGCCCCACTGGAGCCCCGATATTATCACGCCCATCTTATTTGGGACGGATATCTCAGCTAGTATTCATAGAGAGTTGAGCGCGTGTGTCTATGTGACTTCAAATATGTATTATACACGATAAAATGGTGTGTTTCTTTAAACGCGATACTTCTAATTAATGGTGTCTTTCCCGCTTTCAATTTCGCCATTCACTTGGCTATTCTTTGCCGATAGCTTCTTTCAAATTGGCTCCGACTGGAAATAGTTTAATCAATAAAACACTCCTTGGAGAGTTTCACGTGCGATAAATAAAAGGGACAAAAGATGAGCGCGACTAAAAGGCAACAAAAGATAAATAAAATAAGTAGTATTTAAGAAAAGCAATCTCATTCAATTAGAAGACTTAAAGAGAAGAAAAGAAAACGTACATTATATATATATATATATATATATATATATATATATATATATATATATATATATGTATTTATATATATATGTAAATATGAAGGTAATAATTCTGAGGCAGAAGCAATGCTATGTTGAAAAACCGGAAGGTGGAATAAGTTTAAACAAAAATAAAAACTAAGAGAAGATAAATGTCAGCCAATTCATTTATATTTAAAAATTGAAATATAAAGACAGTAAATGGTAAAATTACAGGCCTTACTGTTAAATATTTCAAGGTCCGGAATGGTAAGGACTTAAAATATTTAATAGTAATCCCACCAATTTTACAATTTACGGTTTTTATCTTTAAATTTTGAAATATAAATAATTTGATCTGAGATTGACCGTCTCTTGTAATTTATCTTTGTTCATTCTTATTCCACCTTCCGGTTTTCAACATTGCATTGCTCATGCTTCGGAATTCTCACATTCTTATTTCATTGTTTACTAGCAATGCTTCAAGCAAATTACCATTTCCGTATATATATATATATATATATATATATATATATATATAAATATATATATATATATATATATATATATATATATATGTGTGTATATATGTATATATATATATGTGTGTGTATATATATATATATGTATGTGTATATATGTATATATATATATATATATATATATATATATATATATATATATACTTGAATTGTTGGTGGCGTAGTGGTTTGGATTCGAAACGCAGGCTTGGTCTGGAGGTCTATCGGAACTATTGCCTAATTTGAGAGAAGCTGTCGGTTAAATAGTAGGGTAAAGTATACTTGAAAGTCTTTGTAGAGCAACTATTCTTGAAGAAATAAAACTCCGAAATAACCCAACTGATATTTTGTAAAGTAGCCAGAAATTTTGATTTCAAACAATTACTGAGCAATGTAGAGAAAAATTATATGTACATTGAATAAAGATTTAAAGATAAATTATTTATAATTAAATAATAATCTATCGTGATAATAAATATTGAATAAAGCAATACATTAAAAAATGAATAGTGAACATAAAACTTGTACTCTTAAATAAAATATCCCTTCTGATAATTTTATAAATATTGTAATTGCACAACTTTTATATACATCATCAATTTTCTGAATATATATATACAAATACATATGTACACACATATATATATGCATTGATATATATATATATATATATATATATATATATATATATACATTTATATATATGTATATATATATATATGTACACACACACATATACATATATATATGTGTGTGTGTGTGTGTGTGTGTGTGTGTGTGGACAAACAAGGTAAAAATCTAGCGAAAATAAGGAAACAAACATATCAATATAGTTGGACCAAGATATTTCGGTCGAAGGATTCAACCTTATTCGTTTGGTGATGTATTGGTGTAATTAACAGTCGATGAAAAATGATAAGCAAACAAGTAGGAGAAAAACACAATGCAAACATCATACTGAATAACAGAAATATAGGAAGATGGATAGAGAGAGATAGAGATAGATAGATAGATAGAGAGAGAGAGAGAGAGAGAGAGAGAGAGAGAGAGAGTGAGAGATAGATAGGGAGGTAGATAGATAAATAGATAGATAGGTAGACCGACAGATAGAGAGAGGGAGATAGGGAAAGATAGATAGATAGATAGATAGATAGAGAGAGATAGAGAGTGCTACCAATATATACGAGAGAATCAACTACACTTAACCTGATCCTCTTTACGTAGCGATTGAGCTCAACATATTTGAGTCCGTGTTATATAGTGAGTATTACTATAAGGTTTCCAAATTGATACTGAGTTCAAATGTAGTTCACTCCCAAGAGGAGAAGTATTAATTCCTGCATTTACTCTTCAGTTTGAGAAATTTCAAACATTTTTCTTGTAGCGGATATTCATTTTTATCTCTGCAGTTTTCTCATTATTTATGTTATTATTACTATCTAGTGTATTGTTAATTCTATTGTTATTATTATGTATTAAAGTCTGTCTATTATTGTTGTTAATTATTTTTTCTGAGTTATTCGTACATCTATATCTAAGTTTAATAGTATTTTTATTGACTATATTACCAGAGGATTATTAGCATGAAAATGCCGACTTAAAAGATTAAGAAACATATGTCCAATTTTGGATATGCTAAATAATCTTCTGGTTTCGATTTTCCTCCTAATGCTCGTATTATTTCAGCTATTATACTCATTTTAGTGTTTATAGAATCACTGTGTTGTAAAACGTTATTGAATGTGTAACTAATTGTTATTAAAATATTTTCAGTAGAGTAGTTGTTCTTATTCTATGGCTAATCGATATTTGGATATGTTTAATAATAGACATGGCGTAGCTTACGTACGGAGGTGTGTAAAGCCTTTGCCTTCGAATTAAAGTGAATGAAACATACAATAACATCGATATTACAGTCTTAAAAAACACAGGTCATCGCAAGATCATGAGAGTAAAAGTCTCAGTGCAAGTATATTTACCCTGTTCGATACAATTTCCATGGCTATTGGTTCAGAAAGTGCACCGACAAATGATGAAGATGTATCAGCATTGTAACAGATCGTGGTAGGCATGCAAGTTTGCAGGGGATTGTCCAAAGTATTGTTCAATTCACAAAGTCCCTGTAGAGAACTTCCCGTTTTTGTTGCGTTTTACTGGGAAGAACATGTCTCTCGTTCTAGGGTCGGATTTTACCCTGTGATAACAGAGGGACACACGGACTTAGTAACTCGATAAAGCAACATCTTCGAATCTCACAGCTTCAAGAATGCTTAGTCCATAATTGTTTCCGCAAACCGGTCGTGTTTCTGTTCCTTTATATATTAAGATAATAGCGCGTCTATCCAGTTCGGAAGAACAGGAACACTCATGTAGACATCAGACAATAGATTTCGGAGGTGCTCTGGTCACCAACATGAAAAAAAGAAACTGAGTAAGAATCTGTTGGGGTATTAATCTGCTTAATTGTATTGTTGATCTCGCAGAGGTGAGGAAGACTAATATATTATTTTTTGTGTCCTTCAGGGGTACGCTGTTGATGACTTGCTCATCGCCAAGTAAAGGAATGTAGAATAACACCGCGAAGTTCTCAGTCAACCGTTTTATAAAGTTCTTATTAAAAAATGGCAGCATATTGTTCGTAAACCTATAGTTATATGGACGCATAATTTTCTTTGTAAACTTTACAATGTAGGTTCTTGAATGAGGAAGATAACACACCGGTGACACTCGCCCGTGACATCGAAGACACTGTTTAACTATTTAGCAGGTGTGCCGATGCAACATAATACTAATACGACCTACTCACACTTGACAACAGGCTCGATGCAAATCTGAAACGTTGCAGTTTGACATGTGTTTCTTGAATATTATTTGAAATAGCCATTTTGTTTGAATGTGGCCGATTTGAAACAAAAAATGAAGAGGTTTAAATGAACACCGTATGAAAAAGCTGATTATATTGTTGGCTTTGGTTTTCCTGACATGTTTATAGTCGAGATTCTTTCTAGAAATAAATCGAGTACTTACAGGCGGGACCACGTGTAGGTTGCTAATATCTTAAGTGAAAGTGTGTATGTGGAACGAACTGGATTCCAACTTTTAACACCCAGGTCGTTAGTTCGTGTCGTTACCCACTTAACCACCGCCATCTCTAATAATGAAGAGTTGGAATGCAAAACGCGATAAACAACATTCGCAAAATTGCGAACCCATCACTACAAAAAGTGCTCCATTTCAACACTTTACCCGAAAGTCATGGTTTACATGCAAAGATGCCTACATAATCTAATGTTCTTTTTAGTTTATATAAGATTTTAATCGAAGTGAAGAATTGATATGTTCGCCCTTTTCATGTTTACTTTCTTAATTTATAGTTATTGGATATATCGCGCTTTGCATTCGAACTCTTACAATGAATGATGAAAAACTAAATATCATTATCAAATTACATATAGCAACTTCTAGAA
Organism: Sepiola atlantica; assembly: GCA_963556195.1. NCBI lineage: Eukaryota > Metazoa > Mollusca > Cephalopoda > Sepiida > Sepiolidae > Sepiola > Sepiola atlantica. Next base: position 31,995,052 of record OY744529.1, read on the forward strand.
AGAAAGAAATAGAGACCATTTTTCGCGATGGAAATTTAGCACTAATATAATTAAAAGAACAAGACAAACTTTTAGTCAAAAGAAAATGATCGATCTCAAAATGATACCAGGAAAATGGATACTTATTAAGTTTTATCTGAAATGTTAATTTACTGCATAACATGAACGGTTAATAATACATATTAGATTACACGTGAAATGAAACCCGTGTAACTGTTGTATGAATAATTAATATAAAAACGATTTATTGGTCATACTTTCTCATTATATATATATATATATATATATATATATATAAAATGTAGAAAGAAAAAATTCACATACATATCGTAGTTGTCGTAACTATAATGTATTTCAACCTGCTGGCCTCTTCAAATAGTTTTGAAGAGGCCAGGAGGTCGAAATAAATTATAATGCCGAAAACTACGATGTGTATGTAATTTTTTTCTTTCTATATTTTATTGTTGCTCTCTTTTAAACATTGAGAACTGATACTCGGATTGTTTACCAAAATTATTCATTTAACACACTATATATATATATATATATATATATATATATATCAAGAGAGGCGCGTGAGCGCTCTATCCCTTAATAGACTTCAAAAACGGCCTATGCTAGAAATCGTCTTTTTTGATAAATCATAACTCAAAAACCAATAAACCAAATTAGTTAAAACTTTGCAGAATTTTTTTTTTTGATAGGTTCTATAAGTGTGTAGAATTTAAGTATCATTAGTCAAGACAACCCAGAGATCCAGAAAGGTCAGGCATGAGTTTGTGTTATCTGTTGTGTATGTACGTACGAACGTATGTGCCACCCTGTATCTCATCAACTATTTGATGGATTCAGCTGATTTTTGGCATAGATACAGGTTCTAGGGTTTAGTTGATGGCATTTAAATTTCAGTTTACCATATAACTTATTTTACAGAAAATTCAAAAAACCTATAAAATGACCATTGTATTGACGCATAGCCTTACCAAAATTAGTGACATTCTATGATATATGCCAGTATACTGAAATCATATGCCATTAATAAGGTTATAATGAACATTCATATACACTAATGTACAAAAGCAAATAAATTCCCAATTGTTTACACATTTAGTGTCATTAAGGGTATGCGAGCACAACAGGGCTATGTATTTTACTAGTAGGAATTTTTCTTCAGCGCACCTGACACACTTCATCCACTCATGCATAGAGAGTTATACTGCAGCGATTTGCTAATGAAATGGTTTGGTTGACATGTAGTCATACCATTAATAAATGACAATAAAAGTGTAAACATTTGGGAATTTCTTTGCTTTTGTACATTTATCGTATATGA
>OY744529.1:32001384-32061384 GCA_963556195.1 Sepiola atlantica
GGCGTTTAGTTTATAATAAGAATGTTACATTGTTTTAACTGAATAACTTTTTTGTTAAACTGAAATAAGAACTTATCATTAAATTTCATGACATAATATAAACTTATTACAGGTAATTATCTTCCGTGTGTCATTACATATTATGTTGAGGAAAACGTTCGTGTGATGTATTATAACATGATCTATGAAACAACAATTTATTTAAAAACATCAATTATAATTTAAAATAAAAGCCGCTATTATTCACGACCATTTCCTTAAAACGTACAAGCTTTCGAATTTGATCAACGCACCAATCTTACAGGTGTGCCCCCTTAGCCATTTGGCAAAGAGTAAAATATAGTATGTTTTCTGAGACTACATTTCATATTTTCTGTCCTCGATTAGTGAAACAGAAATCTTTCTCAACTAAGGCAATTTTTTTTGTCTCAATCAAGAATGTATTTTTCCGGAGAGCTGGATTTTCTCTAACATTAAAAGCTGACCTTTTTTTCTAACCCTGCCCTCGTTGGGTGGTTAGTAAATATAGGCAGACTTCTTAAACTTTATCAAAAGTTTCAAATCAGTTACCCCTCATAAGGACTGCAGTTATCAGAATATACGGTAGTCAGATAAGGAAACATCTAGACTATAACCTGTATATAGCAACACTGAAAGTTCTGTCGCACCATGCAGAAAAAAACAAGTACCCATGTAAGGCTACATAGTCGGGAAGTCGATCAGAAAGTAAGGGTTATTCAATCCATAACAGTAACTCTTCATAATTAGCATTCATTTAATCACGCGGCAATATTGGGATCAACAGGTCGGCGTTAAAATCTCCAAGACTTATTACACGACCAGGCCTACCCTAGTATTTAATCCATATTTTTAGAGAGGATACATGAATTCTATTTTTTACCAGGAGTATTAGTGAAAGTGAAACAAAAACAATGACAGAACTCGAACCTGAAATATCGAGCCCACAGTCGGCGCCTATAAGCACTACACCACGATACTTCCTCTCAACTAAGCTACGTAGCTGATTATTACATTCATAAACTCGGAGGTAAACAATTTTTTAATTGTTAGTTGATTCAGATTACTATACGCGTAGGTTACGCCACACAGATCCGATGTAATTTACGTTCCACAACGTTTATTTCTTTAATTATGAAGATATGCATTTCTGGCGGTAGATTTAAAAATAATCATTTTGACATTGTGCACGAACATCATCCTCAATCAAGTATGTCTGTTCATTTAATACTATCAAATGATACTCACCTTGATAGAATTCTATTAAAATCTTGCAAATTAACTATACACATTGTAAAGTATATTTTTTATTCACTACAAATTTTCATCACATTTTACTTGATTCCTTAATGACATGTGTAAAAACAGATATCGTACTATATACATTCATAATCATATGATAATTATAGAGTGTGATCTAAAGTACCATTGATTGAATCGTTAGTAAAATTCGCAATCTTTTCTGGAATATAACCATATGTGGCACTAGTAAACATCAGTCTATATCAGACTTGTCCACCAAGTTGCAATAATGAATGTCTACAATTATTCCATGATAAATGGCAGTATACTGAAATCATATGCTCTTAATAGGGTAAAGATGAAAATTCATATACACTAAATGTACAAAAGCAAGAAAATTCTCAAATGTTTACACTTTTATTGTCATTAAGGGTATGCGAGCACAACAGGGCTATGTATTTTACTGGTAGAAATTTTTCTTGAGCGCACCTCACACACTTCATCCACTCATGCATAGAGATTTATACTGTAGTGATGTGATAATAAAATGGCTTGGTTGATATGTAGTCATACCCTTAATGACAATAAAAGTGTAACAATTTGGGAATTTTCTTTGCTTTTGTACATTTAGTGTATATGAATTTTCATCTTAACCCTATTAAGAGCATATGATTTCAGTATACTGGCATTTATCATGGAATGTAACTACTTTTGTAAAGGCTATGCCTCAAGGCTATGGTCATTTTTTAGGTTTTTTTGAATTTTCTGGAAAAGTAAGGTATATGGTAAACTGAAATTATAATGTCATCATCTAGACTCTAGAACCTCGCTCTCTGCCAAAAATCAGCTGAATCCATCAAATAGTTGATTAGATACAGGGTGGCACACACGTACGTACGTACACACGGATAACACAAAATCACTCCTGACCTTTCTGGATCTCTGGGTTGCCTTGACTAATGATGCTGAAATTCTACACACTTATAGAACCTATCAAATGAAAATGTGGTGCAAAGTTTTAAATAATTTGGTTCATTGGTTCTTGAGTCATGACTGATCAAAGAAATGAGATTTCTAGCATAGGTCGTTTTGAAGTCTATTAAGAGATAGAGCGCTATCGCGCCTTCCTTGATTTGTTATTTTCATCCGGAGGGTCCTTATATTGTAAAACGGTGAGACGGGTAACGTGTAATTTAGCATAGGTTTCTGACCAAGGGCTAGAAAGCATGATATAAGAGTTATTGAAACTAAGTTTGCATAGAAAATTTGAAAATAACATTTCATGTTATGACTTTATTTGTGAAGTCAGTAAACGAGCAAAGAACAATTGGTGATCGCCATATAAGTAGGACGGGTGATCCTGAAAGGGGTTTAAATTCACCGGGCTTAAATTATCACACATTTATTTGGCTAGTTATCCCAAAGATAATGTATATCAATCAAAACTATTTCTGAAGTAGTCTATCACAGGCAAAATCAGGGCAGTGCCAATAGATTAGTATAACAGAATGATTGACATTTTTGCACGTCGTTTCGAGGTGTGCATATGATGGCAATAAAACATCGTTTATTTAACTGATCTATAGGGGTGAGGTCAGATAAAGGCGAATCTGCTGCAGTATGGCAGAAAATAGTGTTAATCTTTTTTTAGGATTCCTGTGGTGACGTTTTTGCAGTCCGTACTTAATTCATTCTTCTTTTAATTTACGACAATTCGGGTGCATCTATGTACAGAGTGTTGCAGCAAAATCCGAAAAAGAAGCGAAATAAGCAACAAGAACAAAAGTTGCATATGCGGGTACCGAAAGTTTATTTAACAACAGTTAGTAACATATAACATAATTTTTTCAATGTAACCGCCGTCGGCGGAGACAACTATCTCAAGCGGACTGAAATGAGTCAAACTCTTTGGCGACCATGTCCTTGTATATAGCGGCTAACGCATCCACGATGGCAGAATTCAGAGGGTCGACCTTGTTGTCTGCGTACTTTTTTGACTTGGCCCCAATCACGTCCCAGAAAAAATAGTAATGGAATTTCAGTCGTGTAAGGAGGGCGGCCACAAGTCCGGCAACCAATGCTGAAAAACATTGCAGAACAGTCACGCCTGGAGTCTATTGCCCTCGTGTGAGTCCTGCTGGTAGACGTAGGGGTGTTCTGCGGCGACCTCGTCTATCTAGGGCTTAACAACACTACTAAGCACTTCCTGGTATTTCGTTTACAATTTGTTAATTGTCATATTTTGTTGCAATACTCTGTATATTAAACTCAATGTATGTGTGTATGTGTGTGTGTGGTGGTTGTGTGTTGCCTATAGAAAAAAAGGTTAGAGAACCCACATAAAATCTGAAAGTGTATTATCATATGAAATGTTATATTTTTTATATTTTTCTAAATAAAATTTAAATAACGTGTACAAAATATTTTAGTGAAGATAATGAAAGTGGTCGAAAGTCTCTTAGTGTCCTCCTAACTTAATAGAGCTATGATGGCCGAACCTCTTTTAAAACATCAAATATATCTTATTTTGATGAAATATATATTATTTAAATCAAATTATCCGGGGAAGACTAAGTGTGGTCCCGAATCGTCGAATATCGAAGTGTTCCCATATTTAAGTTGAGACAGAACCTCCTTAAAACTTCAAATACGTATATCCTATTTTAATGAAATTACAACCATATGTATAAGACTAATTCAGAGAGATTTACAACATTTCAGTTTTTTCTAGTGGGCGAATCGGAGGAGGGTGGCAGTATAACAAAGAAACTGTTATGGTTGTTAACTAACTGTGCCAGAGAAATAAAAGAATTAAAACACCGAATTTCGTGCAACCCACTTTCTCTCTGCCTTTCTCTCTCCAATCCAAATCGCTTCCCCTTCCTTCCCAGCTGTCCTCTTCATTTATATCAGCTGATATCCACATATGCAAATCAGAGACCACCATAAACACCTGCACCTAGGAAGAGAAGTCATCTTTTAATCTGCAGACACGAAATGCGAAGCACCTCATTCTTTTTCCTGACGGTGAGTGTTCCACTTTATTGTCACAATGGTATAATTATTATAGCAAAAATTACATAATACTGATCCTCATTCAATCCGGAGCAACGTCGAATCTTCCTGTTAGTTTTTCATAAATGTATAGCGTTAGTTACAGTAATCGAAGTTATCAGTGGTGTTTCTTCTTCTTTGCCTGTCTTAGAAGCATGTACTCATGCGACAGTTTCACATATTTTTACGCAGTCGTTTTTTTTTGTTTTACTCTGCAATTTTTTCAAACTACACCGGTTGGGAAGTAAACGACCGACAGTGTTGCATCGCATAGTTCTCTTCTCCACATTCGCAAATGGTTAGTTCGGGGTTGTAGCTCCATTAACTTATAGCAACTTTTTATTGCCCTAATCCTGTTCTCACGCGGAAGCCACTTGTTTTAGGGTGCTTCTGAATCAAGAGGGAGGGCTCCAGAAGGGCGATCATCTAGCTGTATTATCTGCAGCTGTAATCTAGTTACTTCCTGAGATGTTGTTATGGTTTCTACGTTGCTGGGGAAGCTTCCCCCTAACTTTAGTCATTGAGACGTTGCTTCACGTCATGAAGAAGATGGCGTTCATGACTGGTAGCCTTTGTTGTCTTATCTCTGCTGTCATCTGATATGGCATATGTAAGGGTAATGCAAGTCAGTATATACATGTTGTTCAGGTTGGTAGGTCTAAGACAGCCACTGATCAAACGACAGGTTTTGTTCAATGCCGAGTCTAATTTCTGGCATGCGTTCAGCTCTCCCAAATAGTATCCGCATACTGTGCATATGAATACCACAAGGCAAAGACATTACACCTTAGTGTGTGTTTTGGCTCTCAACTTAAAGTTAATCAGTTTCCTAAGAATTACTTCCGAGAGCTGACTTTCATGTTTGTCTTTTATATAAATTTTTTGAATGAGTGTTTGAGGTCCAGGGTAACTCCCAGATAGACAGGGTTGTTGCAATTCTCAAGTTTTATTCAAATCACGTGTTATTTAGGGGTCGAATGATCTCCAGATATAGAACAAGGAGACTTGAGTTTTCGCAGGGTATGCATGAAGATGGTTACTCTCGTAGTACAGGCGGAGCCCATCTAAGGCTGAGTTAAGATTTGTTTCCACCGATTCAAACGCACTCTCTTGGGAGGTTACGCATAGATGAGCCGCTCAGTGTTCTGCTTCATTGGTTGGTCATTAGTGTAGATATAGTTCAGTAATAGAGCATGTATACTACCCTGAGGTGAGCCATTGTTTTGTTGGCATCAACGAATTACTATGTTTTTTATAGAGTAACATAATACCACCTGGCTTTTTAAGATGACTCCGATCATGTTTGTAAATGCAAGGTCTTGGCATGCGCTGGATCTTCGCCAGGTTTGAGATTCTGTGTTGTTCTCCAATTCTTTATGATGTTTCTTGACAGCATGCAGGTGTTCATCCACTCAATGATTTATTTTCGTGTCAGAGCTCCGAAATGCTTGATCTGTTCTGTGAAAATACGATCTAGGCCGATGAGTCGTCCAGCTTTAAAGGCACCGATGGCGATATTGAGATTTTCAAGTAAGAATGGCTCAGTTAGTCCATATGTTGGGGATTATTGAAGTTAATCTATGTAGGGTCTTTTCTGTTTGGTAGTGGGCTTCTCATTGAGAAACAACTGATGTGCAACTAAGTTTGCAGTTATGGTCCACTGTTGTTGCATTGGAGTATACAGATCGTTGCTAATTTTTCGGATAAGATTCGTTGCCCTTCTAATAGTCTATGTCATATTAGTTATCGCGAATAAAGTTTGCTATTGTTCATAGTCGCCTTGTAATGGGTAAATAATGAGTCTCTCACCTACCCCGAAGTTACTTTTAGCAATGAGGTCACATTCATAAAGCTGCTGGTATTGCTTATATAGTTTGCCGCTTTAGACATCGAGTCCCAGTGTGTATTGAATGCAGCAAGCTCTTGAGATCTCCTTCTTCGTTGTTTGGTGCACATAGGTGTTACAATTGTAAGACTCTTATGGGAAATGGGCAATCTTCTTTTAAAAATCTTTTGGGAGCCAGGTCAGTTGGATTGCTGTCTGCTCAGTCATGTGATGTACTTCCTGCTAGTTTTAAATAATGTATGGCGTTAGTCAAAGAAACCGAATTTATAAACGGTGCTCAACATGTACGAGTATTAATTAAGAGCTTCTCGCGGACTTTAAGGTTGTACCGAAAAAAGATAGAAAGGCAATAATTAGAAAGGAAAAAAAGAAAGAAAGGCAGAAACCATGACAGGAAGAAGACAACGTGGATAAAAGAAAAGAAAGAAAGAGAGAAATAGATAGAGGAAAGAAACGGGAGGGATATTGTTCGTCATTCTATTACATTAGTTGCAACGCTTACGATTCCCTAATCGATATATGTTTGTTTTGTTTAGTTGCTGAATTTCGAACCAGTAGTCTTGGAAAACTGGCGGATATATGAGCTACGATTACGTCAAGTCAACCCACCATTGGAAAATTATATAGATTAGTGTAATACGTAAGATATATATATAATTATTAATCAATATGCACATTCGCGTAATTGGCCTTAATTGGAAAGCACGTGTTACCCTTATCTTGAAAAAAGAACGTCGACCACACGAGTGTAAATACAATTAATTCGGCGATTTTGAAAAATCGTTAGTATATATCAATTTTTCTGGAAAAACGTTGTTTCTAGCATTCGCTTTCTATTGAGCTTACAGTTATGAAACTACCATAACAATTCAGTATATATATATATATATATATATATATATATATATATATATATATATATATATATATATATATATATATATATATCTGTGTGTGTGTGTGGTGTGTGTGTGTGTTGGTCGTAATCTTAAGCACTTGGATGTCAGAGTGAGCCAGCATATCGCTGCATGTTTTCGCAGATCACGTGTCGTAAAGAGGAGTATATTGCCGAACGTATCCGGGTCTCTACAAAGAACATCCGGGCGTTTACAGAGCACATCCGGGCACTCACAAATCCACGAATCATCCATTGGACATCACTTGTATGATAATAAAAAGTGCGGTGAGGCGTACTCCGATGGATGTTTTCGCATTGTACACAAGGCTCGTTCCAAACAACATCTCAATGTTTTGGAAGCAGTGAGTGTAACAATGCGAAACCCATCGCTGTGTAGGCAAAAAAAGTTGTCTCACAAATTGGACTTATTTAGAGACGTCTAAAATGAAAGGGAAAAAATAATTTGCTTATTACGTCCATATATTCTTTTTCGGTTTATAATGGCGATATTCAATCGCCCTGTTTTGTTTTGTTGTTTTTCTCTCCACGTGACTCTTTTCTCCGTTTTAAGCGATATTCGCCGAGTTTTCCATAGAAAATGTGTCGGTTGAAAGGTACCTTGGGAATAAGTTTGTTTATTTTAGTCGATCTTGTTTATTCTTTTTAAAAGTTGTTGATCGAATGTCTTCTGACGATTAAATATATTAATATAAACTCCCTCTCTTTTTTTTCTTGTGATATTGTCCTCGACTCGCTATTACTCTGTTTATCCTATTTCAAACCTTGATAAAAATTCTGTACCACAAAAAAATGTGTTTAAATATATATATATATATATATATATATATATATATATATATATATACAATATTTATGAATAAATATTAATTATTAATTACCTACAGACATCGATGTGTCATGCTTACGCAATCTTCAGTGTAGGGTGTTAATTCCCGACCGTCGGTGGGCGCGAAATCCGATCACAAATCGCCACGAATTCGCAGTTAAGAGTCTTACATGTCGGCCAACGTCCATTAGCTTAGAAGTTCGGAAGAATTTAACTTTGTAAATGCCAAGTCGGCAGGTATTTACAAAGATCAGCGAATAGTGATCAACAACAACAAACCTTGTTGGATCTCGCAATTAAGCTAATGGTACTGCTTGTTATTAAACTCTCTCAGAGTATACATATATATATATATATATATATATATACATATATACACACACAGATATATATATATGTGTGTGTGTGTGTGTGTGTGTAGGTGTGTGTGTGTGTGTATATATATATATATTTAAGGCGGCATTTTCTCTGTAATACAAATGTTGTAGAATATTACAGACAACTTATGTCTGGATATCCTTGTAGGGATTCTTTCCATTTGCCGAATAAGCGTCTTTGTTTTGGTGGGGAATTGGCCGATGAATCTGCCATAACTGTAGGTGACTTAATTCTTTCAGGCCTATCTGAGTCCATGTTAAGGGTAATCAGGAAAAAACCATTAATAGGTAGTTTTGGTGGGAATTATATTATTAATATTAATATGGAACTAAAGTAAGAACTATAAACATTTGAAAATGATATCACTAGTGTAAAAACTAATTGTATTAATGGCTGTTTTTTTATGTATAAGGCTTCTAATATATAGAGTTTATGTTTGTTATTTGTATGATATATATATATATATATATATATATATATATATATATGAATATATATATATATATATATATATATATATATATATATATATATATATATATATATATATAAGTATCATCAGGCTAATTGCATTGATTTATATTAACGTATATATATATATATATATAATGTGTATATATATATATATATATATGTAACATAATGAAGAGTGGCAAAAATGAATCGCGGACGAGTCCATTGTGGGTGGGACGTCAAGAAATAAATAAAGGCGACTTGATAACTGTTCAAAGGGAAAAGGTTCGGCAGTGCAAAAGGAACTTGAACAACGACGGTTTAAAAAACGCCAAGAGCCGAAAGGATTGGTGATCGGACTATCGACGTACCGGAAGAATGCGAGTTTTGTGTCCGCTGACTAAAAATGCGGAATGAAGGAATCCCCTGACTTGTACTTCTACCAAAGCGCTTGTAGAACAATTGCTTCAGTTCACGCTCGGATAGACAATGCAGAGAAATTGCTTTCCAATCGAATGTATATACGAACGAGTTTCTAGCGTAAACCAAGTCTGTGACCTCAGCAAGAAAAAGACTTTCACGAAACAAAAGTATGTCAAAAGATTGTGTAATATGTGTGCGTAACGGCGTAAACCATCCGGTAATGGCAAATAAAGAAAACCAAAGTTTGTTCATATACGTTCTGTTCTTTGTCATTCTTGTTGGACCTTAACGGGTACCCTGAAAGAACGGGTAATGCAACATATATACATTTATATACAGATATATATATATACATATACATATATATATATATATATATATATATACATAAGTTTACATAAATCCATGCAATTAGCCTGATGATATCCATATATATATATATATATATATATATATATATATATATATATATATATATATATATATATATATATATATAAGTATAAATACTTGTTTTATCTTCATACGTATACGTTTTACATCTTTACGGGAATGGTCAGTGTAGAGAAGAATTGGTCACACAGGACGCATGACTCGAACTCCGGAAAACGAGTTATATTTCAAACTAAAATTCCAATGTATTAACCCACACGGCCATTGTAAACAACTCGGTAAATCAGCGAGAGAGTAATCCTATTAAAAGGCAGTCGTCGTAAAATGTTCTTATATTGAAAGGAACGTTGCATTGAAGCGACGAGTACGGTTGTGTTAATACTACTCACCACAGAGCCTGTATTTCAAGTATATACACAATAATGTTATAAGGTAATACAATATATCAGGTATATCTTTTCAGTAATTACTTGAACAGTGCACAACGCGCTCGTTTAGCTTATTGGTAATATGAAAATATATTACCAACAAGTGAGCCTCATATGCGTCTGATCAGGAATGAAACATCAACGTGTGCAGCTTACTTGTAATTAATGTTTTCATACTACTGTATATATATATATATATATATATATATATATATATATATATATATATATATATATATATATATAAATAGGTGTACTAAAAGCGAACTTTTAGGAAAGGTAAAACCCTATTGTGAAACCTCTCTCATTATTTCTCGTGCCTCTAACGACCTACCTATCTACATCTTATTATCTCCGCTGGACTCTTCGACACCGGACTTTTTGGCAATCGGACATTTGCTTGCACCTTGGCACAGTTTTGCCCTGCGTTTCTTTCCCTACAACTTTTATTTTATTTTTTCAAATTTTAAATCTTGGCCATTGCCAACTTATCTATCCCAGCGACTTCCTCTGATGATAAGATTTTGATCTTTGAAAAGCCTGGCTTAAGGAAAATTTAACTTAAATAAATTGCCTTTTTGCGGAATATACCTTGCTTTGAACTTTTGAATTGAATTTTGATTTGGCTTTTGCTTTCTCTAATTCCTTTCCATTCTCCTTCATTTCTACCTGCTCTATCCTGGATATTGAGCTGTATATACTTCACAATAGGGTTTTACCTTTCCTAAAAGTTCGCTTTTAGTACACCTCTTTATTTTAAGCTCCTACTTAGTTGAGCTTTTTCCTCCTATTTGTGATATGTTCAACAAGGAATTCCTCCCGCTTTCGGCAAAAAATATACCCATTCCCTCAAATGAAACTTATATCTGCAAGCTTATCCAATCTGTGAAGAAGTTCATCACTAACGTTAGATGGAAAGCATTTCACCATGACATGAACCACAAAACCTCCTCCCACCAAACTGACTCCAGCACATCCTCACTTTCTACCCACTTTGGATCTACACTACCTATGAACTCCTCTAGGGAACTGAAGAAATTGGAAAAATCAGCTGCCTCCAGGTACGGTCTCAAAACCTCCTCCTTCCCCAAACAAAATGAACACCTCAATAATTTCGAAAATGACCTATTTGACCGCATTAGTCGCATCAAATTCAAAAGACACAATAAACACCTCAATCCCATCATCAAAAAAATCAACAAGTTTACTAACAATATTAAGAAACACCCAGATATAATTGTCCCAGCGGATAAAACTAAGAATTTTTACAAACTGAAATATAGTCAATACAAATCCTTAATCTACAAAGAATTAAATAAATCTTACAAAAGCACATCTTACGATACCCTGGCTAGTATAAACAATGAGGCTAAATCCATACTAACATCTTTGAATGTCCTCAACTACGCAGAAACTTTAACCCCTGCAATACCTAGATTTACCTTGAGGGACCATAAAAATAATTTCCAAGAAAACCCTACCATCAGACTAATATGCCCCTCTAAATCCGACCTAGGCATCATAAGCAAGAAAATCTTGGATAGAATTATCCCTACCTTGAAAGAAAAAAATCGTTACACTCTTTGGCAATCCTCAGATGAGGTTACTACCTGGTTCCTTAACCTCATTGATAAGTCTAAACCTAACTTGAACTTCATAACATTCGACATTAATAATTATTACCAATCCATTTCCCCTATCTTACTTAACAAAGCATTAATCTTCGCCAAAAATAATTCTGACATTACTGACATAGAGATTAAACTAATAATATTAGCCAGAAGATCCCTACTTGAATTTGATAATAAGCTTTGGACTAGGAAGGACACCCCCAATAACTTTGACATTACCATGGGGCCCTCAGACTCTGCCCAGGTCACTGACCTGGTAGGTTTGTACTTGATGAGAGAATTGGGGTTTAATTTTGGACACTTACAGGGTGGGTTGTATAGGGACGATGCCCTGTTTGTATCTGGGGAGAGATCGAGACAATATAACAACACTATCAAAAACCTGCATAACTTCTTTTAAAACTTTGGTTTGACCATTACAGTGGAACCTGAGAAAAGAATATCCAACTTTCTTGACCTTACATTAGATCTTAACTCGGGAACCTTCAGCCCATACCATAAACCTAACTTAACCCTTTTCTACGTACATAGCCTATCTAACCACCCTAAATCCATCATAAACTCAATAGTCCCCTCAGTATCTAATAGAATCTCTAAGCTATCTGCGTATAAATCTATCTTCGATCAAAATTCTAGCTTTTACAATAATGCTTTGCTTAACTCAGGCTACAATCACAAAATTAAATATAACTGCAACCCCCTTACTCAAGTTAACAAATCTTCAGGCATTATTATACACAACATGACCACACACAGAAATAAAAAGTTTAACTCATCAGCACCTAAGATAATCAAAACACCCTCTAATAAGCCCATAGGAACTAAAGATATTGATAATCGGGTAGACCCACATTCGCACAAACAAAGAAAAAACTTAGAAGAAAGAATAACATTTGGTTTAATCCGCCTTTCAGCAGTAATGTTAAAACCAATATACCTAAAGAATTTTTCCAAATCTTAGACAGATCTTTTAAGCATCCCCACAGATATAGCACTATCCTTAACAGAAATTCTATTAAAATATCATACTCTACTATGCCCAATATTGAACAAACTATCATAACCTCTAACAATAGGAAAATCAAACATATCCAACAGCAACCACCCACCACATCCCTCACCACTTGTAACTGCCATAAACCTAGAGATTGTCCCCCTTAACAACAACTGTGTACAGAAGGACGTAATATACGCTTGTACTGTTAAACAATTCCCCCGCTCCACCAATGTTGTGAGTAATCACAGTTCCCATACTCAACCCGAACTCCGGATCCCCCCGCAACCCCAATCCGCTTCTACCCTAAACTCCCGCTTATACAGCCATACTTCTAACCAAGCACCCCCAATAATAGATAGTGCTCATGGGCCAACTCACATTTCCTCCATATCTGCTCCACCACACTTCTCCAAACAACTTTCCTCGCATAACTTGGATCTCCAAACCCAAATCTCTTCTAATACCATTAGCAATCTCAATGCAACTATAGCACCACCCTTCAAGATACACACATATATTGGGGCGTCCTCTTTCCCCATTAAGACCCGGATCTCTAACCATATATATTCCTTTAAAAATAGCAGCGATAACAGCACAGGCACTTCACTTTCCAATCTAATTAGAAACCTCAATCTTAAAAATACTCCCTATTCACTTCACTGGTCAATACTTAAAAAGTCCAAATCATATACCCCTGGAGTATCCCATTGCCAACTTTGTACTCTGGAAACCTTTATGATAGCTACTGCTACTAAATCTAAAAATATTATTAATTCTAAGAATGAACTTATCTCCAGTTGCAGGCATAAACGTAAATTCAGGTATAGCAACCATAATAATCCCCCAGACACCCCTCCCCCATTTGATTAAATACCCTCCCTTCATCTCGGATTTTCCCTCCTTACATCTCGAATCCCCTTTCTGATAGTTCTAATTCCTGTTGTTCTATGGTCTCTACTTATATCTCCCTCATCCCTTTAACCTTCTCTTAACTTAATTAAATTACCCATAAACTCCGTTAGCTCCACATTTCCCTTAGTTTTAACACCTTTCTTCCATTACCCCCTAAATCTTTCCACTTAACCTCCTTAACTGTATAACTTTATTTGGCTTTCCATTTTCTTTCCCGTTTAACTTCTTTTAATGCATTCGTCCGCTTCCCTTCAACACTTCCATTCTTCATTCTTTTCCCTTTCAACGTGATAACTAACCCACTCTATTTATATTATATCCTAGCCCTTTTATTTACTTGTTGATTAGCATTAACTACTCCTTATCCCCTTTGCACACCTCGATATCGAACTCCTTACTGTTTCTACTGTGCACTCTAATTATTCTTCCCCTCCTGTTTTTACTTCTAAATAATTCTTCTCACTCTTTTAATAGCCTCGATTATTCCCCCCTTGTTTTACTTCGCCCTTCGCACATCTCTCTCAAACTACTCAACCCCCAACCCGCCCTCGCTCTACATCTTTTAACCCCCATAGTATTTACTTTTAACTGCGATCTCCACTCTCCCTCTGGCTTAATCCTTTATCACTTCTTTAACCTTGTATATCTCTTACTTCTTCCGGCCTTCACTAACCTATTTAACAATTTTCTTAATTAACCTCCATATAACTTTTTTGAATAAAATTTCAAAGTTTATATTTTCCCATATCTATTTAGAAATAGCATCCCATAACTGCTTATTTACTTCAACCCATATTTTTTCCTCCTTGGAGATTCCCATTCCGGATATCCTCTCGAGGTCTTGTTTTCCTTTTTCTTTTTCCTTATTCTAATTTTCATTCTTGAGCTTGAATCTTATCGACTTTTCCCTCATTCTATTATTAGTATCTTATTTTTATTATTTTTTTATTTTTATTTTTTTTTAAATTTTTTTTTTAATTTTTTATTTTTTAATTTTTATTCTTTCAGTCAATCCTTAATTTTCCCTGCGAGCTTAAGACTAATCTTATTATCTATTTTTCATTCTTTATTCTTTTATTTTCTTATTTCTACTTTTTATATTATTTTTATCTTTATTTTTTATCTTTACTCTTTTAATTTTTAACTCATTTTTCTAGTCCTACCCTTCATATATATTTTGCCTCATTGTTTATATCTAAGGTCATTTGATTAAACATTTAAACCCCGAACTCTGTTCTTATACATATTCTGATATTTTAACCCCTTATCCTAACATTCGTTAACTTACCCCCACTCCTTTCTTCCCCTTTTCTAGTTGAATCCTATTTCGCCTAACTTCCAATTTCAACTTTATGTTTCACCCCCCTCCACTTTCACACTCTTAGTTTTATCCGCATTCCTTCACCGCATCGCTCCCTTTCTCCTCCCCCCTCTCTTTCCTCGTACCCGTCCCTCTCTCCTCACACACACACACCCCTTACCCGTTTCCTCCCTTGCCTACTGGTCGCATATTATATCCTTGTTTTCACTGTCTTTGCTTTTCTTCATTTATAGCCGGCTTTCTTAACTGGGCAGACTTTAAATATTCTCGCTGCCCCTTTTTCCCACTTTTTCCCACTTTCCTTTGTCATCTCTGCCCGGGAAGTATCTTTAATGGCGAATATTTTCCATCTTAATCTCCTCTGACGCCTGCCTGCATCATGGAATGTACCTCTTATTGGACTTTTTACCCTTTTTGGATTTTCTATTTTCGCCGTACCTGAAGTTGTGGCTTCTTGGAATTTAACTTTGAAACCTCTCTCATTATTTCTCGTGCCTCTAACGACCTACCTATCTACATCTTATTCTCTCCGCTGGACTCTTCGACACCGGACTTTTTGGCAATCGGACATTTGCTTGCACCTTGGCACAGTTTTGCCCTGCGTTACTTTCCCTACAACTTTTATTTTATTTTTTCAAATTTTAAATCTTGGCCATTGCCAACTTATCTATCCCAGCGACTTCCTCTGATGATAAGATTTTGATCTTTGAAAAGCCTGGCTTAAGGAAAATTTAACTTGAATAAATTGCCTTTTTGCGGAATATACCTTGCTTTGAACTTTTGAATTGAATTTTGATTTGGCTTTTGCTTTCTCTAATTCCTTTCCATTCTCCTTCATATATATATATATATATATATATATATATAATCCAGGTAAAACATCAACAGGGTAGTAATCCAAAGAATTTTAACCTGGTTTATAAAAAGTGCTCAATATCCGATAGAGCTTTTATATATAATTATTTTTTATTTACACAGACATGTACAAAATAAATTTATTTTCTTTTTTTTTCTTTCTTTCTCCATTTCACTCTTCCCAACTATGATCTTGGGTTTAGATCGGATTCTAATTCTACCTGATGAGATCTCAGTTTGTAATAGCTGGGGATCGATAACATCGACACTCCAGTGTTGCAGATTGTGTACATGTCTGTGTAAATAAAAATAATTATATATATATATATATATATATATATATATAGTTACATATATATATATGTATGTATATACACACACACACACACATATATATATATATATATATATATATATATATATATACAAGTATCATTAAAAATAACGGACATCTTGTGTCTGGATATTTTTTCTATGATCCTTTCCGTTTTTCTGATTAGGTTCTTAGTTTCAGACGGAAACTAGCTGATAAAATTGCCAAAGCTTCCCAAAGCGCTTTCGGACCCTTCCAGGTCCATCGTCAGTGGAGTAATGTTAACCAGGCATAGACCTAGGAGTGAATATATATTCTATTTAGGCGGGAAAAATAAAGGACTGTGTTTAATTTAAATTTATATTTATAGGCATTTGAGTATATTAATACTAATAGTATAATTAATCTTGTTAATAGCTGTTTTTTCTGTTTTAATGTATAGGGCTTCGAGTATGTGGAGTTTAAGTGTATTAGTATTTTGTGCGATGATTTTTGTGTGATCTACTAGAAGTTTACGGATATGCGAACGGGGGCAGTGATGCTTTTTATAGAGGTGCTGGGTTATGGCGGACTCGTTAGATAAATGCATAGTTACTCTTCTGGATAGCGTCGTAACAGTCGACCCAATGCATACATTTTCCTGATTGAGCAATTACTTTATCTTTAGTGTTATTAAAATTCTAATTAATAATAATATAAATTCAACGAAGAGAACATTTTTTCGTAACTTTTCCGTCCCTTCACGAAGATTATTTTTTTTATTGAGGTCATTCGGCCCCACCTAAACATGTCTGTAAATGCGTAGCCAAGAATATTCGTATAAATAAGCACGTTGTTTGATATATATATATATATATATATATATATATATATATATATATATATATATATATATATAACTTGATAAGATTGGTATAAAGTAGTCAATCAGACTGCTCAATTATTAATATACAATTAATAAATGCAATTTAAAATAAGAGCACAATGTTAATTTATATATGGTGTTACAGAAGATCAAGTCAAAATAACATGATACTGTCAGCTCCAAGTCAGCCAGTGTTCAATTTTCGCCATCTGTCCACGGTTTGGGATATTGGGATATCGCGCCCTCTGGCAAATGTAAACATTTTATTTATCTGTTTTTTTTATTTAGTAAAGCGTGTTTTTTTCAGAAAGTTATGAATTGAAATAAAACTGATGAAAGCCGTAAGCTCGAAACGACGTCGTACGTAGGATATATATATATATATATATATATATATATATATATATATATAAAGGGAGGCGCGAGAGCGCTCTATCCCTTAATAGACTACCAGAATGGCCTATGCTGGAAATCTCATTTCTTTGATCAATCATAACTCAAAAACCAATAAACCAAATTAGTTAAAACTTTGCACACAATTTTTTTTTTGATAGGTTCTGTAAGGGTGTAGAATTTCAGCATTATTAGTCAAGGCAACCCAGAGATCCAGAAAGTTCAATTATGAAATCATGTTATCTGTGTGTACGTACGTACGTACGTACGTACGTACCTATGTGCCACCCTGTATCTCATCAACTATTTGATGGATTCAGCTGATTTTTGGCAGAGCTAGAGGTTCTGAGGTCTAGTTGATGGCATTTTAATTTCAGTTTACCATATACCTTAGTTTTGAAGAAAATTCAAAAAAACCTTTAAAATGATGATTGTATTGAGACATAGCCTTTACAAAAGTAGTGACATTCCATGAAAAATGCCAGTATACTGAAATAATATGCTCTTAATAGGGTTAATATGAAAATTCATATACACTAAATGTACAAAAGCAAGAAAATTCACAAATGTTTACACTGTTATTGTCCTTAAGGGTATGCGAGCAGAACAGGGCTATGTATTTTACTGGTAGGAATTTTTCTTTTGTGCATAGAGATTTACGCTGTAATGATGTGATAATGAAATGGTTTGGTTGATATGTAGTCATACCCTTAATTAATGACAATAAAAGTGTAAACATTTGGGAATGTCCTTGCTTTTGTACATTTCGTGTATATGAATTTTCATCTTAACCCTATTAAGAGCATATGATTTCAGTATACTGGCATTTATAATGGAATATATACATATATATATATATATATATATATATATATATATACAGGGTGTTTCAAAAGTCTTGGGAACATTACAAATGCGTATATCTCATGAACTATTCCAGGTAGAAAAATGAAACTGGTGCCATTTTAAAGCTTGCTTAATCAAATTTTTGGTCATACTAATGATTTTCGTGTTATCTTTCCAGGTGCAGTAATGGCGTTCTCTAAACAAGACAAGGCATTTTGCGTCCTCCAATTTGCAAAGACTGAATCGTGGACATGTGTTCAGCGTGCATTTCGCAGGAAATTTAAAAAAGAAGCCCCTGAAAGGAAATCCATTGTCAGATGGCATGCTAAATTTGTGAAAGATGGGTGTTTGTGCCTAAGTAAGCGAACAGGTCGCCCTTCAACTTCAGAAGATGCAGTTGAGCAAGTTCGGACAGCCTTTCAGCGGAGCCCCCGTAAATCAGTGAGAAGAGCCAGCAGGGAACTTCAGCTTGCTCCAGCAACTGTCTGGCGTGTCTTAAGGAAACGACTGCAAATGGTACCTTACAAGCTCAAGTTGGTCCAAAAGTTGAAAGAACACTGATAAGCCACTTCGCCGTGACTTTTGCATTGCAATGCAAGAGAAGTTGGAAGATAACGGCTTTGATGACCGGCTTGTTTTTAGCAATGAGGCGACCTTCCATCTGAATGGCAAAGTTAACAAGCATAACACTCGCATATGGGGTACTGAGAATCCTCATGAACTTCTTGAGCACGAGCGAGATTCACCAAAAGTGAACGTGTTTTGTGCAATTTCCAAGAAAGGTGTCTATGGACCGTTCTTCTTTGAAGAGGCAACTATCACTGGTGAATCCTATCTCAACATGCTGGAAGACTGGTTAATGGCTCAGTTGGAACAAGCAGAATCTGATGACTTCATTTTTCAACAAGATGGTGCACCACCACACTGGAGTCTTAGAGTAAGGCAGTTTCTTAACACAAGGCTGCCTGGTAGATGGATTGGGAGATCTGGGCGAGGTGATGCTGTTCTCATGCCCTGGCCTCCTAGGTCTCCAGATCTTACCCCGTGTGACTTTTTCCTTTGGGGCTTTGTCAAGCAACAAGTCTATGTGCCGCCCCTTCCAAGAGATATTGACGAACTAAAGGCTCGAGTAACGGCAGTTGTGGGAACCATTGACGTCAAGATGCTGGAACGCGTTTGGCAGGAAATGGACTATCGACTAGATGTCTGCCGTGTGACGAATGGTGCTCATATTGAGCAACTTTGAAGATTCTACACAAAACTTGAAACTTTAACCTTTCCAACGGTACCAATTTCATTTTTCAACTCCTAATAGTTTTTGAGTTATCAAAAATCGTTATGTTCCCAAGACTTTTGAAACACCCTGTATATAATATTTTTTTCTACGTACGATGTCGTTTCGAGCTTACATCTTTTATCAACGGGGGGAAATCACTACATCAGACGGTTATAGAGTGCGAAATCAGTTCACAGAGACACCATGAATCTGTAAGCATTCATCTAGTCCCATTAGGCCACGGGAGATTGTCACTTAATGACGGAAAAATCAAGTGATATTTACACTGGAAGCGCCGAGAGTCGAAGCATTGCACTGAGGCTTTTAGATGAATGTTTATTTTTAATCTTTCCGACAGTTCTTGATTTTCAATTTTACTTTAAAGGGGGCTTCTAATAATATCACTTTATTTTTTTTATATTTTACTTACGTACGATGTCGTTTTCAGCTTACGGCTCTCATCAGCACAGGGAAATAACAATCTAAGGAAAATAACAATATATATATATATATATATATATATATATATATATATATATATATATATATATATATATATATATATATATATGTATGTATGTATATATATATATATATATGTGTGTGTATATATACATATATATGTACAAATATATTTATATATATATATATATATATGTATATTAAAAAAAAAATTTTTTTAACAGAGTTCACCCCAAACAAGGCAGGCCGCCACTGTAGACGTAAGGGGCTACTCAGAAAAAAGAAAAGGGGAGAAGATAGGGGGCGGTCAACCTAGACTGGGATCTGCGCAGCGAGATGTCTGTTTACATTTGTTTTAAACTTCTGCATGTCTGTACTGTCGGGGAAACAGGGGGCAGGAAGGGAGTTCCAGAGGTTAGCAGTACGAGGAAAGAAGCTATTTGAGTAGAAGACTCTCCCATATCTGGGGACCTCCACAGTGAATGAATGAGATTTAGTTCATTGTCGAGTTAGTCTAGTGAATTTTCGTTTAGGGAGCACCAGAGTAGCCAATTCATATATATATATATATATATATATATATATATATATATATATATATATATATATATATATATATATTAGTAGCATGCCAAGTGTAGGTCAGTAGTTCAGCTGAAAATAGTGCCTAATGTACAACAGTAAAAACTGATTTTTAAATGGCAACATGGAATCAAACAGTAAGAGTTGAATTTTTTATTCTCATCGGTGCGAGTTAAATATTACGTACTAAATAAAACAACAGATGAACGTGTTGGAATTTTCTTTTATAATAAATTTTTACACGCGTAAAGTTTACCAAAAAGAATTGCGAACAATTAACGCCTTCAAAGTCTTCATCTGAAAAACAAAATACTGTAATTGTAATTCGAAATACAAACTTACATTTAATCTAAATCTCTAAAATACCAATCAAAATTATTATTGAAATTGTAAAACTTCATTAAATACGTTCTCCACTATTGTATTATATTTTATTTTTGTTTTTTATGTAACGAAAAATAGATTTAAACAAAATAAATTCTGTTTTTGTTACTTTCCAAAATATTTCAGTTTTTATATTGACCTTACCGATAATTACTCCGAGTGGCCTTGTATGACATCGAAGAAAAATTTCAATGATGCCTGTAGAATAGTTCACCTTGAACCTCAGTTGAATGTTCTAACTATGAGAATATCGATTTTATAACACACAAAGAAATATTGATGTGTATATATACAATACCTAGAAATAGCATATGTAGATAAAAATAATTAATATTATTTACTTAAAATTAATATTGTTATATATATATTTCTATGTATTTTATATATATATATATATATATATATATATATATATATATATACAAGGATTAATAGATAGAGAGAAACACAGAGAGTATATATATATATATATATATATATATATATATATATATGTATGTATATTTATATATATATATATATATAATACATTGTTATTAGGTTGCATTGTGTCATTAGTTTTGAATAAATATATGTATTTATTTACTGTATTCATGACTGCTAAACAAGTATTTTTGAATGAATATATATATATATGTATATATATATATATATATATATATATATATATATATATATAAGTACTTCATGTATCCACATAAAATATTATAAGGAGATATCATTTTTTATGTATCAGTTTTCAGTATTTACTTCAACAGTGTTCAATACGTAAGTAGAGCTAGGTAGTAAGCAATGAAAATATATATGGCAATCAAGCTACACAGAGGCTCCCGTGTTTCATCCCCGGAGGGAATCATTTATTTATTTTTATCTTTTTATTTTTTTATTTATTATATATCACCCGAAGGTAAATTTATTTCTGTGTAAACAGATGTTTGCTATTTCACTTCTTGTCCTGTTTTTATATTTAATTTCGGTATTATGGTAACCGATAATACGGATATCGGCCTTTATAGAGATGTTGGATTTGAGATAATAAGAGACTCCAACAAAGTCAAGGGAGAAAACTTCAAGTAAAGTACACATATGGAAATGAAAAAACTAGGGCTATGAGTAGAAGTAATGGCTAACATAAAAACAACGAACTTTCTAGACGTCACATTAAACTTAAGTAAAAACACTTACGAACCATACCTAAAAGATAACCCCAACCCAATATACGTACACCCAAAGTGGTTACCATAATACCGAAATTAAATATAAAAAACAGGACACCAATAATTACAACAAAATTAAAGATCAAAACAAAAGAAAAAGAAATATAATCTACTATACCCCTCCCTATAACCAGATGCTAAAAACAAAACTAGGCAAAAAATTCCTAAATCTGATTGAAAAACACTTCCCCGTAACCAACCCTCAACATAAAATATTCAATAAAAATGATCTAAAACTATCCGACAGCTGCTGTGAAAACCTAGAAATGATAATTAAGGCACACAACAACAAAATACTAAAAGACAACAACAGAGAAGAAAAAAATAAACAAAGTTGAAAATATAACAAAAATAACACTACGAAGAACAAAAATATAAACAATACTAATAGAAATAAACAAAACACTAATAATAACCACCCAAATAGAAACGAAAAAGTTAGCAATGAAGAGAAAAGATGTAACTGCATGAATCGTAAACTTTGTCCACTGCAAAATAAATGCCTAACTAAAAGTTTTGTATACCAAGCAACGATATTTGCCAACGAAAGACCAAGTAACAAGAAATACTACGTGGGTATGACATCCCTAGACTTTAAGACCAGATACTATGACCACAAAAGCACATTTAAAAACAAAGAACGTCGAACTAAAACAGTACTAGCAAACCATTATTGGGAGCTCAAAGAAAATGGACACTCACCAATAATTGAATGGAAAATAGTAAGACAGACCAGTACATGTAGAAACTTAGACGACCCGTGTAGATTATGCCTGAATGAAAAATATGAAATCCTAAATTTTAAAGATTCCCGAAACCTATTAAATTCTAGAAGTGAAATAGCAAACAGCTGTTTACACAGAAATAAATGAACCTTAAGATGATATATAATAAATAAAAAATAAAAAGATAAAAATAAATGAATAAATAAATAATTAAATAAATAAATAAATAAAAAACTGAACAAGTTAAAATTTAAAACCTAAAATAGAAATACAAGAAACCACGTGTTAAAATAAATTCGCCCACTGTAATGACACAACAAAGGAAACAGGATATAGGAAAATCTATTGTTAACAACAATAGGATAGGTATAGGGGCGTCACCAACAAAGCCTTTGTTCGCGGGAAGCCCAACGATTGTCTGAGGGAACAACAAAGAATCTAATTGGTTAACTAGCAAGCCATGTATATAAAACACCTGACAAAAATAACTCCATGCATTTAGCCTGACGATTCCCCCGGCGATGAAACACGGGAGCCTCTGTGTAGCTTGATTGCCATATATATTTTCATTGCTTACTATATATATATATATATATATATATATATATATATATATATATATATATATATATATATATATATATATATATATGAAACTAAAAGTATACTTTTAAAGGATTGAACCTATAGTGAAATAGTTTAAGCTCGATATACGAGATAGAGCAATTATAAAGATAAATGAAAGAAGAGAGATAAATATCAACTTCGATTGCCCAATGCAAGGTGTACTCGGTAAAAACATGTTTACGTCCGAATAAGTGCGTTCTATCTACGATTGAACTAAACATCTTTTTATTGGATTTACTTCATTTTTAACCATTTTCAACGCTGCCTTCACGAAACCCTTTTTACCATCTTTAAATCTCCTTTCACCGGACACTTTATCTACGGACATTAACCAACTTGACAGACTCCATATTTTTACACGCACACCCTTACTCTTTATTTCTTTTTGAATTATGGCTTTTCCACTGCGAACTTATCTATCTATGTAATTCCTCTGATTATAAGCCTTAAGGAAAGAAACATAAACATGTTTTTACCACGTACACCTTGCATTGAACAATCGAAGTTGAAATAGATTTGGTGAACTGGTGAAACTTGGCCAACTTCAAAAGTTTAAGTTCAATAAAGGTCAGACTAGCTCTGGTGATGTTCTGTATGACAGGACAAAGGACAATGACGTCACTCCTTTTTTCCGTGAGAAACTAAGGTTTGGAAAAGAGTTACGAGTTTGGCAGCGAGCTGGACGGTGGACCTGCTCTGTGGGTCCTGAAATGAAACGGAAAAGCTCGAGAGTGAGAGCGTCGAATCGAAAATTTAATGGTTCGTCGTAATGGCTGGATCACTTGGAGATCCAGTAGAAATCCCCGTCGCATTCCCCAGCGAGAAGAATGAAAGAATCGAAAGAATGAATGAAAAAACCCTCCGCAATGCAGAATAAAAGACTTGAATCTCTCTGAGGAAAATTGTCTCCGCGTTAGTCTTCTGCCTGTCATAAAGTTTGTATCAACAGACTAAAGGTCACAAACACCGATCACGACCAGAGAGACACAACGAAGCCAACGGCGATCACAACCAGGCGACGAAAGAAAATATAAGGTAACTTTTTGGGGGCATAACATTTTGGGGGTCCTAATCTGTAAAACTGAAAGGACTAAAAAGCAGGAAGGAAAAGTGCACCATTCTTTATTTGATATGCTTAAGGAACAATGTTTAAAGTGGTTAATGTTTAAAGTGTTTAAATGAGATACAATGTTTAATGAACTGTGTTCAATGAGGAAAGAATTTAAGAAAATGTGTTTAACGAGAAGTATTGAAAATGGACCGATTGTTTTAAGGCTTAAAAGTGCCATAAAAGTGCCACTTAAGAAATATATTAACAGTACCTTAGAATTGAGTGTCAAAAGCTTTGAAAACGCTTCTAAACTTTCGTGTTGCTTTCGTGTTTTGAGAAGCGCTTAATGGACTTTTGTGGCTTTAATTTTCATGTGTGTATACAACAGTAGTAGTAATATTATTAACATTATTATTAATATTATTGATATTTTTATTATTAATTAAATTATTAATATTATTATTAATATTCTTAATATTATTAAAGTGACTCGTGGGTTTACTTTCGGCAGCTTCCCAACTCTCGCTTCCCTTATTTTGCCCTTTTGTCCTCACATTTCATGAGCGATGTTTCTGACAAAGAGGGAATAATTGCTGGGTTCTGGGTCAGAACATATCCATCAAACACTTATCGTTAGCTAGTTTTTGACTTTGAAGTACTAGTTTTTAGCTCCTTACATCAAGTGGAGTTACGCCTTGTCTGGAGCGATTTCCCTACCAAAAAATATTATTATTATTATTATTATTATTATTATTATTATTATTATTATTATTATTATTATTAAGTTGTAGTCTTCGTAAAGAGTATTGAGCATACTTTTTACACTACAAAATGTCGAACCCATTACATTGGCGCATTTTCCCTTTCGCGTGTGTATGTAGTGTGTGTGTGAGTGTGATTGCATTCTTACTTGTAATATTGTTTAAGGTAATAAAACATTCAACACCTCTTTCGTCTCGATAAAAGAGGGACAGAATTCTCTATATCCGTGTCTGCTCCATGGAACAGCCTGCCAGGGGAGTCAGTTTTAAAATGACTTTCATATTCAAGTTTAAAGTAGCCTTGGACCAACCTTCAGGATGTATGTGCATGTAAAAATGTTCGACCTGGCTCTGTACATAGCTTGTCGCACTTTGCTATATTTACCAATAAAGTTGATTTGATTTGATCTGAACTTAGATAAGAATGAGACGAACCGAACAGATTGACCTAATTGTTCGGAATCACAATAAATACGTTTTCTAATTCATTTCCCAAATAAATTAATTATTAGAATAATGTAAAACATATTTAAATTTCTCTGACATTTCGAAGGCTAAAAAGGTTATGCAGATTCTAATGGGAATTATCTGGACGGCGCCTCACCATGTAAACAGTTGGTATCTTGTTGTGTAGAATACACGAAGCAGTTATAGCTGTCGTATAGATGTTGCTCTCTTTCGTATTTTTTTTCGTGTTTTTGTTGTTCTTCTTTTTCTTAAAAAATGGTTGTACAGTTGTTATTGATAATTAGAACACACACACATTTAGAGTGAACACTTTTTAGAGGAAACGGAAACTATTAAAAACACCATAACTCTCCTTCCATAAATAAAGGAAATACTTGTTCAGACTATCCGGTACGTGTCACTAGATACTTCCTGATAACGTTCTTAACACGTGGCTTTTATTATAATTTTTAACTTATGATAGAATTTGTTCCTACTCATCTGACCTCACAATCGGCCTATATACTGCCCATTTAGGTTATATGTTCATTCTACCATTCATCATTCCATAACATCATATTGCGAAGTTAGTGTTACTATGTATAATGATATATTTAACAATGTTTCATAATTAGTTTTTTTATAAGTTATAAATTCACCAATTTAGTCCAATGAATAGCTGCGCGAGATCAAGTCTTTAAATTTGCTAGACATGCCGAGCATGTGTGAATACTCTCTATGTGCGAGAAGAGTAATACTAGTGAATGAATCTCAATTTTATGTTAATAATAAAGACCCATAAATAGTAATATGTGTCAGATATACCTTTTTCTAGTTATCTACTGTATATTGACACTAAATTATGAGGGTTACTGTCGTAAACAGTAAGTTATTTTCATCAAATAATGAACGATATTGCACTGTTGCAATATACAATGTAATATATCGTTTTAGGTTTACAGTATAACAAATGCTTTAGAATATATACTTACAGTGATCATAAATCACTTAAATAATTTTAAGGGACCCATAATCGAATTCTGTGTCCACTGTTACGTGGAAATTAATAGTTTTAACACCGGGCTAATCATTTTGATTTAGAAAAGCATATAATTTGTGTTTTTAATACAATGGTTAAGTATGCGAACTAAAGCGGTTTTGGAGAAAATACATTTGTTGGTCAAAGTAAGAAAACTGTTTTCAAAACCTTGCAAACAGTATAAAAATGAGAAAATAGCGTTAGACGATGAATTTGAGGTTGTTAAAATTATGACTCACAAAAAAAAAAACGCACAAACGAATTCAACAGGCTCAAAAATAATTGTTAAGTTGTTTTTAAAAAAATGTGAATTTAAAAACATTTCCAGGTACGCAATATTTTATAAACTTCTGGTAAATTTTCATAAAGTCAAAGTGCCATATTTTTTTATTTATAGAGGTATTGATCTGAGTTTATGTGCAAAATAGTTGCAATTTTCTCTTGTCTCGCAATATCATAATACATTTTCAATTTGAATGAGTGTATCTTTCACCAAAGGACACCTCATAGCCAAATATGCAAAAATGCCGGTTCTGACATTTTTTAAAAACTTACTATTACTACACACGAAAAGCGTTGAAATTGTAGTATATGTTTTGTTCTCAACTAGACGAACCGACAAATATTTCTCAACAGGGACAATTTTAGTTTGGGTCCCATCAAGAGTGCATATGTTGGGTTTCCATGATATTAAACCGACTTAATGTCACATCAAGTCATCGTGGTGAGACGATAAATAGGTGCTAAGCGGAAAAAGGAAAATAAATCAGAAGGCTCAAGAAATTATCGGCCGTCATGTAATAACGAAATCAGTAATAGTAAGCACAGTTGCCTTGCAACAATGTGTAAAATAATAACCGCATTGGAGAATTTCACCCGACACTGCTTTCAGAAATAAAAAGGTCGCTAGTGTCCGCTTTCATTGTCTTGTTATCCGCCAACCGACCATAATTGCTGTCACAGTCGAGAGGATATCAGCTTGAGAATTAACAGAAAAAGACAACACACCTAAAAGAAAAAAGCCTTATTGCAAAATGGACAATTTTAAGTCCTCTAGAAAAAAAAACGAAAAATATAAAAGTACATCAACAGAAAGGATAAAAATATATATAACAGTGAAATAAAAACATAACCTTTTTATCAAATCGTAAATATTTCCAGCGCCATTTTGAAATCTTTTTGCTGTTATTCCTATTTAGTTTATTGAATCTCAGGTTGTTGTTTCAGTTTCATCGTCTCCTGTTTGTTTTTGTTTGTTCTGTTTTTACCAAATTTGCTCTTCAAGCAGCGACTGTCAAATCGAATTCCGTTGTTAGACACACATCTTATTTTCTTCTTTTCACTATTTTGTATTCGTTATGCGAGTTCAGGTCATATATTGGATCACATGATTTTTGCAGCTCCTTCTGTAGTATAGTCAGGTTCTCGTCAAGAAAGAATACATTTATCACAGCTTAATAAAACAGTAGACGACCAATGGTCTAGTCCAGTCTCTACTCGTCCCCTCTTTCTCTCTCTCTCTCTCCCCCTCTCTGTCCCTCTGTGTACCTATAAAGTTGCCAAAAGTTACCATTAATCCTTCATGCCTCTTTCCTAACCCCTTTTGCTGGGAGCAAAATATAGTATATGTTCTGATCTTTTCTGTCCTCGGTCCGTGAAGGAGAAATCTTGTAGACGGAGGGAATTTTAATATTATCCAAATCCAGAATGTTTTTTTTCGGATGTAAATTGTCCCTACATTAAAAACCGACAGTGTGTCTAACTCTGTCTTCCTAGAGAAGCAGGTCAATGGGTACATTAACATTTGAAAATAATATATGTAATCGCATGGTTCACGGTTCATTCTGTAGTATAGACAAGTTGTCGTCAAGAAAGAAGACTTTCACCGTGGCTTTATAAAGGAGTAGACGACACATCGTCTAGTCGCTGTCTCTCTCTCTCGTCGCGTTTCTTCCTGAACTTTACCTACCTATAGAGTTTCTAAAAGTTATCATGCATCCATTCTGACATCATCAATTAAAAATACTCATTTATACATACATACATACATATATATATATATATATATATATATATATATATATATATATATATATATATATTTAATGATTTTAGGAGGAGTACAAAATTTTATTATCGCAAGCATGAAGGGAAGACGACTTCTATCGTTCATGATTGAAAGTTAATCAAGAAAAAATGCCAGACGACCGGTTTCGCCCTCTTTGAACAAAGGCTGTATCGAGGGATTTAAATATGTATATATATGTATATATATATATGTATATATATATATATATATATATATATATATATATATATATATATATATATATATATAAAATGCCAGACGACCGGTTTCACCCTCTCTGAACAAAGGCTGTATCGAGGGATTTAAATATATAAATATATATATATATATATATATATATATATATAAATGCCAGACGACCGGTTTCGCCCTCTCTTAACAAAGGCTGTATCGAGGGGTTAAAACATATATATGTATGTATGTATGTAGGATACAATATAAACCAAAAGTAAACTTTTAGTAGATGGAACCTATAGTGAAAAGGTTAAGCTCAATATACGAGATAGAGCAATTGTAGAGATAGAAGAAATAAGAGTGATGAACATGTAACGAATGTCCAAATTCTAAACACTCGAAATTTGAAATAAATGTGGACATTCGTTACATGTGTATCACTCTTATTTCGTCTATCTCTATGTATATATATTTATAAATATATATATATATATATATATATATATATATATATATATATATATGTGTGTGTGTGTCTTTGTTGATGATAATAATTCAGTTTTTATTCGTTCTCCCCTTTCAATCTATATCTTTATCTACCAATCGCCCCTTTATCTACTCTAATCTATCTCTTAGTTCCCCTCTTTTTCTCTCCATCGTTCCCCTTTCCTTAAAAGATGTTGTCTCTCTTTGTGACGTCATCCACTGTGCGCGTATACACACAGACACGTAAGCAAGTTAAACATTCATCATTTTAGATGTCATAAGAATCTCTCCGCACTCTCCTGGAATTAATTAATTGAATACGTCATCCTTTAGTGACAACATCCAGTGTGCACGGTCACAAACAAATAAACGAACATTCACGACACATAAACTATTATAATTATATAGATATAAGCTTTACTTTATTAATTTTCCGATATGTGTCGAAATTAAAGTATTTCTTAGTCTGTGATCTTTGTGGTGAGTTTGTTGGAAAGATTGCTCATGGCGCAGTATCAAACAGGGAATGGATAAATCTTTCTCCTAATGTAATATCATACCAAGTGGTGAGTATTTGGTGACTGGTAGTTTTATAAGCTTTGCGGGAAGTCAATAATGTTGTTCGCTCAAACAACAGTAGTCATAAAATCCCAAATCAAACCGCCCTTTTCAGGCATTGCAGTTTCTGTCAGATTCAAAATACTTTTGTCATTGACCGTCTTACTGAGCACGGGCATCAACTCCCCGTCGCCGCCAACCTACCATGGACATGTATCCTCATTAGATGTTCGGGAATAACTCCGAATAGCAGTAAAAATCATCTCCGACATTGGTATATAACCAATGTATACTAGCTAAATAGAACAATCATTATACTACTTCTAAAAGTGCTTGGCTCTTAATGCAATATATATATATATATATATATATATATATATATATATATATATATATAGTGTGCAGAGTTGAGTGATTTCGGTGGAAATTCGAGTAAGAGAGCTCAATGCACTTTTTAACAGAGCAGTAATGCATGTTAAAAGAAAAAAACTAAACACACATGCGAGCTGTCAGCATTATAAATTATTTCGACCGTGATAGGTCTCGTCAGATGCGTAAACAACCACATTTAAGAACCGAATATATATATATATATATATATATATATCCCTTTTTAAGTGTAAGCTACGTCATAAGACATTGCTAGTCTTTCTCTGCTCTATCATTTCTCCCTGACCGGTGCTCGGCTAAGTTTCAATCCGCGTGTTTTGCTGTAAAACTTTCACAGCCAGAAATCCTCTCTCTACATCCTCTGTAAATAAATTATCTTCCTCGATGTACCTAAAACTAAACGGAATTTCCATAGTGTTTTTCCCAGGGTCATGTTCGGATTATTCTATCGCTTCAGAAGGTTACCGACTTCTGATGCAATCCTTTAACTGTATAAAAATCAGATGCATCCTAAGATGGAGTACTACTGCCACAACTGGGGAGGTGCCGCTCAGAGCACTCTTGCCTGCTTTCACAGTCCACACTCGACTTCGAAACCTCCTGGGGAATATTCATCTATTATTCCATACAGCCCATTTCTCACAGAATAGACTTTGCTTATCTTTCTCTAGTCTTACATCATGTTATCATGTTAAGTGCTCGGCTGAGCTTACATGCTTGCAAAGGTTTCATAAAAAAACAACTCGTCTTATTACTACGCCGTCACAGATATTTCTCTTCTTTTCTCAGCATAGATAAAGTCAAACGGAATTTCCATGAAGAGAGTTTCTTTCCAAAGACTTCCCATTTGTAAAACACCATACTAGAATACTGCTTCCCTACATACTACAACATGGTTTTCAAACCTAATGTCAAACCGTTTTAAGTAATCAAACATCAAATCAAATTTGTTTTCTATCGTTAGATTCAGAATCTCAGTGACCGTTATCCTTGAGTTGCTCTAGGCCTTTGTAACGGACGATTCATTAGTTAATAGATACTTACTCGGCGTTGCTCGAGTGGAAACATTTTGTCGAGTGGAGGGCTTAGAAACAACTTAGTCCAAATATACAATACATTTTTATTAAATAGCATTTTTGATTAATTTATTTTAGTTTCTACTTATTTTATTTTTGGTTTCAATAAAAATTCGATTAATGTTTTCTACATGTAAACGTGATTTTAAGTCACACTGCCACTGAGAGTAAAATGCCACTTTTTCTATTCAACATAGAATAAAAACTGCTTCATAATTTACTCAGTAGTGTATATGCAAGCAACGTCAAAAAGGGGACCTAATTTGCATATTATATTAAAAAAATAAACTCTCAATACTTAACTAGTTATTTTTTCTGTTTGCTCGTTCGATGATTGTTGAAATTTACCTATTACCTACAGATCAATCCTTCATAAATGATTAGCATTTGTGGTAAAAACTTTCTAGCTTTTTATTTATAAAAAACACATCAACTTCCCCAATACTTATACACAAATGAATGCGATTTTACCGAGCAAATATTTGTTTAACCATAGGTTTTGAAGATTTGAAAGTTACTTATTTCAAATTATCATATTAAGCGATTTTGTTTTCTTTCAATTTATTTTCTTTCTTCATATTTCGTGGAATCAGGGACTTTAGCATACGGGAACTCCTTAATAGAGTGCTACTGACAATCAGGTTCTTTACAAATTAAATGCCACACATTCAGATGCAATTATGCGATTAATCTTTTAACATTTGGTTAAAAAAACTAAAAAAATCAGTTCTAAATTCTATCTAGATTCCCGAATTTGACAAGACGCACACGAGGAAGGTCGATGGTTACATCGGCGGAAACGTTGTAAGAATAACAACCAAAATGAGCAGAGTAATCTGAATTATCCAAATTGTACAATTTCTGTCAGTGAATTTATCGATCTCCCTATGTTTCACTAGTAATCTAATAGACCTTTGTGTTAGATAATGGCCCTATGGGAATGGACGTGTCTGTTGGAGATTGTGTTTGACTTGCGCGATTTGTAGCGCAGTCACCTCGTGCAAGTTGGTGCGATGTGTTCTCACGATTTGCGGGGACAGTTGACGAGACCTCGGGATCGGGGAGTTAGGTCACACCTGCATGTTGATCACGAGATTTCGTGGCGTCACAGTTTTCTCGTTGAGAAAACTGGAGTTGAGATTTCAGTTTGAACTTGGAAGCCGAAGAGTCAACACGCTGCGAGGGAGAAATTTAAAGGAATGCAAACTATATTATTTATGTTTTAAAAATGACAAGTGATTAAATGGGAACTGCTACGGCCGTTCCGGGACGAGTATACGAAACGAGAAATACCGCGGGGTATGTGACAATTAGGGGAAATAAACTTTGTTGTGTGAAGCAGTGTAATGAGATTATTCTTATATGTGTATATGTATAATTCTCACAGAGATCCATCGGGTCAGACAAAGTGCAGATGACTCTGTCATTGATATTTCAAATCCATGATGTTTCTTTAGAATGCCGGAAGCACATGGTTTATAGCGCATTACTGGTTCATCGCCTCGGCAGTTCAGTGCCACTTTTGTAAAAGTGCCAAGATTATATTAACAGTGTCTCTCAGCAGTGAAACACACAGACACATATACACACGTCGTATATTATGAATGTAGATGAGAGAACAAGTGTACTGTTATTTTTATATATACAAGAAAAATAATATATATATTTATAAGAAAAATGTCGGCTTATAATAAGATGTATTCATGGACGTTGCTAAAAAAAATAATAACCGAATTAATATGCATGCCATTTTTTAGTCGATTGGAAGTCGACTGTTATTTACTCTTACAAAACATTTTTGCTAAATTTTTGTATCTTTTATTATTATTACAAGCTGGCATATTCGCCACAGGATGAGTTCTATCGTTACTTCTCTGTGGAACTCGTCCTTTACTTATACATAAGCAAGAAGAAAATATTGATATTACAAAACCATAAAAAGTAACCATTGTCTTCATGATCTGTAAATAGTACCCTAGTTTACAATTAATTGTTAGTAATAACGAACCCATTCTTTGAAAGATAAGAAACGTCTATAAAAATATATTATTTGTCTATAATCCTGAAACTTAGTGCCAGAAAAATAAAAACGTGAAAGCATATTTTGAAGAATATCGTTAAAGAACATTAATGAAAATTGCGTGATTAATTCGAAATTCTACCAATGTTTTAAAATTAATTATTAAAAAAAAACAAAGACATATTTGTAGAATTTGGTATATGGCAGATGGAACGAGAGCATGCTACCCCCGTGGATTTAATAAAGGGTTCCGTTCGACATTCCGTCCAGATTCCCGAGTTCGATAGAAAGATTCCCGAGGAACACCTGAAGAAGGTCGGAGGTTACATTGGCCGAAACGTTGAAATAAAAATAACCCAGATGAGAACAGTAGTCCGAATATACCAAATTCTACAAATTATCAACCCTCATCGAAAAATTCCGAAACATAAAAGACATATTTAATGTAGCTTAATACGGACCTGACAAAAGAAGTGGTGTGCGTTCATGAAGTTAAAGTTTTATTCAGAATTTATTCACTATCTAATTTAACCGGTAAATAAATTTTTCATAGAATAATCTCCAACTCTCTCTCTCACGCTCTCTCTCTCTTTCTCACTCTATCTCTCTCTCTCTCTCTCTCTCTCTCTATATATATATATATATATATATATATATATATATATATAATATATATATATATTGCGAGGTCTAACATGATTTGTTGTTGTTGTTGATCACTGTTCGTCGCTTGCTGTGAATACCCGCCGACTTGGTATTTACAAATTTAAATTCCTCCTAAATTCCAAGCTAATTTCTGGTGGCGTACTAGTAAGTCCCTTGACTGCGAACTAATGGTGATTTGTTATCGGAGTTCGCGCCCGCCGACGAATTAGTTTCCTGCATTGAAGAGAGCACTCCGTGTGAATTTAATAATAAGCAGTACTACTAGCTTCATTGCGAGATCCAACATGATTTGTTGTTGTTGTTGATCACTGTTCGTCGCTTGCTGTGAATACCCGACGACTTGGTATTTACAAAGTTAAATTCCTCCTAAATTCCAAGCAGGTGGTCTACTGGTAACTCCCTTGACTGCGAAGCAGTGGTGATTTGTGATCGGAGTTCGCGCCCACCGACCGTCTGGAATTAGCTTTCTGCATTGTGATTCTATACTTTTTGCTGATGTTGTATTTGAACACGGATGACCTGGAAGAAATTAGATGGGTCTATGTTCTTGCGGATATCTCGGTGTTACGTTTTCGAGTCCTGTTCATTCGATTCCACATGGGAATTTAGCAAACTTCAAGTTGTCCCTCATGTGAATATCTGATTCTTCCGAGAAAACCAATATCGGCAGAATGAACCAATTTAATAAAATCCTATTTTTGTATTTATATAGCGCATTTAAATATAACCGTGGCCCATCTACACGTCCATAACATATGAAGCAGACAAGAATCCCCCCCCCCCAAAAAAAAAGATTCTATGAGCTAAAATAATAAATAATTAAATCAGTGTTCATTCAGTATCTGTTGTTATGCAATTTAAATGTTACATGACATGTCCTAAATTTGTATCTAGGCGATGGTGGCATACTTTATTGACCCTCAGTGTATCCCAACACTATTCTAAAATGAAAACGGTCGGATTATGCTGTGTTTGGAGATGACGATCCACTCGACGCACTTGAATTAAGTTGCCTCTAAAAGACTTCATCTGGTGCTTGAGAATTCCAGTACACATATTTCCCTTATGTTGAGAGAAACATACTCCATCACTGCCCCCATTCTTCTTGAGGTTTATAATGCCACCAATACTAATTATTATATCATCTCCTGTGATGTTTTTGAAACGTGATTCAATGTTTTATGAAACCTTAAAATATCATTAATATTACTTGAATTATTGAATAGGTTACATTTATAATGAAACACTCTGCACGAATTGCGTTTTTGCTTTGATTTGCACTATATGCACAAGACAAGAGTTGCACTATATGCACAAGACAAGATTTGCACTATATGCACAAGACAAGATTTGCACTATATGCACAAGACAAGATTTGCACTATATGCACAAGACAAGATTTGCACTATATGCACAAAACATGATTTGCACCATATGCACAAGACAAGATTTGCACTATATGCACAAGACAAGATTTGCACTATATGCACAAGACAAGATTTGCACCATATGCACAAGACAAGATTTGCACTATATGCACAAGACAAGATTTGCACTATATGCACAAGACAAGATTTGCACTAT
The DNA here is from genome assembly GCA_963556195.1 of Sepiola atlantica. NCBI lineage: Eukaryota > Metazoa > Mollusca > Cephalopoda > Sepiida > Sepiolidae > Sepiola > Sepiola atlantica. The sequence continues at coordinate 32,037,112 of OY744529.1, forward strand.
ATGCACAAGACAAGATTTGCACTATATGCACAAAACATAATTTGCACCATATGCACAAGACAAGATTTGCACTATATGCACAAGACAAGATTTGCACTATATGCACAAGACAAGATTTGCACTATATGCACAAGACAAGATTTGCACTATATGCACAAAACATGATTTGCACTATATGCACAAGACAAGATTTGCACTATATGCACAAGACAAGATTTGCACTATATGCACAAGACAAGATTTGCACTATATGCACAAGACAAGATTTGCACTATATGCACAAGACAAGTTGTAATCATAAGCCTCGTTCAGTTATCGTTTGTATTTTCTGCCTATGTAACAAGTTAGAAATTGTCTCAATTTCACTTAACATGAAAACCATATAATAAGAACAGAAGAATTGATCTAAACAAATGCGTGTAATGGCGGGTTTAAATGGAAGATCATGCTGACCAGATCGCTGACAGGCAGTAACAATCCAATAAAGACTTGTCACCATGGGTTCCCTGAGAAGATAAATTAATGTAACCACTCGTGCGTCAAAAAACGGGAAGAAAAATCAGATATGATTGTGTTATGATTGTGTTTCAAATTAACATCGAACCTGCCGCTTTCTCCAGCAATGTTATTGGTTTATAACAACCTATGTTTCGAGATATGAAAGAAAACTATATTGCACATATCTCTATTCATATAACGTAAGGCATGTGTGAGTGTTTATATATTTCTATCTATAAGATTCACTCCTTAACTAATTAGCATATCAATATGAATGAGTACAAAACCTTTCAAAGAAAGAAAAAACATTCAAATGTAAACTAAGGCTACATGTATTACTTATTCCGGTTCAGGGCCGGCTATTCGACTATTACATATACAAAACGTACGGTATGGGTGTGTATTTATATATTTATATGTACAGGATAATCTCCTAAACAAATGAACGGATCGTTATGAAAAAAGTGAATATTTATTCTAGGCAACACGGTGAGTAACATAAGCACATTATTTATTGTAAAATGGAGGATTTGTGAAGTGCATATATATAATGTTATGTAAGTGTATATGTTTTATATATATATATATATATATATATATATATATATATATATTTCGTTGTACAAAATAAACTCTTAAATGAATCACCCGATCATTATGAATTTTGGAAAATATATTCTCAGAAAAACGTTGAGTAACATGGGCACCTCATTTATTGTAAACTTTAAGATTTATGAGGTGCATATGTTTATATATATATATATATATATATATATATATATATATATATTATACCACACTTACTGAAATTAAACACACACTAATTAATAATAACTTCCATAACCATATCGTCGATCAGCAAATTAAAATCTGTTTAGCTACCATAACAAAAACAATAATAATAATTATAATAATAAATATCAATCTATACTACTGAAATCAAATACACCCTAATTATCAAGTAGATGAAAAAATGATTAAAAATATAATGCATAAACATATATCCCCTACTGACAAAAACCATAAACTCAGTTTCACTATTTACTTTAAAATATTTAAGACAACTAACTTATTAATAAAAAATAACCCGACGTTAGGGGACGGTGTACTAAAAAACTAGTAATGCTGTATACGTATTTAAATGCCCAATGGGAGAATGTGTCTCCAAAAACAAAACATAAATTCGCATAACTACGACTAGTATTTCTCGTCGCCTTACATGTCATCTCTCCTCCCCCCATAGCTGTGTTCACGACACCCCAAAAAAAAGAATTCAGGGACATATTAATCAAAAACACTGCCATCCTAATGTATCACATTAAAACCTGCGCCTCACCATAAGTGAAGCCTTCCTTATCAGAGCAAAGAATCCCACCATTAATCAAGCTCGATATGAGGGGTGGGGGGGGAGAATAAAAAAAGATTTGTTTAAAGTTTTAATCGAGTTTCTCAATAAATTCAAAAATTTTAGTTTGCATAACTCCTCACCTGCCTGAAGAAACTCATGGGAGTCGAAAACGTTGGCAATATTGGCGAGTACCAGGTCACACTCGAACAGAACATTAGATCATTAGTCCGTCAACATGAAAAGATTGATAAAAAAGAAACAAACAGGAATTGACCCTCTTTTTTAATCAAACATGCATCAATGAAGAAATGCTGCCTAAATATATATAAGGAAAATGCAGTAAATCCAAAATAGTGCAGACTTAACATTCGTTGGAAAATTCATAAATAAATAAAATATATAATAATAAGTAAATAAAATAAAAAGGGGGATTAAGTATCTAACAGTGAAACAAAAACAGGAAGCCTTAACGTAAGCATCTAATATTAACACGGGGATCATCAGCTGTTTACCATGTAACTGTTTCGGAGATTTAAAAACAGGACAGTTATATGCATATATATATATATATATATATATATATATATATATATATATATATATATATATATATATGTGTGTGTGTGTGTGTGAGTGAGAAGTTTAGTTTTCCTAAAACTGCACCGTCTTGTCGTTTTTACGTGGAACTGACTTCAATGAACGTTCTCAGCTGTTTTGGGGAATTATCTTCTTTTTACCAGCTTGTTTGTACATTCGATTTTGTCACCTGAAGATGATTCGACGCTAATCCAAGTACTAGTGATACGGAAAAGCCATTACTCTTTTGAATTTCGACAGCAAAAACATTATTAGAAAAATTGAAAAAAGTTAAATTAAGCATAGTGTGTTATGTGTAACAATGTATGCTTAAATATATATATATACATATATATATATATATATATATATATATATATATATATATATATATATATATATATATATATATGTATATATTATTACAGTGTGTGTGTGGGTTTAAAGTTATATTGAAAATAAATCAATAAAGTGTTCGATCGCAGAAAAGTAAGAGCTGGTACAAATAATCCATATGAAAACTATATATTATATATTTCAGAATCGTCCCGCGGTTACATCCAGATGGGCTGACTTTTAAAAATGTTTAAAACGAATATACGATTCTGAAATATGTAACAAATAGTTTTAAAATGTATTATATATATATATATATATATATATATATATATATATATATATATATGTGTGTATGTTTCTGTAATTATTACTCGTTATATGAAAATACAATTGGTAAATTTCATTAGGAAAACAATAGAGGGCCCTTTTCCATATGTTCAAGAACAGATTGTATCAAATGTTTCATAATAACATTTGCCAAATGGAATTGTTTTTAATCGTCTCATTAATGTTCGAACTGACTGAGCATGTAAGTCCACATCCAGCAATATACCCGGTCATATAATACTGGGTATCTTATGAGTAGTTGCGTTTACCCGTCCTATCAAGGATAATGTAATTACAAATCATCTGGCATCATAGTTTTAATCACGTATGATTTATCAAGGTAATTACGTACGGATTCAGTTTTGGTTTTTGGGTAGAATTACATCAATGATTGATGCAAACACGATGACCTTTCCTGATAAACAATACACATTTATATATATATATATATATATATATATATATATATATATATATATATATATTTATTTATTTATTTTGGTACAGAAAAATCAGTACAACATTCGTACCGTCGGTTTCAAGCACAGAAGGACTTAGCCATCCGGCTCTCTTCAGCTTCTACTGTAATTTGTTTCGGAAATGTGAAGTCACGTGTCACTCTCGTTTGGACGCGTTATTTGCTTAGAGTGTTGTGTATGTTTGTTTAAATTTAGTGTAAGGAAGGTTTTACAAGGTTTGAAAAAAGGGGAAGGGTGAAAAGTAACAGTTGAGATTTAAACCGGAGAAGATTTAATGAGATATAAAAAAATGAAAAAATAAAAAATATTTCTATATAAATCCCGTGAGTCAATATTATGCGTATCGTATATTTGGCAGTTACTGTTTTGGGACATAATCATGTGTCTTCTAAACGAATTAGGGAGAGGAAATGGGTTTAAGGATTAAAAAGATTAAGAGGAACAACACTAATTAAATTCGTAATTATTTATATATATATGTATATATATATATATATATATATATATATATGTGTGTGTGTGTGTGTGTGTGAGAGTATCTTCGCATTCATTTGATCATGAAAATGCTCTATTACTAATATTGAGCAAACAATTATCGTATTAGGAACTTATTCACGATACATTTGAAAGATATGTATAAAGATACTCTTTTATAATATACATAATATATATATTGTATAACTTCCTCTATTAGTACAAACAATAAAGGCATTTATACTATAATACAGCTCAACACGTTATCAAGCACTATCTTATAAGCATTGGAGTGTCATTAGATTAACATCTAGGAAACAAGACAAGTTCAAGTAGGATATATATATATATATATATAGATATATATATATATATATATATATATATATATATATATGTATATAGATATATATATATAAGTATATATATATATATATATACATACATATATTTATATTTAGAGAGAGAAAAAGAGAGAGAGAAAGAGAAAGAGAAAGAGGAAGAGAAAGAGAAAGAGAAAGAGAAAGAGAAAGAGAAAGAGAAAGAGAAAGAGAAAGAGAAAGAGATATGTATACTTTCTACTATGCCGTAAACACTGGCACGCTTATAAAGGAGGTGACAAAAGAAAATAATCTATCAAGTTCTCAGTAAATATTTCACTGACTGTTACTAGAATCCGGGATAGTAGAAAATATTTTGATATTTCGACAGAAAATCTCCCCTTTTCAAAGTTATTAACGTTCCTTTAATCTACAAATATTTATTAGCCATATTTTCGTCTCTGTAAATAGAAAGAACGTTATTTTTTTAGAAGTGGAGATATGTTCCCGAAATATCAAAATATTTATGGCGCTTTCCACATTGCATACATCATTTAAAATACTAGATACTTATTTACTAGTAATGCTTCAAGAAAACTATTATATTGATAGAGAGAAATATGGCGTATTCCGAGAAAGGTAACAAAAATGAAGAAACAAAGATGAAAAAGAAAATGGCTAATGGACGGTTGCGGTTGGTGTAAAACCAATAATTAATTTATATGTACATTTTGACGTACTGGTTTGGTTTGTCGATCGCGTATAAACATCATGAATGGACAGTGAAATGTAAAACTATATATAGCCAGAAATCGTAAATAATGTTAAGTACTAGTTAGTAGTGTTAAGTTATACTTCCATTTAGTGTAAAGTATAAAAATTGAATACATAACTTCACTGAATAAACTTTTTTCAGCCTTTTTTTAAGTGATTATATTATTTTTACATAATAAAATGGATACGTTTCAGATGGGCAGAAACAATTGTATGAAAATAAACTGTTTTTCAAGTAAATTTTCAACCGGATTAGTTGGTAACATATACATATGCACTGATGAACCCTTTTTCTTAAGTGGTTTTATTATTTTACCATAATTAAAGGTGGATACTTTCGAGATAGGCAGAAACAATTGTATGACAATAAAGTGTTTTTCAAGGAATGTTTTAATGTTTTTGGAATGACTATAATTATATTATATAAATTTGTAATTTCTAGTTTCATTATACACTATTGAGGTACTGTATAAAACGTTGTGTTAACTTAAAAATAATTCATATAAGTGCATATATATTATATTCAATAGACACTGTACATTAATTTAATATTCTATAGGTAAAATTTGCAATGTAGACTGATGAATCTGTACATTTGGTATATTTAACTCTGCGGGTTGATTTTTAGGTATTTCTAGGAAATAAAAAGCGCCGCTATGATGTCAAACTAATGTATAAGATACATTGACTAAATTATATATTCTCGTAAACACGTAATTCAGGACTCTTGCTATTATTAAACTATATATATATATATATATATATATATATATATATATATATATATATTTATAGATATATATATATATTTATATATATATATTTATATATATATATATTTATATATATATATATATTTATATATATATATATATATTTATACATATATATATATTTATATATATATGTATATATGTATATATCTACATATCTACATATCTACATATATATATATATATATATATATATATATATATATATATATATATATATATATATGTATATAGTAATTTGGGGGGAGGTAAAAAAATACCATCGAAGCATGTTGAGGATGCGATATTAATTTTATTTAAAAAGAAACGAAAATCGAAACCGATTTTTTTTTGTATAAACTTACATTTTTAGTTTATAGTATACATATAATTTCGCCAAGTAAAATTGGCCTCATCAGTGTGTTTGTAGATCCGATCTGATTGGATTGCCAGCCTAAGTTGGTGTGAACTGGCTTATGGGATGTTTTTTTTTTCTCGTATGAAATCACGCGTGCCCGCGAGTTGGATATATATTAAAAAGTTCATATTTTTTTTTGAAGTATCCAAATGAAATTTAGTAACATGGGGTGAGGTAAAAAATACCACCGAAGCATGTTAAGGATGCGATATTAATTTCATTTTAAAAGAAACGAAATAAATACTTTGAACAATTGGAACATTGATATATATATATATATATATTTTGGTAGTAGGCTGAAACAATTGCATGCTGCAAATAACAAATGTGAGAATTTGTTTCCCTGCATTGAGGTGGTTGGAATAACATACAAATATTTTCTACGTGTATATTTGTATATCGTATTGAATAAATCGTGAATGATGAACTTTTGAAATTGGGCATTGCGTTCAAGAATTAAATTCACGCAAAAAGGGGAGATTTGCTGTAAAAAGACAAGCAAAATGAACAAATTAGTTGATTTTGCTTATCTTTTTTACAACAAAAGAAGTAACAATATGTATCGTTTAAGCATTGAATGACTAAAAATGGTTTATTTGTTGTATAATTAATAAATGATTGATAAATATGTACTTCGTTTTGGCATTTAATAACTCAGCTGTTGTTGATTTTCCGTAAATCCTTAAAAAACAAAACGAGACCATGAAGATAATTAATAATATTTTTTCCTGGTCTCTGTTTGTCCTATTAAAATGTCCGATGATCGAGATGAAAGCTCGGAGGTCAGCAGCCTCACTGACCAATTTAATTAATTGACTGCGTTAATGTTTCTACCGTCTGTTTTTCGACCTTCAAACTTCGCTTATCCAAGAACTTTGAGTCCTAACATCAATCAGTCCGTGTATCTTCTGGCAGTTTGGTATGAACGTACTCTATAGATCGAATGGAACGGCTATCAAAGAGGCGATGTCTTCATTTAGAGAGGTGGTCAGGTTGGCCATTATCCAATTGCGATCGCCATTTAAATCTTATCAAAACTATGAACGATGTTTTCATGGGATGATATTGACGGGTTTCGTTGTAAATCGTCAAGAAGCTGCAAAATTGCTAGCATCAATCAAATGGTTCACCGACCTTTTAACCGCTTCAGTCGACATGTTCAAATCTATATTTCCTCTCTCTCTCTATGTAGACCACCTACACACGCACGCACGCACGCACGCACGCACACATACACACATATATATCTCTCTCTCTTTATATATATATATATATCTATATATATCTATATATATATATATATATATATATATATATATATATAAATGTTGACACCTGAGGATGATTCGACGAAGAATCGAAAACGTTCGTGAAATCTGTGAAACCTATTGAACATTTATTTTTTTTAATACAAAAAAAGACCATCAGAAAAATAAAAAAAAATAAATAAAGTATAATTAAACAGATGAACTCTGTTATCTTTAACAATGTTTGCATAAATGAAAAAAGCTGCTTAAATACACACACAATATATATATATATATATATATATATATATATATATATATATATGTGTGTGTGTGTGTGTGTGTGTGTGTGTGTGTATAATTATTCATGAATAAATATAATTTTCAAAATAAATATTATTTTCCGAATCTATGTAAATATATATATATATATATATATATATATATATATATATATATATATATATAATAACTATGTAGAATGCTTATTTATTGCATATTCAGTATTTTGCAATGCTCATACTCCGAAAAATTCACCACCAACAATATTGGTCTTCGCGCACATATGTTTCAGAAATTTTAGTTTCATTATCATCTACAACAAGGCCAGACTATTAACAAATTATGTGAAAATCATTATCATTTAAATATTTCTACATCTGTAGGCAATATATAATTGAATTGTTTAATAATTATAAACACAAAATAATGTATACATTTACGCGCGATAAAATTTGACTGTAATTCTGGCCGAGTGTTGAGGTATGACGGGACTGACGAGTTAGAATCTCGCTAAGTTCAGCGACGCTGTATGACGGCATAATTATATTTTATTAATAGACGGCGTGTCAACTCTCCCCAAATATGATAAACAAGTGACTTCCACTAGCATTTAGGAAGTGCTTAATCGTAGATATCGGAATCCGTTCAGTTGTGGTTTATCGCCAAGGCAATAATATATATATATATATATATATATATATATATATATATATATATATATATATATATACATATATATATATATATATATACATATATATATATATATATACATATATATATATATATACATATATATATATATATATATATACATATATATATATATACATATATATATATATATATATATATATATATATATATATATATATATATATATATATATATATATATATATATATGCTAAGTGCTAAAAGGAAGAAAAGAAAAAAACCGGAAAATATTGTCTGTCCCATGAAGAAGGTTTATAAAACCAAAAATTTGGATTAAAAAAAAATGATTTAATAAATATTTCATTTAAAATCTCACGTCATGTTAACTGATTCTTACATTTCAAAGTTATCATTCTAACGGCGCTTCTAAAACTGTAGTAAAATTTAAATCTCATTATCACACATGCGTTTCAGTGTGCTTATACTACAAATCGGACATATAAAAAAACAAAAAAAACTGTATCTTCATAACACCTGGAGATCGATCTTCGGCCAAGCCGTAAGATTTCGACTATGAAAACAAAAAAAAAAAAGACAAAAAAAATGAAAATATTGTCTGTTCCATGAAGAAGGTTTATAAAACCGAAAATTTGAATATAAAATTAAAAAAATAATGTAATAAATATTTCATTTCAAAATCCCGCGTCATGTTAACTGATTCTTACATTTCAAAGTAATCTAGATAACGGCGCTTCTAAAACTGTAGTAAAATTTAAATCTCATTATATTATATATATATATATATATATATATATATATATATATATATATATATATATATATATATATATATATATATATATTAAGTTGGTGCCAAAATAATAGCATTTTCTCACATATGTTATATTTATATATGTTTTCTGAATTAATTCATTAATAAATATAGCGTTGTTATAACTCATTTTAAAGCGCGTTTTTCGCTCTATCGAATCCTGTTATTCGTTTTCATTTTTAATCTCTTCATTTATTGTTTTTGCATGCTTTTCGACAGCATGGGCACAATTGAAATCCGCACGATATTCTTGTTCCAGTTAAAACTAGGCCGAAAAGCTGCCGGGACAGTTCGTAAGATCAATAATGCGTTTGGCACAGGAACCACTAACAAACGTACGGCACAAAGGTGGTTCAAGAAATTTCGCAATGGTGACGCAAGCCTCGAAGATGAAGACGGTCAAGACCGGCCGACTGCAGTTGATAACGATTGAAGCCGATCCTCGCAAAACCACATGAGAGTTGCTGATGAACTCGAGGTCGACCACTCAACAGTCGTTCGCCATTTGAAACAAATAGGGAAAATCAAAAAAGCTGGATAAATGGATGCCACACGAATTGAACGATGATAAAAACATTGTCATTTTAAGGGGTCTTCTACGCTCTTGCTGCGCAACAGAAACTGCACATTTCTCAAGCGAATTTTGACGTGTTATGAGAAGTGGATCCTCTAAGACAATCGCCGACGTTCGGCACAGTGGTAGGATGCCGGCGAAGTTCCAAAACACTTCCGAAAGCCGAAAGTGAACCAAACAAATATTATTGTGACTGTTTGGTGGTCTGCGACCAGTCTCATAAATCACAGATTCTTTAATCCGGGCGAAACGATTACGGCGGAGAAGTACTGCCAACAAATTGTACGAAATGCACCAGAAGCTCCAACGTATCCCCCCGAGATTGGTCAACATGCAGGGACGAATTATCCTCCATGACAACGCTCGCTCGCATGTTGCACAACTGACCCTGCAGAAGCTGAACGAATTTGGCGACGACACTCTGCCTCATCCGTCATATTAACAGGACCTCTCGCCCACCGATTATCACTTTTTCAAGCATCTCGACAACTTTCTGCGCGAGATATGCTTCAAAAGCCGAGATGATGCCGAATCGGCCTTCAATGATTTCATCGCTTCCAGAACTCCGGATTTTTATGATAATGAAACTTGTTGGCTAAAATGTGTTGATTCTAATGGTTATTATGATTAATAAAGTTTGGTATAAAAGAAGTTATGGTGTTTTGAAGTTGAACGTAAATAAACGACATTGTTTTTGCACCAACCCAATATATATATATATATATATATATATATATATATATATATATATATATATATATATATATATATATATATTTTGATTTTATTTCAGTAGTTGCGACAAAACAAGTTTTGTTTCATTGGTGCAAATAGCGACCAACTCATCGGGCTGGCGATGGAATTCAAATGGCATAAGTTTTAACTTCACTTTAACGGGAGATTGAAAATTGAAAATACATTGGAGGGGGAGGGGGACAGAGTTGGGGCTTTGTCTATAACGGTGACATGGGACATGAGAGGGGAGGGGGGAGGACCCCAACAATTCGTGTTTCAAATGATTACGTGGGAGGTTTTTCACGTGTTTGTGCTGTGATGATCTCAATTTCGGCCGGGGTGGGAGGAAGGGAGATGGGGCGACGGCCAGAGTGAGTTAAATTTAAAATGAGAATAAAATTATGATTATAACCGTCATTCCTATTTTATTTTAATTCTAATCAGTAATTATCATGTGGATAAAAATGTTTGATAATTTTAATTTAGGGTATTAATTGCTACTTCTGCATTTTATTTATTTTCTTTTAATGTTTTGTTTATTATTTGTAGTGAATTTTGTTGTGATTATATTTTAAATTGTGATTATATTATATCGAGATCAATACTAGTGGAATCATTTTACAAGAGAGGTTTTCTGGTGTTACTAGTTTTAGCATTAACAAAACCGATTATGATAACAATGATAACGCCTGCCAATCATACCTACGATAGTCGCAGTGATAATAGCCTTAATAAAAGCCTTAATAAAAAATAAAATTAAAATAATGTCGCAACTAATGGAATAAAATCAAAAAATATATATTTTGCTCTGAATTTTCATTGAGCACTCTCATAAACCCGGTTTCAACTTCCTTCGGATTTATACCCCCTGGATATTTGTAACAAGTTAATTATATATATATATATATATATATATATATATATATATATATATATATATATATATATATATATATATATATATATATAGTAATCCAGATAGTGTAGATATCCACAGGATAAAAATCCACAGTATTGAAACTGGCCATATAAAAAAGTGCTAAATAGTAAATAGTTCTACTTATACAATTAGTTTTATTTATACAGACCTGTACTAAAGTACGTTACACGTGTGTGTTGATGTTATCGATCAATAGTTATTACAGACTAAGATCTCATCATGGAAAAAAGCTGATTATTAACTTAGATATTTATATTAGTAAATCTTTTCTTAATATTAATAACTAAGTGAAAAATATAATTATATCCGCAGGTAAATATAATTTAATATTATTTTTTTAAAATTAATTTCACAAGCTTCTTTAATAAGATATAATTTAGCCCTGTTTGGGGAAGTTAAAAATAGACTGACACATAGCTATGAGGCATATTCCGACAACGTTCGTAGAATCTATAGTCAGTCTTTCTTGATATGCCGCCCTTCGCATAAATAGAACTTAAATTCCTTATTGAATGTGGTAATGTCCCGTGGCCTAATCATTTCAGCGCTTGCTTACGTTGACTATGTTGCAGGGGTTCGAACGGCGGGACTGTTCGAGATTATCATCCCTAAGCTATCATACAACACTGACTGAATGTAAGAAATATCTCAATGCAAAAATTGCAAGTGCCGGGAGCTCGAATTAGTTTTACCTAATGAGCTATGCCTTAAAGCTAATGGCAGTTAGCGATATCCTTACAAATAAGCTCTACCCAGGGAGGGAGCTTCATATAGTCATCCACATACAGACTATTTCGCTATATATATATATATATATATATATATATATATATATATATATATATATATATATATATATATATATATATATATATATATATATATATATATATGTATATGTATATGTATATATATATGTATATATAATATAATATATAGATATATGATATATATAATATAATATAATAGATATATATATAATACATATATATATGTATATATATATATATAATATATATATATATATATATATATATATATGGAGGTTCTAAATGCCTATAATGAATAACACATTTCATTAAGTCTATAATTTAATCTAAGAAAACCTACAATTAAGATCATTACTTGAATATATAATAATCAAAAACAAAATTTAATAAAATATATATAAATAAAATTATGTCATTACAAACAAGCAGTTGACTACTGACCATATAATACCCAGTTTATCAATTCAATATTACACACTTATTTCTGAACACCATACATATGTGTAGGATATAATTTTAAAATTTATGAATTCATTGTTTGCTGTAGTGTTTACATTTCTATCTGTGGGGACTGGACTGTTTTCATTTCCTACTTTCTGGTATCCATCTTAATGAATTCCACACAGTCCGAATTTTCTTTTTGTGTCCATTTTTTTACAATGGGAAGTTTTTCTTGACATATCAAATTATTTCAAATCATTCAGACTTAACACATAGCTAACACCATAATGAACAGAAAAATAAATTAATAGTCGTAAGACCTCTCCTTCGATGGTTTATTTTTGTTCTTTCCAGCTTCTCATCAACCCGGCTCTCTGCATTGCCCTCAGCTTATTTAATACATTTATTCGCAACAATGCTTGAAGCAAATTACCATTCTCTCTCCCTCTCTCTCTCTATATATATATATATCTATCTATATATATATATATATATAAATATACATATATATATATATTTAGAATCAAATATGAAACTAAAAGTGTACTTTTAGTAGATAGAACCTATAGTGAAATAATGTAAGCTCAATATACGAGATAGAGCAATTATAAAGATAGATGAAATAAGAGGGATAAACATGTACGAATGACAAATTTATTTCAATTTCGATTGTTAAATGCAAGGTGTACTCGGTAATAATATTATGTTTATTATTTTTTCCTTAAGCCAAGGCTTTTCAAAGATCAAAATCTTATCATCAGAGGAATTACATAGATAGTAATGTTGGCGGTGAAAAAGCCAAAATTAAACATTAAAAAAAATATTAAGTAATGGAGAGTGAAGAAAGTACAATAAAAAAGATATGGGGAAAGTCCAGTTGGTAATTGTCTGTTGATGAGGTGTCCAATGAAAGGAGATTTACAAATGGAAAAGGAGCGTTTTCGTGAAGGCAGCATGGAAAAGAGTTCAATAACGAAGTAAATCAAATAGTGAGATGTTAAGTTCAAATTGTAGGCGGAGCGCACTTATTCGAAATTAATATTGAGAATTCGGGCCATTTGAAAAATACTTCCGTGGGACGAAGGAGGAATTGCAGTTTAACTGTGTACATTAAGCGTTGGCAGTGAAATATTTAAGCAATTCCAAGACAAAAGAAATCATTTTATTGAAAACGAGGTAAAATGAAGAAGAGGAATTGAGAAGGAATAAAAAAGCATAAAGGAAAGAAGGTAATAGGGTTAGTTGAATGAGCTATAGCTGATGCTGGGAAGGGAGGGTTTTTTTGGATAAAGTTAATTGCTGGAAGCACTAAAGCCGATGCAAGCAGGAGTGAGGCAGAGGTGAGATTGAGGTCATTGAGTGGATATAGTATTTGAAGAAAATATATTATATATGAAGATTTTGATGTTTCACTGAAAATAGTGTATATTCAGTAGGGACAAGGTCAATAAAAAGACGCTCGATGAGCCCCGATTATAGGGCGCAGGGCATTTATGTGTATATTTGGAGAGCTTACCAAAATATTTTTTCAAGAGTGGATTCATCGCAACGAAAAAATATATTTATTTATTATACAAAATAAATAAATAATAAAATATTTTTTTCGTTGTGATGAATTTATACATATATATATATATATATATATATATATATATATATATATATATATATATAATACTAATTATGTATTACCCACAGACATCGATTTCTCATGCTTATGCAGGAAGTTAATTTCCGACGGTCGACAGGCGCGAACCCCGGTCACAAATCGCCACTGATTCGCAGTCAAATTATCTTGGAATTAAGGATGAATTCAACTTTGTAAATGCCAAATCGGCGGGTATTTAGAACGGGCAGCGAATAGTGATCTACAACAACAAACTGTGTTGGATCTCGCAATGAAGCAAGTAGTACTGCGTGTTATTAAACTCACTCAGAGTTGCTCGCCTTAATAAAGGGGGCTTTTAATAATATTCATAAATAAATATTAATTATTTATTACCTACAGACATCGATGTTTCATGATTACGCAATCTTCTTCTAATTCTATTAAACCTGTTTTACGAACTGTAGTAGTAGGCACACTAATAGAGCAGTATATGCTTATCGGCTCATTCTCTAATACTACGACAATGTTATCTGGCACACATATAGAGGGTTGATCGATTGATAATTCTGAATGAAAACATTTTAGCTGACGTCATTATTTATTGATGTCTTCATTACTCGTGTCTTAAAATGTTGTTAGAAGAACATAGACTATAATTATCTAAGAATAATCAGTAATTTACTTTCAGAATATATGTCGTTATGGGGGGGTATCTTTTTCTTTCAAGTAAGAAATTTAACAAAACACGATTGTCCAGCGCGAACGCAGTATAATTATCCAAGATTATCGGCAATTTAGTTTGAGAATATATGTTATCATGGAGGTTCCATCTGTATTTTCAATTAACAAATTTAACACAATTAGGTTGTCTAGCGAAAACGTAGTCGCTATAATTTTATTACGGAACTTTTGATCAAAATGAAATATACTTATCCAAGTAATGTAAATTCTAAATTTATATATAAGAGTGTATTTATGCCCGAGGCGTTCGCCTAACGTACTGCATAATTGTTTACACCTTGGTGGAAAGGGAAATATACATATCTAAATTAGTTTTGTAATGCATTTCTTAACATATATACTAATGAGATTTTCATCATGAAATTATAACATGACTTTTTTTTATTGAAACGCTCCAGACAAGGCATGAAGCCATTTGATGCAAGGAGCTAAAAGGAACAACTATGATTATCGCAAAAACAGGAGATGGCATTTGACCTTAGTCTTGAAAATACCAAAATTATAGGTAGGAGGAAAACAGTCAACAGGAAGAGGGTTCTACGAGCATGCGGTTCTTGGAAAGAAGCTACTGGAATAGGAAATTGTATTACGATGAGGTGTCAAAACAGCGAATTGATGGAGACCACTAGACCAACGAGTCAAACTAGCTTAAAACTTGTTAAAAGATATCCCGTGTGGCAGTAATTGTTGTTCTATAAATAAATGTTTTACAGGGTGGGCCAAATTAAGGGTCCTATCTTTAAATTTGAATAACTTGAATTTGAATAACTTCCACAAAATAAAAGTTAAACTCACCAAACTTTATGTGTGTGTAGACTGACCCTTCCGAGATTTTCTGAAATAAACAAAACAAATTTTAGCCGAAAAACACTTCTTAAAACTTCCAAAAACTAAAGTATTGTTTTTTACACTGTTTTGAGTTTTTTAAGCAAAAATAATGTTTTCTAAATGAGGGTACGTTCCTTAGGGCTAATACGGCTCATGCTTGCTTCGGAAGGGGTCCTTTACTTATTCTAAAAAGAAAAAATTAAAAAAATCAATAAATAAAAAAGTTATGAATTTTAAAAAATAGGACCCTTATTTTTGCCCACCCTGTACAACGGGTTTACCAATGGTTATTTCAAAGTCTCATAATAGTCTAATAGTAAATAGGTTATGCAATATAAATGTATGAAGGAAAATAGAGTTAAAGAGTGTAACAGGTTTTTTAATTGTAGATTATCACAATCTTGACGGATCGTCTAGTAGACGACCCATGACTCAAAGAGTCCTATGTAGGTCTATAAAAACATCCTAAACAATGAATGACATCATCAGTTTTGATGTAATTGGCTGTGCACTGTTAATCTCCGTCTCTCCGTTTTAATAGGAGACGTCAGAATTTAGTGGCATAATCAACTGTGCACGTTTCTTTCAATTCAAATGAGTCACTATTTTAACAAGCAACTCTAGGATAAGTGTTACCGAAATTGTCAGTTTAATGATTAACAATAATATAAGAAGATTGAAAACGATGAATGGAATGAACACTTTTTTACAGAAAAGTATGTATCTATGTATATTAGTTTACATTGGACTTGAAAACGACAACGTTGTACTTTGCACACCGAGCAGATGTATAGTAGTTTTCTCTCTGATTTAATGACTGACGTCATCATGAGATGACGTCACCAAGTGAGATCACAAGAACCCAAGCAAACAAACAAGCAATCAAGCAAACAATATCAATTGACTATTAGTAGTATATAGATTAAAAGCAAAATAATAAATATTGCTATCATGCTAGTATAAAGTGCGGCTTTCTACAAAACAAAGTTTCGCGATCAAGCGGAACAAAGAGAATATAGAACAAGTAAAAAAGAAGGTTAGGACATCGAATTTAATAAACACAGCAAAAAAGAAATTATTTCTTTTTGCAATTGTTGATAATTTTCATTTACCCTCTTCCTTTGAGGTGTTTGCTTGTCAAGAAATTCGCGATTGTTGAAGATATAATTGTGTGAAAATGCTATAAAAGAAATGAAATGTGGTCGTTAATTGATTATCCCGGGTTAAGCTATGCGTGATCTTACGATGCATTAGTGCGCTTACTCTTATATATCAGCGGAGTTCAAAGAACCCATTATAACATCAAAACCTCCGAAATTTTACTTTTAAATCAAGTAAAATTAATCGCGTTTCTTTCACCAATAACACGCTTTGGAATTATGTACATATCTTTCCATCTCATGTATTTAATGAAACACTCAGTGTTTTCAATTTGTTTCAGTAATTAATAATTCGACGTGGATTGTTATATGTTATTCATAGAAAATTCCAAAGAAAACTCATCCATATTCGTTTTTGTAAAAGAATAATTTATTGCATACTATATCATGTGTATACTAATGAGTGACCACTTATCAAGCCCTAGAGTATAAGGGTTAATGATATTGTGATTTGGCAAGGAACAGCATATACGGCATAATTACTTTGAAGAATCGGTTCCCACTAGATCACTGAAGTTAAGCAATGTTGAGCCAGGTCAGTAGCAGATGGGTGACCATTTGGGAATACTAAGCGCTGTATGTCGGAGGATATCGACACGTCCCAGCAAGAACTGCAAAACTCTAACATTGTCATCTCCCCTTACCGTGGTATACATGCTACTAAGGACCGCTTGTGAATGTTATATTCCAACTTAAAGCCACCAAGGGTTAGTGCCGTTCCGGGTACACATACAGGTAACACGGTTAGCGTTAGGGAATTGGAAACGATAGGTGAAATAGTCAGAATTTGAATATTAATACGAACGGCTCGATAAGAACTTGTTAAAATTGGACTTTAAAACAACCATATTGTAGTCACTTGGGAAGCAGCCGCGTGGTATTGTGTTCGACATATGAGTGTTCTTCGAAAGAAACTTTGTTATGGCAGCTTCGTTTTAGGTACACTAGGGAAGGAAGTCAATATATTTACAATCGTTGACACAAGACGATTTCCTTCTGAGATTTTTTACGGTGATGAACCAGTGATAGGAGCTCAGTCATACACAAATTTCTAAAGGGAGATGTTGTTGTGTGTGGGGGTGGTGAGGGGCATTGTTTTTGCTAGAATGTAATAATAAATCGTTAAGGACTATTTCTCAAACATAGCAAAGTATGATTTCTTATAAATATCAGATTGAAAAGTTAATGGTTTAGGGAGTATATGTAAACAACCTGATAAAAATGCCGGTAATAATACACAGATTAATACCTGACAAAAACCCACAATTGATTTCCAAGAAATTAAGAAAATTACCAAGTAAAAAAATGGAGCGAAAGAGAGGGAGAAAACGAAAGAGAGAAACGGAAAGATAGATAGATAGATAGATGGAGAGAGAGAGATAGATAGATAGATAGATAGAGAGAGAGAGAGAGAGAGAGAGAGAGAGAACAAGGGAACAAAAAGATAAAAGAGATTGAAGCGAAAGAGAGAGACGGAAAGAGAGGGCGAAATAGAGAAAAGTTAAATGGAGAGAAAGAGAGAAAGGGAAAGATTAATATAAAGAGAGAAAGGAAGAGTGAGAAAACGAATGAGAGAGAAGGGAGACAGTGAAACAAAATAGAAAGAGACTGACAGAGAGAGAGAGAGAAAACCCCACAATTGATTTCCAAGAAATGTAGAAAATTACCAAGTAAAAAAAATATAGCTAAAGGTCCTTAAATACGTTATCTGGTTTCAAGATGGGGTGTATTTTCACGTTTAACTAGTATATGAAACTAATCCAATTGGCTTATTTTTACTGAATTGTTTTTTTTATTGAGTTTAACCCTTTAGCTTTTCATGCTGTTAACATGTAATCGCTCAAAAATGTAGAATCTCATTTTTCTTTTTTGATGTACTAGCTGTATGTGTACAATATTACCGATTTATATTTATCGATTGAATTATCCGTTTTCCGTGTATGGATGAGGACCCGTGTTTAACTTTGCTTCCAACATTACCTTTCATATACATATTTTTTTAATTTTCTATAATTTTGTTTTCATGTTGTAAATAACAAAATTTTTTTAAATATTTATTTATGCTCGACGTTAAGAGGAACACGTGGTATTATAGTAAATTAAACGAATACAAAATTACTATTGCCATCGACTTCCTCGTAAATTTTATTGAATAAATATTTTTGGGGTTTGGTACAAGGTTTTTGTTTTTATTGTATCCCCGAACAGGCATGTACACCAAAAATATATATTACATCTTTATTCTCGTAAATTTGTGTAGAAAGAAAAATTACAAAATGTGACATATCACCTCAGCAGCAAAAAAACACATTAACAAAAACAAGACCTGCCGACATGAAAGCAAATAACAAGACTATACCGAGAGGTTAACACAGAGAGAGAAAGAGAGAGAGAAAGAGAAAGAGAGAGAAAGAGAGAGAGAGACATGCATTTCTGCTATCTTATTTTAGATTTATTGAGAAGTAACTCTATATTATTAAATAGAAATTATGCCTGCTCGTCAGTCACAATGTTTGCGTCGGTCGCAATTTTTTAAAACGTAATTGCAGAATTTGTCCTATTTCGAAATATCAGAGATCTTAACTACTTTCAGATATGAAAAATGTTGCATTAATAGTAAATAATAAATTCCCAACAAATAAAACAGATACCATTACGGAAACCGAAACCGAAATCTTGAGATTGTTATTCTGAGATTCTACCAACTGACCTATTGAGACTTTATTAGAGTAGGTAGAGCTTTAAATATTACCTTTACATAATACATATAGATTCAGCGTGACGTCGTAGATTTATGATTCACGTCACGTTTCAAAACATGAATTCAAATATCAAGGATGAAAAAATATACATAATTGAATGAATAAACGTTATAAACATAGATGGGCATTATTTTAATAGTCCAACACAGTGCAGTTGGCTTTAACAACGTATTGGCGTTAAAAACAATTTAATATTTAATATATACTTGAATCTGGGTCCATTGATTTGCGGTTCCGTGCCTTACCACGACCAACGTCATATAAGCAACCAGGGCACTGGAAAAATACGTCATGCTTTAAAGTAACAAACGAGTTATGTCCGACAGTCAAACTATGAAAATTTTGACCTCTCCCTTCACTTTTAAATTCATCAAAATTAAGAAAATTAACCAATTTTAATTAAATTTTCAGTATTTATTAATTAACGGAAACGAAATATAATTAACCAATTACTTCATCAGAAATCTTAGTGTGAATGTATTATTTCGTGTAATTTGCGTAAACTAGACAGAAAACATTAAATTAATACTTAATAATAAAAGTGTTGTCATAAATTTTTTAAGTGTTCAAAACATGAACATTTTTCTTTGAAAAATAGTTTGTCTTATTTAATATTAATTCTTTAAATAAGTGCATTCTGTCCAGATTATGATATATGCCTGGGTGGATTGTTATGACAACCTGGTCTACATCGAATGAACAGACTAGTATCAGTTATACTGCATTGCCATATCTCTTGGTTTATTAACAAAAGAAGAAGACATATCCCTATTCTTAGGAAGTTTTATTTTTTATATGAACATTTCATTATCATTAGTTTTAGCTGAATAATTTGATAAGAGTTGCTCTCATTTCCAAAAATAAATGGTGTTTCTTGATTTGTTTGACTAAAAAGTAAATCAAACATGAAAGATTACGAATTCAGTAAAGTCACACAAAATAGATACTTAAACAAAAATAATTAATAGAACATTTATTGAAATAAATTAAAATGTGTGTGTGCTTTGTTTGTTTGTTGCTAAATAAGTTGATAAGAGTTTCTCTAACTTCTGAAAAAAATAATGACATATCTTGATTTTTTTAACTTAAAAGAAATCAAACATGAATCGTAAATGAAACATGAAAGAGTACAAATTAAATAAAGTGCTTGACATCTATAAAAAGAAAGACGTTTTAAAAAGGAACAATGATTTCCAAGGGAATGAATAATCCTTATGATGGTAGTTGTGTTCTTGTCAGGGAATAATATCACAATAGCAGGAAAAAGTTAACAATGACTTCCAAGTGAATGAATAATCCTATGGACTTGAATCTGCTTGCTCTTATTATTTGCTCTGATTACAGATGGACGCATGCGTGTTAAGCCACTTCCGGTCCTCATTGATAGCGGTTCTTACTCCTACTATCAATGACGTCACCGGAAAAACTCGACTCACTGTGCAGGTCGTATATTACACTGACCGTGGCCTGACATGTTTTGCTTACCATATGCAAAAGCATAGTCGTCCAGAGGACGACGAATCCTGATACCGACTCCTCCCAAATGTTCCCCTTCCTCCTGTTAGTCGAGTAGCTCTTACACTACCACGTTTCAACTTCCCGTACCACGGTGAGGAAGGGTCAGACTTAAATATGGCGTCTATATCACCTTTGGAGGGATGTTGGTGCCATTTACCTATGTAGACAGTACGCCCAAAATCATGTGACTGAAAACTAACATCTACGAAAAATACAAAAAAACTATAGTCTATAGAACTGAAAATGATCCTTCTTGACATGATCTTTGGTTACAAATATGGATATAGATAACTACCGGCCGTTGCATAGGAGTCTTTTTACTTTTAATTTTGTATTGCGTTTTTAAACAATGCCGTTTTTTTTTACTAAATTCGTATTGTTTAAAATAGGGTACTTAAATTGTATTATTACTGTATCCTTTAATTATTATTAAATTATTAATTAACCCAAATTGTAATAAAACCATCACTAATTTTGTTAAGACAATGTATTTTTTATATTTATTAATAAAATCATTTGATACAAACTGCTGGTGAAAAAAATCCATTTTTAATGCAGGAAGATTTGCAGAACGGTTAAAAGCGTTGGTTACCAATCCGTTCCCAGTGACAGTCTACCGAGAGTTAAAAATGAAATCCTTAGTACAGGCGATAAATAGTTAGTAGAATATAATAATTAATTAACTCTTTTACTCGGTCATACGTCACGAAACAAGAACAATCTACATTCGTGGATTAAATAAATAGTTAAGTTTACAAAATTCGTATAGGTTCCCAAGTTATATATACGGATCCCCCAATTTAAAATACTGATACTGAAGAAGGTCGGAGGTTACATCGGCCGAAAACGTTATAAAGATAAGAATAGTAATCCAAATATACACATTTTAAATCAGTAATTAAAATATAAACATATTTAAGCAAAAAAATACTATATATTCGATAGTTTAAATGCTTTCAAATTCGTTTAAAATTTCGAAGGATCACGAAATAATTAATTATTATTTTTCGACTAATCCAAAGTATAAAAACGGCTGACTTGTTTACGAAGGAACGCAGATCCTTTCTGATGGATTTAATTCCAAAATTAAGTAATTTTAAGAGGATTTTTTAAAGTTTCGTTTATGTCCTTTACACTTCTGCCTTTTTTTCAATAAATAATCGGTTAATAATGAAAAGAGAAATGTATAAGTCACATAGCGGCCAGAAACACACATCCACGAGAACTGGCCACACAATATCTCTATATGTAAAGCTAAGTTGTCTGTATGTGGGTATGTATGTTGCGGTATCACAGTTAAATGGTGTATCTTAGAGCTGAACTAACCGCAGCTGTAAAAGCAGCACCTCCGATCCGATGTCCTTACTGATGTCAGAAGGATTTAGATTTGATTTTAAACTTCAAGATTAAAAGTACGTAAAAATAACATTGGAAACAAATGTTCCGAGATTTTTAGCATTTCTTTTCCAGTTCAATATTTTCAATTATTAGCCAACCGAACAATATACATTTCTCTTTTCATTATTAAACGATTATTTATTGAAAAAAAGGCACAAGTGTAAAGGACATAAACGAAACTTTAAACAATCCTCTTAAACATTACTTAATTTTGGAATTAAATCCATCAGAAAGGATTTGCGTTCCTTCGTAAACAAGTCAGCCGTTTTTATACTTTGGATTAGTCGAAAAATAATAATTAATTATTTCGTGATCCTTCGAAATTTTAAACGAATTTGAAAGCATTTAAACTATCGAATATATGGTATTTTTTTGCTTAAATATGTTTATATTTAAATTACTGATTTAAAATATGTATATTTGGATTACTATTCTTATTTTCATAACGTTTTAGGCCGATGTAACCTCCGACCTTCTTCAGTATCAGCTTTTTAAATTGGGGGATCCGTATATATAACTCGGGAACCTATACGAATGTTGTAAACTTAACCATTTATTTAATCCACGATTGTAGATTGTTCTTGTTTCGTGACGTATGACCGAGTAAAAGAGTTAATTAATTATTATATTCTACTAACTATTTATCGCCTGTAGTAAGGATTCCATTATGATGATCTGAACCTTTTCACTAAAAGAAAGAAAATAAACATATAAAAATAAGTCAAGATCGTTTTCTTCAGTCAAATAATCGCATGTATTTGACACCATTTACTCTATTTAAAATTGTACCGTTTTTATTTTTCTTTATCTATTTTAAATAATCGAACTATTTTAGATATATGCAGAGAGGTTAACATATTTTTAATTTTTAATATCTATGCCAAACTTATAAATTGTTAAAGTATATTTTACGAGGATAATATATTTTCATTGATAATTTTTTATTCTATAAATCTGAATAATATACCTGTTTATTTTTCGAATCATTTTTATTTTAATGATCGAAAATAATTTTATAATTAGGTTAGAAAAATATTTTTTTCAAATTTAAACTGACGTTCAAAAAAGAAATCGTTTGAGAACGCCGACGTTGACGGATAGTTAAGCGTGTTATTGATCTAGCGATTATCATCGATTTGCCACCATCGGTTAAGCAACAAATATGGTCGCGTGTTTGTTGAAATATGCATTGTATTCTACGCTAAATTCTTCCAACGAAAATCAAGTGTATATTCCAATCCACTAGAATAAAACAAACGGAAGAATGTCGCTAGAGACGCAGAGACACATCTAACAAAGTAAAACAACCAAACATAGCAAAACATTTCGAAGCAAATAACTAAAATAGACAAAATAAAGAAAAGATCGTCGAAATAGGTCTTTCGAATCGGAAAATAATTCGGTTACTTACAAGGCACCAACAATGGACCCTGCCTCAAGTTATCCTTCTCCACCGTGATACCGACGGTGACAAC
>OY744529.1:32073884-32176384 GCA_963556195.1 Sepiola atlantica
GTTTGATTGAATCAAACAGGCGCCATACTTGTCCTGTCTTTTCATGAAACAGTGATTTAAATAAAAATTACTTTCATTTATTTATGACAGAGAATTAAAAATGTTGTGTTATGAGTATTTCCCTTGCGGTTAAAAATGAGATAGCGACTGTTTATTTACTCGGTATAAAATTCAAGTAATATGCAGCATAACAACAAAACAAAGAAACGTATCCCAAATGCTAAACAATAAATGGGGATCGTCATAACCACTTTAGTTCAGTGTAGCGACGTCAGACCTGATCAGTTCAAAGTGTATAACTATTAGGGTAAAACAGGTGCTGTGAGTATTTATATCTCAATCAAGTTTTGTCTTATTATTATTATTTGTAGTAGTTGTAGTATTATTATTAGTAGAATTATTAGTATTATTATCAGTAGTAGTAGTGTTGCAATACCCGTTACTTCGGGTGACCCGGTAGCACCAAACAAACACAACGATAGAGACAATGACGTGCTCGAGAAACTCTGTTTCTTTATTTTTCACCACCAGCTGGTGTAAGTTTTTACAAATGTAAAAAAGGTGTGTACATATACGTGTACGGTTTCGAGATAATATAACGCAACGATGGTTGAAATAACGTAAAATCGACAATAATACACTTCCTTTTCTTGGACATAGTTCATATTCTTGTATATACTCTACAATAATAAATGAGCGTGCGACAGACTTGGCTAGATCATATATTTTTGAGAAAGACAACATTTAACATCGACAAGATAACTAACACGCACTTGTATTTCGGATGACAAGAAAAGATTCCGGATTACGCTTGGCATTGTCGTATTGTGTTATCAAAATTAGAAACAAATTGCATACAATAAAAAAAATTAGAGAAACAACCGATAACTTCTTTTTCTTACATAATAACTTAATATAACTTGAAGACTTCTGACAATAATTCGGTAATTATACAGAAAATCAGTTTATTTTTCATAGCAAGAATTACAATGATAGAGGAAACAAATTGCTTGTTATTTTCAAAGTACGAGCTTAGTAATTCGTGGTGATTGTCTGGAAAAGGAGGATATAACACGTTGTCAAAAGAGCGAAAAAGTCAAATGTGAAATGTATGAGAAATCGTTAACGGAAGCCAATAAGCGAAAATAAAGGACCATGTGATTGATTTAAAGCGTGGGGTTATTTTCAGAAGAATCTGTTCGTAGCGAGAAATGAAAGACGAATATAAAATGTAATCTTATATATAGGCAGTCGTAAACATGATAATTTCTCTCTATTTATATATATATATATATTAATATATATATATATATACACATACATATTTTATATATATATATATATATATATATATATATATATATATATATATATATGAAGATAGATGAACGAAGAGTGATAAACATGTACAGATGTACAGATTTATATGAAACTTCGATTGTTCAATGCAAGGTATATTCTGTAATAGAATTATGTTTATTATTCTTTCCTTAAGCCAATGCTTTTCAAAGATCGAGATCTTATCATCAGAGGAATTATACAGATAGATAAGTTGGCAGTATGAAAGTCAAAATTCAACATTTAAAAAATATTATTAAGAAAATGGAGGGTGAGAAAAGTTCGTGTAAAAAAGATATGGGGTTTGTCCAGATGGTAAGTGTCCATTGATAAGGTGTCTAATGGAAGGAAATTTTGATGGAGAAGAAAGTTTCGTGAAGTTTGAAATAAATATGGACTTCGTACATGTTTATCACGCTTCGTTCATCTATCTTTATAATTGCTCTATCTCGTATATTGAGCTTAAACCATTTAACTATAGGTTCTATTTACGAAAAGATTACTTTTAGTTTAATATTAATTTTACTTAAATATATATATATATATATATTGGACAAACGCTTTCAGATTACAGGTGTCTTTCTGAACCAGGTTCGCGCTCCCTGACCGTTTGAGATTGTTATTTCCCTTCACTTATAAGAGTCGAAAGTTCGGAACGACGTCGTACGTAGGTACAATATGAAAATATAATTTAATATTATATATATATACACACACATATATATATATGTATATATATATATATATACACATATATATATATATATATATATATATATATATATATATATATTGTTTCAACGTATACTGAAGACAAGAATGACAAACAAACGTAATCGCGTTAATTACTTATAATTAACAAAGAATCAGCAGGGTCAACAACTCTTTATGGATCCCCATTAGACGTTCCGTCCTGTACAAACGAGAAGCCACGATCAAACAAAGTATATATTTATTTCTAATCATGTAATGCTTATGTTTCATGAGATTGTAATAATAAGAGGTGGCCATAAAGAGGACGGGGATAAGAAACAAGTTATTAAAAAGTGTATAAGGTTCAAAAGTGACAGGCGTGGGAAACGTTTGCAGCAACGAGAAGCGGGAAACAAAAACCATGTGGGAGCTTTTTTAGCAAAAACTTGTTAGAAGCGAAACGTTAAAGACCTATATAGAATGTAGTCTGATGCATATACTCACGTAAACTTGCTATACTGTATCACTGATCATCTCTCTCTTTCTCTCTTTCTCTCTCTTTCCCCCCCTCTCTCTCTCTATCCGAACATGTACCGAAGATAAGAATAACAAACAATATGAGTGTACAAACGTCGTAAGCTTATTTATTGTAAAATTAATAAAGAACAGACAAGACAATGAACTCCGAAGAATTCGAAACAGACTTATTAAACCCAGCGCAGAGCCGAACCCATGATCCAGCCAAGTAAGTTTACATCTCTTATCACTTTATCTCTTCGCGCAAGAGTTCATCAGCATTGTTGTATGCAACCGATTTATATACACACTTTATTATATAGTAGACCTACAGTCCAAAAACTTAAAACTACCACCAACAAAGATTGAAAGTGTTGTGAAGTTGTCCCACAGCAAATAATATATAAAGGAAGTCAAGTCGAGGGTTGGTTTAACAAGTGTATTAACAAAGTAAGAAAGTGACTAGCTCTTGGCTAGACAGTTACAAGACTGTGTTTTGTCTTTAGTGTCTCTGGTGACTCGCACTATTTATAGTGACAACCGGTGTAGTTTCTCCTGTTTAAGAACAGCCGGTGTAACAGAAAGAGTATACAATTACACATACATACACTTTAATTTATTTAGTCAAGAATCAATATCATATGTTAGAACAACCAAGCTGAGCTTAGTCCATGCCCTGACCCGGCTTTCGTCTGATGCAGAGTATGATAGTCTCTTTTCGTATCGTAGTCATTTAATTCTTATCTGACTATAAATAATATAATACAAATAAACAGCTTAAAAAGAACAACGCCACCCTTTTTAACTATTCACGTGTTTATCATATTTTCGGAAAACAAAGCAGTGAACAGTAGTTTTTTTTTAACAACACAAGTAACAAGGCGACTTCTTCCCCCAGGTGATCGAGACACTAATCGTCACACTACGCGTATGTTATATAATTAGAGGGAGCAAAGAAGGAAGCGGAAATGACCTTATCTCTCTTTAGCTTTGACGTCATTTTTTACGACCCTAACAGAAGGATGGAAGACAACTCGCCGAACCTCTCAATTGAGATATTCAACTGGCTAATACAAGATATCGACTCATACATGCGTAAATACGGTAAGGTTTGAATTATTAACTCATACAATAGTGATTGCATCTTTCCCGTCTTAATAAAGATGGTGAATTTACATTCAATATGGTAACTGCATTTAAACTAGTAATTTAAAAAATTGCATTCTTCTAAAAGAAAGCTAATGTTACACACTTTCTTTGTATAGAATTTGTAAATTTTAAACAAAATTAAGGGAATCTCTTAAATGTTATATCATTCGATATTCAAATACTTTTTTCTGACAAAATCTTGGTTCGATGCAAATGTTATCACCTCAGGTCTGCGACAATGTTTTATTCATAACATCATTATTGGATGATCACATTTTATTCCGGGGAGCATAATTTGAAATGAATTCTCATGGAAATCTTAGATTCAATCACATAAAAAAGCAAGTAACAAAATTTGAATTTTTAATCGAAAAATTCTTTTAGAAATTAGCTTAACGATGAACTCGTCGCAGGGATAACATGAACGAGAAGACTCAATGAGAGAGGACAGACCGAGGAGGACAAGAACCATCCAGGTATCTATTGGAAGGATTATATAGTACTAGAATATTAGGGACGCTTATTCTCTCTAAAATTCCCGAGAAAGCCGACAGTCGTTATCGGCGATAAATCAATGGTAAGTGGCTGCTGAGAAAACGCAAATTGATTTGCAAGGGTTATCGAAAAAACGGAGAGAGCTGTAAATATGGAGAGACTTGTGTTGACTAAGACTATATGGAAGACGTATTTTTATTTCCAGTGAACAATCACGGATATTTAATCGCAGATGATGAATCCAAGTGAGTAAATAATAATAATGATAATAATAATAATGATAATAATAATAATGATAATAATAATAATGATAATAATAATAATAATGATAATAATAATGATAATAATAATAACGATAATAATAATAATGATAATGATAATAATAATAATAATAATAATAATAATAATGATAATAATAATAATAATAATAATAATAATAATAATAATAATAATAATAATAATAATAATAATAATAATAATAATAATAATAATAATGAGGTAGAAGAGGAGTGGGGAGGATGAAAATGGGAACAAAAGAGGGCAAATTGATAGTACTATCTCAAAGGAACCAAGACCGTAAAGATATTAAACCAGAAACGGAATATGTTAACGAATTCCTCTCACACACCACCACCTGGTAATATTGCAAACCTAAACAACCTAGCTGATGATGGAACAGAAACAGAGAACAAACACAGTAAAAAAAACCGCTAAAATAAAGAACAATAAAGCCCGGATATGAAACTTGACCAGAGTTCAAAAGCATTAAACTAACTAAAGTAGTTTAAACTTTGAATAAGGCTAAAGATATAAGAATACGATGGAACAAGAACAATACGGTTAGCAAAGAGGGAAGTCTAGCCTCAAAATCTGAAGAACTAAAAGAAGATACTAGAACAGGAGTGAGAAGATACAGAAACAAATCCGAACGTACAAACAAAATAGGACATTTGGTAATAATAAAAATAGTTTTCCCAAAATATAAACGAAAGAAAGACAAATGCAGATCCAGCGAACCCGAAACAAACACCACAGTTCTCTAGAAACATATGAGGGGAAAGACCACAACAGGAATACTGAGTTGTTGAAAAACGAATAAGTATCGTCAGGGAATTAAAGAGGAAACAGTCACTGAATTTCATAAAAACACCAAAGAAAAGCCGGTAAACTGGAAAAATATAGCAACAATGAAATATATTCGGTTTTGAAAGAAAATAACTAACCCAAAAAATAGCAGAAAAAAAAAAATATGTATACTGGAAGAAAACATACTGGAGTGGTTGACTGAAGAAAGAACCATATTAATACAAAAAAGCGCGCGAATGAAAAATTCCCGGGCAACTATAACCTCTCTACCAAAAATGTAGTAAATCTCAACGGCACAACTATGGGGAGAGATATACCCCTTTACGAATAACCGCTAACTACTTTGCACAGAATAAAAGATGTCGAATAAGAACATCTGCCCAGCAATATATCGACCAAAGATACAGAAATATATAAAACAGAACAAAAAGACCATAGTTATTGCAGGGATCGACTACAAGAAAACATACATAACAGCGAAATTCATAGATTCGGTGTTCAGAAAATAACCAATCTGAAGACTAGCAGAAAAAATAAGGAGATGGATACTCAAATGAAACATACTGGACTAGTTGACTGAATACACCACCATATTAATTTTTTAAAAAAGAGCGAGAATTGAAAGATCCCATGAAACTATCAACTCCCTTTTTACAATGTAGGACATCTTTACGGCAGAGATATATATCACGTTCCGAATAACCGCGAATTACTTTGCAGAAAAAAAGATGTTGAAGGTGACAAGAGGAACAAATTCCCGGCAATATATCGACCAAAGATGTTGAAGGTGACAAGAGGAACAAATTCCCGGCAATATATCGACCAAAGATGTTGAAGGTGACAAGAGGAACAAATTCCCGGCAATATATCGACCAAAGATGTTGAAGGTGACAAGAGGAACAAATTCCCGGCAATATATCGACCAAAGATGTTGAAAGTGACAAGAGGAACAAATTCCCGGCAATATATCGACCAAAGATGTTGAAGGTGACAAGAAGAACAAATTCCCGGCAATATATCGACCAAAGATGTTGAAGGTGACAAGAAGAACAAATTCCCGGCAATATATCGACCAAAGATGTTGAAGGTGACAAGAGGAACAAATTCCCGGCAATATATCGACCAAAGATGTTGAAAGTGACAAGAGGAACAAATTCCCGGCAATATATCGACCAAAGATGTTGAAAGTGACAAGAGGAACAAATTCCCGGCAATATATCGACCAAAGATGTTGAAAGTGACAAGAGGAACAAATTCCCGGCAATATATCGACCAAAGATGTTGAAAGTGACAAGAGGAACAAATTCCCGGCAATATATCGACCAAAGATGTTGAAGGTGACAAGAGGAACAAATTCCCGGCAATATATCGACCAAAGATGTTGAAAGTGACAAGAGGAACAAATTCCCGGCAATATATCGACCAAAGATGTTGAAGGTGACAAGAGGAACAAATTCCCGGCAATATATCGACCAAAGATGTTGAAGGTGACAAGAGGAACAAATTCCCGGCAATATATCGACCAAAGATGTTGAAGGTGACAAGAGGAACAAATTCCCGGCAATATATCGACCAAAGATGTTGAAGGTGACAAGAGGAACAAATTCCCGGCAATATATCGACCAAAGATGTTGAAAGTGACAAGAGGAACAAATTCCCGGCAATATATCGACCAAAGATGTTGAAGGTGACAAGAAGAACAAATTCCCGGCAATATATCGACCAAAGATGTTGAAGGTGACAAGAAGAACAAATTCCCGGCAATATATCGACCAAAGATGTTGAAGGTGACAAGAGGAACAAATTCCCGGCAATATATCGACCAAAGATGTTGAAAGTGACA
The DNA here is from genome assembly GCA_963556195.1 of Sepiola atlantica. Taxonomy (NCBI): domain Eukaryota; kingdom Metazoa; phylum Mollusca; class Cephalopoda; order Sepiida; family Sepiolidae; genus Sepiola; species Sepiola atlantica. The sequence continues at coordinate 32,081,005 of OY744529.1, forward strand.
AGAGGAACAAATTCCCGGCAATATATCGACCAAAGATGTTGAAAGTGACAAGAGGAACAAATTCCCGGCAATATATCGACCAAAGATGTTGAAAGTGACAAGAGGAACAAATTCCCGGCAATATATCGACCAAAGATGTTGAAGGTGACAAGAGGAACAAATTCCCGGCAATATATCGACCAAAGATGTTGAAGGTGACAAGAGGAACAAATTCCCGGCAATATATCGACCAAAGATGTTGAAGGTGACAAGAGGAACAAATTCCCGGCAATATATCGACCAAAGATGTTGAAGGTGACAAGAGGAACAAATTCCCGGCAATATATCGACCAAAGATGTTGAAAGTGACAAGAGGAACAAATTCCCGGCAATATATCGACCAAAGATGTTGAAGGTGACAAGAAGAACAAATTCCCGGCAATATATCGACCAAAGATGTTGAAGGTGACAAGAGGAACAAATTCCCGGCAATATATCGACCAAAGATGTTGAAGGTGACAAGAGGAACAAATTCCCGGTAATATATCGACCAAAGATGTTGAAAGTGACAAGAGGAACAAATTCCCGGCAATATATCGACCAAAGATGTTGAAAGTGACAAGAGGAACAAATTCCCGGCAATATATCGACCAAAGATGTTGAAGGTGACAAGAGGAACAAATTCCCGGCAATATATCGACCAAAGATGTTGAAAGTGACAAGAGGAACAAATTCCCGGCAATATATCGACCAAAGATGTTGAAAGTGACAAGAGGAACAAATTCCCGGCAATATATCGACCAAAGATGTTGAAGGTGACAAGAGGAACAAATTCCCGGCAATATATCGACCAAAGATGTTGAAAGTGACAAGAGGAACAAATTCCCGGCAATATATCGACCAAAGATGTTGAAGGTGACAAGAAGAACAAATTCCCGGCAATATATCGACCAAAGATGTTGAAGGTGACAAGAGGAACAAATTCCCGGCAATATATCGACCAAAGATGTTGAAAGTGACAAGAGGAACAAATTCCCGGCAATATATCGACCAAAGATGTTGAAGGTGACAAGAAGAACAAATTCCCGGCAATATATCGACCAAAGATGTTGAAGGTGACAAGAGGAACAAATTCCCGGCAATATATCGACCAAAGATGTTGAAGGTGACAAGAGGAACACATTCCCGGCAATATATCGACCAAAGATGTTGAAGGTGACAAGAGGAACACATTCCCGGCAATATATCGACCAAAGATGTTGAAGGTGACAAGAGGAACACATTCCCGGCAATATATCGACCAAAGATGTTGAAGGTGACAAGAGGAACAAATTCCCGGCAATATATCGACCAAAGATGTTGAAGGTGACAAGAGGAACAAATTCCCGGCAATATATCGACCAAAGATGTTGAAGGTGACAAGAGGAACACATTCCCGGCAATATATCGACCAAAGATGTTGAAGGTGACAAGAGGAACAAATTCCCGGCAATATATCGACCAAAGATGTTGAAAGTGACAAGAGGAACAAATTCCCGGCAATATATCGACCAAAGATGTTGAAGGTGACAAGAGGAACAAATTCCCGGCAATATATCGACCAAAGATGTTGAAGGTGACAAGAGGAACACATTCCCGGCAATATATCGACCAAAGATGTTGAAAGTGACAAGAGGAACAAATTCCCGGCAATATATCGACCAAAGATGTTGAAAGTGACAAGAGGAACAAATTCCCGGCAATATATCGACCAAAGATGTTGAAAGTGACAAGAGGAACAAATTCCCGGCAATATATCGACCAAAGATGTTGAAAGTGACAAGAGGAACAAATTCCCGGCAATATATCGACCAAAGATGTTGAAAGTGACAAGAGGAACAAATTCCCGGCAATATATCGACCAAAGATGTTGAAGGTGACAAGAGGAACAAATTCCTGGCAATATATCGACCAAAGATGTTGAAAGTGACAAGAGGAACAAATTCCCGGCAATATATCGACCAAAGATGTTGAAGGTGACAAGAGGAACAAATTCCCGGCAATATATCGACCAAAGATGTTGAAAGTGACAAGAGGAACAAATTCCCGGCAATATATCGACCAAAGATGTTGAAAGTGACAAGAGGAACAAATTCCCGGCAATATATCGACCAAAGATGTTGAAAGTGACAAGAGGAACAAATTCCCGGCAATATATCGACCAAAGATGTTGAAAGTGACAAGAGGAACAAATTCCCGGCAATATATCGACCAAAGATGTTGAAGGTGACAAGAGGAACAAATTCCCGGCAATATATCGACCAAAGATGTTGAAAGTGACAAGAGGAACAAATTCCCGGCAATATATCGACCAAAGATGTTGAAAGTGACAAGAGGAACAAATTCCCGGCAATATATCGACCAAAGATGTTGAAAGTGACAAGAGGAACAAATTCCCGGCAATATATCGACCAAAGATGTTGAAAGTGACAAGAGGAACAAATTCCCGGCAATATATCGACCAAAGATGTTGAAGGTGACAAGAGGAACAAATTCCCGGCAATATATCGACCAAAGATGTTGAAGGTGACAAGAGGAACAAATTCCCGGCAATATATCGACCACAGATACGGACATATGTAAAACAAGACAACATGACTATAGCTATGGCAAGGATCGACACAAGAAAACATACGACGTAAGCATCCAAACCTGGATAATTGACTGCATAAAGATGTACACATGTGTCAACTTAATGGTGAAACGAATAGTAAAATGGTAGCTCAAATTGAAAGCTGAAAAACAAGACCTGAAAAAAGAGGAATACAGAGAGGCATTTTCAAGAGGAGTTAATCTTTAGATTTCCCGATTGATATTAAACCGGATATTTTTATTTTTTGTTCCCACATATATACACAATGGGTTTCTCTTTATAGATATTTAACCGCAGAATGTCCTACTATGATACTTATATCTACGCTTCAATTTATTTTCAGTAACTTCAATGTATACGTTCTCTTCATTAGTAATATTATTATTTACTGCTTCTTTGTGTATAACATCAGTTAGTTACCTGATAATTGTTTTTTTATTCTATAATTCCATAATTTGTAAACACGCTATAGTTTTACTTATTATTCAATCAAAGTGTGCGAAAATATAAAATACGCTCAGAATCACCTGGGAATTAAACAGTGTTTTTATAGCAATCTGTAGAATTTACTGTTAATAATAATATTTCATTTAAAATATTAAATGTATGGCAGGGTCATTATTATTCAAAAACTGAACTTTCTCTTTCCGTAAGATAATTTACATTGTAAGCTAAATATTACTGGAATAAATAAAACAAGGATGCTTTCTTTTTATTTACAATTTTAACAATTTGATTATTTTTACACGTTAAATATTAATATATTTTAAACATTAAACATTATTATATCAAATTCAAAAATTAAATCAAAAATAAATTCATTCTAAAGTTCTACTTCGGAAGACATCATCAAGTGAAAGTATATATATATTTGTAAAACCAAATCGATGCCAAAGTTTCTTTTTTTTATACAGCAAATCAAATATTCCGATGAAAAGTCATCGTAAAAAAATCTGTGTTTATCAAAATATTTGATTTATTGTATAAAAAATGGTTTTAAATGAAAAATATGTTAATTTTATTCCATTTGTTGCGATCGACATTGATATTTACTGCGGTATAACCAAACAACAACATTACCGATCAACACGTATTTCAAGAGATTTGAAACCTATACTATTTCATTAAGAAGTCTTTCTTCAAAATATACTATGGAAGACGGTCACACACAGATCACTGACTAATCAAGTAAGATTTACTATAAAAATGTTTTAAAAAACACTTGTGTTTATTATACTTCTGAACGCCGACATATTTTTCATTTCTTGCATTATGGTAGCTTTCTAATACTCCACTTTATACATACATATACTTCTAGTAAAACTGCATCTTCTACTAAAATATTTGTTGTTTCTTACGGTAAAAATAGTTGTCAGCTAAATATCCTTCAAATCAATAAAACGATTACATTTTTCCAAGTGAATTTATTAATAATTTACTGTTTTAGACGACAAAGCTGATTTTGGAACAATTCATTTCAAAATTTATAAAGTCGGAATTTTTTACCTTAGCGATATCAAATTAATCACCATCTTTGCTGGTATTATTGTTTTTATTGTTTAATGTGTGTCAAAGGTGATAACATACGTACAAACATGAAAGTGTTTTGGCGATTGATTATAGAGATTCTTATTGTTTCATTACGCTTATGCACGTGTTTTTTTTAATTTCGCGTTATGTTTTGAAGAAACGAAGATTCAAAAGTCATATATCATTCTGCCAAATCGCAAGCTGCTATAAAATTATCTGATCCCCACAGCTCTACCCTGACCATCTTTGCCAACGAAAACGTGTATTCCCCTTTTTACTTCATGCAAAGAAAAACAAAATATAAAAAATAATTTATTTATGAAAAATAGCATTTTTTAAATGGGTTTTATTTCCAGCTTCACAAAGTTGTGCCCTTTTCAAAACATTATCCATGACAAATTGCAAGCATTCAATTACAGTTTTATTCTACGAATTTATACCTAATGTTATCCTTCAATTCCTGTAGAGTTTCAGGTTTGTTGATGTAAACATTTTATTTGAGATAACCCCTAAAAAAACAGTCATGGCTACTCATTCTGGAGAATGCAGAGGCCAGTTGACATTGCCAACATTTTAAATCTCTGTACCTTTTGCAAACAAATCTCCATTGTGTTCCTACTATAATGTTGACATTCCATTAAGGTACCATAAAAAATAAATAATCTATTTAAGTTAAAAAAATCCTCAGTGATCGCTCAGTTGCCTCTTAGCTAACCTGTGATTAATATATATATATATATATATATATATATATATATATATATATATATATATATATATATATATAGGTTAGCTAAGCAGTCACTTAGGGATCACTAATGAATTTTTAACTTAAATAGATTATTTATTTTTATGGTACCTTAATCGTATCAATAAAAGTCCATTACGCCTCAGAAACAATCGTATACCAAACTGTTTTATATTCAATTTGTGGAACGTATGGAAATGAATATGTCGTAGATTTGTTTACCTAGGCTTGTATAGATATAATATATATATATATATATTTATATATAGATATATATATATATATATACAGGTTGGCTAAGCAGTCACTGAAGGATCACTGATGAATTTTTAACTTAAATAGATTATTTATTTTTATGGTACCTTAATCTTATCAATAAAAGTCGATAACGTCTCAGAAACAATCGTATACGAAACTGTTTTTGTTCAATTTGTCGAACGTATGGAAATGAATATGTCGTAGATTTGTTTACCTAGGCTAGTATAGATATAATATATATATATATATATATATATATATATATATATATATATATATATAGAGAGAGAGAGAGAGAGAGAGAGAGAGAGAGATAAGGGGATGTAGATTAAGAGAAAGAACGGGTATAATTAATTCCACGAACATCAGCAGTTACCCACCAAATTGATACACATTATGAAGATAAATGTCAAGATATAACGCTACTAAAGCATATAGAATCTATATTCTATTTTGATCAAAATAATTATATAATATTCCTTATCAAATAATTTGTCAAATTTAAGGCATAAGCTTAAAGTGGTTTCAGGAAAAAAACTTTAATTCATGAAATCTAGCCTAATGGGTGTCTCATGATTATGGATCAAATAAATTGCAAATCTGAAATAGCTCAACTGATATTATTCCCCATAAACCTCTTTAAAAACTCAAGATAAATTAAATGTGTGAATATTTATTCACTGCTGTCTAATAAATCTTGTTCAAGGTTTCAGAAAAATCGGAATAGTTTGATTTTCAGGTTGAATTTCAACCCCAACATTTTATCTCCTTTGCATAAAACTACATTATAATTAATACAGCCCCATTACCGTCTTTTTTCCGATCAGCAGTTGTGTTCCAAAAATGTATAATGATCGGTTAATTAGTTTAGAAGACAATCCTGCACATACAAATATATATACATATACACATACCTTACTCTATATAAATATATCTATATTATTTTATTTATCTACCTCCCACAGCGGTAAGATGTGACACAAGGTCGGAAAGTGGGGGTTGAAAAGCCAGCGCACAAGAATTTGACCACTCTGTCCTACAAAAAATTCCTGGACAGCCCTGTGAACATTCCCCGGTAGGGGCGCCTCAGGCAGTAAGAAATAAACTTACTCCTCCCCAAAGAGGGAAGGCAAAGCATTGGAGACTGGACCTCCTAGAACTGCGCAGGATAAACCCACAAACCGGCGTTATCAAGACTCGAAGGCCAAGAAGACACCGGTCTATAGGGTATAGTATTTATCGGAACAGATACTACACTTTGATCCTGGCCAAAAGGCCAATATTTTTATTTATCTTCCTCCCACAAGGTAAGATGTGACACAAGGTCGGGAAGGTGGGATTTAAAAAGCCAGCGCCCGAGAAGGTGAGCACTCTGGCCTACAAAAAATGCTTGTAGCCCCGTCGGCATTCCCCGGTAGGGGCGTCTCAGGCAGTAAGCGATAAACTTACTCCTCCTCAAAGAGGGGAGGCAAAGCCTGGGAGGGTGGACCTTCTAGAACTGCACAGGACAAACCAATAGGCCGGCAGAAATCAAGCCCCGAAGGCCAAGACAATACCGATTTATGGGGTGTAGTATCCACATATACATATACTACACTTTGATCTTGGCCAAAAGGCCAAGAAACACACGCTTTATATCACACACAAATACATCTGCATCTGTATGTGCATGTATGGGCATTCTTGCCTGTACGTTTTCTCCTTAACTCTCTATTTTCGCGTCATTATGAACAAATCGCTACATCGGACATTGATACAAACTAATTTAGGCCAATTAGATTAGCAGAAACAGAATCAAGCGATCTCGACATCTGTACGTCGAAGCACAATTTGATTGGTGATAGTGTAGCGGGACCGTTAATCTAATTTCCATATCGCACAGGGCTGCACGCTTATCTTGTTACATGAAGAGAAATTAAGTAGTGCGTGGCCAGGTTGGAAGAGAATTAAAAGGTTGTGTGGTCAGGAGGCAATGGTGAACTAGGGAATAAAATGAAAAAGAACCGAAGAAAGACACACGTACACATGCATAACTAATCTACTAAATAGTCGGTATGAAAGGATAATTAATTGTAAATATGCATATTATCTGACACTTGTAAACATAAATAAGCTATTATATAAAAGAAAATCGTAATGCTGTGTTTGTACGAATAAAATTCAGAAACACTACAATACACACTTACAGACTTTACAGCATCGGATTCAGTATTAGCGCGACTTAGTTATGATAAGCTATACTTTAATATACATTTGTGGCTGTTCACTGGGGAGCAAAATATTGTATCGGGTGAGAACAAAAAAATTTTTTGTTATTGATAGGTGTGTCAAAAGTAAACTTAACACCAGATTTAGACCGGAAACAAAGCAAGGAATACCCTATATATATTCGACGCTCATTCTTTAAACTAACTCTTGAAATATTTCTTCCACGTTATTCTCTCTCCTCTGGAAACTATTATAGTATGGTGTCTGATCCATATATAATGAATTACATCCAGCACCTAGAGAGAGAGAGAGAGAGAGAGAGAGAGAGAGAGAGAGAGAGAGAGAGAGAGAGAGTTAAACGAGAGTTACTCGAATGTGCAATGACTACGGGATCTACTTTGCGAATGTCGACTCGATGAAGTTAACTTTTTCTCCCTTTAGCGCCGACGTCTATGCGGTGATCTTATTCTGGCCTGCAATATTTTCAATTGCCATTATGATTTCCTGAAGACCTCCTATTAAATCCTATTAAATCGTATGCTAGAAAGAAGTCTGTTCAGGCATTAGTAGTGACTTTTTTTACAGCCGATTACAGTTTAAGCGGAGGAGGACCGCTTTCTCAATGAGAATCCTTGGATATTGGAATAGACTCCCAGGAAATGTACTGTTACATTTTCTCTTAACTCGTTGGTCTGGATGTACCCGGGTTTCGTCTTGCTGGCTGTGTTCGTCGTTGTGGTTAATGCTCGCACTTTTAAAGATGGCGCTGATAGAAAAATTAGGCGGATACTGTTGTTCAGTTACTTTAACCGTTTTATTTAACATGAAACATGACACATTTTGTTTGATTATGTTTTCGACCAGGATGAGGAAGAGAGACGAAAGGAAGTACTGGGGAAAGATATTCAGGCCATCTTGTATAACTGTTGTGCGCCGGCCCCTTCTGCTCATAAGAATCACCGATTCGCACATCTCTCTTTCTTGGTCGTCAGGAACAAAAGAGATAGACAAAGACCCTCCACCTTTATTACGTCACTTCCGCCTTCCCGTTTTGAATCTTACTTCCTTTGTGGAGCCTTTGTACTCTTCAAATGAAAAAAACGAATGACACTTTTTGAAATATATTTATTTAAAACTGTACTGTTTTTGTCGATATATTTTGATTTCAGAACAATTCATTTTAAAATAGATATAATTGGAATATTTTAGAATATCGACATTAGATTAATAACCAATCATCATCTTTGTTTATTTTTAATGAAGGCCAAATGTGCTAATATAGGTGCGAACATGAAATATCTAAGCCTATTATTACATAGTATATCGATGTTTTCGTATATTAGTATTTCCCATTTTAATGAGTTGAGAAATATAACTTTAGATTTTTGTTAATCTTATCAAACATTAAACTTGATTTTTATCATGACGATTCAATTAATTATACTTAATTACTAATTATGTTTTTTGTAATATTTCACTTCATTCGGCTTCTATTTTAATTTTTAGATATTTGGAACGTTTAATAATTTACGAGCATGACATGGTGGAAATAAAATGGTGGCTCACGTACCGTTATGTCTGTCTCTTCTTACTGTACAAATAATTGTCAGCGAAGTGGATATTTAAATAAATAAAATGGACGTTTTCAAACTTTTATTATATATATATATTGTAACATATTAAATCTTTTGAAATAGATAATTTACTGATTAGAAATTGTAACAATTAGATAATTCACTAACCAGAAATTGTAACAATTAGATAATTCACTAATTAGACATTGTAACAATTAGATAATTCACTAATCAGAAATTGTAACAATTAGATAATTTACTAATTATGAATTGTAACAATTAGATAAGTTACAATTATGAATTGTAACAATTAGATAATTCACTAATTAGAAATTGTAACAATTAGATAATTTAATAATTAGAAATTGTAACAATTAGATAAGTTACTAATTATGAATTGTAACAATTAGATAAGTTACTAATTATGAATTGTAACAATCAGATAATTCACTAATTAGACATTGTATCAATTAGATAATTCACTAATAAGAAATTGTAACAATTAGATAATTTACTAATTAGAAATTGTAACAATTGGATAATTTACTAATTAGAAATTGTAACAATTAAATAATGTACTAATTATAAATTGTAACAATTAGATAATTTACTAATTAGAAATTGTAACAATTAGATAATTTACTAATTATAAATTGTAACAATTAGATAATTTACTAATTAGAAATTGTAACAATTAGATAATTTACTAATTATAAATTGTAACAATTAGATAATTTACTAATTATAAATTGTAACAATTAGATAATTTACTAATTAGAAATTGTAACAATTAGATAATTTACTAATTAGAAATTGTAACAATTAAATAATGTACTAATTATAAATTGTAACAATTAGATAATTTACTAATTAGAAATTGTAACAATTAGATAATTTACTAATTATAAATTGTAACAATTAGATAATTTACTAAATATCGATTGAAACAATTAGATGATTTACTAATTATAAATTGTAACAATTAGATGATTTACTAATTATAAATTGTAACAATTAGATAATTTACTAATTATAAATTGTAACAATTAGATAATTTACTAATTATAAATTGTAACAATTAGATAATTTACTAAATATCGATTGAAACAATTAGATGATTTACTAATTATAAATTGTAACAATTAGATGATTTACTAATTATAAATTGTAACAATTAGATAATTTACTAATTATAAATTGTAACAATTAGATAATTTACTAATTATAAATTGTAACAATTAGATAATTTACTAATTATAAATTGTAACAATTAACTAATTTACTAATTAGAAATTGTAACAATTAAATAATTTACTAATTAGAAATTGTAACAATTAAATAATTTACTAATTATAAATTGTAACAATTAAAATACAAATAATTTTTAAAAAATACGCTGTAAAACAGTTTAAGCAAAGGGGACGACATAATTCTATTCATGTTGTTTTATTCGATTTTAGAATAATTTATTTTTCGTTAACAAACCAAAAATAAACAGATAAAAAATAAAGTATATATAAATTAGTTTAACTTTTTCTTTTATCAATTTTTTTAAATTGTTACATATTTTCTACTTATTTCTGATTTCAATAGACACAACCTTTCAACATAAACTGGTATTTAAAATCTATACTATAAAATAAGATATTATCGTTTAAATATAACCGATAATGGAGTAGTTTTTTTTAATTTCTTTATCCATTTAAGAATCAGTTCAAACATTAAATTATATCAACATTGCAATATTTATATTAATAATCACAATGCAAATTATTATTAATTACCACCGGGATATCAAGAGAAACACGTGCTGTTTATACAACAAACCGCTCGTCTCTGAAATTTAATAGCGATGAGCGCAGTTGTCTGCCTCCAATTTAAAACTCTAAAGAACACTTAAAGCGTGAAAATTCGAATCTAAATGCTGAGTTCTTGGAAGTTTTAATTACAAAATGAAGTATCTATTGACAGACATTTATTGACTTTTCTTTCATTTTTTATTTTTTCAATTTTTATGTTTGAATATTTTATCTTAATAAATACATTTTAAGAATATATATATATATACATGTATATACATACATGTATGTATATATATATACATATATTTATATACATATATATATATATATATACATATATATTAGTATTTCATGTATCCACATAAAATGTTATAATGATATATAATTTATTATGTATCAATTTTCAGTATTTACTTCAACAGTGCTCGATACGTAAGTAGAGGTAGGTAGTAAACTATGAAAATTTATTGCAATTAAGCTACACAGACGTTCCCGCGTTTCATCCCCGGGGGAATCTTCAGGCTAAAATGCATGGAGTTATTTTTGCCGGGTGTTTTTATGTACACGGTTAGCTAGTTAACCAATCAGATTCTTTGTTGTTTACTCAGCCAATCGTTGGGCTTCCTGCGAACAAAAGTCTTGTCGTTGTTATTTCCTGTATCCTGTTCTATTTTTCTGTTTTGTATAGATCGATCTATATCCTGTTTCATTTGTTATTTCAATATAATGGCTGAATTTATTTTAACACGTGGTTCCTTGTATTTCTATTTTTGGTTTTAATTTTTAAATTGTTAAGTTTTTGTTTAGTTTTTTTTTACTTACTTATTTATTTATTTATTGTTAGTCTAAGGTAAATTTGTTTCTGTGTAAGCAGCAGTTTGCTATCTCACTTCTACAATTTAAAAGATCTCGATGATCTTTAAAGTTTAGGATTTCAAATTTTTCATTCAGGCATGATCTACACTTCACAAAAATTTTCTACACTTCACAAGAATTTTCAGAAGAATTTATTTCACCACTGAAAAATAATATGGAAAAAATTAACTTAGAAACATCACTCAAAAATATCCAAACACCTAGCAAGCATGGATACATTATTAAATTAATTAAAAAAACGGACGACCTAATAGGCCGAATGCGATGGCGAGCACACTTCATCCTTAACAATAAAGATAAACACGTAGATACAAAAGAATCCTACAGATTCAAAAGCCTAAAAAACGCTAAACCAATAGATCTCATGAATAGCTTTGAAAATGACCTCTTAAATGTAATTAAAAACTTAGAATTTAACACACAACATAATAATTTCCAAAAACAATTTCACACTATCGTTAAAAACATAAACAACTCTAACAAAATCTTCGTAAAAGCGGACAAAACTAGAATTTTTTACAAAATAGATAAACAAGAGTATAACAAACTACCAACAGAAAACATTACGAAAAACTACAAAAAACTAAATACAAGCGAACGTAACTACATAGATATAATAAATACTGAAATTAAACTCATCACCGATGAACTAAAAATTAGCAACAAAGTTAGTAAATTAAAACCCAAGGAAGCCTATATCCTATTTAAAGACCACAAAAGTAACTTTAACAATAACCCTTGCACTCGCTTAATTAATCCGACCAAACCAGAAATAGGAAAGATTCAGCAAAACAATACTATCTAGAATCAACAAACAAATAAAAAAAGACCTAGAATTAAACCAATGGGTGAATACTGCCGAAGCAATCGCTTGGTTTAACAATATCGAAAATAAGAACAAATGTACCTTCCTACAATTCGACATAGTAGACCTCTACCAATCTATATCAGAAGAACTCTTCAACATCGCCCTAGAATTTTCCGAGATGTATACCGATATATCCAATGATTAAATTCACATCATTAAAAGATGTAGGAGATCAGTTTTAATCAATAACGAGAACCAATGGATCAACACAAATATTAGAAACTCCTTTGATTTGGCCATGGGTGCCCTTGACGCTGCGGAGGCATCAGATCTTGTGGGGTTATTCATTTTATATACACTCACAAATATATTTGATAATACAAATATCGGCCTTTATTAAAGATTAGTGATAATAAGAGATTCCAACAAAGTCAAGGGAGAACACTTCAAGAAAATTACACATATGGAAAGAAACAAACTAGGCCTAAAAGTAAAGTACTGGCTAACATAAAAACTACTAACTTTCTAGACGTCACGTTAAACTTAAATAAATATACTTACGAACCATACCTAAAAGATAACGCCAATCCAATATACGTAACCCCAAAGTCTAATTACCCCCCATAAATCATAAAACATATCCTGAATTCTATCGAACGTAGGCTTATCAACAATTCTAGCAACGAAAGTGTTTCTAAAAAATCAATCAACATTTACAATACAGCTCTAAAAATAGTGGTTACCATAATACCGAAATTAAATTTCAAAAACAGGACACTAATAATGACAACAAATCAAAAATAGAAGAAAAATAAATATAATCTACTATACCCCGCCCTATAACCAGATGCTAAAACTAAACACAACAAAGGAAACAGGATATAGGTCAATCTATAGAAAACAGAACAACAGAACAGGATATAGAAAGTAACACCAACAGGACCTTTGTTCGAAAGAAGCCCTACTATTAGCTGAGAGAAAAACAAACTATCTGATTGGTTAACTAGCTAGCCGTGTATATAAAAATATGCTTACCTTCTGTTAATATTCTACGGTGTTCCAATTGGCGTGTTCACCTTTCCCGTGAAAATAAAATAAATAACTTATTTAAAATTAGCTAAATAATTCACTACTTTACTATACTTCATTGAAGACGAAATCCGGGGAAGAATTGATCTTGAAAGGAAATCCTTCTAGACTGAGGCAATGTTTATTTTTTTGTTTAGATAAATGTTTTCTTTTAAACTCGAAAGTAAAATTTAGTAGTTTTTTTAAGTACATATAAAATTGCTATCCTTTTCCCGAGAAAGTCGACAAAGAAAAAAAAAGGACATGAGAAACCGAGGGTCGGAGGCTAGGGTTAGGGTTACGGTTAGTTAGAGGTAGTTAAAACCCCTGAAAGGTTCATTTTCTAAAGTATGAAAGAACAGGAATTGATTTGGAAAATAGTTTAAGTATTAACCATTGGTTGGAGTCAACCGACGAAAGAAAATAATAAAATGGCTAGACAACAAAAAATGTAGCGTATTTTACTTACGCAAGTGTAAAGGCTTTCAAATACGGCAATTGATGCAACGGATCTCTGTTTTAAATCTAACAAAGAATTTTTATAGGTGAAACAGTTTCGTAGAGACATTTAAACTACGTAAACAGACTCAGATAAAAGTCAAAAGTAAGAAAGGAAACATCATTAATTGTACAAGACGACATTTATACCGACAGGACGTATTATAGAAAGTGTTAGTAAATGAACACTTTTACTATAAAAAAAAGCCTACGCAAATTAACTAGCGTTTTTGTGCTAGCACACTTAAACTGAGATGTCTATTGACTAAATATTTAACTGTCCCCCCAAAAATTAAAATAGAAAAATATAAATGTAGGCTTGCAAAATAAACTTATTCCCAGTGTTATAGCTACCGGGGTTAGAAGTTAAGATTTTTTTCAAGCGTGCCAATTATTATCATCGATGAGTAGCGAAACTCAAATCATTTACACATTGGAGAATCATAGACGTCAAACATATACACGCATAAACAAAATCTATACACACACACTAATTACATTTATTACATCTCCTACATACATACGTACAGACCGACTATAAACGCAAGCACATTAGTCTTGACACGCCAATAAAACGGCACGACCTAGATTAACGTACGCAACTTCGTCATCTAGACGCAGCAGGCGAACAACATGGTAGGATGACCAATCTATCATTAATAACACGTGCTTGGAGAATTGATGGCATAAGTTTGGAATTATTTTCTATATCTGTAAATGAGCGTATTTTTGTGTGCGTTGCTTTTGTAATAACACTACACTACTGGTCTACATACACATCTATTACTGTATATTTAATATTTATATACAGATAAAAGAGGGGAAAAATCGCATCATTACACACACTTACTTACTGACTTTACTGAAAATGATATTTCTGGATTATTATATTCAATTGTACATACATATAAAACGGAAGAGCACACGTAAGCGTAAGAAGGAATACACCGAATTTAATTTGTATGATTTTAAATTGTAACGGTACTTCATTAGAATTATCTATCTACTGTAGTTAACTGAAGTTCAATTCGGGGCTTCATTGACTATATTGTATTAGACAACGGAACGGAATTCACGTCTAGTGAATTTAGAATATTCTGTAAAACTTTTGTAGCGGAGCATATCAGGCTTGCTCCGTACCATGTGCTGATACGTTTTAAAAAGCGACGGTACACCTACTAACAATGCAATTTAAGAACGTTTGTAAGTATATAGAACGACCCCAAATAACAATGTTCCATCTTCAATGACGCTAGCAGCAACAATGTTTGAAGGAAGATTAAAACTGCGTTTTATAGACTATTACTAACTGATCCGAAACCAGCATGTTGAAAAATGTCAGGAAGGGACGCTTCAAAGTTGGAGAAAAAGGTTTTTTCTGCTGTTCAAAAACAATAAACATTACTGGGAAACATGGATAATGCCTACACGGATAAGAAACATGCTTTACATGGTAAAGGGACCCATATTTACCCACAAAAGACACATGGACCAAATAGGAAAACGATACTCAGATGTTGTCGAGAGTCTGACTTCTGAGGATGCACTAATGGATGCCATGTTCGACACATTTGAGATACCAATCCCGCAAACAGGTTGCGACCAACGAAGATGGGAAGAAAAATTAAAACAAAATTTGTATATGTCGTTTATTTTAGGAGCGGAGGGATGAATGAACTCTCCCATGGCTTTGGCGACGGATGTAGGTTGCTCACCAGGGTACACCGAAACAATGATGCAGTCACAATTTCCAACTGCGACAACATAAATAATGACAGAAAAATAAATATATATAATAATAAAATAAATAATAAAGAATATTTCTCACTATACACGCACTTCCGTAATGTATTTGTTTAATTGGAGGATCAAAGAAAGAGGTACGAAAATTCGTCTCTAACAACAAACAAAGCTTGGCTTTATTATTATTATCATCATCATCATCATCATCATCATCATCATCATCATCATCACGATATTGTTAAACTCAGGTAGCTACAGACTTGGTGTGTGTCGAAGTTTCCCCTCATTTTTTTTCGTTAGCGCCTTACTTGGTTGTAAGTTTCAAGCACTTATAATTTAATCTTACTGAGTTAACAAAACTATAATTTGTCTGCAATTTTCAACATTGTGTTTTCTTTATTTTATTGACATAAGAAGCAAGGCTAAGAATCGGGGTTTCATGGTGTGATGTTTATCTACCCTATTTCAGGAATACATGGACTCTTCCAGACACTATGAATAGAGCTTACGACAAACTGTCGTAACAGTCATAGTGATAATCTCGGACGCAATATTTTCGTAACATCCTATTCTGTACTTCTGTAAATACACACTCTTGAACATCTATCACCATGTGTTCTTATTTATCATGTGTTATTCAACGCCACATCAGTTAGTTTATTGCTAATCATCTGAGGGTCCTTAGGCTTTTCATTCTAGGTCAGAGTTGGCTCATCCTAAAGCGTTGGCTTTTTACAACTACACCTAACCTTGTGTCTAACTTAACTTGGATAGGAGGTAAATAAAATACAAACCGAACACTTTTTAAAATATTATTGTATATGAAATATTAGTTTGACTTACTAGTCTGATGTCAGAATTATATTAATCTACACCTGACGACACGATATAACATGAACCTGCAGCTATGTGTTAGGATAAGCTAAATTTATTATTGTTATGAAGCTCTTTCCCAAACGATATCGAGTATTTAAATATGCAATGTCAACTGTTTTAAAGATCCTCTGCTATATATAGGAACGTAAGGAAATTTACAAAAATGTCTATTTTAATTCTATTGTTTATTTAGAAATATTTCCAATAACATTTCTTTAAAATATAGTTATGGCTGCAAATAAAGCTAAAAAAGTATTCAAAATGATTTGCAGATCAATGCATGAATTAACTTTTGTCATTAACAATCAAGGTATCGAATCAAACTTTCCAACGATACTGATTTAAAGAGAACGATATATTTTCTAACAAGGAAGTCATTTTTTTCAAGAGGAGAAGCATGCCGATTTTCAAGCGGACGATCTTTATATCCTGGAATATAGCCAATACCTGCGAAAGGAAAATGATTACTCCCGAAAACAAACGCAGCTGTATAAGATGAAATATGAACTTCAGGTTAGAAAATTTAAATCAATGTAGACGATAATACCGATTACGTAGGAGATCGAGATATAACAAATAATGGCTGGTTCGGTAAAGCTCAGAAGTATTCACCAATCGCAGCAGGCGAAGAACATGGTAGGATAACGAATGTATTATTAATAAAATGTGTTTGGAGAATTGATGGAATACCTTTGGAATTATTTTGTATATCTGTAAATGGGCTTATATGTGCGTACGTTGCTTTTGTAATAAAACTACATTACTAGTCTACATTACTTGGTGGTAAACTTCTTATTCGGTGTGGTGATTGGGTTAGGGTTAGAGTTAGGGTTAGAGTTAGGGTTGTGCTCATTCTATTCATTTACCTTTAATTCTGAGACTTTAAATAAAATGGGACAACGTTCAGAGGGTGCCGACTGGGACTCAATGTTGGCTATCAAAGGGACCCTTGCAGATTTAGACATTCAGATTTTTTGAGCCTCAAACCCTTTATTTTGAGTTTGCTGTCATTTTGTCATAATTTTGTTGGTGTTGGTGGCAACACCAGACTTATTTAACCTGTGTTCTTGTCACTGGAATAGTAATTACCTGTGCTATATGTAGAAAGAACATTGCACTATCACACACATTAGCTGTTTACAATATGAATGTTGCAAAAATATTTGCTTTAACGACCTATGTTTTAATAACTTTTTTCATTATTAACACACACATGTATATATATATGTGTATATATATATGTATGTATATATACTTGTCTATATTATATATATGATTCAATTTTAAGCTAATATGAAGACCATAATGAATTATAAAATAGAGATCCTTGAAGCACACACCAACATTGATACTATGTACTTCAGACAACAACCCATCGATAACTACTATCTGAGAGAAATGATGCAATTGTTGCGAACACATTTGCAGATATTTAATAGCAACCATTTGTAACAGACCCTATCAAAAACGTTTGATATTTCGATAGTTATTGCTATAGAAATAAAATCCCTGTCGACACATACGTTAATCCTATGCGATATTACAGTCAGCATATCAGCAATTGACCTTGCGAGTCGCAAATTATTGTGCTTGTCGCTAAGTAGTTTTATTTGTTACGATGCTTGACCATTGCTTGATTTATCTGAGATTCAAAAGACTTACTCATGATGCTTAAGAGACTGATCGATCATTATTGGGAGGATTATCACTAGTGTTTTTTTTAATACTAACTTTTAATAATAACGAGGTGTGTCAATTAGATGGAAAACAGTTCACCTTTAAGCGGCAATTGTATAATTTTCTTAAATAGGAGCATGATTCTACAAGCAAATTCTTACGTACAGTAAATGTTACGTTATTATAACAACGTGACTGGCGGACATCACTTTTGATAAGTTTAGACACGTCTCAGACCGATTTTTGTATACACACACATATATTGAATTACCTACTAGACACTATCCTCGAGTGTCTTCGGTCTCTCTGTACAAGGGTTTGTCAGGACAACCTGACATGAGGATACTTACCCCTACAAGTAAACCCTCACCAAATATTCAAAATTACATAGTATCCGCAGCACAAATAAGATCCCCTCAGCACGGCTATACACTTGCTCATACGAGAAATAGTGCATATTCTCCTAGTGATGTTACCTCAAGTAACACCACGTAGCTGGATATTCCATCAGACTAGATGAATTCTTGTTCGGGAATCCGGTAAGACCAACAGACCACAAGAAAGATATAGTATGACATATTGACTGGTCAGTTGGGGAGAGAATAAATTTATTATTCTTAACTTTTTTACTAACTCAATGTTTGAGAAATAATTGAGAATTTAAATAGAATATTCGGGTATCCATGTATCTCATAAAGAGATCAAGTGTTAGCCCTAGAAAGGGGCCCCATGATTCTCAGAACTTCAACTGAAGTATAATATATATATATATATATAACTTCTTTGTAGAATGGTAGGAAAAATCCCAGCAGAGTGCTCGATTAATTAAGAATTAAAGTTAAAAATTAAGAGCATAATATTTATTTATTCTGGTACAGAAAAATTAGTACAACATTCGTACCGTCGGTTTCAAGCACGGAAGGTCTTACCCATCCGGCTCTCTTCAGCTTCTGTTGTCATCTGTTTTGGAAATGTTAGGTCACATGACACTCTTGTTGGGACGCGTTATTTGCTCAGTGTGTTGTGTGTGTTTGTTTAAATTTGAATTTAGTGTAATAAGACCGTTGAGATTTAAAACACGAGGGAATTCAAGATTAAAGGGAATAAAAAAAGGGGGGGGGGTAAAAAATATATGAAAATATATATATATATATATATATATATATAAATAAATATAAAAAAAACCTATATATATAAAAACATCTCAATACTAAGAATAAAAGAATAAAAAAATAAAAAGAGAAAGAGTATAAAAAAGGTATAACAAAGAATAAAAAAAGAATAAAAAAAGGAATTAAAAAATAATAAGAAAATATAGAGAATAAAAATGCAGAGAATAAAGAGTGAGAGAGAGAGAAAGAATGAAAATAGAAAGAATAAAAATATATAATAAATAAAATAAATAAAAAAAATAAAAAACTTAAAAAATATTAATAATAATAAAAAATAAAATTAAAAATTAAAAATTAAAAATTAAAGATTAAAAACAAAAATAAAGAAAGGGTTTCTCTGAAATTCCCGTGAGCCAAATTATGAATTTGTATCATTAGCCGTTATATTTTTGAAGGTATGCGTTCTAAAAAACGGTTAGTAAAAATCTTTTCCCCAGATTGGGGTGATTTTAATGAAGAAATTCGGATCTAAGGGAGCTAACTTAGTTGGAAATATGAAATATTTGAGTTTGTTAAAATGGGTTTGTAGATTTAGATTAATAAGTTAAATGATAAATAAATTAAATATTTTTGCATTATTGTATTTTGGTGAAAGTCGAAGTTTTTGCTCTTGGAATTTATGTGGATATAGTTTGTTTAAACTAGTAACTGATAAATAAATTAAATATTTTTGTATTTTTGTGAAGGTCGGAGTTTTTGCTCTTGAAGTTTAAGTGAATATAGGTTGATGAGGTATTTGTTCGTTTTTATTGTGTTTATATTAGTAGAGGGGGGTAGTTAGACATTATGTGAATCGGTCAGACCAGTTTATAAGCAATGCTTGTCTCTTGTGGACACATCCCCTGAATATTTCATCGCGGACATTTAAACAGGCTGTATTCGGATCGATGATGGCCTTTGAGATGTGGTATTTTTCAGCGTCACATAGAGGACATCTGTTTATGGCTGGAGAGAAGGATGGTTTTCTCTCAATTATTTTCCATTTGATGGTGAAGGGTGTATTATCTTCTTTAAGCTGCCATATTCGGGTCGCGAGTGCCGTATTAGCCTTGTTTTTGTATCTGAAGGAGTTTCTGTGTGCGTATAGCCTTTGTTTGAAGCTTCCCTTCGTCATCCCAATATATTTTTCTGCATTACTGGTATTCTGGTCTGTGACGGTTGCTTCATAAATGATTGAATTGATTTTGCAATTTCCCTCCAGGGGGCAGTTGTTTTTGTCTTGGCATGAGCAGCCTGCGTTTGTAATTGTTTTGGGTTCTGCAGAGATAATTTTTCTTATTGAAGGGGCAGTGGAATAGCTGACCTTAACAGAATTTCTGTTAAAAAGTTTGTGTAATTCATTTGTGGGTGGGAAGTGTTTGTCGAGTAACTTGAGGAAAAATCTATCTAATGTGTTTCCGTTGTGGTTGCGTGACAGACAAAGTCCGTCATCTCTATAGAGACCAAAGAAATGGTCTGGAAATTTATTTTGGAGTGTATCTAATATAAGCAAGCCGACTAAGTACAGAGGGAAGAAATATGCGCCTGGTAAGTAGAGTTCGACGATCTTACTGGATTACGGCGAGAGTTAATTGCCGCTGGAATTTATTGAGCAAAAAGGAAGAGTCCATGTTGTACATAGGTAAGTCACCATAACAAATAATAATAAAAATAATAATAAAAATAATGATAATAAATTGTAATAATTGTAATAATAGTAGTTATAGCTAAATAAAGCGGATGGAATAGAGGGAATATGAGTTAAATTATAGTAATTGGAATCATAATAATTATCAAAATAAGTTAATATAATAAATAATAATAATGATCATAATAAAAATGATAATGATAATAATAATAGTTGTGATAATAATATTAATACTACTACTAATACTACTACTACTAATAATAATAATAATAATAGTAATAATAATAGTAATAATAATAATAGTGATAAAATTAATAATAATACTAATAATGATAATAATCCAAATAATGATGATTATATAGTATTGATTTACTCCTCTCCAGGAGTTAAGCACAAGGCTAGTTCTTATCCTACTCCCAGAAGTAAGATGTGACCCAAGGTCGGGTCGGAAAAGTGGGTTTTGAAAAGCCAGCGCCCGAGAGGTGAGCACTCTGGCCATTTAAAAATTGCCTTGGCAGCCCCGTCGGCATTCCCCGGTAGGGGCGCCTCAGACACTAAGCAATAAACTTACTCCTCCACAAAGAGGGGAGGCAAAGCCTGGGAGGGTGGACCTCCTAGAACTGCACAGGACAGACTCATAGACCGGCGTAAGTCAAGCCCCGAAGGACAAGACAATACCAGTATGGGGTGCAGTATTCATTGGAACAGATACTACACTTTGATTTTAGCCAAAAGGCCAATAGTAATAATAGTAATAATAATAATAAAAGTAGTAATCATAATGGCAGCCTTGGGCATGTCTTTCATGCTTTAGACATTTTGAAAATTAAGTCTGTGATAAAAATTACTAAAATCAAATAATAATTTCACATTTTGTAAATGTTCCAGATTTCTCTGGATTTCACTATTACATATTGTCGATGTATATGTATGAGTGTAACATGCATAGAAATTAACAAAGAAATCTGAATGTTCTTTCAATTTTATAATTTTTCGGCGTGTTACCACGAGAAAAATGTGCGGCGTTCGTTGCAATGTCTGCGTGAGGCTTGCGTATTTTTCAACGACATACGCATATGAAAGATTATAACAATATAAGTATCCATATGCTAAGTTCTAATTACTTCAGTTATTTGAAATATATATGTTTCAACCAACCAGCCGTTCTTATTTGTATAGATGTCTTAATCGATTGATTCAGATGAATAAGTCTTGCGAAATTAGGTTTGGCAGGTGACGAGATATATTTTTATTGTATTCAACTCTTTGCCGCTATCAGTGGTGAGCTAGACAAGCTTGCTTACGATTAAATTAGTACGGCACTCGAATTGATTGGATTCTCTCAATGGCTAACTTTGTAATATATATATATATATATATATACATATATATATATATATATATATACATATATATATATATATATATATATATATATATGTGTATATATATATATATATATATATATATATATGTATATATATATATATATATATATATATATATATATATATATATATATATAATAATCCAGGTAAAAATCTATAGGGTAGTAATCCAAAGAATTTTAACTGGGTTTATAAAAAGTGCTCAATATCAAATAGAGTGTTTATAGATAATTATTTGTATTTACACAGACATGTAATAAATCTGCGACACTATAAACTGAGATCTAATCTCTGCCTGATGAGTTCTAACTCTGCCTGATGAGATCTCAGTTTATAATAGCTGTTGATCGATAACATCGACATGACAGTGTCGCAGATTTTGTATATACCTGTGTAAATAAAAATAATCATATATATATATATATATATATATATATATATATATATTAATTATTTATTACGAACAGACATCGAAGCTTTATGCCTACGCCATCTTCAGTGTAGGAAGTTATTTTCGACGGTCGGCGGGCGCGAACTCCGATCACAAATCGCCACTGATTCGCAGTCAAGAGAGTTTCCCGTTGGCCACCACAAATAAGCTTGGAATTAAGGAGGAATTTGTCGGCGGGTATTTACAACGAGCAGCGACAAACAACAACCTGCGTTGGATCTCGCAATGAAGCTAGTGGTACTGCGTATTATTAAACTCACTAACAGTGCCCGGCCTATATATCTATTTATCTATATATACATATATATACACACACACACACACACATATATATATATATATATATATATATATATTTGTGGGGGGGTGTGGGTGTGTGTGTGTCTGTGTAAATGTGCTAAGATAAAAAGATAAAGCAAAACATTCTGTAGATAATTACTATTTACCCTCACTCATCTCTTGTTCGAGTATTTTAATGAGAAAAGTCGGGGAAGCCATATTCGTATAAGAATAGCACAGTCTAGCCAGCAGATAATGTGTGTATAAGCATTAAGATGGCTTTTTCTGTTTGTAGGTAAGGGTGAATTACGTACTGGGTATTAAGTCAATGTAAGCTTGAAGCACTTGCTCGTCTAGACGCACCGATGATCTGTGAAAACCCAACATCTATTATCAAGCAAATTGACCTTTCATTCAAAATAACAGCTCTTTCACCATCGCGGCTATACAATCAAAAATTCGTAATCTTTTCTTACAAAGTTTGAATATTATTTATATGATGAATTTTCAGAAATGCCAAAAAATCGATTTATTTTTTAAGTTTCAGCAAGGATAACTGCATATCCAACTAATAATATAGAGTTATCTTTTCTTTCCGAAATAGCATTTTATTTAGGATCTTATACAAGAACGAGACTGACACATTAAATGACAGTATTCATGTTTTATTTGAAAGCAATGGAAATTAAAACATACGAACAGAAATGTTCATCCAGGCTTCAAGATTTGAGGCAAGGGTGCACAAGGATTTTCAGTTATTCCCGGGAACGCTAGACGTGCTCCGAAGCTGTTTATTTATCAATTTACTGACGTTTTTCAATTTAATGTAAATTTATTGACATTTAATGTAATTTTACTTACATGCCAACCCAAGCAACAGTGAGTTGACTTGTGTGCCCATCTTCGAAAATCGATGGTATAAAATGTCAAAGATTTAAATTAAAAACATAATATGCTATTATGGGTTTCTCGTTAAAGGACCTGTTGCAACGTTCAGTCCCAAGCAGTGCTAGATCTCCTTGCTAGAACGATACATTTCATGCAATTTTTGTTAAACACTTATGAGAAAAAAACCCGAAAAACTAAGTATTACACTTATGCTTTGAATAATGTATTTTAAAAACAAGGAAATGTCAACACAAATAGTAATACTATTAGAATATCATGTAGAACACCTAATGTAAGAAAACTTAAAAAGGAGAGAAATGTATATGAATATATTTTACTACAACGCACCCGGGGGTTTGATCCAGCAATCAATGATGACAACTGTGTAGCCCATATTACTATTTTTATTGTAATATTTTAATCCATGTTATTTTAAAATGAATAAAAACATATAATAAGAAAAAAGGAAAACTTCGTTAATATGTTTTCTAAAACCCATTTGGTAACACAATAATACCATCATTAGTATCCTCATAAATAAAAAAAGGTTTCCTTAATCTTATTATAGGTCTTTGTTTTCGTATAGTATAATAAAGTTTCTCTGTCAGTCTATCTGTCTTTCTGACTGTATGCCTGTCTGTTCGGTAGTGTAATTAAAATCAGAGCCATATACTTATAACAAATTCTAATTTTCGAAATGGCATTTTTTTTTGATAAATGGTGTTTTGCATATTCATCTAGTACGTCATTAACATTTGATATGGATCCAATATTTGACAGCTGCGTCTGTGTGAATCAGATAAAACTTTTGAAAAATGTCATGAGGCATTCACGTCGTAAGGGTACGTAAGTAGTTTGACTGTAGTTGATTTTGATACTAAGGCTCTCTTTTCATTGGCTACTAGGCAGAGATGTAATAGAGGGCGCCACTTTTCACGCCGGAATGCTGCATTGACCCTTGAACTCACCTTATAAGTCTGAGGGTTTAACAAGAGGGCGTCGAGTAAGATTTTGGGTGTATTTGGTATGAATCGACCGAGGATTCAACACAGGTCTCCCGGCACGTGAACAAACACTGAAACTCCTATGTCGTAATAATGTCAAAATAAAATATAAACTGTAATTAATGTTTTATTTTTAGCCATGAATCTTGCGCACAATGTTTTGAATATTTTTTTCAATGTTAATCTATCCACCCGAACAACGTCGGGTATCCATACTAATATATTGCAGATAAGAACCTTTCCTAAAATAAAAAAATGGTTTCCATAAATAAATGCCAGCGGAAGTTGGCTAGTTTTCTTTCAAAATAGTAATTGGAAATGAAAACTTATTTTGTCAATTCGCCATTGACAAAAAAACAACTTATGTCTGTAGTAGAAGAATAAAAATAAAATGAAAACAATAGAAAAGATAAGAGAACAATTGCAGAATACAATCTTAAGAAAGATATCTTTAAAAAAAACAGTTTTGTTTCAGTCTCTTTTTCTACATTTCTTCATTCAGTGAGAGACTAATAATATTTTTTCCACTTGATAGATCACCGCTCAGCAGCCGATTGATATCATCTTTGAACTTGGCTGCAGAGAAATCACCAGGGATATATAGGCTTTCTTAGCAGTAAGATTATATACCAGTCAGTCATTTTATGAATATATATATATATATATATATATATATATATATTATATATTATGTATGATTATGTACGTGAGTAATGTGATAATATTATCCAAATGTCTCTGCAGTTTATAAAAGTCTACAGAGCGTTGTATTGATATTAGAACAATTTATTTACATTCGTAATAGCGAAAGGGTGGATGGAAATTATACTTTGGTTTGGTTGGGTTTGTTTTACGGCATATCCATCACATGTGGGTTATTTAATACCGACTAAAGTTGTCAAATATAATTTGATAGGAAAGATAAATATTTATATTCCTAGTATTCATTAAATTTAGAAGACATTACGTTTTTGAGAATAACCATACACAAGGTGGAAAAGCTCTGACAATCCCACAAGCGACAAACCTATACTATTTGTTCTGTATTGGTTTAAATATAGTGGTTAAATATAATTTCATGAGTAAGGTAATTATATATATATTCCTAGAAAACATTGCTATTAAATAATCAGAATATATTGCTCTTAAATAACCAGAATACATTTCTCTTATGTAATCAGAATACATAGCTGTTAGCATATATTTCTCTCAGAATACATTGCTCTCAGAAAACATTGTTCTTAGAGGAAAATTTCACAGTGAAAGCGGAAACAACACTTTTATGAGGAACTTTACCTAGAATGGGCAGCATTCTTCTCAGAAAACACCATTCTAAGTAAAACACCTTACTCCCAGAAAAACATAACTTCTTTGGAAACATTACTCTTTCACATTAAACGTGATTGATCCCCAGTGACCGCCTTCTAATATCTATTTGGAGAGAAAAAGAAAAAGAAAAGAAAAAAGGAAAATAAGGTTTTGATATTCTGAAGAATCAGATTGGATAATACGGTTGTGGATGAACTTATAGATACTAGCGCATTACGTGAGCAGCCGATTGATCGGATCGGGCCTCTCCGACCAAAGTAAAATCCGAAGTGACGAAGCTCCGTCAACAGGGTCCCGTCGTGAGACATTACAGGTAACCGATCATACCCTACAGGGAGCCCTGTCTTCAGGGGTGGGGGGCTTACCCTCTCTGCATAGAGTTGCAGTCGGCGAATTCTTGGCCTCGTCGACAGGGCATTATATATATATATATATATATATATATATATATATATATATATATATATATGTATACATATATATATATATATATATATATATATATATATATATATATATATATATAGCAATAGATAAAGTGAAATAAGAGAATAAGGTTCGAATCAAATTTTATTACAGTTCAATGTTCAGGCAAAGTTCTTTAAAGTCTTTAACTCATGAGTTTTCTTATCCTTTCATTAATTTTCATACACCTTAAATACACTTTTTATTGCTATCTA
The DNA here is from genome assembly GCA_963556195.1 of Sepiola atlantica. NCBI lineage: Eukaryota > Metazoa > Mollusca > Cephalopoda > Sepiida > Sepiolidae > Sepiola > Sepiola atlantica. The sequence goes on from OY744529.1 coordinate 32,108,100, forward strand.
CTGCATCGATAGCAAACGAATTTCCTGCCTGGATAATTTTATTGCATTTTTGGACCAGCATTCATCATTTGGATTATTTTTTAATCAAACTCTTTCATATCTTGCCTGGAGCTATTTTAAACTTGTTGACGTGGTTGAACTGTATAGGTTTACAAAAAAGTATGTTTTGGGCCGATATATTTGATGTTTTATATACCTTTATGTATTTTTATATATATTTTTTATATATTTTCCAAGTTTAATTTTTATTACCTGCAGTAATATCATTGCGGTAATGGTCCTCTGAGGAGGAGATTTTCTTTGTAAACTCATGAGTTAAGGACTTTAAAGAACTTTGCCTGAACATTGAACTGTAACAAAATTTGATTCGCACGCTATTCTATTCTTTCACTTCATCTATTGCTATTAATGTTCTATCCAGTATATTGAGCTTTATTCTTATCCGGATGTTCACTAATTGAAGATATTAGTTGCCTCTTATATCTTTTGTTGTATTTACCTTATATATACTCTTCTTCACCTGCTCCCACCGCCCAGGTTACACAAACATACATTTCAATACACCGCAAAATGCCGACTAAACGGTCGAAAATTGTGTTTCTTTAGAAAAACATTTTTTAAAGACACTTTGTATTCTTGTACGTGAACAAATAAGAAATATATAGCAATAAATATAAAAATTCATATATTTTTAATATTACTATTATATATATATATATATATATATATATATATATATATATATATATGTGTGTAAGTGTGTGTGTGTGTGTGTACTTAGGCAGCTAGTCATTATCCAAGCAAGCGTTGTTGAACGTCACATAACTTTCTCGTTTGTAAATCTTCGTGCGGTTATCCAACCGTCGAGCTATCCGTCTGGTTTCAGGTGGTAATCAATGGAATATTTCTAGGATTGTTCTTAATGCAGACATTTTTTTAAGAGATGGATTATAAGTAAGATGGATTATAAGTAAGAGATGGATTATTAGTAAAGGAGGAATTATAAGTAAAAGATGAATCATAAGTAAGAAGTAGATCATAAGTAAAAGCTGAATTAAAATTAAGAGATTGGTTATAAGTAATATATGGATAATAAGTACAAGGGATGGATTATAAGTAAGATATGAATAATAAATAAGCATCGATTATAAGTAAAAGAGATGGATCATAAGTAAAAGAGATGGATCATAAGTAAGAGATGGATAATAAGTAAGAGATAAATAATAAGTAAGAGATAGATTATAAGTAATAGATGGATTATAAGTAAGAGGTGGATTATAAGTAAAAGAACTGGATTATAAGTAAAAGAGATGAATTATAAGTAAAAGAGATGCATTATAAGTAAGAGAGTGATTATAAGTAATAGATGGATTATAAGTAAAACAGATGAATTATTAGTAAGTGATGGATTATAAGTAAAAGAGATGGATCATATATAAGAGATGGATTATATGTAATAGATGGATTATAAGTAATATATAGAGTATAAGTAAGAGATGGATTATAAGTAAAAGAGAAGGATTATAAGTTAAATAGATATATCATAAGTAAGAGATGGATTATAAGTAATACATGGAAAATAAGAAATAGATGAATTATAAGTAAGACAGATAAATTATTAGTAAGAGATGGATTATAAGTAAAAGAGATGGATTATAAATAATAGATGGATTATAAGTAATAGATAGAGTATAAGTAAGAGATGGATTATAAGTAAAAAAGATGGATTATAAGTAAAATAGATATATCATAAGTAAGAGATGGATTATGAGTAATAGATGGAAAATAAGTAAGAGATCGATTATAAGTAAAAGATGGTTTATAAGTAATAGATCGATTATAAGTAAAAGAGATGGATATTATGTAAGAGATGGATTATAAGTAAAAGATAAATAATAAGTAAGAGATACATCATAAGTAAGAAAGATGGATTATCAATAAAAAGTTGGAGTATAAGTGAGAGATGGATTATAAGTAAGACATGGATTATAAGTAAGAGATCAATTATTAGTAAGAGATAAATTATAAGTAAGATATGGATCATAAGTTAGAGATAAATCATAAGTAAGAGATAAATCATAACTAAGAGATGGAGTATAAGTAAAGGAGATAGATATTAAGTAAGAGATGGATCATAAGTAATAGATGATTTATAAGTAATAGATCGATTATAAGTAAACGAGATGGATATTAAGTAAGAGATGGATCATAAGTAAGACATAGATAATAAGTAAGGGATTTATTAAAAGTAAGAGAGATGCATTACAAGTAAAAGATGTAGCATAAGGAAGAGATGGATAATAAGTAAGAGATGGATCATAAGTAAGACATGGAGTATAAGTAAGCGATGGATAATTAGTAAGAGATGGATTGTAAGTAAGAGATGGATTATAAGTAAGAGATGGATTATTAGTAAAGGAGGAATTATAAGTAAAAGATAAATCATAAGTAAGAAGTAGATCATAAGTAAAAGCTGAATTAAAATTAAGAGATTGGTTATAAGTAATAAATGGATAATAAGTACAAGGGATGGATTATAAGTAAGATATGGATAATAAATAAGCATCGACTATAAGTAAAAGAGATGGATCATAAATAAAAGAGATTGATCATAAGTAAGAGATGGATAATAAGTAAGAGATAAATAATAAGTAATTGATAGATTATAAGTAATAGATGGATTATAAGTAAGAGATGGATAATAAATAAGAATCGATTATAAGTAAAAGAGATAGATCATAAGTAAGTGAAGTAAGAGATAGATTATAAGTAACAGATGGATTATAAGTAAGAGGTGCATTATAAGTAAAAGAACTGGATTATAAGTAAAAGAGATCGATTATAAGTAAAAGAGATGCATTATTAGTAAGAGAGTGATTATAAGTAATAGATGGATTATAAGTAAAACAGATAAATTATTAGTAAGAGATGGATTATAAGTAAAATGGAATGATCATATATAAGAGATGGATTATAAGCTATAGATGGATTATAAGTAATAGATAGAGTATCAGTAAGAGATGGATTATAAATAAAAGAGATGGATTATAAGTTAAATAGATATATCATAAGTAAGAGATGGATTATAAGTAATACATGGAAAATAAAGAATAGATGGATTATAAGTAAGACAGATAAATTATTAGTAAGAGATGGAGTATAAGTAAAAGAGATGGATCATATACAAGAGATGGATTATAAGTAATAGATGGATTATAAGTAATAGATAGAGTATAAGTAAGAGATGGATTATTAGTAAAAGAGATGGATTATAAGTAAAATAGATATATCATAAGTAAGAGATGGATTATAAGTAATAGATGGAAAATAAGTAATAGATCGATTATAAGTAAAAGAGATGGATATTAAGTAAGAGATGGATTATAAGTAAAAGATAAATCATAAGTAAGAGATTCATTATAAGTAAAAAAGATGGATTATGAAAAAAAAGTTGGAGTATAAGTGAGAGATGGATTATAAGTAAGACATCGATTATAAGTAAGAGATCGATTATTAGTAAGAGATAGATTATAAGTAAGATATGGATCATAAGTTCGTGATAAATCATAAGTAAGAGATGGATCATAACTAAGAGATGGATTATAAGTAAAATAGATATATATTAAGTAAGAGATAGATCATAAGTAATAGATGGTTTATAAGTAATAGATCGATTATAAGTAAAAGAGATGGATATTAAGTAAGAGATGGATCATAAGTAAGACATAGATAATAAGTAAGGGATTTATTAAAAGTAAGAGAGATGCATTACAAGTAAAAGATGTAGCATAAGGAAGAGATAGATTATAAGTATGAGATGGATCATAAGTAAGACATGGAGTATAAGTAAGTGATGGATAATTAGTAAGAGATAGATTGTAAGTAAGAGATGGATTATTAGTAAGACATGGATTATAAGTAAGAGATGGATTATTAGTAATAGATTGATTATAAGTAAGAGATTTATTATAAGTAAGCGATGGATTATAAGTAAGCGATGGATTATAAGTAAGAGATACATCATAAGTAAGAGATTGATAATAAGTAAGAGATGGATCATAAGAAAGAGATGGATTATAAGTAAGAGATGGATTATAAGTAGGAGATGGATTATTAGTAAGAGAATTATTATAAGTAAGAGATTGATCATGAGTAAGAGATTTATTATAAGTAAGAAATGGATCATAAGTCAGAGAAATATCATAGGTAAGTGATGGATTATAAGGAAGAGATGGATCATAAGTAAAAGATGGATTATAAGTAAGAGATAGATAATAAGTAAAAGATGGATTATTAGTAAGATATTTATTATAAGTAAGAAAAGGATCATAACTAAGAACAGAGCATAAGTAAGAGATGGATTATAAGTAAGAGATGGATCATAAGTAAGAGATTGATTATAAGTAAGAGATGGATGATAAGTAAGAGATTGATCATAAGTAAGAGATGGATTATATGTAAGAGATGATTTATAAGTAAAAGATGGATTATTAGTAAGATATTTATTATAAGTAAGAGATAGATCATAAGTAAGAGATTTATTATAAGTAAGAAATTGATCATAAGTAAGAGAAAGATCATAAGTAAGTGATGGATTATAAGTAAGAGATGGATTATAAGTAAGAGATGGATTATAAGTAAGAGACGGATTATTAGTAAGAGATAGATCATAAGTAAGTGATTGATTATAAGTAAGAGATGGATTATAAGATAGATTTATTGTAAATTATGGCTAATGCGAAGAATTGAAAGTATTGTTCTTCTTTATGTTGGCTTAACTTGATAATTCATAAATATTTTTACATGCATGTCGTGTGCTTAAAAGTATGGGAAAAGCTTTCGGAAAATAAATGTTGATTACCTCAGATGTAGTATAATAATAGAGTAAGCCGAACTTCACTTAATCAAATAGAGATTTCTAAAGGTGGTTTTCGTTAATACTTTAATGATAAATACATTCTCAGACATTCCTTACTTTCGGAATTGAGTTATGTTTTTTTTTTAATCCTATATCTGTGTGACTGTAGAGAAGGGTTTTTCAAAGCAAACATTTTTATCCCTTTTCCAAAATATGTGTTTTCTTAAAAATGGATCTCCTATACAGCCGGTATTGACGAGATTTCAACTGCAAACGGCACAAGGCTACTTCGAATGAACGAAATAAGCTTCACCGAATGGGGCATTCTAATATGTACAAAATAACTTAGAACGAACTCGTCGGCATTTTCCGATACGAGCGCCTCAATGAACCGACAATAAATCAATGTCCTGAAATAGAACTATCACTTCCTAAGTTTGAAGTGAACCATATCTCATATCGCCAAAGAAAAATATGGTGTTGCCAAGGCAGTCCTGGAGATGCCGGAATTATGCCAAACCGAATCTGACCATGGACTCAGTACAACCAGCACTTCGAGATTTCTTTGATCTTAGTATGTTTTTTTTTAATTAACGCCCTCCCATTCGAATCGATTGCTGCCAGAGGGCGGGTAGGTTTTGCTAGTATATATATATATATATATATATATATATATATATATATATATATATATATATATATATATAAAGTCTAAAGAAGCTTTGTCATTTTAAACAAAAGATAACAAAAAAATAAATAAAAATGCAGTTTAAATACCCAAAGAAACTAACTAAATCCAAGATATCGTAGACTTAGCACTTGCATAAGCCGACACACTGTTGAAAAATTCATAAATAAAAAAAAAGATCATCTAACAGTGATACAAACACAGGGGACCTTAACTTGAGCTTGAAATATTAAAATAGGGTGTCATCATATATATATATATATATATATATATATATATATATATATATATATATATATATATATAGTTATCGAGATTAAGTTTGTATCCACAGAGTAACAAATCCTATATAATTGTTGAGGACCCGTTTAGGGGTACCAACAATGAAATAAAAGAACAACAGGTTTAGAGATAATAATAATGAATAATATTGAACAGAGAAATTATACACAAGTCAGTGTTGGCAGTGCTAGTGCCTAAATGTACTACAAATGTTCTCCCGGCAAAAGCCGGTATTTATGGTAGCAGGTTGCTACCATTTAGTTATTACTAAAGGGTAGGTAGGTTCACCCACAACACCCCCTTCCGAAACTCATTCCCCTGAAATCTCAAGGTATATCTTTTTCCTAGGATTCACCTCGAAACTCCCGGTTAATTTACGTTTTCTTGATGAACGTCTCTGTTCCGGAGGCATTTTTGGTGTTGGCAGCTCAAATGCGTCGTATAAGTCTTCCATGATGGTCTCACTCTGATCCGATGGGCCTTCCCCTGGGTCGTCCGTCATGCGACGACGCATTTGGTTAATGTGTTTTTACAGGTGCCTCTAGGACCCTCTACAATGTACACCATCCGCCCCAATCTTTGTTGTACCTTTCCCACTTCCCACACGGTTTTGTTTCCATGGTGTTCCTGGAATAACACCTTCTCTTCATCCTCGTAACTCTTCTTTGGTGCCGTAATGTTGGTCGGTTTCACCTGTTTTGGTAAAAGTTTGTCTAATACCGACTTTATTTTTCTTCCAAACGTTACTTCCGCCGGTGGTACTTGGGCTGGTGTGTTCTCGTTGGGTGTATATCTATACACTTGAAGGAACTGCTGGAGTGCCTTTTTTCTCGGCGTGTCCGTCAATTTTTTCAACGCTCTCTTCAAGGTATCAACGAATTTTTCTGCTTGTCCGTTTGACCTCGGATGGTAAGTCGGAGTGGTGATATGTTTAATTTATAAGTCTTCACGAAATTCTTTGAACTCTCGTGAAGTAAATTGTGTACCGTTGTCCGATACAACAATGTCCACCACTCTGAATCGGGCAAACATTCATGCAACGCGCATATCATGACATCCGTTGTTGGATTTTTACATCTAACAACTTCTGGCCATTTTAAGTAGCTGTCGACTATAATTAAATAGTAGAAGCCTTCCAATGACCCGGCGAAATCTATGTGAATCCGGAACCATGGTTGCTCTGCCTTTGGCCATGGACAGTACTGAATAGGTGGTGCTTTCGCTGCCGACGCGCAGCCCGCACAGGCCTTCATCTTCGTCTCTATGTCCCTGTCCATGTTTTTCCAATAAACATAAGATCTCATCAGGCTCCTCATGTATGTCGCTCCGGGATGCCCCTTATGGAAATCCTTCAGGATTTTTTTCGCTCCCGGTATAATAATGGGTCGCAACAGACTGAAAAAGCTTCTGCCGTTTGCTCATCGTCTGTTTGTAATTTATTTTTAATTTCGATAATAGAATTATCTTCTCTTGCCTCTTTTTGTATATCGCGAAGTGTGACTGGCAGCTCTTTTATTGTCTTACACAGTACTTTACTATAGTCATATTCAGACCAAAGGGATGCTATAACTGTATCCTCGAGCGGTTCCGTGTACTTAGGGCTTAGCCGCGATAAACCATATGCGTGTCCTAGTCTTTTTGACGGTAAAAATTCCATATCAAAGTCATAATTTAACAGAATTGTACTTCATCTCTGTAGGCGGTTTGCTGTGTAAGTTGGCAAGCCTTTTTTGATCCAAAGATGGTGATAAGTGGCTTATGGTCTGTTTGTAGGATAAAATGACGGGCGTGTAGATACCTGTGAAATTTGGTCATTGCGAACACAATACCCAACGCTTTTTTTCAATCTGCGAGTAATTTTTTCTGCAGGAAATAAAGTTCTTGAAGCGTGCGCGATGGGTTCCATCGAGCCATCCGGCATTTTATGCAAAATGCACACCCCAACGCCGTAGGAGCTGGCGTCACTTGCAACAATAGTTTTTAGCTCTGGATTAAAATGAGTAAGAAATAATTCTGACGTTAACTTTGTTTTTAGGTTGTCGAATGCAGATTGACAGTCGGTTGACATTCCCATTTACTATCTTTCTTAAGTAACGTTGTTCGGTTCGGACATATTCTTGATGGCTATAGATCTCTCTGGGTCAGGACGTCTTCCATTCTTATCAATGACATGTCCCAAGTATTTGATCTCTTCTAGAAAGAATTCACACTTTGACTCCTTGAGTGTAAAACCAAAATCGCTTATCCTTTTAAATACTTTGTTTACGTGCTCACGGTGCTGCTCGACGTTCGTACTTTTCATTAAGATATCGTCAAGGTAGCTGATCGAAAAATCGAGCCCGCTTAACATCGTGTCTATTACCTGCTGAAAAATCGACGGGGCCACTTTAATTCCAAAAGGGAGACGATTGAACTTTAGTAGTCCCCTGTGTGTCGAAATACAGAGAAGCTTAGAGTTATCCTTCTCTACAGTTATTTGCAGATAGGCTTCACTCAAGTCAATTTTTGAGAACAGTTTTCCACCGTTTAATTTTGTGAAAACCTATTCTGGAGTCGGCAGAGGATAGTGATGATCTTTCAGCGCATCGTTCAAACCGATTGAGAAATCGGCACACACGCTCTGATCTCTCTAGATTTTTTCTTCACGTAGACGGTTGGGGCCGCCCATTCCGAGTAGTCAACTGGTGTTGAAATACCTTTCTCCACCAACCGGTCTATTTCTGTATTAATTTTTTTAAAGTGAGGCATCTGGGACACTTCGTTTTCTCTTAAAAACGGGATTCTTATTTTCAATTAGTTCAAAACTCTCCTTCATTTTAGTACAGCGTCCTAATTCATTAGAAAACAACTTAGGGAATCACTTTTTCAAATCCTTCTTCAATTTTTCTGCATCAGCCGAAAGGTTCTCAATTCGTTGACAATAGGCGCTTATCGGCGAATCCCAGAGTTTGAATTGCTGAATCCAATCTGTACTGAACAAGTTTCCTGTATTTTTCATTACGAACATGCGTAATTGTAATGTCTTATTTTTTAGGTTCACTTTTGAAATGACTTTCCCTTCGAAGTTTATTTTCTCTCTGGTTACCGATCGAGCCACTTTATCTGTGCGTAGCATAGTCGGTCTGCCGATCTTTTTCCAGGTATTACTATTAATAATTGATAGGTCAGACCCTGAATCAAGCTGTAGTTTAACATCTTGAATGTTCATTTTTACCGTAACATACTTTAGTATGTTTAGGTTGCCACCATCAATTCCAGTTGTTTTTTATGTAACTTTTTTTCCTAGTGTTACTTCTGCAATGTGAGGCTTTGTGCCCCATTTTATGGCATTTGTCACAATTTTTTCGTTTAAAAGGACACTTCTGGTACCAATGTAGGTCCCCGCAACCCAACCAAGGGTGGTTTGGCAATTTTTCATCCGACCTTTGAGGCAAATCCTTCCTGAATTTTTCCTTCGAAGAGTATGATTTTTTTGAAAAACGACGAAAATTTTTACTATTAGAAATTGATGCTTCCTCTATTTCTGTAGCTTCCTTTTTCTCGGAAATATGTCGTTGACAGCTTTCGGCAAGTTGTTGCAATATTAAATTTGGCTCGGTTTCTAGTTTGATTATTGCACGTCTTTTTAACTCTGCATCGTTTTTCGAGACGAGCCCTTGAACAAATATTAATACTTTGAAATTGGCTGCTGTCAAGGATGATAACTTAACGTCGTCACAATTTTTATTGAAGATCGAAGCAAACGTTGAGTAATCCTTTCTTTTCGCGTTAGGTTCATACATTTCCACCTTTTGTGGAATAAACTTGTTTTGGGGCAATATAGTTCCATTAACATTTTAATGGTTTCATTGAAAAATAGTTCGCCCGTTTTCTTCGGCAGAATATAATCGACAAATTGTGTATGCTCTGCCGTTCCTAGTCTACGAAGCACTAAACGAACCTTTTTTTTTCCGACCATGTGCTACAATCAATGTCAAAAATATCCTGATATCGACGGTACCATGATTCGAAGTTTAAGTCCTGTTCAGGCACATAGTTGAAGGTTTCTATAGCTGACCATATTGCATTTTGGTTGAACCCGTCTCTGTCGTCATTCGTCGTATTTATCATTGCTTGTGCAAGCTGTTCAAATTTTCTCTCTGATTGAGTCTGTTGCTCTAATTGTAATTTTTTATCCCAATCAATTGTTCGTCTAAAGATTTTCTATCTTCTCGCTTTTGTGCTAAATTCTTTTCCTCAAAATATTTCAACAAACTCATTGCTGCGACTTAAATTACTTCTGTAGAACAAGATGTTATTTATTTTTCGCCTTCTGTTGTTCGTATTGAAATTTAATCATCTCCGATATCTGTTTCGAGAAATCTTCCATGATTAAAGAAATAGTTTCTTGAAAAGCACTAAAAAACAACGTCAAATAGTAATTCACTACTTCTAAAAAAAATACTTCTTGAAATAGAATTAAAGTCGCAAATAGTCCTTCACTATTTTTCTTTTCAAATGCTTACTGTTTAATAACAAAATCAACCCCTTCTCATCACTGCTTCATTCGGGTCTCGAATTCGACCGGCACTTGCTAATCTTATTTTTTCAAAGTTCTTGGAGAAAAAAAACCGATTTTATTAATCCGGCTTGTTGGGTAATTAATTTAACAAATTATGTGTATTTTTGTTCGAATCTGGAAATCTTTTTTTCACCAATAAGTCAGTTTGCCTTTCAGTGTAGGCTGAAAATACAAAATAGCAAGTAATGGCTGTTACCGCTATATAAAACATTGTTATTGGTTATTAAAGAAAGTAACTTGGATTTACTTGTCAGATTTTTTTTCGACTATACGATTTTACAGTGATATGTCTGTTCGGAAAATACGTTTGACTATATCAGACACGAAAAAAGTTTTTTGTAGTATGGAGTTTATTTTTTTCAAACCTTTCAGTTTTATAAGCACATGGTATTCCAATTTCATTTGTTGCACGAGGTAAAATCCCGTATTGAAATACGAAGAACACAAATAGTAAAATCTGTCTTACTTTTTCCGTCCAGTAATTGTTTAAACTGGTTATTCCTTGTAAGGCAGACTCATCCCAAACTTGAATCTATTCGATATTTCCAATATCTTCCCGAAAATTGTATAGAACAGAGTTTTTTTTTCATACGAGTAGAATTTTTTTCGAAGGTTGACCGTGTTGTAGATAATGGTTTATCATTCACAGGTTGCAAGGTCCAAGGTGTTTCCAACGAAGTCCTTTACGAAGCACTCGCGTCGAGGTAATCGAAATGCCTCACTCCCATGCAAGTGCACACTTTTCAAATCCGGAAAGGCTTTCTTGGTGTCTTCCTTCCAGAATTCACCGTTTCCCTCACAAGGTGTACACATTCGGTCCAGGTAGTGTAAGCGAAGCGTATATTGACGAATCTTAACGCTTGGCATACCCAGACCGCCTTCAGACGGATGCAAGTAGCAGATATCCCAACGAACAATAGGCTGCTTTCCGCGCCACAATAACTCGAAAAGAGCCTTCCCTAAACCAATTAGTGTGGCTGCCGGCAGAGGGAACACTGAAAGACAGTAGAGGATGAGAGGATAAATGTGAGAATTACACACCTCCGCTCTACCTTTTAAATTAAGATTTCTCAATGACCACAGACGGGCTGCAGCCATAACCGCTTTCAACACTTCCGACCAATTTTTCTCCAACTGGAGATCAGGACCGAACCAGACGCCGAGTATCTTGAAAGGCCCATCCGTCCAGCCAAACGGCCCCTGAAGGGGAACACTCCTCCAGGCACCAATGCGTAAGCCAACAGACTTGTCGCAGTTGATTTGGGCCCCTGTCACTTGTTCATACCGTCTTATTTCCATGTTGACGACCCTAATCTCAGCACTGCTCGTTACAAGCACAGTGACGTCGTCGGCATAGGCGGAGTACTTAATCATGGAGCAAGAAATTACCTATACCATCCCCACCACTTTTGTCCTTGCGAAGCAATTTGATGATACCCCTGGTAAAGTACTGGGGGATAGACCCGTTACTTAACTAGGAGTTTAACAACACAGCCAACAGGGGGACAAAAATGGGCGACAACCTCAAATACAGTTCGTAAGGCAGACCATCGATACCGGGAGACTTATCAAGCCCGACCTTTTTTAGGGCTTCCAAGACTTCATCCTCTTTTATACACCCTTCGCACCTAGCCGCTTCGGTCGCCTCAAGACGAGAAAAGTCAGCTAAATATGGGTCGAACTAAGCCATTGTCAGATCGGGCTCCCTGGTAAAAAGTTCCTGAAAATGAGAGCGAAAACCCTCCAAATCCCGTCGTTTGTAGTCACGAGACGCCCATCCGATAGTGTGACACTGGCGATGTGTCTATCAGTAGACCGTCGACGCTCCTCCGCACTCAGTGACGCGGCCATGTATGTCGCCTCGTGCGGCACTCTTTTTAACCTAGACCTAACTAACACTCCCTGATCTGCCTTGTTGTCCAATGAGTTCAGTTTCGTTTTAGCTACAGTAAAGGTAACGCTTTCACCCGCCTCCACCGCCCGATCTAGTCTAGCTTCTAGTGCAACTTTCGTTTCCTTAGATCTAAGGTTGAGTCGACGACTATAATCAGCAACGAAGGACCTAATAACATTCTTAAGATGGGCCCACCACTTATTCCCAATGATAGCACCCGTCAATTCCCTCTGTATTGTTAGTAAGAGCTATTGTTAGTAAGTCCTTCAAATCGAACAACGATGTGTTGAACTATTAGTACCCAGCCATTCTAAGCTTAGGACTATATAAGTTTACCCGAACCCGGACAAGCCTATGATCCGAGTAAACTATGTTATGAAAACTTGGCCATCTTAAAAGCCCTAAATCGACTCTCCTAATTAAGAACCGATCAAGGTAACTCGAAAGTTGCCTTAAATCGGAGTCGCGACGAGAAGTCCAAGTCCATACTACTTCACGGGGGTTTTCATTTCGTAATTTATCGACAAGATCGAACTTATCGATAAAGTCACGAAATGCCTTAACATCCCTGTTCGTGTTAGCATTTCCCAAGCGATCTAAATCGGGATCAAGGACCGCGTTCCAGTCTCCCGCTAGAATTATCCGACGAGACGTATCCATAAAGGGCTCGATCCGCCGAAAAAAGAAATCCGCTCAGAATAGGCGTTGGGCGCATAAACCCCAATAAGCCGAAAAGCCACACCCTTTACGGTAACATCAAGAACGCACAGCCTTCCCTCAGTGAGTGAGAATAAAAGTATGTTGAATAGAGCTGAAAGTCTCTAGCCAGCACACCCTGATAATCACTGAGAATAATGTGGGTCTCCTGCAAACAACATACATCCACGCCGAGCCGTTGAATTTCACGTGCAACTCGAAATCTATGAGCGGTGTCCCTCAACCCTCGGCCATTTAGGCTTGCTAATCTGAGAGCCATTATAGTGCTTTAGAGTTGAGCATCCGAAACGAACATTGATGGGGTCAAAATGCCGACAGCTTTTCTCATAGAATAAGAGCCCATCTCAGTATTGGTGAGGCCATTCCGGGACAAACCGCAGACACCAAGAGGAAATATTAGTTTTAGAGCTCGAGATAAGGATAGATGTAAGAGAATTGGGATCCTCCCATAGCATGTTTTTTTAATTTTCTGAATTTGATATCATTAAAGAAAGCTAATGGTGGTGAAATGTCAAAAGTTATGTTTGCCTCTTCCATCATTCGCCAAACTGATTTTGCTCCCTCTTGGGTTCGAATTACAGATAAAACTTGGGAAGCATCAGGGAAGTTGTAAGGGTTTTCTATCGATTTTCCGTCAATTTCGGTAAAAGCCAAAAGTTTTATAAAGTCTGCGTGATGATGTCCTTTGGCTCGGGTGATAGTTTCAGAAGAGATGCAGCAAATGTCTTCGCCGTGAATTTTTCTGCAACTGAAGATAAGGACCGAACCAGACGCTGAGTAGCTTGCAAGGTCCGTCTGTCCAGCTGAAGGGCCCCTGCAAGGGAACACCATTCCAGGCGCCGATGGGATAGCCAACATACTTGTCGCAGTTAATTTTGGCCCCTGTTATCGTTTCATGCACTCTGATTTCTCTGTCGACGACGCTTATCTCGGCACTGCTCGTTGCAAGCACATTCGAATCGTCGGCAAAGGCAGTGTACTTCAATCTGGTACAATCACCAGGCGAAGTAATCCCATTAAGGTCCGGAGTCACCCTTAGCCTGTGAAGGAAGAGCTCCAACGCAAGCACATAGAGCATCGGTGATAGTGGACATCTCTGACGAAGATATCTTGATAAACTGAAGGGCCCAGACCTCATACCATTCACCTCTACCAGTATCACGGGGTTCGCATACAAGAGGCGAATCCGGGAGCGGAATTGCGGGTCAAAACCGACCGCAGACAAAACAGCCTCCAAGTAACAATGGTCAACCCTATCGAATGCTTTGGACTGATCTAAATTGATCAGCGCGGCTTCAGTGGCGACTTTATCTAAGATCAAACGTATCGAGTGCAAATAATCTTGAATCGTCCTGCCTTTTACAGCACAAGTCTGTTCCGGGCTTATAAGACGAGCCAACACAAGCTGCAATAGATTGGATAAGATCTTGGCCAAAATCTCTAACTCTGCATTTAGCATCATTAAGGCCGAAAATGATCTAACCCATCCCCACCAGTTTTGCTTTTACGTAACAACTTCACAATACCCATGGTCAAGTGCTTGGGGATAGACCCATTCTTAAACCATGAGTTAAATAAAGCAGTCAGTAAGGGAACAAAAAAGGGCGACAACCTCAAATAAACCTCGTAGGGCAAACCATCGATCCCAGGAGACTTGTTATGGCCGACCCACTTTAAGTCTTCCCGAACTTCATCCTCTGTTATGCAACCTTCGCACCTAGCCGCTTCGGTCGCCTCGAGACGAGAAAAGTCGGCTAAATAGGGGTAGAATTGTGCTAATAACAAACTGGGCACCCTGGTAAAGAGATCCTGGAAATGAGAACGAAACGCCTCCAGAATGCCTTCGTTTGTAGTCACGAGACGCCCATCCGGCAATGAGACACGGGCGATATGTCGATCGGTAGCTTGTCTACGTTCTTCTGCACGCAGTTCAGCGGCCATATTTGATGTTTCCATGGGCAATTTTTTAAACCTAGCCCTAATTACTAATGCTTGGTGTTCTTGAGTAGTCAAGGACGCCAGCTTTGCCTTAATTATGTTAACTTTAACGCTATCACCCACCTCCACCGCCCGATCTAATCTAGATTCTAGTGTCACTTTAACTGCCCTAGTTGTTAGATTGAGTCGCATGCTAAAATCGGCAGCAAAGGACCTAATTAAATCCTTAAGACTATTCCACCTTCTATTCCCAATGATAGCCCCCGTCAATTCCCGCTGTAGGGTTAGTTCTAATTGTTCGTGGAAGACCTTCACCTCGAACAACGAAGTGTTGAGCTTCCAGTAACCCGCTAATTTAGGCTTAGTTCTATTTAAGTTTACTCCAACCCGAACGAGTCTGTGATCCGAGTAAACTATATTATGAAAACTTGGACATTGTAATAATTCTACGTCGACTCTCCTAATTAAGAACCGGTCGAGATAACTCGAGAGCTGTCCCGAACCGGTGCCGCGCCTAGCTGTCCAAGTCCATACTCTATCAAGGGGCTTCTCATTCCGGAATTTATCGATAAGATCGAGCCTATCGACGAATTCGCGAAATACTCTAGCATCCTCATCATAGTTAGTTCCCCTATCCATGTTACGATCTAAATCAGGGTCCAAGACCGCGTTCCAGTCCCCTGCTAAAATAACCGCCCGAGATGTATTCATGAATTGATCGATCCGCCGCAAAAAGGGAGCATGCTCACTGTTGCGTTTTGGCGTATAAACCCCGATGAGTCGAAATGCCATATTCTTTATGGTAACATCCAAAACACATATCCTTCCTTCCGGATCCATGAAGCAAAGGGTCATACGACGCATCTAATGATTTACTTACCAGCCAGGATACATCTCATAAGCGAGAATCAAAGTACGCTGAATAAACGTGAAAACACTTAGCCAACGCACCTAAATGGTCGTCTGAAACCAAGTGGGTTTCCTGAATACATCATACATTCACTCCAAGCTGCTGAAGGTCCAGTGCAATACGAAATTTACGTAAGTGGGCCCTCAGCCCCCGGACATTCAAACTTGCTAGAAATAGAGCCATTGAGAATATCTTAGGGTTGGGTTCCAGAAACGAACATTGACGGAGTCAGGATGCCGACGGCTCCCCCAAAAGAATGCATACCCATTTGTGTATTAATCTCTCCGGTATGGGAGATACCGCCAACATCCAAAGGAAATGTTAGTTTGGCTATACGGTAAAGGGATGGGTGCAATTTAACAGGGGCCCTCCCAACACAATCTTTACTTAAGCAATTAAAAAAATCACTTTTCAGTATGGCCATAGGTTCTTCCAAATCGAAAAAGTCGTTTGCCTCACCCAGTAACTACCAAAGTGCCTTACCCTCTGATTTTTTCGGATGACTGTGAGCACTCTCACTGCGTTGAGGAAATTTCGAGTTTCTTCAATGAATTTGCCACCTACTTCTTTGAATTCAAATATTTTTTTCATTTCTGGCATTCTGTGATTTTTGGCGGCGCTTTTCTGAATTTCGGTTGCTGTGCATAACTCAGTACCGTGTAAAAGCGCCGCCTTTTTTCGACTTTTGTCCTTTTTTGAAGAGTAGGGGTTGATGGAGGTGGGATATCATCCATCGGCGTGTAGGAAGGGGTACAACAACTTTGAGTTGAGGGTGAGGCAGGCGAATAGGTTTTCATAGGGGATGTAGGGGGAGTGTTTCTAGGGGTGATCTAGGGGGAGACGAACGGGGAAGGTTTGGGAGAAGACTTCGGTTTTTTTCTAGGGCTAAGTGGGATTAGTTTATAAGCCTTATCTTTTAGGGGACCAGTAACTGGAGGAGGCATTTAATTTGGGGCCGGGCGATTTATTTTTCGTTTCTTTAGGGGGGGATGGTGACTCGGACCGGGCTTAGGAGCAGGGGTTTTATGGGAGGCTGCGGGTTTAAAGGGTTTTTTTCATGGTCTACCTTTTTCTTTAGTTTCTTTACTTCATTGTATTTGTCTTTGCCTGGATCATTGGCTAGCATGGCTTCTTCTCTCATCCTATCCAAGGATTCCCGACCGGGCGTTTTTTCCCTGTCACCAAGACCCATTCCTTTTCCTCATCTTCGACATCATCTTCTTTTTCGTTGAGTTTTGAAAGGTCAGGTAAAATCGGGTAGTCTTCTATTGACTTTGGTGGGAGAAATTTATCGGCAACCCCAATCTTTGGGTTAGAGGAACCCCTAGATGTTGTCCAACTCTAGTTTTTATAACTACTGGATTTGTTTGTTTTCTGAGGGGACATTCAAAGGTGAAGTGTCCTACCTCTTCGCACGTCCAACAAATCGGCTTCCTTCCTGCCACAATTATTGGAAGCCTGTCTTCGCCTATAATAATCAAATGAGGCATGGTGTCAAAACCGGACTTGTTGAGGAAAATTTCAAAATTCCAGACTCCGGCATACTCATCCCAATTGACTGAAGTGGACTGGCACGTTGATGATTGTTACGGCAGTTCTACGTTTTCCCATATATTCTGTTCTTAAAATGTATTCTTGGGTAATTATTTCAGTCTGTGATAACTTTAAGCAAGTCTCCTCATTGTTGAATAATGTGTTCCAAGTGTTGTAACCTTTGGTCCGAATGAATCTCTAGGGTTTAAAACCGGCTGTTGCCAATAGTTTGCAGATTAAATCTGCTGACGCTCGGATTGTTTTTTTTTATGTTTTTGTCAAAGACAAACATAATTACGCTTCTCTTTTTGATTTCTTTTAGTTTAGGTACATCGACTAAAAGGCCCTCTTTAGTTACCACGTGCACACACTTTTTGGCATTTTCAATGAATAGATCAATGTTAATAATTATTTTAGGGGATCTAACCCATTCTGTATAATTTCTGTTTCCATTTTGTCATTTGGCTTAAGGCTTGTAGCTGCCGTCATGATAAAAAAAACACAGGGTAAAAAAATTAAGTGGGGAGAGAAAAAAAACAACTTGACGTGTAAAAAGTCAATAACAACAACAGGAACAAATAACGGGAATTAACAATAATAGTTCAACCAGGGTAAAAAAAACGCGTAAAGAGGAAAAAAAGAAAAGAAAACACAACACAACACCTTCAAAACTTGCCAAGAAAATCGTGATATCGCACAGAATATCCGGAAAAAAAGTTTGTATCCTAAATGTACTACAAATGTTCTACCGGCAAAAGCCGGTATTTATGGTAGCATTTTGCTACCATTTAGTTATTACTAATGGTAGGTAGGATCACCCACAACAATAATGGTACTCAATAATGAAAAGATCTACTTTGTTATGATAATAGTTGTATGTATGCAAACATAGCAGGGCTACATATTTAGTGGAAATGTTTTGACCACAGCTTTAATAAGTAACGATCTCATCGAGGTGATAAAAAACTGAAAAACATTGCAATCTTTTAATTACTATGAATCAAATCCAATGCGAATCTGATACGTTTGAATGTACAAATAGGAGATTGCTGCCCATATTAAACGCAATAAAAGCAATTTTCAATAATGTAAAGAGAGTGAAATTTGACGAAAAACATTAGTTATTGATGTCTTCATCTATTTTTAATATTTCACAAAAAATGAAAGTATCTGACTTTTTCTCCAGACCCCCACTCCGTTTTACTCTGTTTGCAAATAACTAAATAAAAGTATGAATTTAAATTAAAATATATCCCAAATTCGGATCTATTACAGCTATGTTTCTACATTTATTATACCCGGTTATATATTTTAGCAGAAAACCTTGCATATACAAATATATAAATATATACGCATACTATATATATATATATATATATATATATATATATATATATATATATATACATATATATATGTATATATAATCAAATATGAAACTAAAAGTAAACTTTTAGTAGATAGAACCTATAGTAGAATGGTTTAAGCTCAATATAGGAGATAGAGCAATTATAAAGATAGAAGAAAGAAGAGTGATAAAGATGTACGCATGTCCAGATTTGTTTCAAACTTCGATTGTTCAATGCAAGGTATATTCTGTAATAAAATTATGTGTATTATTCTTTCCTTAAGCCAAGGCTTTTCAAAGATAGAAATCTTATCATCAGAAGAATTATAAAGATAGATAAGTTGGCAGTGGAAGAGCTAAAATTCAACATTTGAAAAAATATTATTAAGAAATGGAGAGTGAAAAAATGTTCGTGTAAAAAAGATATGGGGTTTGTCCAGATGGTAATTGTCCGTTTATAAGGGGTCCAATGAAAAAAGATTTAGATGGAGAAGAAAAGGTTTTTTGTAGAGGCAGCATGAAAAAGCGTTCAAAAATGATGTAACTTGAGTTCAAATCGTAGATGGAGCGCACTTAAACGGAATTAATATGAGAAATCGGGCGATTTAAAAAATACTTCCTGAGCCGAAGTTGAATCGTATACAAATGACTTTAGTAGTGAAATATTAAAGCGATTCTAGGAAAGAAATGCTTAAGTTAAAAACGATGCCAAATTAGGAGGTTGGTTTGAAAGAAGGGAAAGTGAAGCATAAGGGAAGAAAGGGGGAGGGTTAGTTGAAAGAGACATGGCTGCTGCTGGAAGGGAAAAGGGAGGGGAGGAAGGGTTCTAGTGATAAGGATATTGTTGGTAGGTACTAGATCCGATGCGGGTAGGGATTGCCCATAGCTGAAGATTTAAGTGTATATATTATTTGAGTGTATATATTATTTGAAAAGAAAGGGGGCTGTAATTGAAACGGATTTTGAATGTTTAAAAAGGTGTCCGTTGTGAAGATTAGTGTGCTAATGAATGGGAATCTGTAGTTTAAATTTTGAATATGTAATAAAGTGGGCAAAGACTAGCGTTTCATAGTTAAATATTCTAAAGAGTTTAAAGAGATTCCTAGTTGGTTAAATGTATAATTAGATAAATAAATAAATAATTAAATAAGGCAAGCCCAAATGTATAATTAAATAATTAAGAAATTAAATAATTAAATAATTAAGTAACACAAGCTCAATGTATAGTTTTATATTAAGCCTGTCCCATTGAATCATATTAAAATTTAGGGTTGGGACAATTTTGGGGATAAAGTTAGACTGCTTGTAACAATTGATTTCTATTATAAGTATTATGGGGTAGGGTTGCGTTGAATCATGTAAACTTAAATGTAATGCTAGTACGTTGAAGTTATAAATAGCTCTATAAAGGGAAGCAGATGGACCAATTGAAGGAGTAAACAAGAAGCGTAGTTAAAGGTGAAATAAATGAGATCTACGAGGAAGATATTGTTGGTAGAGAGAAGCATATACAGGGTCGATAGAATGGATACAAGGGAGATAAAAATAAGAAGCATAAAAGGCAATGGAAGAGTGTATGCGAATGTTGGCAACTAGAAGAACAAAAAGGAAGGAATAAAAATGAAGCAAAGGAAATAGGAGCTATAGTGTTGAGTAGGAATAATGGTGTTGAAGTTATAGTGGTTAAGGATCGGTTGGGTGTAGGAAGAGTAATGTTTGTTCTCAATTTACAATAAGTACTATCGGTGTATATAGTTATTAGGTATACTGGGGAGGATATGTTATGTTATTGGGATGGTTATCTGTAAGGTTGGAGAATTAAAGATTAACAAATTAACAAATTATAGAATTTAAAAATGTGTCGGATGCTAGAAAGAGGGTTGTTGTCTGGGAGGAGGGGTGTCAGAGGAAGTAATGAAATTAATGTATTTAAATTTTCGTTTGTGCCTGAAATTTTTAGAGTTAATAATATTTAAGCTTTTAGATGCTGTAGCTATCATAAATGATTCTAGTGTACATAGTTGGCAGAAAGCGGATCCTGGAGTGTAGGAATTAGACCTTTTTAATAGTCCAACGTAGGGAGTAGGGAGTGTTTTTAATGTTAAAGTTTGTTATTAGATTGGAGAGAGAGGTGCTAGTGGCATTGTTATTATTGTGTTTAAAAGAGTAGATATGGTTTGAGATTCAGGTCTTGCCCCAATATAAGTGTGTATTTTGTATTGGGTTGTTGTTATAGTATTTGTGTTATTTATATTATCGAAAATGTTTTGGGTTTGTATGATAAAATTCTGGGCCAAACTTAAGTCGGGATTGTTGGTGGAGAAGATGAGATACTTTGAGGGGTGAGATCAAATCCATTAGTAGTAAGCGGGGGTGTTGGTTAGTGTGAGAGGTGTTATTTTGGGTTTCGTTCGATACAGGGAGTTGTAGATGGGGAGAGCTATAAGGTGAGTGGGGAATTTGTATGTTGGTATTAGTTTGCACAATGGTTTTTTGGGGAATTGTTTAACAGTACAGACATAGATAACGTTACTTTGTATGCAATTACCATTTAATGGCCATTCTCTAGATTTTTGGCAGTTGCAGTTATTAGTGGGGTGTATAGTAGGTGCTGGTTGTTGGGCAGATTTATTTTTGTTGTTGTTAGATGTGATGATGTTTTGTGCTATATTGGGCATTGTGGAGTAGGACATTTTAACAGAGTTTTTATTTAAAATAGTGCTGTACTTATGTGGGTGCTTGAATGAGTTATCTAAAATTTTGAAAAATTTCTTAGCTATATTTGTTTTCACATTGCAATTATATGGTGGGTTAAAGCAAATAATATTTTTTCTACTAATTTTTAAAATTTTTACTGCGTTCTTGAGGGTTAGCTGGTTTGTGAATATTGATTGTTTTAGTGGGTCTATTTGTATATGTCTTGGGTTTCTTGGGTAGTGTGGTATTAGCCCGCTGTTTATCCTGTATTGCCATTTTGTGTGTAATTACATTTAAAGGTTTGTTTTTCTGGATAGAGGGATTATTTTCATATTTAATTTCATCAGTGTATCCCGAATTAAGAAGTTCGTTATTATAGAAGCTGGAATTTTGTTCGAAGATTGATCTATATACATAACGCGTATTTTATATATGTTATATATATACATGTATATACATATATAACGCGTATTTTATATATGTTATATGCATACACACATACACACACATACATATATAACAGATATAAAATACGCGTGTTTCTATTTCATAATATATATATTAATTTATATATAATTTAATTTGTATATAATTTAATTCGTATATTACACTAAGCAAATCAGCATATGTTCGATGAAACACACAAATCAGAGTTAACTGAGTAAAATAGCAATATTTCATGTAATATGAACAGGACACAACTCAAACATAACTTAAATTATTCGTCAATGGTAAAGTTGGTTGAGAACATGCCGTTTAGATGAAACGTCCGATTGTTTCTGCTTGTTTTACTCAAGACAAGTTTTATAATATATTTTATTTTATTTTTGAATATGTATGCGCAACTTATTGCGACAAGATATGTTTTTTATGTGGCTATGTGTAAATATGTTCAATAAGTGACATCAGGACACACATCAGTAGGAGCTGACTCGAGTTATAAGTATTGTGGGTTTATGAACAATATATATATATATATATATATATATATATATATACATATATATATATATGTATATATATATATATATATATATATATATATATATATATATATATTTCACTTAGAAGATGGTGTATTCAGTGAAGATCGAGATTAGGCCAATAAAAATGAGCTCGATGATACTCGATTAATGGGTTCAGAAACTTTATATGTGATTTTTTGTGGTTCGCCACATAAATTCCAAACGGACATTTATGTTGCCTTTTCTTCTGATGGAATAGATGTGGAATGTCCATACTATCAGTGGCTTGGAATGGTAACTTATAAATTGTGTTTTTAACTGTTTTGTTTTTGTTTGGGTGGATGCTTTTCATCGTTGTGCCGCCCGACAAGCAGGTGTATTCTCGCACATTGTTCCTGTTAGTTTTGAATAAATTTGGAACTAATTATTTGTTGTTTTGCTTAGTAGCAACAATACTGCGAAAAGCTTACGAGATACATTTTAAAGACATTTTCTATTTCTTCTGTTTATCTTTTTATTTTTTCCCCTCTTCTTTAGTGACCTCAATTAAGGCAACACCATATTGTGTATTGTCAGTTGTGGAAACTTTTATTCCAGGTACTAAATTCCCCTGATGATTTACCAAGCAAGGACCTGCTTCGTAGTGAAACACGTATAAGAAAAAAAACACTTTAATTTGAATATATATGATAAATGAATAATCTTTGTAAGAAAAAGTATTTTGTGGTGATGATTGATCTCCTGAACGGAATGCTTTGGTAAGCTTTCACAAAAATCACACACACACACACCTATATATATATATATATATATATATATATATATATATATATATATATATATATATATATATATATATATATATATATATATTGCTAATATGGATTATATTTCAATTTTATTAACTAACCCTGCAATACTTTTAAATTGAACGACCAACCCACATTTTTCAAGACAGCGAGCCAACGCTTCTTTCGTTCGACACCGGATTTGAATCATAACTGCCGATAACAACACTGCGGAGACATCGTACCAAAGACGTTTATCAAGTAACAAAGAAATAAGTCTGTTTATTCTTGTTCTTTGATGAAAAAAATGACTCAATACTGGTCACCCATGATGAAGGAATTTTATTCCGAAATTAATAGGATTAATGTAAAATAAAAATAATCTTGTATTGCTAATATGGCTTATATTTCAATTTTATATATATATATATATATATATATATATATATATATATATATATATATGTTGAATACTATCTGATTCTGATCGCTGTATCTGCCTGCTTCATTTGACATTAGATAGAGTTTAAATTCCTCTCCTGCCCGTATTATTTAATGCTGCTTAGGAGGTCAAATATAAAGTTGCGCGGTCACAGGTGACTTCTATTTGGGTTCGAGTTCTTCGCCGGCAGGAATTAGCATCTCCTACACTGATTAGTGCATATGCATGAAACACTGGTTTCTGTATATAATAATTATGAATATTCAAATATATATATATATATATATATATATATATATATATATATATATATTAATAATGGAGTTTATATGTGTGTATGTGTGTGTGTGTCTGTCGGTCTGTCTGAAGCCGAAACTCCATCAGAGTAGCATGGTTATTTAGTTAGTCCGCCAGCTTCATTATATACTACTAGAAAAACCGCCGGAAACACTATGGGCATTCCTCAATTTACATTCTCAATTGTTTTTCAACTTCTAATAAATTAATATTCACAAATATACACTCATGATTGTTGTCTTCAGATTTCCAAATGTATTTACGCTATTTTGCACGCTAATAATCTAACTTATAAATTATAATTAAGACATACAGACAGATACATGCATACATGAAATACGTTACGTAGTTAATATAACTATGTCGAATGGATTAACGCTGGCTGTTTAATCAGTGGTTCCCATCCCTCTCTCCATTAATTCAATATGGCGAAACTGATTAAACAGCCAGCGTTAATACAGCGCGTTATTTAAAATGTAAACAACGCTGGCATTCACCGTGATAATTTTCCTCTTATTTATTTGTTTAAACCGTTCTAAGTTTGTTTATTTTATTAATCTTATCAGCCATTAAATTCACTGAATCAAATTGCTTAATTAAAATAATAATTGATTTAAAATTACTATTTACAAACACACACACACACCTTATAACGAATTACGTTTTCACTTTAGGACCCGCGCTAACTTAGACCCCGTCGTTAGGGTTAGGGTCGGTATTTTGTTTTTTTAATTGTTGCTTTTAATTTACGTACAATTTTTTTGCCGCTTTGAAAGGCATAAAATATTACTTATTATATTCTGACCTGGATTTGGCGGAAAACGATTGGTGTAAAGAAATGCGAGCAGACGATTATTTGGTGGGGGGACACCTTTTACTGGACAAGTAAATAACTGTTTTTAGAATCGTATATAAGGTAACAATTATTTCTTCTTTTCCTTCTCTTATTTACTTTCATTCGTTTCTACTACACTATTATAAATACTACATTCAATTTTTATTTAATTTTTTATTTTCTTTACATTTATGTTTAATGCAAAAACTGTTTACGGTTGCTACAAACCAAAATAATGCAAACTTAATTTATTTTTTTATTAATGATGTTACTTATCATGTGCAATATATTATTTAAATTAATTGTAGTGATTAAAACCTCTACCCAAATTACATACTAGCAAAAATATACGACCGGATAGAGCATATATTTGCTAGTATATATATATTTTGTAGAATTCAATAATTAAAAAAATATTAATTGGAATTTCAAATATTAAAACCCGTCTCACAAAATAAATATTCAACAATATCCTTTTATATGTACGCGCGTTTCTGTAAATACTTTTATTAACGAAATTACAATTAAGTAAAATTTCAAAGCGCATTTGATTTTCTTCATCAGCATATTAAAATTTATTAATTGTAATTTAAGGTAATAAAAATGGCAAGCAAAATATACGAAATTAACTTGTATCTCCTGATCAGATTAAACAGAGAAAAATCGTTGTTGTTTCAAATCTTGTTTAAACCGATTTGTTTATTAAAAACACTTTTTTAAATAATGGTAGTCAATATTATAGAGTAAGTAAAGATTTATAATACGCCATATGTGTATCAAGATGAGACGATTATGGAGTGCTAACGTTAGAATCAAACACCAAACTGTTTGGAAGTATACAGGGGAGGTAATTGCATACAGCGTTAAGGAATATTTGAAATTATACTTAATTAGTAGAATACACGTCCCAGGACACGTATAAGTAAGACATATAGCATGAGTTTTAAATTTTAATGTTTTGGGGACTGGGTGAGTACTGTTTCAGTGACACCCCTAAATGTTATAGTTAAAAAATATGCCCACGTTACAAACCCTGTTGCCTAGAATACATGTTCCACAATTCATAATAGGCAGCTCCATAGTTAAGGAATTTCCGAAGGAAATACATTTATTGAGGCTCACAGTCACGCACCGATATTTAAAATTATCTATTACTTAATATAAAGCAAAATTTGATGTAGAGCAATTCTTTTCTCTAATAATTGTTTTGTATATAACATATTTTATAAGTTTCCGAGGGCGAGTGTGTGTTTGGGTAACCCCCTATCCTAAATGTCAAATTTAAAACTTAATGAACATCTTTTTAAATAACCGAACATAAAACAACACTAGAAAGTGTCATCGTATGTCCTGCTGGCTAAAAAGCTGGAAAGCAGGCTCAAGACAATTTTTGTATAAGTTGATTTGAGTCTATTTTAAATTTTATTTTAATAAGGATTCTAGACATCAGGTTTAGTATCGTTATTTCTCTATTTCAATATCCGCTAAAACTGTTCTATTACAATACAAAGATGGCGTCTTATCTTACTCGACTACTTTGTTGAATAGTTTTTCTTAACATCTATAAAGGCTAATCACTTCCTGTGTAGTACGTTATTAATAGTTTGCAAACATTAGTAGTTGGTTCCATTCTGCTTGGAATATTGTCTTCAGATTTTTAATATGTTGTTGTTGCTCTTTTTCGCCAGATGTTTTCGATTGGATTCAAATACATATACTAACTCGTTCTTTCTAGATATTCGTATCTTTATCGAATAGAATCGATGACAGTTCTATTTTTTGTTTTACTTTTGTCTTTTCTTTTCGGGGACTTTTTCTTTTATTTTAGCTACGCTTAATACGCGTTTGATATTTTAAAGTAATATTTTCTGCAAATCAAATTATGCTTCGTCTTAGTGTAGACATAAAATGTCATGTTTTGTTGGAAGCATATGCATGATAGATTAATAACTCAAGTAATGTCTTAGTTGTAGTTACTTATAAATACAAACATAGGAACGCACTGCGAAATAATATATATATATGTATATATATATATATATATATATATATATATATATATATATATATATATATATATATGTTTGTGTGTGTGTGTGTGTATGTGTGTGTATATATGGTTTTAGGTATTGGACATACTACTCATATGTCAGATTAGATGACTCTTTAATCTATAACCTCCATTGCATTAGCAAATTTGATTCCAGGCCCCAAAAATATTTTCGAATAAAAACGCAACAATAATCGAAAATAATCTGCATTTTATTCCCAGGGAATTGTAAGTTGGAACTGTAGATAGGAACGTATTTCAATAAAAATAAGATGAATAATGCTAATTCGCGCAATTTCTGCAAAGTATCTCTTTTTCTCAAGAAATTTCTAGAGTTTTCATTATTTAGATTATTCATCTACTATTCTCAACCTGGTAGTTATATTAACAGCGTTTCGGCCGATGTAACCCTAAACCTACTTTATGTGCAGTTTTTAGAACTTCCTAACCATTCTAGTAAAACTCGTGAATCTGTATGATGAACTCAGAAAACTTGTACGCAATAATGAAACGTCAATTAAATAAAGGATTCGGTTCAAAATTCCGTACAGTTGACAGAATTCGACATACACATTTCAAAGATCAAGTACAAAGTTTCCCAGTTGGAATAGATACACCTGAAAAAGTCGGAGTTTACATAGGACGAAACGTTGTAAACAGAACAACCAAGATAAGAATAATAATCTAATATATAATACAAATTCACAATCCTTATCTAAAAACGGGCGAGCTATAACATGTTAATAATGTGCACAATCTTAAATAATCATTCAATATACACTGATTTAGTACACTTGAAGAAACAAATATGACGCAGATCTGCGATATTATCGTGTTCACTGCGTTCGTATCGGTGTTTTTTTTATCTTTTGGCCTAAGCTTATTAAGTCATCACAGTCGTCAGTAGGAGCGAACACATAGATATATACACTAAGAAACATTAACACACTTATTTATTTACTAAATATTAAAATCGTGAATTGACTCTACTTACACAAAACCATATCTTTTGTGAAACCAAACCAAACTGCCATTTTTCTACAGAAGTTTGGGTTTTAAATGTTATAATTTTTTTCACTTATATTAGAGGAATTGCCTTTCTGAGATTACTATAAATACGACTATTTTATTCAACTATCTGCTTTTTTGCGTTTCCTTGAATAAAACTGATTTACTTAGTGTTACAGAAAAAATAAATAAACATGTTGATATGTATAGACAAATAACGCGTGATTTTAACTTTTTTACTGTTGTTACATGAAAAAAATGTTTTGTATTTTCGATTTGCGTTTTTAAAAAAAACCAAAGGTTTCAGGCGACCGGACGACACCGGCTACGTAAGCTAGTTCACTAATACAAACATCAGCGACGGAAAGAGGCTGTTAAAATCGCTACTTTACTTTAAATGTGGGGTCAATGACGAAGCGGTCCATCGAGCTGACTAGATCCCTTAAATAACGGTAGATCGACATCTGTGCTGTCTAATGGACGAAATGGAGTGAGGCAAAATCCCTCGAGTTAAGCACTCGCTACACAATTATTTACAATGGTATCTCTGTAACGAAGAGTGACGTTGGAATTATCGTATCCAAGAGATATCGGGATACTATCGCAGTAACCATCGATACGATGATTGTCTGATGAAAGTTATCATCATTTCATCCGAACGTCCCATGAACATATTCAGCGTGTACGCGCCACAAATTGGATGCTCACCTGAAGTCAATAACAATTTTAGGTGCCCTACTCGATAGAATGTGTCAGAAGTGCCACAAAATGATTTTATCATAATCGCAGACCACCTGAAAGGACACGTGTGGTCGCACAGCAATGGGTACAGCTACTTTGGTGGTTATAAACACGGCAGCAGGAATCAAGGTGGTGAGCGATATTACCACAGTACATCTCTCACTTTTGTAAACATGTGTTTCTGAAAACGGTAATATCATCTACAGACGTATCACAGTCGAAACTCCACATCGCACATATATTCTATAATAACTCTAAAGTGTGATATAAGCACTGTGCTGTATGGAAAACTCATTCCGTACGAGACAAATGCTGCAAGTGTAAGTTCCGCTTGAAACAACCAAGTGAGAAAAGACCAAAGAAGAATGGTCCAGAAAAAATTAAGTGATGGATACTTTAGGACAGACTAAGACGCGAAGGGAGAGATGAAAATAATGTTTCTACCTGTGACTACATTTTGGCAAACTTGGCAGAAGGCCAAAGAGTTGATCTACCCGACTGCAAAAACAATTAAAAACAGACAAAAACGATCAATAACATTAGGTGTGGACGTGAAACGATCTTCTTGAAAAATTTGTTCTACGATTCAACACATATAAAATCGAATATTTTACAACGGATGAAATGATGCAGGATGCTATTACTGTCGAAAATGCTAAGCTTCTCCGAATAGATGTCTTCAAGTATCTGAGGTTAAAACTCCCTGCTGACTGAAAGCTTAAGCCTGAAGCCCAAGGTCATACTACACATGAATGAATTCAGCCTAGCTGAAGTAGAGAACCACAAATTAACTACTGTGCTTTAAGAAGATCAGTGACCGGCTGCATTCAAAAATCTATCGCACAGTCATCGGACAAGTCGCAATTCATGGTTCCGAATGTTGCCCAATAACACAGTAGCTGTAGAACCGTCTTCATGACATGGAGACGAAGATGCTAAGTTTGACATAAGACATCCCCTACTTGACCACACCAGCAATGAAGTATTGACTGAGATGGTACTAGAATGACATGCGAACCAACGATAGCCTTGCCAAAGTTGCGTAAGAGCTGACAGTTTAAGGCTGGCGACCAAGAAGACGACCAAAACAGCGTTTTCTTGACACTCTACAGCAGGACATTAAAATCGCCGGTTTGTCCCCGGATCAGGTACACGACCGAAAAAAATGGAGGGACAATAAAACAACACATGCGGACCATGTGATATGATGCGGGAGTACGATAGCACGAACAAAAATAGAGACTCACATCTATTGATATATTAGTAATATAAATCTTTATAAAGTTAGAGATCTTTATATGTTTATATATTTGTATCTAAAGAATTCACTCCTAAACTAATCCACCGATAATTATGAATTTTAAAACATAGATCTTAAGAGTAAGGGATCACAATATAGGCTATATTTATTTTGATTTGGTTTTTAACAAAAGGGTAAAAATGTAGCGGGGGCCATTCATAAAGGATTCACTCCTAAACTAATCTACCGATAATTCTGAATTTTAAAACATAGCTCCTAGAATTAAGGGGTCACAACATAGGCTATATTTAGTTAAATTGGTTTAAAGCAAAAGGGTAAAAAGGTAGCAGGGACGCCTTATGAACATCCAAATACCTCTGATGTTTGTGAATTTTAAACAACAAGAATTATAGGCCCATGCGGGTCCAAAGTCTAGTATTTATTAAATATTAAATTGTTTTTAACGCATTTTAAAGCAAGTAAATCGTTTTGGACTATTGAAATAATTTGAAACGCTATTATTAATATTTTCTTATTTATGTATTTATTTATTTATTATTATCGCTTATGTTTGAATTCAGGTTTTGAGACATGATATGAATCATAAATCTATGACGTCACACCAATGCTATGATTATTATTTTTTAAATTTAATTTTATAAGTTCTATTCATAAGAAAGTCTGCATAGCTCATTTGGTGGAATCTAAGAGTGAATATCTCAAGGTGTCGGTTTCGTTTACTGGGCATCGTATCCGCTTTTATTTGGTGGGAATATATAATTTTATATTAATGCAATATATTCCATTTCTAAGAATACCTACGATCTCTGATATTTGGAAATTAAACAAATTTCGCGATGTATTTATTACGTTTAAAAAAATTGTGACTAACGAAAAAAATGTTATTGACAGACGCACAAAATATCTACTTATATAGCATAAGTATTTAACATCAGTTAAAAAATATTCTCCGTCTTTCACTTTATTTGAAGTTATTTGAAAGGGTTTTAGAGGCATAACATGAACACATCCTTCCATTTAAAAATTAAAATATATAAAATTTGCATTGAATTTTATCAAGTGTAATTAGACTCTTATGAAGAAAGATTTTCTGGATTCCAATCTCTTTTCAAGACCTCTTAAGTGTTAGCCTTCAATGTTAGACATTTCGTAGAATTAAAATCATGTAATGGATTTCGATCAAAATTTTAATAAGAATTCTAGACATCAGGTTTAGTATCATTATATCTCTATTTCCATCTCCGCTAAAACTGTTCTGTTACAATATTAAGATGGCGTCTTATCTTCATCGACTACTTTGTTGAATAGTCTTTCTTAACTTCTATAAAGGCTAATCACTTCCTCTGGTACTTTATTAATGGTTTGCAAACATTAGTATTTGGTTCCATTCTGCTTGGCATATTGTCTTCAGATTCTTCATATTCTGTTGTTGCTCTTTTTCGGATTTGAATTTTAAAATATCGCCAGATGTTTTCGATTGGATTCAAATACAGATACGAACTTGGCTAATGCAAGATACCAACATTATTTTCAGCAAGCCACTTCTTCGCAGATTTTCTTGTATTCTTCGATTATTATCCTGTTTGAAAATAAAATCAGTGTGTGGCATAGGGCTCTCATCAAAACGCATTAAATATGTCTCGCTTTGAGAAAAGGTTGGTTTATGGCCAAACACATGAAGCGTCCCGACTGCAGAATGCCGACAGGTGTGTTTAAGCTATTTTTGCGGACCCAGGGTGCAAGCTGGTTTTTCTTATATCTTATCTTCCCGGACTTGTAGGAAGGTATCAATCCGACAGACCACGGTTTGAATGTGCGGCACAAGACACTCTTTTGTCCGGATGTGTTATCTTCCAGCTCGACCCTTGGATATACACTCTTCCAAGTAGTACGTTCACCTCGATAAAGGGTAATTAATTCTCTGAATTGTCTCTATCGATGAATGCCAACGGGTTAATTTATTGGTTGTTTTTGTACCTAGCTCGAGATACCCTTTGGGATAACGTGATGTCCTTACTTTCCGGTCTTGTGTCACATCTTGCTGCAGTGGGAATCAAGAAAATAACAAGTCTACAAATCAGAAATATAAGAATGAATGTTTAAAAATATAGAAATACATTTGACGGCAAACCACAATGGCACACTGACTGGATTATTATAGTGTGTACTCAAACGAAATGAAATCAATAAAAGACGTAAACGGAGGATTTCATTTTGTCGTCTCTTTAAGTTCTATGCAGTCGACTACTAATTACACCTTTTAAGATACTATTTGTGTTTGCATGGTGTCAACCATTGCATGCATAGCGGTAATTACTACCGCATTTATAGAACTAATAACCGTGCTACAAATAGTATATTTCTTATTCTCTCTCTATCATTGGATAACTTTCTGTTTAACTATCTTTCCATATATTCAGGATACATGTTTACATAAGTCTGAAATACTATGACATTACACGTAATGTAAAAGCCTTTAAGAAGTGAATTATTCTTTATTTATAAACATATCGCTGTTATCTTGTAACATCTTCTTTAGATAGTCTCTGAACAAACTGGGGGTTCTAGACACTTTCATTGATTAATTGATAGAAAACGTTGAGGATCCTGGCCGATAACTAGTCGCTAAAAGTAAGTCTTATTAATTAGCGGGCCACGTGTAAATTACACGAAATTATGTTTTCAATACTAATTATCTTGTTCCTAACCTATACATATACTTGTATATTTATTTTAAAAAATTAACAATGCATAAAACAATTTACAAAACTTATTTATATACAATATTTCAAGTGAAGATAAGATTTCGACGACTAAACCTTACTTTGTCAATGCTTTAGATTAAATTAAATGTTGCTCCAATTCATGAGTAGCGTACACATATTCGGAAGGTTGTTGCTTTTGAATTAAGTGTGACACACAAAATAACACACACGCTATCGTATTAATATGTGTCTTCCCGGTAGTCCCCTCCCCACCTCCCTCTCCCCATTCGATGTAGAAAAAATAGTAGAAGTTGGTTGGGATCGAACTATAAACCAGTCGGGCCGACGTCAAAATCCAACGTCGCTAACAGTTACGTCAAAGGGAAATACTTGAATACGATTACGAAAATTAGGTGACTTGAATGATTTTCCAAATCTAGGTGCGACACGCATGCGCAGAGGTTTTGATGTAAGCGTGACACACAAACACAAGCTATCGTATTAATATATAGATTAGCATTCTACGACATTTGGACCGACTTAATTCTTTTTTTACATTAGTTTCATAGATTTTTTTTCAAGAATCAGATGCTTACGGGATGCACCACGTAGGTATTGCCAAAATAAATAATGGAAGTGTTGCTAAAGCGAAGATTGGATTCGAACTTGATACACCCAGTCTGTTAGTCTTTATCGCTATCCATTTTTTTCTCTCTCTCTCTATTTACCTTTCTTTCTCTTTATCTCTCTCAACACGGTCTTATTATTGCTGTTAAGTCTTCGTTAATAACCTTTGAAATTAGAATTAATTACGTTTATCACGTAGAGTTGGTTTAATTGGGACTAATTTGTCTTAGTCTTTTTTATTCCCCTTTTCGATTGGTGGCCGAATTCAGTCCCTATTTATCTCTCTCTTTCTCTCTCTCTGTCTCTCTCTTCCCCCTCTCTCCCTCTCTCTCTCTCTCTCTCTCTCTCTTAGTCTGGCTATCTTACTATCGAACGGACAGGTTGTCTTCTTAGGACCATTTTTAGAGTCAGTTCTTCTATTGGGAACTTGAAAATGAAACGAGTTTTCTGATTAGCTAATCAATCACAGACCGTGTAACATTTTCTACTATCTTATGATAAGTCATTCAATAAGACGTTTTGTTTCATTGATTAAAACGGGTCCTTCGATCAAGCCATAATTTTTGGATTGGTCTTAGTTCAAGAGTACCACGTCTTACTATGTCGTACCATTTAAGTATATTTATGATATATACTTGGCACATTCTATAACCTTTTTAATCATAAAAACAATTTGGTAATCGGCGTAAGATTTTTTACAATTTCAATTCATTATTGTTACATATATCGGCCTCGAAAGTATGTTTCTTACCACGAGTTTTATAGTTGTCCACACAAGTTTTTCCAACAAATTTCTTTTAACAATAAATAATCAATCCGACTCGAAAATAAGTTATTCAGTTAACTTAATTGAATTGTTTTCTTCAGCTGTCATTCGAATACGAGATACATAACCTTTTAAATCTCAAAAATCAAATCGTTAATTTTGAGGAAAAATAAGATTTGGCAAAAAGCGTCACCCTAAAAGTATATAAACCTCATTTTCTCTCAATTAATTATTTCAATATTATGTTACCTTAATAAATCAATTTATATCAAATCAGTAAATTAACTCATCATTTCCCACGAATAAACACACATGTAGATTTCAACACAAGTTTGTCACAACTAATTGGTTTTAATAATGAATTTTAAATCTGACCCGAAAATAATTGATTTAGTTAACTTCATTAAAAGGTTTCTTTCAGCTGTCATTCAGACACGAGAAAGATAACCCTTTGAATATATACTGTAACTTAATTAATATATAAATATTGAACCAGTAAATTAACTCATCTTGTCACAGGTGTAAACACACACGCACACACATATGTCTACACACACAAAGGATCAACATAAAAAAGTCCATTAAATTTGTATATTTCTCTTTATGAGCTTTTAAAATATTTTGCAGTGTAATATTTAAATAATAAATATATAAAATAGAAATCCCCTTAAGGAAAGTTGAAAATTATATAATTTAAAAACATTAATTATTTATTAAGTTTTTATTACATTTTGCTTCAAAGCACCTAAATACCTAATGAATAGAGGCTTTCAATAAGCTTTTTTGATCTGTATAATAATACACGTGTACCTTCATTATATAGGGTGGGCCAAAATAAGGGTCCTATCTTTAAATTTGAATAACTTGAATTTGAATAACTTCCACAAAATAAAAGTTAAACTCACCAAACTTTATGTGTGTGTAGACTGACCCTTCCGAGATTTTTTGAAATAAACAAAACAAATTTTAGTCGAAAAACACTTCTTAAAACTTACAAAAACTAAAGTATTGTTTTTTGCACTGTTTTGAGTTTTTTAAGCAAAAATAATGTTTTCTAAATGAGGGTACGTTCCTTAGGGCTAATACGGCTCATGCTTGCTTCGGAAGGGGTCCTTTACTTATTCTAAAAAAAAAATTTTTTTAAATCAATAAATAAAAAAGTTATGAATTTTTAAAAATAGGACCCTTATTTTTGCCCACCCTGTACATACATTGTAACATTACTTGTTTATAAAAGTAAGATCGTCCGACTGCAAATAATGAAATGCAAAATAGTTAGTGAAGGGGATATGGTGTCGTTGCCTGTCAAAAAGTAAGATTCTACCTATTTTAAAATAGATTGTTCTAAAATCGAACAAAGGGTTATAAAAACAATTCTGTCTCCGTCGATGTATAAATGACATTTGTAAAAATGTATTCAAATTATATTTTACTGGTAATTATTAATACACTATAATAATGATTTTTATGTTTAAATATTTTACTTGTTACAATAAATAAATTAATTAATAAGTGAACATTTTTGTTTGATTTATTTAAAATATAAGCAAAATGTCGGCATATTTTTGCAAGTATATATGACAAACAAACATATACTACACTTCCCCAAAAGAACGAGGTAATGCCTGGGGGAATGGTATCATGATAAACAAACATATACTAAACTACCCTTCCCAAAAGAAGACGGTAATGACTTGGTGTATGGTAAGATTACAACACAACAGATTATTCACTAGACGCAAATAAGGGGGTAATTTTTAGGAGAACGATATCATGACAAAAGAACAAACACTACAATTTTATTATCTAAAAACGAGATAATGCCCGAGTGGTATTATGGCAATACAATATCAACTTCGCTAGCTCTCCTGTATTTAACATTAAAAAATAGTACATTGTTCTGAAATAGTATAGTAAACTTAATTGCAAATTAATACATAGTACTAGTATAGTTAAGTATTCAGAGAAATACAAAATCTGCAATATTAATAGAAGTAATAGGATATTTTCAGCTTCAGAGAGATGGATACCAAATCCCCATTAGTAATAGAAGTAATAGTTTATTTTCAGCTTAAGAGAGATGGATACCAAATCTCCATTAGTAATAGAAGTAATAGTTTATTTTCAGCTTAAGAGAGATGGATACCAAATTTCCATTAGTAATAGAAGTAATAGTATATTTTCAGCTTAAGAGAGATGGATACCAAATCTCCATTAGTAATAGAAGTAATAGTATATTTTCAGCTTAAGAGAGATGGATATCAAATCTTCATTAGTAATAGAAGTAATAGTATATTTTCAGCTTAAGAGAGATGGATACAAATCTCCATTATTAATAGAAGTAATAGTTTATTTTCAGCTTAAGAGAGATGGATACCAAATCTCCATTAGTAATAGAAGTAATAGTATATTTTCAGCTTAAGAGAGATGGATACCAAATCTCCATTAGTAATAGCTATTTACGGTAAGCCTGAAAGCAATACAGTAAGTCAGCAACCGTGTACTTTTAACTCGCTCTTTTTAGTATCATAAAATAATGATAAGCTTGGGGTTGTGGTGGAGCTATTATTAGTAGAATTGATCAATATGGACTAGGTGAATTAGTAAATTGCGTTTTCTTGGAAGAATTGCGCAAAAGAACATAAAACTGAATTAATCATACGAATTTATACATGAAAAATAAATCAAGCGTAAATGCTGTTTCGGAGAGGGCGAGGTAAAGTAGAATTTATCTTCTTACTGACTTTTCACAAATCATCGAGACTGTCTAAACGAGTATTTGTCTTGGGATGATTCTAACAAAATTGAAAAAAAATTATCCTCATTGAAAAAAAAGGAGGAAAGACAGAAGGTAAAAAATAATTCAACTAGCCTGGGCCAATCGGCAGACGCCCGCTCTCCACCTATCGCTCGTATATTTAACTGACAACTGGCAGCCACATCAACCTCGTACAATTCTGACTTTTCAACATCTTTTACTTCAAAACAAGGACTGTTATCGCTTCAACTCGGAACAGAGTGAGTGGTGAAGCTTGAATTGATAACTAACTATCACCACAAGTTCTTTTCACTGGAGTGGAAGACGATTTTTACAACGATACAGAAAACCGAGTTATCTCTGATCATCCCAAGATTGGCTTACGGCCGCGCAAAAAGTGGCTGACGTTACCATATCGTGCCACAATAATTTCTATGCTTAGCCGAAACTGTTTTGAGTTCTACAAAGGTTGTTGCACCAACGGATAAAAACTAAACAAAATAAACTTTAAATCTCGTAATTTATGACACGTGCTAATGTAGGTATTCAATAAAAATACGAAGTAAATAAGCAGAAAATACAATCGATCTCCTGCTATTGTATTTGATAATAAGATATATCTCAAAATATCACTAAATAAATTCACTTAATTTAAATTGAAACATATTACCTCAATACATTTAACGGTAATTAATTGGAATATTAATAATATTACAACAGTTATATAAAAAAATTTAATTTATTAATCATGTATGTTAATATTTGCAACATTTAGAATTTGAATATAATGCTTGTATTAATATTAGGGTTTTTGGAAAGTTATTACGTTTTCATTTATATAAATATTATTCACAAAATATTTCCTTATTCGTAACGATAGCAATTCATCGATATTACATGATTTTAAA
The DNA here is from genome assembly GCA_963556195.1 of Sepiola atlantica. Lineage (NCBI taxonomy): Eukaryota > Metazoa > Mollusca > Cephalopoda > Sepiida > Sepiolidae > Sepiola > Sepiola atlantica. Next base: position 32,145,677 of record OY744529.1, read on the forward strand.
TTCCACGTTAATATAATTATACGTATTCAAACATCACTAAAATGTATTTAAAAGCATTTATTTTACTTTCAAGTGTAATGACACCTATGGAATATTTGAATTGATGGAAATACGTCAATGTTTATAGTGTAACACGATGAAAGGTTAGATGAATAATTGAGCATAAATTACTGACGCATAAATAATAAAAAATAATAATTCGAAAGTATTATTTGAACGTACTTTGTTTATACATTTTGAAAATGCAATTTCATGTTAGGACTTGGATTATGTGGTAAATTCAACGGACAATGGGCAATTAGAAATTTGAGCAACAATTGATATTCGCAAAAATATCCAAATCGGTATTAAAATGTGAATGACGTAAACATATGACGTAAGTGGTAAAGTGAAATAGATAGAGTGAGCGGTGAAAAGACAAATAGAATGCAGTAAAACGGAGCGAAAACGAAAAACGGAGAAGTTTACGTAAAGCGAAATACAGACACAGCCATTCATCGCCGCTTGCTAGCCGACAATCAGCGTCGAAGTCCGTCTAATAAACCATAAAAATAAATCGTACAATTATTTTGTGTTTCTAAAACGATATATGAACCGAGGGAATCCGTTTTACATCAAAAAGGAAATTGTATGTGTTTTTCCTTATTTCTTGGTGTCGAATAATGAGTAAGTAGGATATACCAATCAATCAACAAAGCAATTAAGCCACAAACAACTAAATAAACGTAGTAACAAACCACGGACAGTCGTTCGAATTTCGATTACGACGCCAATTAGTATACTCATAGAGAACTCAAATATCTGGTTCGTACGTTTACAGATTAAGTTACGTTTGTGTATTGCAGTTGAAAATCTTATTGACGTTATTTCCCAAGCAAGCGGGGAAAAAAGTGGATTACTTCAAATGATTTTTCTGAAGTAGAACAAAGTAAACTTCCTCAACTGAATTCACATCAGAGTTAGTGATATTCTTCATCTTAACACTAACAATGACCCAGAGCATCTTAAACATCAATCTTCCGTCAGAGACCGCCTAGAATTATGGCTATTTGCCAATGATATCACAATAAGTGTCTATGTTTTTTTACATCAGCTTATCTTGTTAAAAATGTAATTCACTGTAGATTACAAACTTTCAATCTCGGCTATATACCAAAAAATGTACACAAGCAACTTTGATATTTAGTATGTATCTTCCGCCATTATAATAGCACACATGTTTTTTTTGTTTTCCGAATATCGAATTCAAGTTGCAGGAATAAAATATTTAAAAAAATTAAATTTAACTGAGAAATGAACAAACATTACATAAAACATATACTTTTTTGTTACTTTCATAGTTGTGTTTGTACCGCGAAGACTTTAATTTCTTGTAGTTCTTTGAAATACCCAATCTAATATGAAGGTTGCTATTGATTTTACATCTTTTTTTAACATTACAGTCTTTCATACAAGTATATTAATCTTTACTTCTATACGACTGTCAGTGCTACCCAACGTTGCCCGTGTGTTACTATATAAAAGTACCTGATTATGAATAGAATTTAGCTACTATTTGTATTAAAATAACTTCACGCAATAATATAAACAATCGATAATTAGTATTTCTATGTAATTAAATTATAAATGTACTTAAATGTAAATGGATCATATACAAAATCATAACAAATTCGGGAATAAGACATCTAAATTATTTTAAATGTTGTCTACAGTACAGTTTGAAATATTTATATTATGTGTGTTATTTCAGACTCGTATTCTCATCTTGGTTTTAATATTTACAACGTTTCGGCCAATAAAACCCCCGGCATTCACTGGTGCATCTTTTCGCATTTTGAGATTTAATAGTTTAACTTGGGAATATTTATGTCGAACTGAGGGACCTGCACACAATTTCTAACTAACCATTTTATTTAATGCATGTGGGTAGATTGTTCTCATTCCATCAGTCAGGATCAGTTAGAAGTTAAAACTTTATGCTAATCTCATTTATTTTCTCTAACAATAAGGATAGAGCTTTCCACCGCCAAGGCTTGTAAATTCAAAAATTATCGATAACCAACGCCGATCCTGGAACACAACATGTCCACGTGGACAATTCTGGTATGAATTTGGGGAGACTTTAAAAAATAACTTTTTCTATATGTATATTATTAGTACTTATTTATATATATATATATATACATTTTTTCTGTAAAATGGAACAGACACATTTAAATGAAAGAAAAATGAAATGTTTTCTCAAATGAAACACTTTTATCAAATGGAATATACATCTGAAAAGAGCATAATGGATAAACGATAAATGCTCGAAACGCGTTATGAAATTATATTTAAAAAAACATAAAATGTTAAAATGATAAGATAATAAATAATTATTGAAAAAGTTTTTTACTAGCGTTGGAAATCACAATTCTTTATATATATATATATATATATATATATATATATATATATATATATATATATATATATATATATATATGTGTGTGTGTGTGTGTCTGTGTGTCTGTGTGTCTACATATATACATACACATATATATATATTACATTATTGTATTACTTTCTGTAGATGTAAATCCGTTGAAACTCCAGTGTTTATAAAAAGTGCTCAATAACAAGTAGAGCTGTTCTTTAGTATACATTTTTATTTATACAAACATTATTGGTTACATATGTGCATACATTTTTCAATTTTACTCTTCACAGCGAGTCAACTTTTTCAGACCAAAGAAAGCAAGTACGTCTTGTTCAAGAGAAAGGCTTGTCTTCTTTGATCTGAAGAGGTGGACTCTCTGTGAAGAATACAACCGAAACATGTATGCACATATGTACCCAATTATGTTTGTATAAATAAATATGTGTACTAAAGAACAGCTCTACTTGTTATTGCGCACTTTTTATAAACCCCCGAGTTTCAACGGATTTACATCTACAGAAACTAATATAATACATGTACCATATATATATATATATATATATATATATGTGTGTATATATATATATATATATATATATATATATATATATATGTATATGTATGTATACTGGAAAAATGTGACAAGTTGGTTCACCGATCTTCCTATAGTTATATTGCTTCAATCAGGGAAAAATTATTTTTCCAAAAAATAGAAATTCCTAAATTATTAACTTTTTGCTTGCTTTATCACCATGTTCTCTCGTTCCCTATCCATCTATACCTTATTACTCTTTTAATCACATAGCTGTCGCTCTTCGGTTGTATAAAAAGGGCTGATGACAAAGATGAGGATGAGAAATGTAGAGAGTAGCTAGCAGAGGGAGTAGTAGTAATCGATAAGTTCGGCATCGCAGAGCTTTCTCGGGTCCATGTAAGAAATTCTAATATAAACATTTGTCACTCTTAAATATTAACTTTCAAGATATGTAGTATTACCAATTATTATGTTTAATGTTGAAATTATGTCTCATTATTTCCGTTCTTATTAGATATCTTAAATAACCACAAATTCTTACTCATAGAACTTATTCAGCTGTAATATTACAAAGAGATGTGGCGACGGAAATGTAATTAAATAAGTATATTTGTTTTTCTTTATAATCTATGCATGCATGTTGACAAGCGTGTGTGTATGTGTCTACTACTAACAGCGAATTATCTAGCCGTGAGTAAATTAATTCGCGTCTCCCAAGTTCGTTCTGTGTTCCGGGTTCTGTTTTCCCTATGTCTGCCTGTCTGTCTGTCTATTCTATTTATCTATATCGCTTACGTCAGAATTGACGCGAATAAACATTCCGCACATTTCCCGAAAATATTTTTACTTAGAATTTGGATACTGTCCGTCTACATTTTTGTGATTTCATTTTTTCTCTATTGTCCGTTGAATTGCATCATGAGAATCATTAAGGGAAAATGCGTTTTCAAAGTTCTTCAGTCATTTATGTTTCAATTATCTTGAAACTAAAGGATGAGACTGTTTTAATTCTATATTTTCGAGTTCTTTGTGAGTAAACGTATCATTTAAGTATATGTCCACCATCTTGTAATGTTACAATTATCTTTAATGTTTAGAACACGTATTTTATTCATTAATCGTTTATTGTCATTGAAATAAGATTTTGTTTAACCGGTTATCATGTTTATCAAGTTTATCAAGTTTATCAAGTTTATCAAGTTTATCAAGTGTATCAAGTTTATCAAGTTGGCGATTGACATTAGACGTTTCATCATTATGCAATACACAATGTTCATTTCTCTCATTAAACCCACATCTAGTGACGTCCTACCATGTGTGAACAAACCACTACACGCTTAAGTATTAAACCTGAACTCTAAACAATTATGCTATTTTGGTTGTGAGATGCTAATCATTTCTGAATTAATACAACTATCAGGCACCATCTCTGGTGTGTCTGTGTTTCTCGTCTATACGTAACTTTGTATAGATACATATTCAATTATATTTATTTACAATTAATCGAATATGTATTGAAATAAAAACAAAACAGGAACGCTAAAACAATTTGTGTAAATCTTATTCAAATATGTTTGTCATAGACTAATTGTTTATTACAACTTATATTAGGTATCAGATACCATTATGAATGATATTTTTCATCTCGCATCTAAAATTGATAACATTTTGAATTTTCCCATGCTCATATTCTGACATTTCGCGGACATCTTTATTCAGAACATGTGTTTATAATACATTTCAGTCGTGAGATCGAATGTGATTTTACGAAATGTATTATTAGTGTTACACACACATATATAGAAAAGTTTAGTTAATATATATATATATACATATATATATATATATATATATATATATATATATAAATGTGTGTATTTAAGAAGCATATTTTTATTAAGACAAATTTTATTGAACAACAGAGAATGCTTCTGCTTGATTTTCTTTTCGATTTTTCGGGCGGTCCATAGAGTATTATTATCAAATGGTATGTAGAATCCGTCAGTTTTATTTTCTATTCTTCGCGGGTACTTTTGATTGATTCATTTAGTAGTTTGCAGGAAAAGTATTTGTCTTTTTTTGTTTATATGATCTGAGTTCTTCGAACAGTGCGGCAATGTATGGCTTGGGTGATGAGACGCCGTATGTGGAACGTGATCACGTGCAAAGCGGATGACTAATTAAACATTACAAAAATATAAAAGGTTAAAAGTATATTTTTGTCTGTTAAGGATTTGTTGAAATCAATTGCTAAGCAAGGCAATTTAAAATACTTTCGCTAGACTCATAATTGATAGTGTCGATTGTAGAGTGTCTAGATTTTATGTACAGTGCTTCAATAATGTGTAGTCTTTTACATTAAGGTCGTGATGTATAGTCTGGTGTTGTTGACTAATAGGTGGCTTAATTGTGAATTGGAACATTATGAACTTTCAATTGTTTGCAGATTGAACTAGAGTCAGAGAGATGTAATGTGATCCTCTGCGAAAGTATAGTAGTGATGTAGCCAATGTAACAATTAGTTTTGGTATGCTTGGAGATATATTCCCCGAAGAGGGTCTTGTAACTAAGATATTACGTTGGTTCGTTTTACTAATTGTTTTGCCTGAGAGGTGCTATCGATATTTATGTTGTTAGAGGTTTTGAATTTTCCATAATAAATGATAAATCTGATTGTATTATTACTATTGACGATATATATATATATATATATATATATATATATGTGTGTGTGTCGGTGTGCGCGCGTGTGCGCGCGTGTGCGCGTGTGTGTGTATTAAGTTTTTAAGAAGTGTTTTGTTTAATTTAAAGTTAGGATACATCTAGTTAAGGTAGAATATGTTGATGCAATCGAATATTTGGCTGGTTGCCATTAGTCTTATCTAGATGTTTAATTGTTAATTTGACGTGTTTATATACATATAACTAATGCTCTATATATAGACGATATCGGATCCGTATATTTTATGTTCCATTCTTCGCGAGTACTTTCGAAATATTTATTCAATCACCTTTATGCGGGATATTAGTCTCGTTACAATATATATATACATATATATATATATATATATATATATATATATATATAGTCTAAAGTTAGTTTGAGTCACTTTAAACAAAATAAAAAAGAAGGAAAATGCAGTTTAAATTCCCTGAGAAACTAACTAAATCCCAGATATCGCAGAAATAGAATTCGTTGGAAAATTCATAAATCAAAAAGGGGGATTCAAGTATCTAACAGTGAAACAAAAACAGGGGACCTTAACTTAAGCGTGAAATATTAAAATGGGGATCATCAGATGTTTACCATGTAACTGTTTCGGAGATTTAAAAACAGGACAGTTATAATATTCATGGCTCTCCAATGGTGCTGATCAAACGACCATTTCCCCAATAATCAAGTGTAGAAATAATTCAGCTTAAATTTCACTTATATATACATAAATAAATAATAATAAATAATCATAATGATAATAATAATATTACCTTTAAGACTACAGTGTGAAATGCTAATTTGCATATCAAAAAACATTAATTATAACATTAATAATAGTAATAATAATAATACTATCCAAACACTACACGCAAGAACCGTTCTGCAATATGGTAGCTAGCAATAAAATTATATAGGAATTAAAGTTGAATTTAAAAAAAGAGATAAAAAGAAAAAAAAGCTTAAGGACCTACGGTACCAGATATGCATATATATATATATATATATATATATATATATATATATATATATATATATATATATGTGTGTGTGTGTGTGTGTGTGTATGTATGTATATATATATATATATATATATATATATATATATATAGGTTATTTAATCAACGTGTATGTTATTAAATATTTATTTATATAATTTTATAAAAAATAATGAATGCTAAAATATTCTTCAGTTACTGGATTGTATTATGTTTGAAAAAGTTTCATTCTAGTTGTTCTAACTAGCCGTAATTTGCAATTAACTCACACCTTCACTAATCTCCTATCTTTCACTGTCTTTCTCCCTCACTTCATCATGTTTTACCCTCTAGATTTGACCTTTTTGCTCTGTCTATCACTCTCGCTTCTGTCACTCTATTTCTCTCTATCTCCTACTCTCTGTTTACCTATCTAAATAAAGGAATTAAACAAATATTAGAATATTCCATTATAAACAAGCAGTAACATGATTTATCCCGTAACTAAAAAGGAAAAGTCGGAAGTGAACAAAAGAGTAGAAAGCTGCTTATTTTGCATTTTTAAACTTAACTTTGCAAACCTTTTCTTGTTCTAAATAATCTAACCCGAGATAAATGTGTGAGCAAACGTGTCACATATGTTCAAAGTAACATTTCATTAATATAATTAAATATAACATAACATTTTTAAACGAGCAAGATAAAACACGTCAGTAATTTACCATTTGCTCATTTTACAATTTTTAACTTATATGAAATATCGCATGGAATATGAAGTTCTCGAAATATCTTTAACATCCTTCGCTCGTATCAATGTACTAGCGTGAATACTCGGCATTACGCGGGATGGAATAAGAAGCCATATGTCCCATTGCTACCAGCCTGTAATCTATCTGCTTTTTTGTTCATTTATAGTTTACCTTTTATAAGAAGAGGTTTCTCTGGTGAGGCGCAAGGGGAGGCACTACACATTAATTTAGATACACGTGATATGTATTGTAAATTTATAGTATAACTACCTCAAGGCACACCCGGCTTATCCTGAGAATCAACGATGACATTCGTGCACTCCTGTTGGAAGAGCAAAACAGCTTACTAACAATTTCATTTTGACTGTTTGAATTTCTGTAATTTTTAAGTAAAAAATTAAATAAAGTAAAGTAAAATTTCGTATTTTCTTTGATGAATGTGAGGCGCGAACGCAGACCCCGACGATGATGTTGTATCAAAATGACATTTACTCATAAAAGTACCTTGGGTAATGTAGTTGTAAAATATATATGTTTACGAGGGTTTCTCTTCAATACTTATGAAGAAAATTGTAAATCGCTAACGCAGCCAACACGATAATGGAACACCCCTTTGATCAAAATGAAATTTACTGGGTAAGCAGATTCAGAATATGTATATATATATATATATATATATATATATATATATATATATATATATATATATATATTCAATGTTTTTAATGTAATTTTATATAGCATATCAATGTTATAAAGTACAAATGTGTGTGAGTGTGTGTATAAAATTTATAAAAAATTGCCTGATTTTAATTTGTGTTTTTTTGTAAAATCACTGATGAAACAATATATTTGAATAAAAAGGAAAAACTATAGAAAGAAAAAATCCTAATCGTCTTAGAAACGATCGTACGCCTAATAAGTGTTGATCTGAATACTTGGAACTGAAATAAATAATGTTATAAATTTATTTGCCTAAACTTACTCTCTCTCTCTCTCTCTCTCTCTCTCTCTATATATATATATATATATATATATATATATATATATATATATATATATATATATATATATATAGGAGAACAATTAGCTTAAAACGCTAGCGTCTATAGGTATAAATAATTTAATATTTATTTATAAATATTATAAGTCCTTTTAAGGAATACAAATCGATTACTCGCGGGGATATTAAAAATAGACTGCCATCAGCTCCAAAGCAAAGTTCCGAATACGTTCGTCGAACACTCTCGACTAGTCGTCTGTCCATGCCCGCTTCTAGATACATATATTTCTTAATGTCCTTTTATCACGTGACAGTTTCCGGTTGCCGAGTGCATATGGCGACTGCTTGCAGATACAAGGCTACTCTGTGAACCGTCTGAAATTGTTAACTTTCCTGCACTGATGAGAGCAATAAGCTTAAAACGCTAGCGTCTATAGGTATAAATAATTGAATATTTATGTATAAATAGTATAATAAGCTCCTTTAAGAAATTTTAAGTCGAGCACTATCGGGGATGTTTAAAATAGCAAAGTTCCCAATACCTTCGTCGAACACTCTCAACTAGTATTCTTTCTGTGTCCGTTTCTAGGTACATATAGATTTTAATTTCCCTCATTACGTGACAGTTTCCGGTGGCTGAGTGGATATAGCGACTCTGTAGACCAGGTTCAGTTGTTACTTTCCTGCACAGATGAAAGCAATATGTGTTAAACGCTAGTGTCAGTAAGTATGAAAAATATATATCTATATGTATAAATATTATATATATATATAATATATATTATATATATATATATGTTATACATATATATATATATATATATATATATATAAGTCAGTTAATATTATATTCCAATAACCATGGTTTTATTTGTCTTTTTCATTTTTTTCACATTTCCAAAAAACATAATATTTCTGTGAGATATATATTTTTTACGGTCCGTTTCATTTGTCTTGTGCCAAACAACATTTTTATGTCAATATAGTCTCTGCAACACTACAAAATCATCAGAAAAAATTCACAAAGAGTAAAAAGTTATTGGATTAAAGTGTCTTGGAAAAACCTACACTATACAGTAGTGAATATGAACTGACTTATATTTGCACTGTTGTCAATAATTGACAATCATTGAGCTCAATCTTTTAAGGAGACTACAAAGTAAAAGGAACTGATAGTATATACTAATACATATATTGTCATTAATAATTATATATATACATATATATATATACATATATATATATATATATATATATATATATATATATATATATATATATATATATATTCTAAACCATAGAAAGGCCTCCTCAGTGAACAAATTAACTCACAAATAGGCAGGAATAACACGTTTGTTCATATATTTATAAAGGATTTGTAATCTCCAGTCTTTGACGTCATTATTTGTTAACGTCATCAAGTATACTCGGATGAACACAAAGAAGCAAATTAACAAGCCAGCAAGATTACGACAACGAGTACTGCCGATTTAGTCATAAACCGACCAATCAGCTTGCTGAGCGTATTTATTTCAGCTCTCCCCTGAGGAACTACGTTGGTCTTCTTTTTTTTTGAATAGAAACAGTCAGCAGAGGTACTTCGACAAGTAACCAAGGACACGCACCCTTCCTGTCTCTCTTGTCTGGATCCCTTGGATTTCGCGAGCCAAGCTATTTTCACTCGAAGATAAGTAGCTCGTAGACTTTCGGCAATCAAAGAACTTTACATAATTGCCTTTCTTTACTTGGGCATTGCCCTAACCTTTTTCGACCTATACCCAACGGTATAGATAATATTAAATAAACTCATTTTGTTCTTGTGGTGTTAAAAGAGAGTTTGTTGTGTGATGACCGTTTTTTTCGTTTTACTTACTACAATATCAAAAGTTGTTCTTAACGCTCATTAGTAGGAACAGCTTATATAAATTACTCCCATAAAATCTACGCCTGATCCAGTAAGGTCATTATATCTGAGAGTACCCAGATAATCTCTAACGTAAGTTTATTTTAGTCCTCCTCAAGCCTTTTAAAGTCCGTACTTTATTCACCATGTTATGGACGGTTGTAACGTGGTAGTGTCAGACTTATGCCGTTGTAACTTCGGTTTCTGGCAGAATCATTCATGGCTGACAATGTTTGCATCAAGCGGTGTTAGGGAGCAACCTAGCTAACAGGGATTTGATGAAATAAAGAACGAGTCGGCATCATGTTCCTTCGTTCATTGGTCATCTTATCTTCTGTGCGTGGCAATCAAAAACATGTCAGGCACGGAACCGCAAACTAATTTCGTGAAAGTGGCAAAGTTGCTACTGCGCTATTCCTTAGTGTGTTATTAGCAAAACCATCCGTGAGTCATTCTGCCTTCGATGTCGATAACAATACCTTAAAATGATCTACGGTAAGGAATAGTTGTGACCAACGAAGCAGATATTATGTAGATTAGACAATACTGAGGTACATGAGCTCTATACAGAAATCCATCTGCTTAACAATACCAAGGAAACGATAGATGAGAAGGTCAAAGGAGTTAGGAAAAAAAACTAATCAGATGTCCGACACGACTACGATACATCAAAAACGGCGAGGACTCGGGCGATAAAATCGCCTCAATTCAAGCATGAATAGGTCAAGAGGATCGCGGAGAAAAAACTGAACCGATAAGCTGAGCAGTTCCCTCACAAGACAGCAGCAAGTGACCAATAGTCGTCTCAGAAGTGGTCACACCCAGACCTCAAATAGACCTTTCGGGTATGGGAAAATTTCACATCCATCTCCGATATGCCAGACATCTCTCAACAACAACACCTAAGAAAAAAAAACACACTAAATCGTCTCTTTGCTCCTCGACAACACAAACAAAAAATAGAAACATAAAGCCCCTATTGTGAACAATGTTTTTTTTTCCACGGATTCCAATAAATCTTTATGATGTTCTCACCCGGTTTAACTGATTAACAATTATTTTAATACATAATTAAAATGTATTCAACAACAGGAAATAATAGTTAATTAATAAAATATATTTTTCAAAACAAATATCAGTAAGTTTCATCGAATGTCGTTCTGGCTTGGCAGGCCGAGAGCAGGATCAATGTGTCTCCTCGGATAGTTGTGTTGCTAAAAACAATTGAATTAACAACATAAGCCATTCTGACTGATCGAGAATTTCAACTCGCGTCGAAAACAGAAAACAAAATTTACCGAAACGACTTTGAATTTCCCTCTGCTTATCTTCCACCATCAAGCTCGCAGACATCATTTTTTTTAAAGAGAGCATTGTCAGTCTGCACACCGAGTTAAAGCCGAAGGAAGGGTATTGACTTTTGAATAAAAAACATAAGTAAAATTTAAAACAAAAATAGAAAACGTGTTATTTTTTTTCATTTGTGCGATTTTAAATTCTTTTTGATCTTAGAAATAACGCGTTGTATATGAAGTTCGCTTAAGATTTTTAAAACTTTATTCCTGATCTCTGTTATCAGTATTATAATATTTACTTATATAAGAATAGCAGGGATAGCAGACGTTGTCCGTGTGCTATATAAAGTGTAAAATCGATGATGTATGAAAGAAAAACTATCTAATTGTAAACAATGAACACATGAAGTATTGACATATATGTAATTTAGTTTCTTGATAATATATATATATATATATATATATATATATATATATATATATATAAATCTATTTCACATGTATTAAAAACAGCAACCACTTCTGAAGTGCAACATTTTCGCACTGTGGTTAAGGTGAAGGGGCACCATAGTAGTGTAAGAGTTGTGCATTCTGAACTCCGGATTCTGTTAGAGCCATCAATGGTGGACAGCTCTGACACTTGGTTGTATTTGGGCGACAACCCGGTTGGCAGAGCTCCGATGAAAATCCACGAGTGAATATCAGGATCCGTCTTTCTCTGGTCATGTTTGCCCCTTACGTTTGTGAAAAGGGATGACGTGTCAGGTTCGAAACCGCAAATCGATAGAGGTGAACATAACAACATTGTTTCGGAAAATATGCAACCTTCACCGACTGCGTATGCACATACACGGGCTTGATGCTCTCGATATCGCGGATGAGTCTGCAATCTTGCAAGTCTAACGAACAGCTGCTGCCAATGAGGAGGGTTTCATTTAGAACCTAAAATACTAAGATACGATTCCCTAGGCTCTGTGTGGAGGTCTTATTCGCACAGCACTTACAGCATCAGCAATAAAAACGTTCCGAATTAAGCGCTTTACAATGCTTTCCTAGTTGGTCTACGATAGTTTCCGAAATGCTGAAGTGATTGCGCTATGTTATTTTGTTTAGTTCACATGTTACTATGAAATATGTTTTAATGTAAAACGATTTTTACAAACAATGCTGACAAAGAGGCGCACTAAATATATGTACATATTTATGTGTGTGTGTTAATGATGTGACTGGTTACATATGTGTTCGTTAAGCACTGTGGTATTAGAAACCCCCTACTCTTATTAACAATAAAGCTACGCTATTAATAAAATATAATATGCCAACCAACGCTGGTTGATATTGTCCTCACGCGGTAAAGTTGCCCTGCCTCATGGCGTTTGAGAGTTGCACATTGGAAAAGTAATCGGACTGTCGAAAAAACGTTCCGATTTTAACTTCAGCCTGTGCAATTGCCTGTCTAGCCTCACTGAGGATTTGAGATAATACAAGAAAGTATATATATATATATATTTATATATATATATTTATATATGGTATTGTTGTTGTTTCTTAGATGTTGATCCTATAAAACTACAATGCATAATTAATAGTGCTCAATAACAAGTAGAGCTGTTTTATTGGCTACGTTTGTGCATACATGTTTCGATTGCGATCTCTTTCAAAAATCACTAGGAGAAAAGACGCCTGAATCAACTATTGTAAAAACAAAACTGTGTAATAGAATATAATTTAACGTGGATTGGATGGTAACACGATAGAAGTCTTATGAGAATACACGAATTAAGTGATAACATCGTTTGGATGACGGAATCAAGAACGTTAAGACTTCACCCGTCCGATATCATTTATTTCTTCCTTCCTTGCTGCCTCCTTAATAAAAACGATGTATAAGAATACCTGCCTCTTCAGTTCAGTTAAAATTGTAAGATAGCTCGATGAGGTTGGGTATATATATACATGATGCGTGAGGTATCTAGAAACATACAGTCTTTATACTATAGCACGGAATATAATTAGATATTATAAATTCTATATTTCAAAATTGTCAATCTCAGTTACTATAATTACACAAATAATGGAGGCTTGATATAACAATTCAGAAATGGGGCTTTTTAATAAAAGCCCCATGATCTGTTGTTTGCAAAGGTCACACAATGTTAAAGGCTTGAACGTAAAACTAAAAATGTCATGAAAAATATTCTGCACCCTGCATATAAAATGTTTATGTTGATTGTATAGCAACATTGCTTCCAACAAAGCCTTCGTCAGATAGTGACTTTGGGTTCAGGCATGGTTCGTGGTCGAAGCATCATTACCACTAACCCACAATGCCCCAGAAGTATCTCACGCTACTTCCAGACTCTGTTAGATTGTCGTCATTCTGAGGGATTGCTATATACATGCTGATGCGGATAGAGTCTTGTCTTGTATTTTCTTTAAGTATTGGTTCTTGTCCGTTGAAGAAATACCACGATTATTAAAGAAAAACGCGGAGGTTTACTTGGCAATAAAACTTCGGCATCCAAGTTCGATAGGAATTACAATGATTTTCCAGATATTTCTTAGACATTGTTTTTGTAGATTTCCATATCTTTCACACTTGCGTTGATGTGCATAGTCAAAGTTTTCCTCAAATTGATGGATCAAATGAAAATATCCGGACGCTAACGTTATTTCTGTCGGTAATACAAGCCGGTTGTCTCTTTCTCTCTCTCTCTCTCTTTCTCTCTCTCTCTTTCTCTCTTTATCTCTCTCTCTCTATATATATACATATATATGTATAGGTATATGTATATATATATATATATGTATATATATATATATATGTATATGTATATATATGCATATATATATGTGTATATATATATATATATATATATATATATATATATATATATATATTTATATAAATTTTATATAAACTTCAAAACATCATACGCAAATTAATTTTCGTTTTGATGTTAAGCAGACGTCGTCGGGGCAGTCACGGAAATAATTAAAATTGTCAAAAAAGCTCAGTGATATAAGGGGTCGAGACCAACAAAACTTTTCAAGGTTTTAGAAACGGGAGTTAGAAGGGGGTGTATACTTATTAATCATGTCAGATTTTATCATCACTGACTAAAATAATTCGTCGCTTCTCATATACACTTTCAGATAAGAGAATTATAGGCGTCAGTCACATACATGCATAAAAAGAATCTATACATACGAAGAAGAAATAACACGCACGCAGACATACGCACACATTACTTTCCATTAAAAAATCTCTTATACGTGCACACGCACAAACAGAACGTATATTCATACAATAGTTTTGACACTGCAGCAACCAATCGCAGCTCAGAGAAGCATACATATATTGTTGGCTAGAAATGGTTAAAACACGACCCGCATACATACATATATCACCGTAAATTACTGTTACTTATACACGCAGATTACAGGAGAGACATATCACGGTAGCACACACATACATACGTAGTCACTTCACTCTCACTTATACTAATGCACAAGTATATATAATTCTATATACACAAACCCGAAATAAAATAACTACAAAAAATACTAGAAAAATATGATCTATTCTCAAATTGCACAGCTTTTTAAAACCATCTATCTACTCAATTTGTTTTGGCTAAGATCAAAGTGTAGTATCTGTTACGATAGATACTAGACCCCATAAACTGTTATTGTCTTTGGCTTCGGGCCTTGATTTCGTCGGTCTATGGCTCGGTCTTGTGCAATCCCAGGCTTTGCCTCCACTCTTTGGGGAGGAGTAAGTTTATTGCTTACTGCATGAGGCGCCCTTACCGGAAAATGCCGACGGGGCTGCCCAGGCAATTTTTAATGGCCAGAGTGCTCACTTTCCCGGGCTTTAGCTTTTCAAACCCCACTTTCCCGACCCGACCTTGGGTCACATCTTACTTGTGGGAGTAAGATAAAACTGGCCTTGTGCCTAACCTCCTGGAAAGGAGGTGAATAAATACTCAATTAGAATTATCTATTACAGTTAATTTGCTATTTAGTAAATAGAGTATAACATTCAACCGGTATTTAGTAAACCTATTAATTTTCTAGTTATTATTAATCTACATTAATAATAACAGGAATATATTTGTTTTTTTAAACATATTTCACACATAACAACGCAGGCCGCCATTGTAAACGTAAGGGGCTACTGAGAATTAGGGTGTAGGTTTGGGGTGTCATCCTAAGTTGGGAAATGTGTAGCGAGATGTCTGTTTGCATTAGTTTTAAACCTATGCATGTCGGTACAGTCGGGGTGAGAGGGAGGAAGTTCCAGAGGCTGGCAGCATGAGGAAAGAAGCTATTGGAATTAAAGGCTCGCCCTCCGGCATCTGGAGACCTTCACAGTGAATGGATGGAATTTTGCTGATTGTCGAGTTGGTCTTCTGTATTTACATCGAGGCGGCACAAAAGCTGCCAGTTCATCGGAGTACAATCAAATATTTATAAAACAAGCTCAATGATGCAACATTGCGGCGATGAGACAGGGGCTGGAGCTTGGTTGATAGTGAGTGACCTATTAAGTTGGCGACTCTTTTTTGGACCTTGTCTAAGAGGGAGAGACTAGTGGATGAAGCACCAGCTAAGATGTGGCAACAATACTCCGTGGGCGGATGGTGGCTTTGCAGAGATACAGGATTATGTCAGGTGTAATAGGTTTACTAACACGGTAATTGATTGAAAAACTGATATTACAAATAATTATAAGTATTTGTAATTATTTGTAATATGAGTTTTGACATTTTGTTTTCCTTTTATGATGACTTTAGAATTTTACTATTTCCAATCGTACACATAGTTTTATTGTTTCAAGGTTACACTAATTGTAATATCGTAGCACTTAGAGCATGATAAATATTAACTCTCACTACGTAAAACGGATAGATGCTAACAACTTTTCTAGACTGACTCTTAACGATTACTGCTTATACAGTAGAGCAACTTCGTTGTCTCTCAGCCAATCCTCGTCAAAAATAAGCGTTGGCGAAATACTAAGAATAGATTTAACCTCAGTTTTTACTTCCATACCTCGAGAAATAATGGCCTTTTACTAGTGTTATTCCAATAATTTTACATATTTTTTACAGAATGTTTACATGTTTATTAACAGCATACACAGTTCTATAAAGCGACATTTTCTTCTCGCCTCTAGCCCATGGAAATCTTCCTTTGCTTATGTTACGCCATTATGCTCGCAGACGTCTTATTTTTTTGTATTTCTTCAGTTTTATTAGTTTTAGTCTGCGAATCGTGTGTCAGTTGAAGGAAATAAATTCAATTCTAAAACAAGAATATATAAATAAAAACAATAAGCTGAAACATATATTTTTTCCGATTTGGCGGTTGAGTATATATATATATATATATATATATATATATATATATATATATATATATATATATATATTATCAATTGTAGTTTCTATCTAAGAAATATCGCGTCTTATACGAACTGTGCTGAAGATATTAATCTGGTTTTTATATGTTTCTATATGCTATGAGAAAATACATCCTCAGTTCTATAACATAGAAATAAACTCTGATTTATATCATTACTTATTTATTTTCTTTTAATGTGAATTCTTATTAAAAATGCATGATAAATTACTAAATATCTGTTCATCAATGACATTGTGTACTCGCCTATTTTTGCAATATCTTTTGTTCAATCTTTCATCGAATTAGTTAATATATTTGCAAAATTCGCATAACCTTAGCGCTATAGCACTTAGATATTTTTAGGTGATTCACCATATTAAGACCCGAGCTAAAATTGACTTGCCGTCGTCAGGGTCAACGTCAGGGTCACGGTCAAGTGAGGGTCAGAGTTAGCATTAGCGTTTGGGTTAGGGTTATGGTTAGGGTTAGGTTAAGGTTAGGGTTAGGGTTAGGGTTAGGGTTAGGGTTTGAGTTTGGTCAGGGTAAAGGTTAGGGTTAGGGTCAAGGCCAGAGTTAGCTGGGTCTTAATCTAAAGAAGTACGTATCTTTAAATAATATATGTATAGAGCAATAAGACGATATCAAACAAGTAAGACAACCCTCAAATTGCATCTGAAAATCTTTCACACTTTTGTACAAAAAGAAGTTCCAACTAAATTAAAAGGAAACTATAAAATAAACAAGTCACGTGATGATCTACAATTACGTCCGCAGACTTAGATTATTTGACCTGCCGAAAAGAAACAAGATCCGTGAAGCTCGTTGTTTCACGTGAAACGATTTTAACACAGCTAAGAAAACCAAAGTGGTCGAAAAAAGTAGACGCAACACCGTTTCGAACGAGGCCCTCCCAGCTACATCTGAGAGGAAAAGAAGAACGAAACTGCTATGCAATTCGATCTCGCACATGCCCACACGCTGACAAAATAAAGAAAGTATACAGACACTTCTTACATTGAATAATTCCTTTCATCTCTTCTAGAAAAAAGTAAACAATTTAACTCTGTAAACTAAAGCAAATAGACAATTAACACATTTGTTTAAGTTTGTAATTATATAAACATGTTTTGATTCGTTAATTCTGTTTCTTTTTCTTTTTCACACATTTTATGTTATTATTACTTGTTAGTGTGGGTCGTTTTACACAAAGCCAACATTCCCTTGAATCTCACTTAAACTACACGTCATGCTACAATAGTTAGTATACTAAATTCTAATGAATAATTATGAATCTTTCTACTATAAAAATAAATAATAAAATATAAATAATAATATTAGATTATTCTAAAAATAAGTAATAAAAGCAATGGCAATGTTATTATTTATTTATTTTCTCTTCTTCTTATTAAGTGTGTATCATTTTGTTAGTTTAGAGTAACAGACAATGGGGTTCAGTCTGGGTCAGCTTAGGGTATTCGGATATAAGTTCGACCTTATGTGTGATAGAAACAGATAGGACGTCATATAGCTTAAGGGGAGAGAATAAGATATGATTAAGCAGTTATTATCGACCCCCCTCTCTCTCTCTCTCTCTGTTGTGATCTTGAAGGGCCAATAATAAATAAGACAACATTGTGGTATATTTACAAGAGTGTGTATTTACAGAAAGACTGCTCGTCCTTCGTCTTAGGTTCTTATATACATAATATCTAGAAGAGTCCATATAGTCACGAAATAGTGTATATCACCATCCGACGATAACACTATGTTTACCCCCGCGCCGAATGGTCAGTTGTTAGACACAACAGCAAGGCGAATAAACAGCTTCTTGTCTTCAACGTTTGTCTCGTCTTGGTCCTTATTTTCATGGCATGAAATAACTTGTTTGAAGTCGGTGTTTCCTCGGTCGGACAAGATAACTATAAAAGGATGCATGCCGAAGGAAAAGCTAGCAATTAATCTCATCACACTATACTATTACGTCTATTTAATTGTAGTATTGTACTATTTTAATGCTCAATTAAGTTTACTATACTATTACAAACTATTGTACTATCTTTACATGCCCAATTAAAGGCGAGACAGTTAATATCTGTTCTGGTGTCATAAGCCCATAATCCCAGGCATTACATCCTCCTTTTTGTGTTGTGTAGTATATGCTCTGTTGTCATGAGACCATTAAACTAGGCATTGCCTCCTCCTTTTCTTTAGGCGCACTGTAGAATCTCTCTTCTGTATATGATACTATCAACCACAGAGTTACATTCTCCTGGTTTGGAGGAAGAAATTAGTGGTTTATTGTCGTGTGACCAGTCTCCCATAAATTACCTTCTCCTTTATGGGTAGGGGAGTATCTGTCTTGTTTTCATGAGACCCTTCTCCGGGACATTACAACCCTCTGTGAGGGGAAGCGTACATTAAGAAGAAATTGTCACAATCAGTTGTTCATTAGTAACTTAGCACTTACATTATACATACAAGAAAACATGTAAGTTGAGGCCGGTGTAATTTATTGGGGGAAGCCTATAAAGCGATGTTTCTTTCATTTTCTGTTTCTTTGTTTGTCCTGTTTTCTTTCTGTGGTTTTGTGTTCTTCCTGTAGTAGATTCTGTGTGACCCTTTGTAGCTTATGCGGGTTAGTTTTCGCATTCAATTATTTTTTCTTAAGATTGTAGCTGTTTTGATCATTGCTGTCCTTTGTATAGTTCCAATGATCCCTTTGATTCCAATTTCTCCCAGTCTTTTTTTCCAGGGTGTTTGGGCCTGTTCATAGTGCTCCTACGATTATTGGTAATATACTGACTTTCTTCATGCTCCATATTCCTTTCAGTTCTTTGGCTAGTTCCGTGTATTTGCGTCGTTTTTTCGTTTCTTTTATTTTCACTCTATGGTCTGCTGGTACGGCAAAGTCTACGATTTTGAAAGATTTGTCTTTCTTGTTGATTATTATAACATCTGGTCTCATTGCTTGTATGAGTTTGTATGTTTGTATATCCATATCCCAGATGATTTTGTGTTTTTCGTTTTCCAGTACTGTTTCTGGTTTATGTTTGTACCATTTTTCTGCGTGTTCGAAATTCAATTGTTTGCACAGTTCCCGGTG
Organism: Sepiola atlantica; assembly: GCA_963556195.1. Classification (NCBI taxonomy): domain Eukaryota; kingdom Metazoa; phylum Mollusca; class Cephalopoda; order Sepiida; family Sepiolidae; genus Sepiola; species Sepiola atlantica. Next base: position 32,165,783 of record OY744529.1, read on the forward strand.
TACTGCTTTCCCTACACAGTCATGTTTGTTCTTGTATTATTTTCAGGCTAGTTTGCTATATTCACTTATTATATGGCTTACTGTTTCGTCTCTTTGTCCACACAGTCTGCATTTACTGTTTTCCTGGGTTTTATTTATTTTAGCTTTAATGTAGTTTGCCCTAATTGCATTGCTCTGTGCAGCCATCAGCAAATATTCCGTTTCTCTGTTCCAATTTCATTTTCTTAGCCATACCCAGCGATTTTCGTTGTTTTTTCCCTTGCCAGTTTTCTGAAGTGTTCATGTAGTATTTTTCTTCCCGCTTTTCTTTTCTTGTCGTTTTGTTTCTGGTTTCGGTGCTTCCCGAGTTGTTCGTTGGAATGGTGTCTCTTGTTGCAGTGATAAGGATTTCCATGTGTTGAGTTATGTATTTTCCAGCACTTTTTTGAGTCTTCCACACAATCTTCTATTCTTACCAGTCCTCTTCCCCTTCGTTTCTTTTCATGTAGAGTCTGTCCGTATCGTCTTTTGGGTGTAGTGCATGGTCATTAATTTTCTAGTCCTCTGGTCCAGGTGCCTGAGTTCCTCTTTGGTCCAGCCTATGAATGGTCCAGAGCATCATATTATATATACTGCCCAGGTGTTTATTCCTGTTACTAGATTCCTGCTATATAATTTCGTTTCTAGGAGTTGTTTGTTCTTCGTAAATATTCTTTTCCAATCTTCTCTTTCATTTCTGTAGATGTTATGGTGTCTGCTTCCAGAACTCCAAGATATTTGTAGCTATACTCTTCGCCTAGCGCCCTCATTTCCTCTTGGTTAGGGAGTTCCATACCCGCTGTTGTCTCTAGTTTTCCTTTGTTTATTTCTAGTAGTGCACACTTTTCCATTCCGAATTCCATTTGGATGTCCTGGCTGAAGATTCTGATCATATTTATCAGCTTTTCCAGTTCCTTTTTGCAAATAGTTTCAGGTAATCCATGTACATCAGGTGGTTTACTCTTAGTTCTGTGTCTGTAAACTTGTATCTGGCATCACATATTTTGAGTATGTAGTTAAGTGGAATCATAGCTATTATAAACAGTAGTGGTGATAGGGAGTCTCCTTGGAAGATGCCTCTCTGTATCTTTACGTTTTTGTAAAACTGGCTTTCATTGTTTGCAAAGGTCCTGTTCTGTTTTTGCTGTTGTAATTTGTATTTATATCATCTCTGTCTTCCCTCTATTGCTGCTATCTTTTGTTTTAATTCTTCATGTTTCTTATTCAGTCTTTCTTTGTGAACGGAATTCTGCTCTTCCATCCTTTCCTATGTTCTTGCATCCTGTTCACGGTGTAAGCTTCTTTCCGGAGTTTGGTTATCTGGGTTTCCAGTCTGATTTCCCATCCCGGTTTTGTCGGCCCACTTATCAATAGTATCGTTTACACACTAAGTGTTTCAAAACGAGTCATTATCTGTAATTGCTCACTGCCAATAAGTGGCTTTCCCTGTCATCTGCGTGACAACAAATCTTCCCGGATGTACGGCACTTTTCGCCTCTTTTTACAACCGTTGATAACCACTTTGCGTTATCTAAACAGCTATTTAATAATTATTTCTCGCTGATAGTGATAGTTGAGTTTAAAAAAACGATCGAACTGTTTTCTCAACTCAACGTTATATATTATATATATAATTATATAGATATTATTGAACAATGTAAAATATATTGATACAATGTACAATAGTTCAATATTTTTTTCAGAAAGTGCTCAATATTAAGTAGATGTTTATAAATATTTAGTATATAAACATTTAGAATGACACAATTAAATGCAATTACGTTTTGGCAACACTTGAGCTTCGTCATGGCCGAACAATAATATTATGATAGTTTGTTATAATGTAACACAAGTGTTGCTGAAACGCAATTGCATTAAAAAAAAAACATTCAAAATGTTTGTATTATATAATTCCGAGAGAACAACATACAATACGTAGTTAAAGCAAAATAGATTGATTTGGACCATTGAAATTATTTCTGACGTTTTACTACTTACAATGTTTATGTATTCATGTATTTATTGTTATAACCGCTTTTGTTTAAATTTATGTTTTTAAATGTGACTTAAAAATAAATGGATGACGTCACATCAATGCGATAATTATTTACTTCTGGTAATGTTTTAATCGATATTTATAAGAACGTTCAAATAGGTCAGTTAATAGAACCTCATACTTAAGGTCTCGAGGTTTCGATTTCAATTTCCAGTTATGGCACCCACTTATTTTTTTTAGGAATTCATTGTTTACTATAAATGCAATGTACTCTACTTCTAAAAGTAGTTCAGATGTTTGATATTTCGAAGTGAGACAAATTCCACAATGTATCTATTAAGTTTTTGGAAAAATATGACTCACCGACGAACGGAAAGAACAAAATCTTTATTTATATAGACGGATTGATCATGGCTACTTCTTTACAGAAAAAGCTATCCCTACAAGATTGCATTGCCCGGTTGTGGTCATGCAGATTGTTCAGAAGGCCACACTTATTTCTACATGTTTTATCGCCGTGGGTATTGTAGGAATATCTGTACATGTCGTTGGCCATCATGTGCGCTTGTACGACAGACAGAGCGCGTTCTCCTTCTACAAAGTATATTTTCAGTGACAGGCCGAAGCAATAGAACTAAGAGACAACTTAGAGCGCAGGTTTTATATCAGAGTGTCCGTCTCGTGTATGGATGACCTAACAAAATCTATGGGCCCATCTCGCCAATTAAGGTAGCATCGTTCCTGGGTACTATAGCAGGCATTTCTACGCCTCCGCTAATATATATATATATATATATATATATATATATATATATATATATACATATTTTTTTCAGATATAGAGTTTTCTGATGTTTTAAATGATGAATCGCTGAAAATAAATATTCGCTGCGACTCTACAGTATTGCATGAGTGAATGGATGAGTAGAAAAAAAAAGAAGTTGTTTATGTTTTTAATGCTGGAAAGTCGAAAATAAACATCCGTTGTAAGAAACGCTGCGACTCTACGGTGTTGCATCAGTGAGTAGATGAGAACAAAAACTAAATCTGATAGAAAAATGCGTGAAATTTGAAGTTTTAAAAAAAATGTTTTCAATGCTGGAAAGCCGAAAAGAAATGTCCGTTCTAAAAAACGCTGCGACTCTACGGTGTTGTACTACTGAATGGATGAGAAGTAAAAGTCTATCAAGACGAGACGAACTTCAAATAATGGATGGATTATATATATATATATATATATATATATATATATATATGTAATTATATAAAAATAACCGACAACTCGTGACAGGATATGTTTGTATGAATCCCATCAATTTTCCGGATTAAAGTCCTAATCCCAGATGAGAATTGGCTGATGAATCTGCCGTAATTTTCTTTTAAGTCCAAACTACTTTCTGACCATGCATCTATCGGATAATAGTGCCATAGCCAGACACCTCATTAACGAACATTACTGTCCCCGCTCGCAAATCTGAAAACTTCTTGTAGACAACTCTAAACTCCTAGAACACAATACTAATATACAAAACCTCCATATACTAAAAGCTTTACACATCAAATAAAAAAAAACGGTTATTAACAGGATTAATTTCAACACTAGTACTAATATACTTAAATGTTTAAAATACTAAATAAATATAGTTTCGTATTTAAATGTTCCCGCCAAATTAACTATAAACTCATCCAGGTATTTACCTTATTGACATTATTCCTACTGAAGATGGACCCAGATGAGTCAGAAAGTAGTTTGGACTTAAAAGAAAATTACGGCAGATTCGGCAGCCAATTCTCATCCGAGATTAGAACTTTAATCCGGAAAATGGAAGGGACTCATACAAAAATATCCAGACACGAGTTGTCGGTTATTTTTAATAATACGTGCCTTAGAGAAAAAATGCTGCCTCGATACACATATAATTATTTATATATATATATATATATATATATATATATATATATATATTCCATTTGATCACGTAACTTCAACATGTTCTTGATGAAGGAGATGATAACACTATTTTTACAACGTATTTTAAATTAACTTTATAGCAAGTCATCTTTCTAATAAGAGATTTTCAGTAAATCATATCTACATAGGTCAACCGCATCTAACTAGCGTATGTTATTTTAGTTAAGTTTGTGCCCTTACATGACACTGGTCATATCTTCTTTTTCGTACTGTTTTTTTATATTACGGGTTTGTTTATCATTCTTTCTTTCATGTTTTGTTTATTATATTTATGTTGTCATTATTTCTTTTACGTGTTATTTCTCATTTAATTTTTTATTCATTCTTTTTTATTATTCATCTTTTTGTTCCTTTTTTTCAAATTCATTGGTTCTTACAATCTTTAATTCATTTATTTCATTCTTAATTTAATATTTTAATTTTAGTTTCTCTGCTAATCTGTCGTTTCTTTTCGTAGTTTTTCATTATTTAATTTCATTTTAATTTAATTTTTCATGGTTTAATTTTTTTTATTTCATTTCTTTCGACTTCCTTCTATAACTCTTTTATTATTTTTATCTTTCAATTTGTGTTATTCTTTCTTTTTTAAATACGTTATACTTTTTTATTTCCTATTTTACCTTGATCATTTTTTATATTTTTATTGATTTTGTTTCATTTTTTTATAATTTCATTGTTTTTTTTTTCATTTTTATAATTTCATTGTTTTTTTTTCATTTTTATATTTTCATTGCTTTTTTGTCATTTTTATATTTTCATTGTTTTTCTTCATTTTCATATTTTCATTGTTTTTTTATTTTTATATCTTCGTTTTTTTCGTTTTTTTTCTTCACTATTATATTTTCATTGTTTTTTTTATTTTTATATGTTCATCGTTTTTCTTCATTTAAATATTTTCATTGTTTTTCTTCATTTTTACTATTTTCACTGTGTTTATTTGTTTTTTTTCAGTTTTTATTTTTTTAATTTTTTTCTATGTATCTTTTAATTATCATTTTTATTCATTCTTTTTTTCAGCGTTTTCTTTTTTATCAATATTTCCCAATTTTTTTGTTTTTTATTCGTCTTTTGATTTTTAATTGTTAACTGTTTCATGTTTTTCTGTTTTCTTCTAATTTTCTTTCTGTATTTCTTTAATTTTATTTTTCATATCAACTAAAAATTGTACATCATTTTAATGTAAGATGTTTATATTTTTATTTCATCACTGTTAATAAACGTTGTCACTATTTCTTGCTTTTACTCATCTTGTTTACTTTCTTTTATTTTGTATTCAATCAGTTTCCAAATAGTCCACTCTCTTTTTAATGATTCGTTTTTATCTGAGAAAGTCAATCAACTTTTGACACAAATCAATAAATCAAACGACTTTTGTGATTTTATATTCTGTAATAAAAGTGACACTAAATTTCTAAATAGTTGATTAAGGAATTGAAATCAACCTCGAAGATTAATCGGTGATATTTACAAGAAAAGCACAAACACACCCTTTCAATGTTCCGACACACATACGCGCTATGCACCATCCTCGAGTGTCTTCGGTCTCTCTGTACACGATTTTTCAGAACAATCTGATATGTTCCCCCTACAAGTAAACACTGACCAAATATTCAAAATAACATAGTTTTCGAAGCTCAAATAAGATCCCCTTCGACACAGCCTCACACTGACATATACTCTGAATGGTGCACAATCTGCAAGTAATTTTACTTTAAGTAACAGCACTTTGCTGGATACTCTACCAGACTAGATGCATTCTTGTCTTGGAATTCCGTAAGACCAACAGACCACAAGAAAGATATACTATGACATAGTTAACCGGTGAATTGGGTAGAGGAAATTAATGTTCTTAATTTATTTACTAACTGAACGTTTGGCAGGTAAAAGAGAACTTTAATTGAAGATTCGACCATCTATGCCTTATATAGAGATCAAGTGTTAGCTCCAGAAAAGTGGCTTCATTTATTCCTAAGAACTTGGACTAAAGTAAAATTAAAATAAAATCTGATAAAACCTAAACACTTGACTTATATACAGACAGCGATAACACTTATATTATGTATACTAGCAAAAGTATATATAAGTATTTAGTTTGTTAATGAGACCCTAACTCGAACCCTCACCCTAACACTTACATTATGTATACTATTAAAAGAAATTCTCCGTTTTTTCACACATTTGTGCACGTATATATAAGTATTAAGTTTGTTAATAAAAACAAATTGTGACAATTTCTTGTGGACGTACATTACCCTCGAAGGAAAAAGTAATGCCTATGATAGTGGGCTTGATAACAGAACAGATATCCATTACCATGCCTCCGAAAATTTTTAAAGGTAATTCCTGTGAATAAAGATACTAAATAACCCCCAAATGAGGATGTAATACATTGGAAGATGCTATCATGACGAACGTAGATATACTATACTACCTGGTCTCCAAAAAGATAATGCTGGTGAGGATTGTTTCATTAAAACCGAACAGATACTACACTGACCTCGTGAATTGAACATTAGAATATAGTTCAGTAGTACAATGTAATGGGATAGTTTCGGTTCAGGCATGCATACATTACATTTTCATGGGTGAGAGAAGTGCAATTGTACAATTTAATAGAAGTAATAATTTATTTTCAGCTTGACACAGGCTGATAATAAATTACCATTAGTAATATATATATATATATATATATATATATATATATATATATATATATATATGTATATATATATATGTATATATATATATTTATATATATATATATATATAGGGAGATAGATAAATAGAAAGATGTATAGATAGATGTATCGATAGATGTATAGATAGATATAGACATTCTCCTACACACACCTTATGTGTGTGCATAACAACGAATCCAACGATAAGTACAAATTCTTAGTTGGCCTTGTTAACATCTCTTTTTGTCTCTCTCCCTATTTATCTCACTCTTTCTATATAACTGTCATGGTGACTGACCTATGTACAACATGAACTCTTCCTCTTTGCTCAATAAATGCCAACGGCAATTAACTCTCGCCGTAATCCAGTAAGATAGTCGAATCTACTTACCAGGCGCATATTTCTTCCCTCTGTACTCTATTTTCTTAATACACTTGTTTCTACTTAATACCGTGTTCGTGTCTTAATTTCAGTCCCTTTAACAGGGCAAAAACAACTTGGCGACGAAGGACTCGAAAATCTACTCTCTCTTTATTTTCTAACCAACAGACAACAACTGGCAATCTAGGATTTACGTCAAATTGTTCTTACGTACTCATCTTTGAACAAACGAAAAGTTTTTCGAATTAAAAAAATCCAGCGTAAGACAAACACTGGCAAATGCACGAGGAAATTAAAGACGATCATAGAGAAAGCTACACAAGCACCACAGTTTTAAAACAAGCTTATCCGGCAGACAAAGAAAAAAAAATCTCGAAAATCGGATTTTTTAGACAAGTAAATTCATGTGATTTTTTTTTTGTTCTTCGTCTCTTACGAAAAAATATCAACTAAGTTATTTTTTCTAGAAGGACACTCGTGAGTCATTATTTTATTCTGGTACTGAGTTAAGATTTTTAACAAAGCAATATAATACAATTCTTTTTCTCTCTCCAAAGAGAAAAAATAAAAATACTACCGCCGAAATTAAAAACTTTTTTTTTTTTTGATAAGCAAAAAAAAAGGTTGACTTTTTTTCTGGTTGAAGAACTAATTACGTTAGCAGTGTAATATAAAAGAAGAAAAAAAGCTGTATTGTATAAAGACACAACGGTAAACATGGAAGATTTCAAAGTTATGATGTTAAGCCTCGTTAAATTCCAAACCGAACAACAGGCTCAAACGGAAGCTAGGTTTAAAAACAAACTGCTTGTCCAACAACAAAAAGCCGACGAACAACGACGAAAAGCTGATGAAAAACAGCAAAGTTTAAACAACTATTGCTACAAACAATATCGAATAGGGGTCAAAATACCGAGAACGAATACGCATATTCCCAATATACTGTTTGGAGTACAATTGACAATTTTTCTTATTCTCCAGACAACGATAAAACATTCGCTTCATATTTTAAAAGGTATGAAGATCTATACAACATAGAATGAGAAAATTGGGCAGACGCTAAAAAAGTTCTATTACTCCTTCGTAAATAAGGGACCATCGAACATACAAAGTTCGTTGACTACATATTACTCTGTAAGACCAGCGATTGAACTTTCTCTGAAGCGGTTAAGTTATTGACGGAGTTGTTTAGCCCCAAAATTTCCCTTGTTCACAAAAGATAGAAGTGCATAAATTTAACGAGAAAAGATTGCGAGGATTACACGACTTTCGCATCAGTAGTAAATAAACACTGTGACGATTTCAAGCTTGCCGAACTAAGCGCAGATGATTTCAAATGTTTAATTTTTGTGCAAGGACTGATATCAGCTAAAGACGTCGAAATAAGACGCTAAGTTCTGAATAAGCTAGAAAATGAGCCAAATATAACCTTACACAAAGTCGCAGAGAGATGCTAGAGATTTGTCAGCATGAAGCAAGACTCGAAAGACATAGAAGAATCGGGCATAGCACACATAAGAAAGGTACGACAAAAATCATATCCTAACTTTCCTTCAAAATCAAGTCAATCAAAAATGAGTGACTATTCTCATTTTTCGCCAAAAACAAATTTCTCCCAAGAAAAAACAAAACAAATTACCACCTAGCCCCTGTTCGCGCTGTGGTGCTCTTCATTGGTATATGGATTGCCCCTACCGGTTTAAAACTTGTTTAATTTGTAACAAAATCGGACACAAAAGCTCACATTGTAGAGCAAATAAAGGATTTAAAAAACGGATAAAAATCGCAAGATCAGACGAACAGGATAGCATAAACATAAGGAAGTACGTTTAATTACAAATCCTTAACGACAGAATAAAGTTACAATTAGACTCCGGGTCTGATTTAACTATCATCAACCTGCAGACATGGAAAAGATTGGGTAAACCAACCATGTTAAAATCAAACAAAGTAGCCAGCTCGGTGGCTGGGGAAAAAACAAAATTCGAAGGTGAGATTATAACTAACGTTAAGTTTAACGGAAAAACCAAAAAAATAAAAATGTTCGTGTTAAGAAACACTTGCAATTTATGTGGGATAGAGTGGATGAGCCATTTTAATCTATGGGATTTACCCATTAACGCTTTTTGCCAAAAACTAGAAAGCCTGACAACCGAAGCAGATACATTAAAAGAAGATTTGAAAAAAACCTTCCCAGAAGTTTTTTGAAATGGACTGGGTCGATGCAAAAAGATGGCGGCAAAATTTGAATTAAAGGAAAACATCCAATCCGTATTTAAAAAGAAAAGGAATGTACCTTTCTGCCTCACTCGAGAAAATAAATGAAGAACTAGACAGACTAGTAAAGACCGGCATTCTTTCTACAATTGAATACAGCCAATGGGCTGCTCCGACTGTCTATGTTAAAAAGAAAACTAAAGAGATCCGCCTCTGTGCCGATTTTTCGACTGGATTGAATGCATCACTAAAGGATTACCATTATCTTCTTCCGTGCCCAGATGAAATATTTACTAAATTAAATAGAGGAAGATTTTTCTCCAAAATAGATTTAAGTGACGTATATTTACAGATACCCGTGGAAGAGGAAAGCTCGAAACTACTATGTATTAACACCCATCGGGTTATACAAATTCGAGAGACTCGCCTTCGGTGTCAAGGTCGCACCAGCCATATTCTAGCAGGTAATGGATACTATGTTAAACGGACTGGAATTCGCGATAGCATACCTAGACGACATTCTAATGACTAGTCATACTAAAGAACAACAACGGGAACACGTCCACACAGTTGTCTCGCGAATCCAAGAGTACGGTTTCAAACTCAAAGAAGCCAAATGTGATTGTTAATGAAGAAAATCAAATATCTGGAAAAAGATGGCAGAAGACCAAACTCAGAACGGGCTCCTGAAAATATCGCATCTTTACAAAGTTTTCTCGGACTGGCTAACTACTACCAAGTTTTCATACCCAATATGCATAACATCCGTGCTCCAATGAATGAACTTCTAAAAAAGACAAAGAGTGGGAATAGACAGCTTAATGCCAGGAGGAATTCGAGAAAACGAAAAAAGTCCTAACATCCGATCTATTTCTAACTCACTATAATCCAGACTTAGAGATTATTGTCGCTAGCGACGCAAGCTCATATGGTATCGGTGCATGCATTTTACACCAAATGCCAAACGGGACTCACAAACCAATAGCTCACGCATCGCGCACACTGCTACCAGCAGAAAAGAACTACTCTCAAATAGAAAAGGAGTCTTTAGGGATCATATTTGCAGTCGCGAAATTCCACCGTTACATACACGGTAGATTTTTCACTTTACAAACGCATCATAAACCTTTACTCACAATTTTTAGGTAAAAAAAGGTCTGCCCGTCCACACAGCTAACAGACTGCAGAGGTGGGGAACAATCCTTTTAAACTATAATTTTAAGATGGAATACCTCCCATCGAAAAATATCTGTCACGCTGACAGATTGTCAAGACTCATCCCAAAACGTAGTGAACCTCTGGAAGACACTGTGATTGCCTTCCTTCGAACGGAAGGAGA
>OY744529.1:32181384-32191384 GCA_963556195.1 Sepiola atlantica
GAGCCCGGCTTTGTGAGGCCGAAAATGATGCCCATTTAAAGGATATTATTTTTTAAACCTACTGCAACAAAATTACCAAGTAAATGTATTATTTATCAGAAAAGCCTAGTAAATTACTTGAAATGTTGTAGTTTCTATAACTTAAACAAACCAATGCGCTGCTTTTGCACCACCCTGTATGTATATATATATATATATATATATATATATATATATATATATATATATATATATATATATTAAATATAGTTTACATATCAATATAGTTTCATACTTATTACATAATTCCTGCCAACACCTTATATAATACTAACACATAGTATGTACCTGATTAACCTCATTCCCCTGAAGATTGACCCGGATGGGTTTGAAAGTACTTAGCAGACAAATCCTAACTATGGAAAATTCATCAGCCAGGTCCCCTCCGAAACTAAGATCCTAATTCGGACTATTGAAAGGATCTACCAAATGATATATAGACATGAGTTGTCTCTTATATTCAACATAACTTGCCTGCAATGAAAATATTGCCCGTATATATATATATATATATATATATATATATATATATATATATATAATTATTAATAGTAATAAGTAGTAAAAACTACGCATTTAAATAAAAAAATATTTGTCAGATTCCTAAAATTTATACAAGAATTGTCCGCAGTGATTCGCGATGCAGCGAATAACAATGTTAGGTGGTACTCTGTTCAAAGTGACACTCTTCTTAGGATTGCAAGTTCAATCCGTAGTACGGGCGATACTAAGAATACAATTACGAATTAAAGTCTTCTACCCGGTCCTGACGGAATGAAACAGGTCCACCTTGTGGATGAAATAAAAAGGTTACCTGGTAAATTCCGTACATATTCAAGAGTTTGACAGAAATATTCCAGAGTTCGACAAAACACACCTGAAAATGTAGGGGATTACATCGGCCAACACACTGTGAGAATAACATCTAAGATGAGAACAGTAGACCGAATAATCCAAATCATCAAAATTATCTATCCTCATCTAAAAAATTGTGTAACATAAAATATATATACATAGTAATTTTTATTTTAATAGTATACCTACGTACGACGTCGTTTCGAGCTTACGGCTCTCATTAGCACAAAGAAATAACAATATCAGAGTGTCACAGGGCGCGAACCCGGTTTACAGAGACACTTTGAATCTGTAAGCGTTCACTTAGTCTATGAGGCCAGGAGATATTTTCATGGGATTTCTGAGTAAATAAGTGATATTTACACCGAAGGTGATGAGTATAAATATCAAGACATCCGATAGTACTGAACGACAGAGTCGGATTATTGCACTGGGGCTTCAAATGAATGTCTATTTTTAATCTCTCCGAAGAGTCTCTACTTTTAATTTTACTTAAAAGGGGCTTCTAATGATATTAATTTAGTTAAGATTGTTTGTATAATTTATTTGTAAGTTGTTTGTTACATCTACAGCATTTCAACCGACGTTCAGTTATTGAATGCTGAAACCGTACATATATTTTGCGTACGATTGGTTAAGAGACGCATTTGTTGCTTTGTAAGAGTATCTATTTTTCATAAGTCTGCAAACGATATATTTTATTTAACTAATAAATCGACCTTCTACCATTTCGGTTAAGAGTGGACCTGCGATTAGTCGTAACTAAATGTGACTCCATACTTTCCACCCAGTCAAAACAAGGTCCCAACTATTGGATGCATTTTTGTGTCATACTCATGATTTTTTGTAGAAATCGAGAAGTTGATGAGATAAGGAAACAGGGTAGACAAGATGAAAGGTCGACTTATCTGAGAGAGAGTGATTTCAAGTTGGTAGGGGGTAAAAGAAAAAACACATTGTCTCGAAACCTTGGTTTAGTGTTGTGACCCGGTCCATAATCAATTTAAATATATGAAAAAGAAATTCATAGAAAACAATGAACAAGACAAAACACAAGGTTATAATAAACACCGTTTCACCGTGTAATATTTGACATATTATTCATCGATAAGCTTCTGGGACTGACTTTCACTTCAGACGTGAAATGGAAGACTTACATCAAATCCGATGCCATGGTCGCATGAAAAATAGTTGGATGATTATAACGTTCCAGAATGTATCTGATGCCTGACGCAATCCTCTTCCTGTGCAAGAGTCAAATACGTCTTAAGATGAAGTACTGTTACCACAAATGGGATCTGCCGCTCAGAGCATCTATACCTGCCTTGATAGAGAAGAAACCGACTTCGAAATCTAGTGGAGGATGTCTTCTTTACTTATCTAAAGTCACTTTCCCACATAAGAGATGTTGCTAGTCTTTCTCTACTCCATCATTATTTTAATGGTAAGTGCTCAACTGAGCTCCACTCAATGGTTCCTCGTTGTAAAAAATAACAACAAAAACAGGTCTAGCTAAAACCACTTTAAATAATACCCCATTCTACATCTGTGTACCTAACACTAAACAAAGCTTTCATGAGCAGAGTTTATATTTTAGAACCACACGTCTGTGAAACACAATACTTCCAGGCTACTTACCAGATGACTACAACATAGTTGTTTTCAAGTTCCATGTAAACAATTTTTTTGTTGATCCGTCCTCTAAAATAATAGATTCTGCCCAATTTCAACATATGTTACCAATCATCCCGGGGTTGTCTCACCGTTCACCTGACAGAATCATGAACACTGATCTTCGAGTGGACTCTGGGCTTTGATAATAGGTGTATTTTTCGTTAAAAGACAAACTAAAAATAGTCTGGCGAGCAATATGTGATTCGTAGGTTGTAATTCTCGCATTACTTAACAATGCCGTGTCAGCGATACGTTGAAAAATGGAAACTATGTAAATAAGTAATACTAACTTATTCGAATCATAGACGATACATGTCTTACATAATTATATTAGTACCATCGTAACTACTTACCCATTAAATATCTACATTAACTATTACAATATACAAGGTGCGGCAGAAATACCTCCCACATTTCAAAAGTTGACAAAAGGAAGAACAATATTCATGTAAAATTAATGTAATTGTTGTATATACAAACGGTTGACTTTCTTGTTTATGTGGTTTTAAAAGTGATATCCTCGAAAAGGAAACCACTTTTCTATACACACTCTTGAGGACGATATCGCTATACTCTGTTGGAGACGAAATGAGCTTGAAAAGCTGTGTTGCTATTTCAGATTCACAATTTTTGAAAAACCTTTCTACAACAAAAGAACCATGTGTACCAGCCCAAACCATATTGCCACATGAAGATATCTTAAGTAATGGTAAGCTTAATGGAAATCTTATTGGCACTTGGATAAGCTCGTCAGCTTAACATACGTGATAGTTTAAAATGTGGGAGGTATTTCTGCAGCACCCTGTAGTATCCCTATATCGGAAAGCACATGACGTCTGATGAAATGTTAAAGTATTTTAGTTGCCTCTCATCATATTCAAATGATCTGTATATTTTGTTGTCTGAATTTACCCATGTAGCGTAGTTTTGGATTTGATGTAATCTCATAGTGAATGGTATTAGTTTGCAATCTATTAACATGGAATACGTTTGGGGTATTATCTAATTTAATAGCAATCGTTGTAAACAAGAATATGTTGTCGTTTAATAATCTCAAAGAAATTTTCTAATTTGATTTTCTTTAAGCAGAATACACAGATGAATAAGCATATTCAAGCCTGAACGCATTGCAGCTGGTTATTTCATTAAAACGAAATTCGTATTGATCAGCATTGTACGAAGTTTGACCGACTTCAATCTGTTTGTTGACATTGGTTTCCTAGATTCTTTCTAAAATCAAGTATTTACAACATCCATATCATTGGTAGTAGAATTCAAATAGACAGTATCAATTATACTAAATTCACTACCAGGTATTTCATTAAATGGTGTATTGTTACATAGTACGAACCATGTTTTGAGTTGGGATTTTAGAGGTCAAGTGTCATGGGAGGGAAAGTTATTGATACTACGTGATTTCCGGGCGCATCACTTTCTCTTTCTCTTTCTCTTTCGTTCTATCTATCTATCTCGCGATCGCTCTATCTCTCTTAGCCAGTGAGATTTCAACAAAAGGTAACGTGTTTGGTGGCGCTCCCCAGGAACAGGAGATAGAGTATAGCACATATGGGATGACTAATGTAGCGAGACAGGTTATTTGTCGATCTCTCAATCCCTCTTTCTATCTCTCTCACATATACACGTTGTCTCTTTGATGCTTCTGGTCTTGAAATAGAATATACATTTTATAAACCAAACACCAAATGATTCAGTGAGTTTTATCAACGGTCAAAAATCAGCCTGGGTTTACAGCGACGGCGACATGGAGTAAAAAAGAGATATACACCCATCGGTAAACCGTAATATAACGATATGTAAAATATTATTGTCTTATGCTATGTAACGTTATTAATGTTATTCAATCAATACGTGATATTTATCTTCCGTCGATAACATTTGAAATTATTTACCTGCCTCCCGAAGATGGATTGGTGTGTCACAAGATCAATCTTTATGTGGAATGTAGCCATTATTGGACGCTTATAGCCCTGTAGCGTTCAGTAATGGTCAATAGTCAGTATGATATCTCACTTAGAAAGCATTAGGTCTTTGCACTCCCATAACCATGGCTCTATTAAATTCCATCAAAATCAGCGGTAATCACATTACAATTAGCGGTTCCATGCTTCACCGAAAACATCTTGATGAGAGGAAAAAGTAAGTTTCACTTCGTAATTCAATCATCTTCATATATAGATGCTGTTTCGTCGTCTCGAGTACTGGTCGGCCATCTTTAAAGTATTTCGCACGTGGATGACGTCTATGTAGAGCGAAATAACTGCAGAAAACAATCTATGGTTCCGAGCATTCTATTATTTTCTTGAGCCCAGAGAAATACTGCGCGTAAGCCGTTGAATCACTTGAAGATATCTCCGAACGGTGTTAGGAGCGCCTACTTCTCATGCTTCAACCAGCTGAAGTCAACACCGGAAGCTGAGATTGCTTCAAATCTCGGACGTTACGTCACAGCAACACTGGTATCTCTTTTCAAGTCTCAGACCCCCACCAGTCTCTATATTTTACAAGGAATCATTCAAATGAAATACTATGTTCCTAGATCTAATCAGTACTAAATACAACTACAGAGACATGTGTATGTGACCTTATCTTCTTTATAAACTTTATTTCAAACTGTGCTTCAATTATTTCATTATCATTTACGATCTAAATGTGATGTGAACAAACATCTTACCTCACAACTTCTCTAATTAAGATGTCCATCTGAATCGGCAACTAATTACTTGAGGCACTTACGTCTCAGTAGCAATGTGGCATGTTTGGTGTAAGTATAAGTAAAAAGAAAAAGTTATATAGTGCGACATTTGCCAATCTTGTTAAAAATACCTTGCCATTTTCTCGCATGTCTACTGATATTTGCTTTAATTGCCTCGACTGTGCTCATAGTAATTTCGTTTCGGAAAAGGAGCTATAACAGAATTGAGATGAACATTTGTGAAGAATAGTAATGATGAGGTTGTCCCCCAAATGTTTGAATCGTTTGATTGAGTTAATTGTTGTTAGATACGCTTAAACACATTTATGAGATTCGTTTCCGTCGTCGTATTCATCCTTTCTCTCGTTTCAGTTTGAAATAGCATTTTAATCGCTTAACGGGACATATGTGTTACAGATGAATTAACAGTACAGTCAACAGACCGTCATAGATGTAGCAGTCACAGTAACTACAATTACAGCACAACAAGCAAAGAATAAAAAAGTCGTAAACCATTTAATATTTGCTTGACTAGAATATTTACTACTGATTGGATCAAATACTCAATTTCGATTGGTTCCCTATATCGCAATTTAACCAATCAGAAACAATCTCTCCTGGATCCGAGTAACTTTTCATGAATCTTATTACAATCAGCGCATCCGGAATTTGCGAGCAACTACCTGACGAGAGGACATAGTTGCAATACGAACATTTGTAACTCTGATTTCCTCGTGCGCAAAAGAAAAACGTGTTTAGCTTCTAGTTATTATCATCCGCACGTGAACTTTGAAAGATGTCAACACTCCAGCAAATAGAATTACTTCACAATAATACCTATATGAACTCTGACAGTTTCACGTACGCACGGTCAAAATAACATTCTTTTCTTCGAAACTTAAAATAGCATTTTCCTTGTCTAGACTTATAATAAGATTTTCGACGTCTTTACTTTTCAAGGTTTTCCTCTAACCCTAACCTAAACCCCAAACCTCACCCTAACCCTAAACCTTAACCCTAACCCTAACCCTAAACCCTTACCCTATCCTTAAACCCTCACCCTAAACTTTAACCCTAACCCATACCCGAAACCCTCACCCTAAACCCTAACTCTAAATCCTAAACCTAAACCCTAACCCTAAACTCTAACCTTAAACCCTAACCCTAAAACCCTTACCCTAAACCTTAATCCTCACCCTAAACCCTAAACCCTAACCCTAACCCTAAAACCCTAACCCTTAACCCTAACCTAACCATAAACCCTGACCCTAACCCTGTTTCCTTAAATACATCTCAGTGCATTCAATAACTTTATTGAATTACTTAATTACTAACACCCTTCATTTAGTTGTTTAATGAAGATGAGAAATAAAGTAAATATATTATTATAGCTTATACGTCGTTTTTGTTTTGTATAAATGTTTTTCTACTACATAGACATGTTTGGGTACATTTGGATCATTCTACCGCTCTAGAAAATGTCTGGGTCCTGATGTAATCTTCAGCAGATGTAAGAGTGGGATAGATTTTCAGATGAAGTGATGCTACCATGTCAAACATGTGTTATTCATTGACAGAGTACAAAATCAACTTCGCGATCTGGTGAACGATTATCCCTTTTCTCTACATCGTCTTTCTTGATAAAAAGACGTTGCTAGTCTTTCTCTACTTTATCGTTATTTCCACGAAGATGCTGCCTGAGATTGCAAACCTGGTTCCTTCTTGTCGAGTCTTCACACCAAGAGTGTGTCCTCAACCACCACTGCAAATAACTTTTATTTCTTCCTCAGTGTAGCTAACATGAATTAGAATTTACATGACCAGAGTATCTTTCCAAAACTTTCTCATCGGTGGTACACGTTGCCACAAAATTTATATCTTGAAGGCTACAATATAGTCATAATCAAATCCAATGTAAACACTTTTTTAAGTAATCACATATTTTTTATTCCATTAATTATTTCCAATCATCTTATAATATTCATCATTATTCCACTGTTATTATATCTATCTCATTAACCATTGTCCCTGACTTGCTTTTAACCTTGCTAAGTGGTGATACTTTCTTTATTTACTTAGTTCACCCTAAACAAGGCAAGTTACCATTGTAGACGTAAGGGGTCAATGAGAATTGGGGTGTAAGTTTTAGGGGGCATCCTAAATTAGGAGCTGTGCAGTGAAATGCATGTTCACATTAGTTTTAAATTTGTGCATGTCGGTACAATCAGGGAAACAAAGAGCAGGGAGGGAATTCCAAAGGCCGGAAACACGAGGAAAGATGCTATTGGACTAGAAGGCTTCAGGGAGCGTCTACAGTGAATAGATGGTGTATACTAGTTGTCGGGTTGGTCGAGCGCATTTACGTCGAGGTAGCATCAGAGCAGCAAGTTCATCACATTCCATTGAAGTACTTGTAAAACAAGCAGAAAGATGCAATATTGCGGCGATGGGACAGGGGCTGGAGCTTGGTTGATAGTTAGAGATCTATCTGATCAGGGACTCTTTTGTAGACCTTGTCTGAGAGAGAGAGAGAGAGACTAATGGATGGTGCACCAGCCTAGATATTACAACAATACTCCATGTATGTGCGGATGGTTGCTTTGTAGAGATATAGGAAGGTGTGAGAAGTTTTCTAACACGGTAGAGGGAGGCTGCCTTATTTTCAGCAACCTCGGTAATTCCTTTTATGTATTTGTTCCCATTCATGTTACCTGTGAATGTTAGGCCGAGGAGTTTGAACGTTGGACCTCTAGTTAGGGTGTTATTTGCCATGGATATCGGTGGTTAAAGAGGTTTCTTGTAGTTGTTGAAGGAAAGGAGCTTTGCCATAGAAGTATTAAATGATACCATCCATTTATGACTCCATTCCACTAAGATTGGAGGTCACTTTTTAAGGACTCATTAGTAAAATAATATTTTAGACGCGTACAAGCGTGTTTCTACTATTTTTTGGTTTGTAAGGTTTAAGTTTGAAATATCATTTGCGTAGGCCTGTCATCTTTATATTTCAAATATTATTTTTGTTGGTCTGCTAGGTTTAAATTGAAGGGTTCGAATGCAAAATGCGATAAACGCCATTTTCAAAATTACGAAGCTATTACTATAAAAGGTGTTGCATTTCAACGCCCAACCACACCATGGAATCATGTTTTACAAAACATGATACCAGGGTAATTTCTTTTTGCTTTCCATTTAAATCTGCTTTTAGTCGAAGTCTAGATTTAATATATTTTACCCTTTTATTGTTTAATGTTTCAATTTAAACTGGTTGGATATATCGCGTTTTGCATTCAAACTCTTCAATTTGAAATATCATTTAAGGACTCATTAGTAAAACATTTCTTAGACGAGTACAAGCTTGTTTCTACTATTTTTTGGTTTGCGAGGTTTAAGTTTGAAATATCATTTGCATTGCCAACGTACACCTAGATTGCCGCATTTTATTTTCAATGTGTTAATACAGCTCTGCAATTGTCTCTGTCCGTCGAACGAATGGTATGTCACGCTTAGACCTGAAATAGCATTACCATTGTTCCGTAACATTTAAATTTTAAATAGCAATTGTAAATGCTTCGATACACACGGACCTCTCCGTTCATCAGTCGGGTTGTTGTCACGCATGCGTTTACTATATTATGTCCGCCACTAAACGCCTAGATTGTACGGACGTATTTAATAAAAAAAATCCGTTCACGTTTTTCCTTAGGGCTGTAATTGTTTGCTATCTATTTTTACAACGTCTGACACGCCGATGTTTTGATTCCATTAAATTACCTGTCGATGTCTCACTGTTCTTGACCAAATTACGTTATGTAAATATGAATCGCCGTTAGTTACGGTAGCACCGAATCATGTTTTATTATTGATTTCTATTCTTGTGTTTTCAAAGGAACTTTAATCAAACACGATTTTATTGTGTTTCCATTCACTTTTTTCAGACGAGCTAACAATTAGTTGTTTATTAACAAGAATTAGACAGGTAGAACGGATAAAACGCATTAATACTTAGTCGGGAAATATGATCAAATGAAATGTATCATAGAGTGTCAATACAAGACAAGGACACTCCAGTAGTATCATATATACTATAATAATATGACGAAAAACTAAGGTCCTGTTACAGCGATGATTCAAACAATGCGTAGTGATTGTCGCTAGAGCAACTGTATTTAGAACAAAGCTTATGACTCTCTGGGCTAAGAAAGGAAGTGTATATATATATATATATATATATATATATATATATATATATATATATATATTGAAATGTTGAATTAAATAACGATAATTGAATTATCATTTAATAATAATAATCTATCGTGATAGTGTAAAGCTCAATATATTTAATAGAGCAATTATTCAGATCCGATAGTTTTTAAGTCAGAACCGAATAAATGTCGTTTTAAACTGTGGTGATGAATAAAAAACTTCTTTTGTTGGGATGGGTAGGAGTATTAGTGATAGTAGGTGAAGGGTAATGGGCGCAGTTGGGGTGTAGGGGGGCTAAGGAAGGGTTGAATGGTAAGCATACATATCCACATTCACACACACACGCACAATATATATATATATATATATACATATATATACTAACATTGATCCACACAGACTAAGACACACAGATATATACACACGCACATAAAATGTCCTCGCACATACTAGCGTTTAAATATATCTTCTTACATCTTCTTTATTTTATTCAGAGTGAGTGTCAGGTTA
>OY744529.1:32196384-32223884 GCA_963556195.1 Sepiola atlantica
CGGAAATTTAATCATTTTTCTGTGAAACTTTTATTCTAAGAAAATAGAATAGTGCCTGGATACGTCTGAACATGAAACAATTTCTGGGACAAAAATGTTGGTTCTAATATAATCCAGGATAACATTCGAGTTTTGGGAATAAATGATGAAATGTCGGATTAAATTTGGAGAGACTTTGCATCGTTCAATCGTTTTAACTTGTATTTTCTTGTTCTGTAACGCCTAAGTTTAGAATAAGAAAAAGGCTCTGTCTGTCAGTCCATCACGTTGAGGAGCAAGCAAGACAACACAATCAGTGTTCTAATACGATATATAAAAATCGTTAAATATTTATAAAAACCTTTTTGGAATTACAAATGTTCTTGGCAAATATTTGGTATTTCCAAAATCTTTTCATAAGTATTTAGAAATATATAAAACTGGTCATATTCAAACATAGGTTTATATTGTGATGGCATATGATGAACTTTTTTCTCTCACTTACGTTTGTTTCTTTTCTCAAAGGGCCCCTTTCCTCTCTCTCATATTTCTGATTAATATTTCTCCTTTCTATTCTGTATTTCGTTTCTCTTATTTTTCTGGTTTCTCTCTCTTCATCATTTACTTAATCGTATTCCTCTTAAAACGTCTCTTATCATCCACCCTTTCTACCAAGAAAAACATTCATGTAAATATTAAAAGTGTGCACGGTAACAAGAAAAACAATTAATCAAAATTCCCATATATTTTGTTTGTATAGTCATGTATATTGAACTTATTAAAGTGAAAGGATACACCATAGTTTTTTTTTCGGAACGTTTATAGATTGTCAATTTTGATTATTCGGACTACTATTCTCATTTTGTTGGAATAATCACACATAATTATATATTTGTGAGATTAGTATTTGGGAGCTTTGATTTCTCGACTGTTTATCTCACTTTATATCTTAGCTCATCTCTTTAATCCTTCAATTCGTTCTTGCTATCCCTTCAATTGGTTCTATCATGTTTCAATATATACTCCTTTTGAGCGTTGTTGCGAAGATAAAACTGTATAGGAAAAACTGTATCAAAATAAGTTGACATTGACAAAGACATTTGTAAAAATATAAGAAAAATCAGATCCTGTTCCCGAAACTCGGTTGACAAACCGAGTACGTTAGGCTGACAGAGAGTCTAGTAAACGCATGCTTGATCCACCTTTACACGAAGGGGGAAAAATACAATTTCATAGTTGCAGTCATCCTTCTGACGTCACGAAGGTTCGCGTTCCCGCCTGTCGCTGCTGCTTCCACAAAACCTTTTGTTTAGAACTGATTCCTTACAGATAGTCAGCTGGTGCTTACTTATGTTGATAACTGTTCGTATTCTGATGTTTGGTATAACTACAAGTCCGTGTCGGCTTGGCCTCTTATATTTTTAGCTTCAGCTTTTTCTAATTTTTTAATTAAACGAAATTTCACTTTCTGAAATATTTTCTCATGTGACATATTCAGGTATTGTTGAGTGCGAATTCTTGAGAATAGTGAGCTTGGTTAAGATTGTGATAAGTAATTTATGTTGCTAGCGCCGGTTATTTTTTTTTTCTATCACGGACGAATTCGTTCTCTATTCTTCTTACGACCCTTTGTATTCTCCTCGAATTGACTGGTAGCTCTAATCTTACAGTCAGCTTAACAAACCTTCAGTTCACGACATCTGCAGAGGAATGTCAGTTATTCTTGCCAGTTTTGTTTTTATATCGGTGTTCCATTTGTTTTCATCATTGTATGAATTCGAGTTCGTGCCAACTTGAGATTATGTTTCGATTTTTTTTACATTAAAATTAATAATTTGTATTAGTTTGATTCTCTGGGCCACTATTCTCATCTTGGTTGTTATTTTTATTTATAATTATAATTACGATGAAAATTGAATTCGGGATCATCGAAATGATACATAATATAAATCCTTCTCTTAATAATTTCGAATCAGTCAAGTCTCAGTTTAGAATTTCATTTTGATCGCTAAACGCGTATATTAAATGGATATATCTGATTAATTTCCGATATCCTATTCTTATTTTAATAAAGCTAATAATTTTATGGCAAACCAAGAAACGTTTCCCGCCATATTGTAATTAGAGAATGTGACTTACTAACAAAGACTTGGCTTCTTTTCCATTCAGATTTTATAACTAAACAAAGACGTCGATTGTATCGACTTAAAAGATAGCGGTCAAACTAGAAGTGCGTCAAACAATGCGATCAATATAGCTTGGAAAATGTGAAATGCTAAACGACTAAATCGCATTGTTTAAGTTATTTCCGAAAAATATAACCATTAAATTGTTCCACTTGATTTCAACTAACATTTTATTTTTCCAAGACAGAATAAATTGCAATTATTATATAGCTGGTGTCCACGAAGCACCAATAACTTTCTAAACAACGCTTACACATATTTAACTTTTTTATATCTGACAATTGTATGCTATATGTTCTGGGTGGATCATCTGATATGTGAACAATAATAGAGAGTAACCCATTACAATGGCATCGTTAATAAAATTTACAATACTTTCGAAAATTACACCATATATTATACAAATGAACCTCAGTTAAAGCCTGACTTGCCCATCAAGTCTAGTTCATAAATGTCCAACAGTTACTGTTTTATCGTCATCCAATGGGAAATATTCTGATTTTAATCCTCCAGACTTTTGTCTGTTTGGTTGTAGTATGAAAGATAATATATATGAAAACAATCTCTAGACTATTTTTGAACTAGAGAAGACAATCACAGCAAATATTGATCATAGCCTGGTTTGCTTGCAACGCAGATTTTTTTTGCAGCATATCATTAAACGAAGATAAAACATGGAATCGTTTATAAAATCTGCAATACTTTCGGAATCATACCATATTGAGTAAAATTGAAAATCAATCGAGGCTTGACGTGTCCACCAATTCTAGTTCATAAATGCCCAACAGTTCTTGTTTCATTGCCATTCTATGATATGCGGGGAAATGTTGCTAATGGGCTTCACATTCACGGGATTTTAATCTCCCAGACTTTAATCTATGGGGTTATATCAAAGATAACATACACTAGACTATTCTTGTACTAGAGTATTTTATCCCAGTGAGCATCATTTATAGTCAGATGTACTTGCAACGTAGGTGTGCTTATTTGCAGCTATCATTAAACGATAATAGAATTAAGACTGTTTCATATTTATGAGTGAAACCTGGTGGGCAGGTAAATAATAGAAAGAAGTTTATTTCTACAATATATAGATGGATTGCAGAAAGAATTTTGAGTTTCATCACAGATTCCATAAATGGGTAATATTTGATTTTAACCATGTTGTCAAAAGATTAATTTTCTTACAAAAAAGCTTTTGCATGAAAGAAATAAACCTTAAAATTATGTTACTTACTGAAAAATAGGAAAGACATAAAGATGAGTATATTAATTTTGATAATAAAAATCTGTTTACGTGTATATTTGTTTGTAAGCAGCAGCACAACCGTTTCAGAGTAGTGCGGTCCGTTTGCTTAATAAAAGCACGTACAAATTTTATATAACAACATTGTATATCTTACTTGCACTTATTAAATATTTCATGTTTAACTTACTTCACATTAACACTCTTTAACGTTTAATTTGAAATCTAAAAGAGAAATAAGTAAAAAAATCCGCATTTTTATTCTCGCTTTAATTTTTCAGAAATATCTCCGCAAAAAGGCAGGTTCATCCGACGTGTGAATAGCTTGTGTTTAATAGTGTTGGGGTATAGCTACTCTTTTCACTAGTAAAGTTTTGTTTTTTTTAATACTTATTTAGTCGCCGATCACCCAACCATATCGCTCTTAGTAATTATTTACATTGTACTAACAAGAAAAGTCACCTGTCTTTATCATACGCATACCCATAAATATATGCAGATAGAGAAACACAGATATACATATGTCAACCTATGTACCCCAACAGACAGGTACACATATTCATTATATATGTAACATTGTGAACATGTTTTAATGACTATTACGTAAACAACTTCATCATATAACTTCAGCAAACGTAAATTCACTGAATTTATTTAAATATTGAATTTAGATATGAAATACCTGTGTGTCTGCAGTTAACGGATATTTCTGATCTACTGTTTAATAAATTAGGTTAATATTTTAACTTGGAAATTGGTTATAATATTATACTATATCTATATATACATAAACTCATAATAATTTACATATACATATATTACCCTATGTGTTTTACTGGGGGGAAGTATTCTACCCTTTTGTATATCAATTACATAATCTATTAAGCTCTTGTGTTTAACTCCGTCTAATGGGGAAGAAGAAATCTGTTCGCAGGTTTTAATGGGCGGTAACCAGTAAATTGCACATCTAATCTGTCCTGTTGGAAGAAAGTTACGGTATGAGAAAGCTTAAGATACCAATGGCCTAGCGAAAGCTATTTGTTATTCCTGGGCTTATGAGAAAAGTTTTTTTTAGAGTTATTAACTCAAGAATAAGTTGATCAATTAAAAATGAAAAGTTACAATCAAATAGATCGCCGCCCATCAACAAGTGCTTGGGATCGTTTCTCCTCATAGATTTTGTGTCATCTCTACATATGAAAACCGGATTTTTGCACAACTTTGACTGCCAATATTAATTCCTAAAACAGGATCAGTTTTTACCTTACTTCGAATCTGGTTTTACGAACTTTTCTGGTATCTTCAATTGGCGAATTTTTGCCTATATCATCGACTTTTTCTTAGTTCACTTTATATTCCTTTTGTTATACCTTTTCAAATAGTGACATTATAGTAATGTCTCTGTTATCTGTCTACTCTCCTTTGACGATAAGATACCATCTTTGAACAACCATGGTTTAAGGAAGAAATAATTAAATAAGTCTACTCGATAAAACCTCTTCTTTTGAACAAATGATGAATTAATAGATATTGTATTCTACACAGTTTTTCATCACGTACTTGCGTATATTATTGCTCTATCTAGTATATCGAGCTTATACTTTTCATGATAGCTTATACTGTAAATGTATATTCCTATATTTATTTTATTTTTCTTTCTCTCTCTCTCTCTCTCTCTCTCTCTCTCTCTCTCTCTATATATATATATATATATATATATATATATATATATATAAGTTATTTTTTTTTAATATAGTTTTAACGGTTGACAAACTTCCGAGACTATATATATGTGTGTGTGTGTGTGTGTGTGTGTGTGTGTTTGCGTGTATATACGTATATTTAAGCGGCTAATCGTTATCGATACATGTCTGATTACAGACAAAAACATGTTTCTTTTCGTTATTTTATTAATCGACAAAAAAACTGTCGGATCCATACATCATCAATTGAAACCGCAGAACCCGTAAAAAACGCACCGAGTCAAGACGATAATAAAAAATAGTGAAAAGAGAAAATTCAGTCGTCTTTAATCAGATATGTATCGATATATGTATATATATATATATATATATATATATATATATATATATATATATATGAAGCAATCCAACAAAAGATATAAGCGTAAACTAATATCTTATAATTAGTGAAACATCAGGATAAAAACAGAAGCTCAATATACTGGATAGAGCATTAATATTATAATATAAAATGAAGTAATAAAATAAGGTGTCAATCAAATTTTATTAGAATTCAAAGTTCAAGCAAAGTATCCTTAAGTCCTTAGCTCATGAGTTTTCAAAGATAATTCTTCTCTCTCTCTCCCTCTCTCTCTCTCTCTCTCTCTCTCTCTCTCTATATATATATATATATATATATATATATATATATATATATATATATATATAATTAACTTGTTACAAATATCCAGGGGGTATAAATCCGAAGGAAGCTGAAACCGGGTTTATGAAAGTGCTCAATGAAAATTCAGAGCAAAATATATTTGTTGTTGGTGATAATGAAACAGCATATATTTTCTCGCAATTAATGGAATAATAAAATCACCAACAATATATATATATATATATATATATATATATATATATATAATGGTAATAATCAAGGCAAAAACATCCACATGGTAGTAATCCAAAGAATTTCAACCGGGTTTATAATACCTGTTGATCGATAACATCGACATGCCAGTGTCGCAGATTTTGTACATGTCTGTGTGAATAAAAAATAATCATATATATATATTTCATGTATCCACATGAAATTTTATAAGGAGATATCATTTTTGTATGTATCAACTTTCAGTATTTACTTCAACAGTGCTCGATACGTAAGTAGAGCTAGGTAGTAAGTTATTAAAATATATTAATGCCAATTAAGCTACACGCATTTTAGCCTGAAGATTTGCCGGGGATGAAACGCGGGAGCCTCTGTGTAGCTTAATTGCCATAAATATATTTTCATAACTTACTATATATGTATGTATATATATATATATATATATATCATGTGTAAATATTTTAATATCTAGAAAAGCCTGTTTCGTTTTTTAAAGATTCATCAATATAGATTTGCTAACTGTAAATCTATATTGATGAATCTTTACTTACCGACAGGTTCGAACTTCTACCTCTGGCTCTTGTAATCTAACTTCGTTAACCCCTCAGCCGCAAGATCAGTTTCAGTGCTTAAGACGTGTAGATACGGTGTCAATACAAACTAGTACTGTTTGATTGCATCTACAGTGTTGCATTAAAAGAGAAATAAAGTAAGACATATATATATAGAGACGTTTGTTGATTTTATCTGATTGGGCGACTGACAGAAGATGCGTTAAGAGAAACAGAATTACGTTTATTTCTGTAACATGCCTCGAAGCTGTTAAGGGTTGAATTCTGGGGTGATTATTCTGACTGTAGAGTTGTACACGTGCACCGAGGATATATAGATTCACAAGTAAACGGATAAAGATAGTTATACTTTTAAAGAACAAATAAGTACGTAAATCGAAACTGAGCTATATTGACAGATTAAGTGAGGACCCATATGTGTTTTATTAAATGTTTAACAGTCAAAAAGTTTGAAAATTAATTAAATGCGACATTGATTGATTAATTATACCTTTTACGTTCGTGAAACCTGTGACATCTAGGGAACATTTATTATTTTTTTGATTTTAATTAAAAAAAGACCATCAGAGAAATTGAAAAATTAAAAGAAGGTATAATTAAACTGACAAATTCTGTTATTTTTAACAATGTTTGTATATATATATATATATATATATATATATATATATATATATATATATATATATATATATATATATATGTATATATATATATAAGATTTTTGAATGTGATATGATATATATAATTATTCCACAATCAGACAACGCCGCACTGGCAGAGTACTCGCTTCGCATGCAAGTGAGGCTGGTTTCAAATTCTGAGTTCGGATGTGTTCTACTGATGAGCCCAATGGAGGGCTAAACTCGAGTCTAGGACTTCTGGTTTGTTCCTTGCATAGGTTGTGGGCTACGGCGTTGACTAATTGTGGGAATAATTATATATATATATATATATATATATATATATATATATATATATATATATATATATATATAAAGATCTTTCCAAACACCATGCAGAATATGCGTCTACCTTCATTTTTCCGCCTTCCTATATTCAAACAATCACGTGGCTTCATACATGTTTTCTGCATGAAGAAACTCCTGAAACATCTACACCACATGCTACATCAGCACATCGAGGAATTTCCTACAACTAAGTCCAAACTGATGATAACCACAGTATCCAAACTCAACAAAGCAACCGAAGCCATAGATCAATGCTTTCACCACTCTCCCCTAATAGAAAGGAATAAACTCAAGCGCAAGTTCACGTGGCTGCTACACAGCAACAACATCACACATACACCTGGAGAGGACAAACTAGCGGTCAACACTAACGGACCCCCAGCTACGCACACCCTTGTCACAGACCTCACAGATTCCCTCATACATGATGAAAAAGAACTCCTCAGCCTCGGCCCAAAAAGCCAACGACAACACTTTATTAAACATTGAAACACATTTCTGTAGAGCAGCTTACCACCTCAGATGGTTATTTGTAATCAACACTACTACACTCAACAACACCACTAATAACTTCCCTGTATATCAACTCGACCACCTATTACACCCAACACCTAACAACCATGAATTAGACATTAAGCTCTCAAGACTGAAACGCAACATTTTTTTCAATCATCAAACGTGAACACGAAAGCAGTGTGTCTAACATCACGAGTTCACAACATCTCACACTTGAAAGACTTAAAAACAAAGGCTTTATCTCCCTACCTTCTGACAAAGGAAAATAATTCTGTGTCATACCACGTGAAACTAACGACAATCTTGCGCACAAACACTTAAGTAATGATATTCCTTACTTACCATTTCAGTAACATCTCCTCTATGCAAATCCAAGACCACATTAACTCTGCTTGGACTTCCATATGTAGAAGAAGAAACTTCCCGAATAAATACAAATATAATTTAGTTACTAGAAACAGTAGACCCCCTCCTTTCTATCACCTCATCAAGACACACAAAGCAAACACAACTACACAGATAAAACCCCTACTCTCTACCTTTCCTGGGCACGTCAATAGTGCTGATGTGGTCCTCCGCCGTCTGCATACACTTCAACCACAGCAGTTAAGACAAAACCAATACGCTTCAGCCTAGATGTCGTCGCTCTTTATACCTCAGTACCTGCACATCCAACAGTCGATTTAATTACTGACCGCATATCTTCCAACGACCTTTACTGCTATGGCCTCACGGCCACTGGTATTCACGAACTATTACAAATAATAGTCGATAATACTTATTTCACCTTCGGACAACTTACTTACAGACAAATAACAGGACTTCCAATGGGATCCAGTCTCTCAGGATTACTTGCTATATCATATATGGATAGATTGGAACGTCAGACCCTTGACACCTGCTACTCGGCTATTTTCCTTTCGAGATACGTCGACGACGTTCTGATCATAACATCACCACGAGATGAAGCTGAGAATATTTATACCACATTCTCTAATACAGACCCATATATACGGTTCACTGTTGAACACCCTGATGCCTCTGGATCCCTATAAAATCTGGATTTTAACCTTAAGATTTCTGACGAATAAGCTCTTATGAAAAAATCTACAGGAAGGCAGCTAGCAGAAACACATTTGTGCATTACAAGTCGGCCCTCTTTCTAAGAGCCAAAATAGGATATGCGACGAATGAAATAACACGCATCCGAGACAAGTGTAGTGTATTAGCAGACAAAACCGCATGCCCTCGGCAATTCCATCAGGTGCTGGACTTGAATGGATACCCCAACACAACCATCAGGCACCTTAAGAACCCTAAAAAACAAATGAGACGCTTTACAACCAACACCTGCTTCTTTAAGCTGCCTCATCTCAGTGATGCAATCACAACAGCAATCCGCAAGGTTATTAGAAGAGGAGGCTTGAACATACAGCTTGCCCATTCGGGTTTATCACCAAGGAAGCAGCTAGCTACGCGCAAACACCAATTGAACCCAATACAGTGCACCCTAGCTAACTGTCCAATGAACACCACATACATTTGTCACCGCACATATACAGTTTACAGATTAGAATGCACCATCTGCAGCCAATTTTACATAGGCAGTACCATGAGACCCCTACATATCAGGATTAAGGAACACACACAGACACAAGCATCATCATTCTTCAAACACCTTAACACATGCAAAAACACTAACAGACTTATCAAAGTTAACATCTTGGCCATAGAGAGGGACATTGGAAATCTTCGAATTAAAGAAGTTCTATTTATCTCTAGATTAGGTCCTGAACTTAATAGTAGGCTTGAATTGAATTTCTCATTTTTAATATAATATATAATATAGTATATCTCGTATTTAACACAATTCTAAATAAACTTGAATCAGTTTAAAATATATAGATTAAAGAATCATCAGTAAAATAATACACTTGGTTTTTGGATTTACAATTACTCACTTTATGTTTGACTCAGCTGTTGAGGTGTTATATATTTATACTGCATGCCACTTTCACATTGACTGTTATATGCAATATTACAGCAGTGTGGTTAAGATTAATACAGTATGTAATAAGTATAAATAAATACATCAAAATAAACAAAAATCAATTTTCTTTATATTAATAGAATAACACACCTAGTGGATGGATACACATTTCATCTTCTTCCTCTACAAAATATTTAAGGTACCCCCAAATAAACTCTATAAATAAAAAAGAGAAAATAATAAACTTTAAAAATAAAATAATAATATATATATATATATTTATTTAGAAATATATATATATAAATAATAATAATATTAAAATAAATATATGTAGGTATGTGTATATGTATATATATATATATTATACAAATGAATAAATAAATAATAATAATAATAAATAAATGAAGAAACAAATATATTAATAAATATATAAGTTATATAAATATATATATATATATATATATGTATATATATATATATCTATATATATATATATATAAAAATAAATAAATAAATTCAAAAAATGTAATGATAGAATATTAGAATAGCATAGAAATGTACTATATAGATTCCCTTTTACCCTTCTACAATTGAATGACATATATCCAAAAGTAAGGTTAAAGATTTAGAAATTTCAAATAAGTATTGAAAATCCTGTAAAAGAAAAAATGTTATATATTGGAGATTTATATTTGATTTAGTTTTATTTAATTTAGTTTAATTTGATATTTGTGTGTATAAGGGAGATAATTTATTAATTCATTACTATTTTATAAGCGTTATCCAACCTTCTCGGATGGGACAAAAATAATAAAAAATAGAACATTGAACTGAATTTAAATTTAAATTTTTTTTTTAAATCGTTAGTGAATTAAACTATGAATTTGAATAACATTATAGTAAAATCATAACAGCATTAAATAATGTCAGATTGAGTATAATAATATTTTAAAAATAAACTAAACAAGAATTGAAGAACTAGTTTCGTTCACTAAATTTACTGCGTGCTTAAAATGGTATAAATCTAAACATATTTAGCCGTTAGTCATGAAATAAATTTGAAAATTAAAATTAAAAAAAAAACAAATTACAAAACTTCTTTCTTTTTTCAAAAAAGTAATGAAAAAAATATTGTTTGAATAAAATAAGATACCTACAGTATATATAAGAAAATATATTAAATAAAATATTGGAAAAAATAAATAAATGAATAAGTGCCACTTCATCGGTGGGTTCAAATGCAAAATATTTTTTTAATCAAATATTCAGAGAAAAAGAAATACATACATAAATAAATAAATACATTTAATAAGTAATTAAAATCATTAAAAAAAATATTTTAAAAAAATTCAGTTATAGTTTTAGTTCCGTTTTTTAAATTGCTGCGGATTTTAGTATTTACTGCGTTATAAGCAATATTGACATTCACACGTTTTTCGAGATTTAAACACCTTCATTTGATAAAGGTCTTCCTCGAAATATATTATGAAACTCGGCCACACAGACTACATCAGCCTTTAAGTCTTGCCTAATTAAGTAAGATTTGATATATAGAAAAAAAATTATTAAAAAAATTATTTAAAAAGTTGTTTTTTTAAATATATAATCAAAGTGCCTTGTTTTTGTTTTACTTCTCAACGCCGACATTTTTTTCCATTTCTTGCATTGTAATGTCCTTCTAATACTCCTCCCTCTCTCTCTCTCTCTCTCTCTCTCTCTCTCTCTCTCTCTTTCTATATATATATATATATATATATATATATATATATGACAAGTAAGCTACATAGAAATATATGTTTCATTCTGGGTGGAAATCATGATGGGAAATGGGATAGTCACTTTAAACAGTAACTGGGGAAATGAGCGTGTAAATAAATGATAAACAATGTATATAAATTGGTAGTAGAGCAAGTACCAAGAGCTGTTATTATAAAGAAGTCATAGGACGGATTAAAAACACAAGGGCTTAATAGATGATTTGCTATATAAAAAGGTAGAATACTTCATCCAGTAAAACACATAGAGTAATACATGTATATATTTATTTACTTTTTCATGCATAAATAAATATAGTATAATATTATTATTATATTACGTATATATAGTTTCATTATTTACTTTAACGGTGTTAAATACTTAAGTAGTAGTTATAATAGGTTAGCAGTAGCAAGAAAATATATCATAGAAATTACCCTACACAGAAAGGTTTACATATGGAAAGTACTCTACACGGAAAGGGTTATATATGGAAAGTACCTTACACTGAACGGTTTATCTATGGAAAGTACCCTACAAAGAGAAGGGTTATATACGGAAAGTACCTTAAATAAAAAGGTTAATATATG
The DNA here is from genome assembly GCA_963556195.1 of Sepiola atlantica. Lineage (NCBI taxonomy): Eukaryota > Metazoa > Mollusca > Cephalopoda > Sepiida > Sepiolidae > Sepiola > Sepiola atlantica. Next base: position 32,208,764 of record OY744529.1, read on the forward strand.
GAAAGAACACTACACGGAAAAGTATATATATATGGAAAGTACCTTACACAAAAAAGTTTATATATGGAAAGTACTCTACACGGAAAGGTTTATATCAAATTCCTAAGAGAAATCATCAAGCTAAAAGCAATTAGTTTGATGATTTTCACCCGGAATGAAACATACCTTTCTATGTAGCATACTTGCCATATATATATATATATATATATATATATATATATATATATATATATATAATTATTTCAACAATCAGACAACGCCGCAGCCCACACCCCATGAAAGAAACAAACAGGAAGTCTTAGACTAGAGTTTCGTCCCCCTTTGGTCTAGTCAGTAGAACACATCCGAACTCAGAATTCGAAACCCGAGTCACTTGCATGCGAAGCAAGTACTCTGCCACTGCAGCGCTGTCTGATTGTAGCAATAATTATATATATCATCTCATATTCAAAAATCTAATATATATATATATATATATATATATATATAAATTGATTAATTAATTAAGTTCAAATATTTAAAAAAGTAACAAAACCAGCACTTTTCAAAAGTAATCGATATATATTAGAGCTTTTTATATAAAAATAAAATAATAATACCCAAAGTATGTTTATAATATATATATATATATATATATATATATATATGAAAACATTGTTAAAAATAACAGAATTAGTCTGTTAAATTATACCTCGTTTTATTTTTTCAATTTTTCTGGTGTTTTTTTTTGGTATTAAAATCAAAAATAAAAAAATAATGTTCCTCAGATGTTACATGTTTCACGAACGTAAAAGGTATATTTAAACAGACGAATTATGTTAGTTTTTACAATCTTTGCATAAATGAGAAAATGCTGCCTGATACACACAATACACACATACACACACATATATATATATTCTCTTTCATAATATATATATGTTTATGTCTATCTACTTATCTATCTATGTATGTATATATATATATATATTAGGGTAGGTCGATTTTACACTTTTTTTTAAATATTAAAAAAAGGCACGTTCCGAAAGTTGTATATAGACCTATTAAATACTCATGCAAAAAATTAGATCAAAAACTTCAGCGGTTTTTTGAGCGTTTGGTATCAAAGATCGTAGACAAGAATATACTGAAAATTCCTCGTTTTTGCAAGATTTGCTTGAATATTGGTGTGAAAACCAAATAATTTTAGCATTTAAAAGCAGGGAATGTCCTTTTATTTTATAAAAATGATATGAATTAAAGAAATCTTCAAATTGAAAATTTGCCCCCCCTCATTTTCAGTATCTGCTTTTGTAAACTACCTTTTAACGTTATGAATTAAACAGTAATATTTGAATACCTAAAAAAATGATTTTTTCTGTTATTAGTGAAAATATAACAAGCAAAGAAATAAGGAAAAACCTAACACTATTTTAATGAAGCTTAATATAGAGAGTCAAATTGCTCCATATAAGACCCCTTAGACAAAAATGCTGGTCTCAATTTCTGACTCAAAACTTTGGCTGTAATGTGTTGATGCCTTGCTTCAAAACCATATACAGTTTGTGAAGCTTCTGTTATTAACTTAACTGCCCGTTCCACACCCTGAGGATGTGAGGGCAAATCTGGCAAGTCAAGCTTGGTTCCATTCATCAACGATTCTCGAAGTTCAGATTCAGTAAAATCTTCCGTCATTGGTGGTTCAAAAATGCCGCATAATTTTAAATCTATTAATTGTGACCAATGTGTGGCATTAAAATTAATAGGTAGTATTCTTTTTAATCTTTTTCTGGTTGACTCCTCACTCCTGAAAGAACAAATTAATTAATTGAATTATTAAAAAATTCCAATCTGTACTGCTTTAATAATTATGGTGAAATTAGATAAAATCTTTAAAAATCATTCTATAAATTGGAATAAATAATTGAGTCAGAGATATATGAATAAATATTACTTACCTAATGGCCAAAATTCTTTTTAAAGCTTCTTCTCTTACTTCAATCTCCTCAGATTTAACCATGGAATATAGAAAGTTTTCAGGCAGTAAACAAAATGTATTACTTTGTATATTTCTAAATGTGATATCTTGGATTTCCTGAGGCTTCTCCTTAATCCTCTGGGTCATATTAAAAATGTGCACTTACTGATTGTGGAATTTACTATTTCTTTTAATTTCAAACCAAAAAGTGGCATACACATTTACAATAAAATTTACTACATAGTGTAGTTTTGTTGTGTGCCTTTGTGGGTATGCACCACGAGTCCATAAACACATAAGCCTGATGGCCAAAGTTAACCATCTTGCTTGGTTTAAAGGACCAATTTTCCAGGAGGCATATCTAGAGTCAACCTTACCTCTAGAAATACCTACTGTGTATTCATAAAGGAGTCTTTGGTCAGAACTAAGATCATGTATTTCATCAATTTTGGAAAATGATATTTGGGGTAAATCATATCAATCATTTGAGCATAATTTCCCCAGAGGGCTACTGAATGCTGTAGGGCCCTTTGCGCAACCATCTATGTTTTTAAAAAGGGCTCTGAAAGGTAGTTCATTATGATGCAAAGAGCAACCAATTGTGTGAAGAGTTTTAAAAAGTTTTTTTTCTAAAATTGCAACCATTCCACCATCGCAACTTGTGTTGGTATTAGTGTTGTCAACAAGTATAGCCTTGATACTGTTCTCACTGTGGAATTCATGCAAAACATCCACCACTTGATCTGCATGAACAGCACCTGTTGCACCACTATTCGGAAGAACTCTATGTGTCAGATATTTACTTTCACATGGTGTTTCTTTTGTAAAAGTTAAATGGTGTTCTGGTCCGTTAGTTTTTTTCATAATTCTCTGTCTATTTTCATCCACAATTTCCTTATACATCAATGTGTCCTTATCCATTCTCCCATCAACTCCAATACATATATTTTAGGTGGGGTAAAAACTCCTGGCTGAAATAGTTTTATTTATCTACCTCCAACAAGGTAAGATGTGACACAAGGTCAGGAAAGTGGGATTAGATAACCCTGCGCTATAGAGGTGAGCACTCTGGCCATTAAAAAATTGACTGGGCAGCCCCGTCGGCATTCCCCTGTAGGGGCGCCTCAGACAGTTAGCAATAAACTTACTCCTCCCCAAAGAGGAAAGGCAAAGCCTGGGAGGATGCACCTCCTAGAATTGCACAGGACGGACAAGCCCCAATAGACGGGCGTAAATCCAGACCCAAAGGCCCGGACGATACCGGTTAATTTGGTGGGGTAAAAACCCCTGGCTGAACTAGATTTTATTTATCTACCCCCAACAAGGTAAGATTGACAAAAGGTCAGGAAAGTGGGATGAGAAAGCCAGTGCTCGAGAGGTGAGCACTCTGGCCATTTAAAAATTGCCTGGGCAGCTTCGTCGGCATTCCCCGGTAGGGCCGCCTCAGACAGTAAGCAATAAACTTACTCCTCTCCAAAGAGGGAAGGCAAAACCTGGGAGATGCACCTCCTAGAACTGCACAGGACGGACAAGCCCCAATAGACGGCGTGAATCCAGACCCAAAGGCCCGGACGATACCGGTTTATTTGGTGGGGTAAAACCCCCTGGCTGAACTAGTTTTTATTTATCTAACTCCCACAAGGTAAGGTGTGACAAAAGGTCGGGAAAGTGGGATTAGATAAGCCAGCGCTCGACAATTCAATATATATGTGTGATAATTAAACAGACAATCAACACGGGAAGTCAAATTCGCCCGATGAATTTTCAACCGGTGAATACCATAAAAAATATCCAATAAATAAAACGCCTATGTAAACAAATAATTATTTATATATAACATTAAATATCATAGTGTTTTATTCCTTTTTAATTTGAATATGTACATTTAATTTCTTAAGAAAAATAATAATAAACTTTAAAATATTTATTATTAAGTAATGTATTACTTTTTTTTGTTAAAACCCGGGTTTAATTTAAGGCGACACATCTGCCGGTGAAATCTCGGCAGTGAGAAAAAATCTCGATTTATTTGATCTTAAAGTTGCAATGCTCAAATAAATACATAATTTTGAAGCAAAATATTTCTTGTGGTAACTTTTGACATTATTTGGCAACTTTCTTCGAGTGCGATAATTTACAGTTTCAAAATCGACCTCCCCTAATATATATATATACATATATATATATATATATATATATATATATATATATATATATAGGTAGATAAATATATAAGTATATATATAATGAAAGAGAGAATATATTATATATATATATATATATATATATATTAATATATATACAGAAAATCGAGTAGAAAATAAAAGGTGTGCAATTACAATATTTATTTAATTATCATAAGTCCAAACACAAAGAGGAATCTCATTATCCTTATTAAATAGATTTTCAAAGAATTGTGTTTCATCAGGGGATACAAATCAGTAATATAAGTATGGCAGGTAACATTAAACTTTTTAAATTAATGCATATATATATATATATATATATATATATATATATATATATATATATATATATATATATATATACATATATATATATATATATATACATTAGGCACGTACAAAACTGGCCGCCGCTTGTACTGACTCTCGTTCTTAAAAGTGTCTTTTCTTTGTCAAGAGCGAACGAAAAAATGCAAAAAATGACAAAAGACGACAAAAGTCTATAAATTATGAGAAATATATATAGTGGTAGGGTTCATGTAGAGAGGGAAGATATGTAAATATGTATAGAGTCAAAAATAAATACAAAGCAAAAAAATAGTAACGGGAAAGAAAAGATAGAATAAAGAGTAGAAAGGGGGTTCAAAGGAAGAGTAATTCAAAACTCATGGAATCAACCGGGTTCTAGATATATCTTATTTTCATGAATAATTGCTTTTGATAGGTTAGGGGAGATAAAGTAGAAGCCCATTCTCTGTTTAATTTTATTTGTGGAAAAGGCTATGAGTGCAGATTCAATTAGTCAACGTGTTGAATTATTATGTATTATCTTGATTAAAGTAGATTTATCAAAGTCAAAACAATGCCCATACTCCATACTGTGAGCATATGAGGCGTTAAGCGTGTTGTTGGTTTTAATCGCTCTTTTATGCTCATAAATCTGCTCATCCAGACTACGCTGTGTTTCCCCTATGTAGATCTTATTACAATCTAGACAAGGGATGGATTATATGCCAGCTTTGACATTAGGTGTAGTGTAAAGTTTAGATGTTTTGATTAAATGTATAATACTTGCTGAAGTTAATTATGTTATGTATTCCTAGTTTATTAAGTTTTGTGTAAATGGAGTTATTAGTAGAGTTAGTCGGTATAGCTATATGTCTATTTGATATAGGGCTGGTTGATGGGTTGTCTTGTTTAAGATTTGAGTTAATGTAAACTTAACACTACACCTAATGTCAAAGCTGGCATATACTCTATCCCTTGTCCAGATTGTAATAAGATCTATATAGGGGAGACGCATGAATTTCATTTTGAATCTTCCGGACTGGATAGTCCGTTTTTCGCCGCTCGCATTTTCGACGGATCTTTACGCACACAGACTACACGAACTTCTCTTATTGCTATGGAATACTCAGCCTTTTATAGATACCATCTGAACGTTTGTGTTCTTTGAGTATTCATTGTTTTCAATCTTTTGCCGTAACAACATTTTGGGGGAGGGTTGATTGCCTTTATTCAGGATCTTTTTAGCCAAAAAAAGTGTATACATTTTCAAAGTTTGATGTTGCCGGTAATACAAATGTTACCGATTTTTATTTTCTTTTATAATCCATGGATAAAGGATAATGAGGTATCTGCTTGTTTTTAAACTTCTGATGATTTAATAAATATTGTAGTTGTACAACTTTTTATTTCCATCATTCATTTTCTGAATTGATTGCTTTATCCAATGTATTGAAATTTCTATTGGCACGATAGATAATTATTTAAGAATACATCATTATCTTTAAATCTTTATTCAATACTTTATATATATATATATATATATATATATATATATATATATGAATATATATAGATATGAATGTATATATATATGAATATATATAGATATGAATGTATATATATATGAATATATAGATATGAATGTATATATATGAATATATAGATATGAATATATAGATATTAATGTATATATATAGATATGAATGTATATATATATATATATATATATATATATGAATGTACATATATATGAATGTATATATATGAATGTATATATATGTATGTATATATATATATGAATGTATATATATATGAATGTATATATATATATGAATGTATATATATGTGTATATATATATGTATATATGAATGTATATATATATGAATGTATATATATATGAATGTATATATATATATATATGTATATATATGTATATATGAATGTATATATATATATATGAATGTATATATATATGTATATATATATATATGAATGTATATATATATGTATGTATATATATATATGAATGTATATATATATATGTGTGTATATATATATGAATGTATATATATATATGTATGTATATATATATGAATGTATATATATATATATGAATGTATATATATATATGAATGTATATATATATGAATGTATATATATATATATGAATGTATATATATATGAATGTATATGTATATATATATGAATGTATATATATATATGAATGTATATATATATGAATGTATATGTATATATATATGTATATATATATGTATATATATATGAATGTATATATATATATATATATATGAATGTATATGTATATATATATATATATATCATGAAAAAGAGAAAAAAGACGATATTTGTAAATATACCGAACGAAAAGATGATTACTTATAATAATAAAATATAATAATAAATAAAAATATATAGACGTTTTCTCAAAACGCCCCAAAAATAAAATAATAAAACTAATTGATTATCTACAAACAAGATAGATTTTTAAAAAGAGCAAATAGGAAAATGAATTTAGGTTGTTGATATATAACAAAAAAACAAGAAATAAAAAAATAAATGAATAAATAAACAAAGATATATATATATATATATATATATATATATATATAATGAATGTCTATGTAATTATTTTAGGTGATGTTCAGCTCGTAGTTATTGAGCTTATTATTATTTCAATTGTTTCACTTCCTAAGTGATTAAGATGCAGAAACTGCATTATTAGTTGATCTACACTTCAACAACGTATTTTTATTAATATATATATATATATATATATATATATATATATATATATATATATATATATATATTAATTTTATGTTTACATAAAAGTAATCTATGGACACTTGTTTCTGGCTCACAGCTGTCATCAGCATGGCTAACTTACACAGAGATCGAACCCTCGATGTTGTTGTCTATAGTCCAGAGCCAGAAATACGTGTCTATGGATTACTTTTATGTACGTATAATGCTTCATACACCACCAATCATCTATAATATATATACAGGGTGATTTATAAGTCACTTAGCTATTTATTTTTGAAATTCTAAAATAAAAAAATACGGTAATACAAAACAGAAAGTTTATTCAACAAATTCATTTATGGGAGTTTAAAATTATAGCAAATTTTCAAAATTTCCAGCTTCGTTCTGCATGCATACCTCTATTCTATTTTGCAAGCAATTTACGACTCTTTGTATTAATTTTAACAAACTCGGCAGTGATTTTTTATTTGAGGTTGTCATTGCCTTTCAACAAGTGTGGGAGATTTATCAAATTTGGCCAGATGAATAACAATAAAAATTCGCTCTTCAATTGTAAGTGCCATAATGCTGAAAAAAAGCACATATGATGATTTACACACATTTAAATAAATAAAAATAAGTATATATAGAAACAAACATATAAACGAACAAATTTAAAATAAATAATAGCAGTAATTAGAGAGTAAGATAACAATTATCAAAAGTTCATTGCATGTTTGTGCTTCATATGGTAATTATTTTAAATAGCTAAGTTACTTATGAATCACCCTGTATATCCCCTCGGTGTTTCTCCGTCTACCTGTCAAACTCAGCTGAAAGTTGCGATAAAGGATAACAAAAAACGTAAGCACATTAATTAAAAATCAACGTTTATGAGCCTAAAGAAGGGGTTAGGGTTTTTCTGTTTTTGTGTATTGGTGATGTTTCTAAAAAAGAGAGAATAATTTCTGATTTTCTAACCGTTTGTTGTTTTGAGTGGCATATCTTGATGTTCAATCCTCTCATTATATTCATCCGATAAGACACAGCTGCCTGAAAAACGGCTGTTTGGCCTTTTCGGAAAGGTCAAAGTATAGTATCTGTTTCGATTGATACTAAATCCTATAAACCGGTATCGTCTTTGCCTACGGGGCTAGATTCCGCCGGTCTGTGTGTGTCGCCCTGTGCAGTTCTAGGAGGTCATTTATTTAGGCTGGTGCATTCCTCGAAAGCATTCATACTAATCATCATTCAACTGTCTTTAACACATTGCTTAAGTGATGTGTTAGGCTTAGTAAGTAGTGACATTTCAAAAGAAAAATGTTCCTAGTAAAATCAGTTAATGCTTGATAACGGGTTACGAATGCTGACGGCCATATTGAATCCTCAAGATACTCTAAGCTATATACTTTCTTATATGCATTTCGTGTAAGAAATATATTATAGTAATAAATAACGACCACTTAATACTAAGGAGTTATTTTCCAATCACGTTGTAGACTTTACAACTCAATGGAGATGTTAACCACTTTTAAGTATATTTCGCAAGACATGAACATCATTTCCTAAAGTTGTCTTTATTGATATCTCTGTTTTATTTAAGTACTAATTATTGTACTTGAGCGGGATAATCTTATGACTATATATTATTTAACGATACTCCCATATACACTGTTTTTTTATTTGTAATTCTCCTTTTATAACGAGTAATCTTATGATCGTAATTACCCCATAATAATACGCTTGTACATTCATGTGTACGTACATCATCACCTACCACACACAATTTTAAAAAGGGGATTGCCCGATCGCCAAATATCAATTGCAAAATTGTAGTTGAGAAATATCTGATGTCACTAATTGAAAATATTAAGATTGTACCTAGTAGCTTAAAAATTGAAAAAACCGTAACACAGATATACAAAAGGAAAATACATACACTAATTATTATCTTTTTTGGTTTAAAGGTGATTTTTCTTTATTGATTTGAGCTACATGATAACAAGATTCTCATTGTCAGTTCATTATTTCTTTGGTATATATAATAGTATTCGAAGTTCTGTGTGTATGTTGACGTACATATGTTTGTGACTACAAAAGAACTATGTCTTATTGCTGTGTGCCTGCGTTGGCGTAAACGTCTCTGTCTATTAGTATGTCTGTCTTTCTCTTGTCTCATTCTGTGTATGTCTATTTATCTATGACGCTTACATCATGATTAACATCTAACACACTGCAAATTTTTCTTGTATTTGCCAATAAATGTTTCTTTTAGTCGAGTGAGCAAGAGTTCGTTTTTTCTCATTACTATTATATAAAATAATATTTAGATGGCGAAGCGGTTGAGGTTGTTGAGGAGTTTTGATATCATTGGAGCATAGTGTAGAGCAGGTGCTAATGTGATTGCAAGAGTTAGGAGTATAGTGTAGTGCAGGTGCTAATGTGACTGAAAGAGTTAAGAGTATAGTGTAGAGCAGTTGCTAATGTGATTCGAAGAGTTAGGAGTATAGTGTAGAGCAGTTGCTAATGGGATTCGAAGAGTTAGGAGTAGAGTGTAGAGCAGGTGCTAATGTTATTCGAAGGGTTAAGAGTATAGTTTACAGCAGGTGCTAATGTTATTAGAAGAGTTAGGAGTATAGTGTAGAGCAGGTGGTAATGTTATTCGAAGAGTTAGGAGTATAGTGTACAGCAGGTGCTAATGTTATTAGAAGAGTTAGAAGTATAGTGAAGAGCAGGTGCTAATGTTATTCGAGGAGTTAGAAGTATAGTGAAGAGCAGGTGGTAATGTTATTCGAAGAGTTAGGAGTATAGTGTAGAGCAGGTGCTAATGTTATTCGAAGAGTTAGGAGTATAGTGTAGAGCAGGTGCTAATGTTATTCGAAGAGTTAGGAGTATAGTGTACAGCAGGTGCTAATGTTATTCGAAGAGTTAGGAGTATAGTGTAGAGCAGGTGCCAATGTTATTCGAAGTGTTAGGAGTATAGTGTAGAGCAGGTGCCAATGTTATTCGAAGAGTAAGGAGTATAGTGTAGAGCAGGTGCTAATGTTATTCGAAGAGTAGGTCGAGTAAGTTCAGGGAACTTCTGCTCTTACTCACCAGCAGAGCGTTACAACTGTAGACTAACGGTAGAGTCTATCAGGCATGTAGACGCAGTGTGATTAGGAATGAATGTTACATCTATGCAGTGAGAGGTTATGCCATGCGTTGAATAGAGATAAATGATAAATGATACGAACATTGTACAATTGGTGTGTAATGGGTGTCTAAAAGACGGGCTTGGTTCTGCTGATCTCCGAGGAAGATCAAATCTAAACCGTATATGGATATGTGTGCAGAACAGGAGACTTAGATGGTATAATGACTTTTAAAGAATGGATGAGAGTTCTTGGATCAGTAGATGTAGAACAGTTAAAGTAGCAGGTCAATTTCACAAGGGAAGTCTAAAAGCATTGGAGGAAGTGATCAAAATAGACTTGTGTACAAGACGTACCTAGCCAGGGGAAAGTTAGTTTGAAAATCAATTTTGTTAAAGCAGCCTAATGCATGTCAGTATGTTAAACAGAAGTTAAAACGATGATGCTGATGATGGTTTATATTATTATTATTATTATTATTATTATTATTATTATTATTATTATTATTATTATTATTATTATTATTATAGTTTCTCATTGTGATTTTCCATTCCAACAAATGCTTGGAAATATACTTTGAAATGTTAGCTCCATTTAATATTTTCCTTTTACTTTTAAGTGTTATCTACCTTTTTTACTTTCCTTCTTTCCCAGTTAAATGTATTTCCATATCTTAAAAGGGAATTTCAAATGGCGGCAATTTAACAGGAAAACTTATTTCCAATCACGTGCATTGATGTTTAAAAAGAAAAAAAGAAATAAAACAACACAAAAATAAAGATAAATCAAATTTACTTTCTTTTTACGAAAAAAAGCTAAGGAGTGTGGTGTTAATACTTGGAAAACAAAACGAGGGCGTAGGGGAAATATATAAATGTGTAAACAATCTTTTCGTCATAACATAATGAACCATTGCTTATCACATATTTTAAATAAAATACATTTCTAGAGGATTTGAATTATCAATAACAAAAAGGAAGTTGAGAATATAAACTCGTTTAAAGTTTTCGGGATACATACACTCTGGAATACATTATGGGAAACCTATGACAAAGAAGAGTAAAATCAACTAGTATAAATTTGGAAATGGGTCGAGTTGAGTGCAGGTTAAGCTGACACAAACATTTGAAAATGAATCATTCCACACGAAAAACTAAGCAGACAGGATGGACCGAAGCTCAGAAAACAAAGTATGGAGTCTATAAAGGTTAGACGCGAAGGGTGACTAGTCAAGATGACGAGTAACGTCACGCGTTGTGACTGTGAGTATTGATTTACCCCTCTCTAAGTGTTAGGCACAAGGCCAGTTTTATATTAATCCCACAAGTAAGGTCGGGTCTGGAAAGTGGGGTTTAAAAATTGCCTGGGCAGCCCCGTCGGCATTCCCCGGTAGGGGCGCCTCAGGCAGTAAGCAATAAACTTACTCCTCCCCAAAGAGGGGAGGCGAAGCTTGGGAGGGTGGACCTCCTAGAACTGCACAGGACAGACCCATAGACCGGCGTAAATCAAGCCCCGAAGGCCAAGACAATACCAGTTTATGGCGTGCAGTATCCATCGGAACAGATACTACACTTTGATAAACTGTGAGTAGACAGGAGCTTTTCAGATAGCTTAGTATGGGAGTTTGGAAATACGGACGTAAAATACTTATGCTATAAAACCTAAAAACTGCGAAAATGGTGGTACGGCCGAATGTGCTCTCAAGATGTCTGTTCGCCGAGTCATTCATTGATTTTCTAACAAATTAAGTATATATCTAACCTTTTGAACACGTGTATAAGATATATTGTAGTTAAGATAAGCCTGATCTCTCTTTATAAGTAATGTGTTATCTTCATAAAATAAATTTCCTGAAATTCCAAAGTGGAAAATAAGAGGAGCAGGGTGTGGCTGTTGGCGACTGAGGAGGTTCTTCCAACATCTATGACGAAGGCCGGTTGTCGCAGAGAATTTATATCAGTAGGGGGTGGCGTTCAAGTGTTTATAAACATTCCTCACTACTGGAGAGCGTTACTCGTCAATTTGTCACCACTCTACAGTAGTTATTAGACCTAAGAAGAGGGTCGCGAAAGAAGTTTTTATTTTTTTCGCAACCTCCCTCTTCAGCTAGCTTCACTCTCGGTTACCTATGATTTTTTTCGACAGTGTTTTTCTGTCGCGAAGAAATCTTTTATTTCAACTAGCATAACAGGAGAGGCCACATACGTATCATAATAATGGTCATGCAGAAAACGGAAACTAATACAGCGATCACGTTCAACAATAACCCACAGAGAACGTAAGGACGAAGCGAATCAGCGCAGACAGTTAGCGATGAAAGAGTAGAAAACGGTCGAGGAGAATATAAGGTAAACGCTTTGATATTGATACGAACATTTGTCACTTGAGAAAGAAAAGAGGAGGGACTCAAAAATTCAATGAACACCCGCGCACACACGTAAAACATTTTATGATGCACCTCGTAAAAATATTCGAAAAGGAATTAACGAGTATGCACGCACGTATAACGAACATATCTACACACACGTTAAATAAGTAGATATGGAAAAACCGCGTATGTGAAAATGAACTTAAACAATAAGATCTAAGAAGTGTTCAGTAACGTTTTTAAAAGTGACAACGTTACATATACAATTGGAAAATCCTAATAAACTATTTTGTTAATTGTCTGTCAATTGACATTATTGCAAATTAATAACTCATGCACGATGAATAATATTTGTAGTAAAAGGATTCGCTGTTTTATTTCTATAGATGTTATACTTTTCTTCTTCGTCAGAACTAAATTTCATCTTCTGTTTCGTCGAGTTATAGACGTACTAATAATTTTTATCTGGTAATTCTTATTACAGTAAGAAGAAACGGAAAATTTGTTTTATTTTTAATAATAAAATATAAATTAAACTCACTTTGCAATCTGTATATTATTTTCATTCTTCTTCTAATTGTCTAAAATTGTTTTAAACAAATCGACGTAGTAACGGACTCGGTGTTTATTATTTACGAAGCGATATTTTAAGATAGTCATGAAATATTAATTTATTCCCAGCTATATGTAAAATAACAATTTACAACAGGTATTGCATGTAAGCATTAAATAACTTCAAAAGGGATGATTTGCCGTAAAAAAACGAAGAAAGCTAACCGGAATGTTTTCCCTGCATTTCATTCCAAAGACACTTCGTTAAATACTGTATTTTTTAAAAAGAATTTGTTCGATAGAATCATTCGCGATATTCTCGATTGTTTTGGTGAGAACGTGATCGGATTCCTTTCAATGTTGGCGTTTGTTTGTGCGAATCTCAAGCGGAATTATTTTGAGCAGCGAACAATGGAAGCGTTCTAAGCTCTTCCCCGATCGACACTCGCTCCTGTTCTGCGTCAGGTCTTTGTTGTCGAGGTGCCCGGCCAGGAGAATTGGCTCGATTCCGTTTCGAAGAAATCCCCATTGCGCCGAAATGGCATCGGAGAGAAAAGAGAGAGAGAGAGATAAAGAGAGAAAGAGAGGGAGAGAGAGAGAGAGAGGGACAGAGAGGGAGAGGCAGAGAGGAGGAAGAGAGAGAGGAGGAAGAGAGAGAGAGAGCTAAGGAAGACTGCCAGATTTGATTTCCGGACTAGCAGAACCGCCATTCCTGTGCACTGAAGGCGAAAGGCGCAAGTCTGGAACTTTTTTACACTTGATTGCTTCACTGGTGCTAATATCCAAAACAGAAGTTTCCAACACTAGTTGGATCGCCGGAGGTAATATTACGTGTTCTCACATCCTGCACTTCTGTTCGGATGAAGGTCAAAAGGACGCGCATAGGGGGTGTTTAATGGATATTTCCGTAGACTAGGGAATCGGATAGACCGTGTTCAAATACTATCAAATCCTTTGTATTAATTTACGCTGTAATATAATTAAGATGAAAAGAAGCGGCATTCACTTTAGGGGCTGGAGCCAGCTCCCTCTGAATATTAAATTAACAAGCGATCTCCAGGCGCATGTATATCCAGACTAAGGGGAGATAACGACATAAGGTGTTTGCATTTCATTCAGGGAGGTGCCGAGGTCCGCCCATATACAGCACCTGGTATTCTAAAATGGTGACCCATCTGGTATTGACGCCGATCCGCGTCGCTTAACTTCAGTAATCCAACGAGAACTACTATGTCATCGGGATTATACCGTACTTAATAACTGAATTACCAATTTATTACCTCTACCTATTAATAAATAATTAAACGGTAGCCGGAAATATATATATATATATATATATATATATATATATAACAGGACGCTAATCTGTTGCCATTTATACCCTCATATATATATTTACCCGGATGAAATTGTTACTTACAGAACTTGGTTACCCATCTTAGTATTGACCAAACTCAACGTCGCTTACCATGTATTTCTACTTATATGGATATGTTTAACCTTTTTGCAATTAAAAATAGTATTTTGACGTTTTCTTTGTAATGGTGGGTCGTTTAATACTAATTAAATTTGCCCATGTTGATTTTTTGTTGATTAATTAATTAATTAATGGCTAGCGGAACCCGTGTAAATTACACGAAATGATGTTTTCAATACTAATTATATTGTTCCTAACCTAGACATTACTTTGTAAATGCTTTAGATTAGATCAAATTCGTCTCCAATTCATGAGAGCATACACAGATTTGGAAGGCTGTTGCTTTTAATGTAAGCGTGACACAGAAAATAACACACACGCTATCGTATTAATATGTCTTTACAAATAGAAAAAGGGAGTATATACGTTAGTATATAAAAGTGAAACCAAAT
>OY744529.1:32226384-32263884 GCA_963556195.1 Sepiola atlantica
CGAAGTGTTATCCTTTTACATACGCAGGAATTACCTCTCTTGCATACGCAATGAGACGTGTACACACACATATATAAATATATATATATATAACTATATATTGCATTATGAGAGGCCCTATATTTTAAAAAGGGGTACTTCAACTAGTGTGAATTGTGAATTAGGTGACAATTTTAAATTAAGTGCAAGTCGAGCTGACACGGAAAGTTTTGATAAATAAGTCCGTTTTCACAGGAGTCAGAATAGACAAGTTGAACTTGAGATCAGGAGACAAAAACTTTTGAGTCCGATGACGTAGCGTGTTTCGTAGTGTGCGGAGAAACGATGATGTCACGTTTGTGACAGTGAGAGAAAACGATAGTTTTAATGAGGTTTGCTGTGGGACTCGACGCGAACAGACGTAAAACGATGGGCTGAACGCTTTAAGTTTAGGCTCGAATCAGACAAGAATGAGCCAACATTCTTCCTCCTCACCGAAGTCAAGGATTGTGAGAAATTAGCCAGAAACTTAGAGGATATACGAATTTAGAAAAACGTGTAAAAGACAATGTCGCGGTCGGTCTCGTAGACGCGGAAGGAGCGTGTTGGCAGTTTAAAAGCTTTTTAGTACTTAAAAAAAAACACCCTATCCTTATTGAAAGTAATTTTAATGCTCTAACACACAAACAAACATTGTCTTTTACACAGATGTTGTTACAACACACCATGTAACGACATGGTGTGTTGTAACAACAGTAATTTCGTATGAGAGTTGAAATACGCGACAAGGGCGGATGTGCCCAAGAACGGGGAAACCGCGAAAATTAAAGAAGAATGCGACAACGGCGCAAGTCTAAAGAAAGACATAGAAACGTATTCTAAAATGCGTAGAAAAACGATTTGCAATGAACCCGCTACGTTACACACATATATATATATATATTAGATATTTCTTTGCTTTTATTTTCTTACAGATGTTTTCATTTGCTGATAGATGTGTTCACTGTTTTGTTGTTATTTACTTATAGATGTTATATTTACTTATAGATGACCGTGGATAACTATTTTATCTGTGAGTAAGACCCTGTTCTTGTCAACCACGCTGATGAGTCGCAGTAACAGCGCAACCCAGATTCGTGAATAACTATTTTATCTCCCCCCTCTCTCTCTCTCTCTCTCTCTCTTGACAGCCATTTTCTTTTGTCAGATTCTCTGAATAGTCGGGGATTTCTTCTGGTATTGATTATTTGACAAAGGGAAGTTTCTTTTCCCGAAATATTAAATTATTATTTTTAATCATCCGGACATCCCACAAACAGCTAACAAAACGCTTGCTGTTATGTAAGATTTTAGGAAAAATACATAGTAAGTCATATTTCGTATTCGATTTATTGTTTTCGTTCCTTACAACTTGCATCTACCCGGAATTTGCATTGGCCACAGTCTTTTAAAAACATACTATAACTATACCCAGCAATACTTCAAGCAAACTACAATTCTCTACTAATATATATATATATATATATAAATATATTTTTTTGTAATATATCAGGAAAAATCCCAGCAGAGTGCTCGATTAATTGAGAATTAAAATTAAAAATTAAAAATTAAGAGCGTAATATTTATTTATTTTGGTACAGACAAATTAGTACAACATTCGTACCGTCGATTTCATGCACAAAAGGACTTAGCCATCCGGCTCTCTTCAGCTTCTGTTGTCATCTGTTTCGGAAATGTGAAGTCACGTGTGTATATATATATATATATATATATATATATATATATATATATATATATATGTATATATATATATATGCGTTACTTCATATATAGAGATATTTCGTAACAGTCTATTGGGTAAATACAATGATTTACTCCAAATGAAACGAGATAAACCTTACGTGTCTCTCTCGATCGATCATAAACTTCATCGAATTGACATTATGACAATTTAATGAGACAGAATCCATTCTTTTCTTGGAACAAATTCTCTGCGATGGAATTCCGTGCGCTTCGAATTATCCGGATTATATTTGCATCATTCGTATACCTGAGCTCACTTATTGAAACCTTTCGGTCACATGATTGGTTCGTTGCCAGACAGTATATAATTCCGTAGCACATAACAAGAATAGGTGGGTGATAAGTAATAGAATAAGAAAAGATATCTCATCCGATCTGTGTAAAAGACAATGTTTGTTTGTGTGTTAGAACATTAAAATTACTTTCAATAAGGATACAATTATATGTAGAATCTAAAGACCGAATTGAAATTTCCCTTCAATTTCATCTGGGGTCCCTAGGTGCAGTTATTGGTTAGGTGCATGAAATAACTGAAATTTATTAGAACGTAAAAAAACGAAATAAATTTTCTTCGTTTCATAAAACCCCCCAAAAGATTTTCAGTGAAGAATGGATTTTTAAAATTATTTTTATCAGTATTTTTTTGATTTAAAATACACGAACTTGTTTCGATTCGTTAAAGCCGTTCGAAGTTTTACAAACATTTGTAATTGAAGAGTTCGAAGGCAAAACGCGATAAATCCAATTCGTTTAAATTGACAGCTTAAACAATAAAACACGAATATATTAAATGTAGACTTCGAATTAAAGCTGATTTTCATTGAAATCAAAAAGAAATTATTTCGGTATCAGATTATGTAACACATAGTTTTGGGTCGCGTCGAGTGTTGAAATGCAACAGTTTTTGTAGGGACAGTTTCGTGATTTTTGAAAATGGCGTTCATCGCGATTTTTGCATTCGAAATCTTCAATTTGTAAACTGTTTCTTTTACGGACACAACCGCGCTGACATTTTTTTATTACTTGACATAATATTGAAAATATTATTTTTACCTTTAATTTCAAAACGAAAATTTTAAACATGACATATTATTTGACATGTTTTTTTAAGAAATCTTCTTAGCAGCAATATATAGCCACACACGCAACGCCGGGTGAATACCGCTATGTTTTTGAATTTTTGAGATGAGGATTTATAATTTGTATAATTTGGATTATTCGGACTACTCTTCTTATCTTGAGTATTATCATCACAGCGTTTCGACCGCTGTAACCTCCGGCCTTCTTTAGATGTTTCCACAAGGACCCGTGGCACAGTGAATATAGTACTAAGTACAATGTAGTTCTAAGTGATAGTAATGTGTATGTTAAAGGTTCAATTCTCGGTGCAGCCGATACGAAGAATTGCGAATTACTTAAGACTTCTCCCAGTCATGGCTGACTGAACGAGAGCATGCTACCCCGTTGATTAAATAAAAATTTCCGTTTGAAATTTCGTCCAGATTCCCGAGTTCGACAAAAATATTCTTGAGTTCAAAGAGATACACGTGAAGAAGGCCGGAGGTTACAGCGGCCGAAATGTTGTGATGACAACACTCAAGATGAGAAATGTGGTCCGAATAACCAAAATGATGCATGTTATAAGCATAATGAAAATGTACATAGTAGTGATCTTTATTCAATCCCGAGTAACGCCGGGTCTTCCTACTAGTCTATTAATATAAAGTCAGGCATGCATATGCGTTTATTATATAAGTTGGTGTACAGATTAACTGTTTAAATTAATTAACTGCTCATTATGAATTTTGGAACTCATCTGCTAAACGTAAGACTGGATAATGTAGGTTATATTTAATTTAATTAAGTTTTATGTAAAATGAGCCTATTGGAGTCCTTCATAAACATTCTCTGTGTATCTAACTCTCTTTCTCTCTCTCTTGCTCTCTCTCTCTCTCTCGTTCTCTTCCCCCCCTCTCTCTTTCTCTCTCTGTCTCTCTCTCTTTCTCTCTCTCTGTCTCTTCCTCTCTCTCTCTAAAGTGTGCAATCTTTGAGTTATCTTCCCCTTATTTGACTCTCCAAAATTGAAGATTAATTTTTTTCGGCCCTACGATACATAAACACCAGAAAAGGTACAAAATACAATGTATGTTATGTCATCAGTTGTTCAAAACCAGGGGTTTTAAACAAAATAAATTTCATAATTTGTTCGTTAAGCCATTTTCCTAAAATAGGAGTTTTTACCTTTGATATTTATCGAATTTTTACAATATGTATTAGATATAAATATATATATTCCTCTAAATTTCTGTTTCTTAGGGGTATTTTAAAGAATTTTAGGAGGCATAATATGGTCACGACCGCCCGTTAAAAATTCAGATATTTTAGAATTGTATTTATTATAGACATAGTCATTAGGCACTAATTAATTCGAATTTCTACTTAAGACACTTTAGAATTTTAGAATAGAATACAAATTATGTAATGGATTTTGATCAAAATTGGAATAAGAGGTTTAGCCATAAGGTTTAGTTACATTATATATTGATTTTAATGGTCGTAAACGGTCCTTTTACCATTCCAAAGACTTGTCGTAGTATCACTTCTATTCATAGCGTATCTTATTCTTAAACAGGTAAAGGATTGTATCTGAAGTCCCGTACGTTGATTTGTCCAAAATTCTTGCAGCGACTTTAGAAAGAGATTTCATGTTTTAGTTGAGGAGTATACGTCTGGACGAACGCCAGGATGGAGAGGGTCACTTCGTAGAGTTGGCCGTGTCTGGACGCATCTGACTAGAATAACATAGTGAATAAAAAAGGGTCACCATCTTCCATGAAAACACACGCATGTCGATTAAATCTGAACTAACTCTATTCAAAGGGAACACAGGAACATAAAGAAAGTTCCTAAGTCGGCTGGCTTTTGTCACAAACCAAATGTTGTATCCTGGAGTTCAATCTCTCTTGACCGCTTCTAGCGCCGGAGGATAACAGGATAAGACGTCTTGTCCCGACGAAATCCACTCGGGAACTGATTTATATTTGACCCAGAAAATAGCTGGGCGGATATCAGCAGGTTACGCGTGCGCATGTCAGTGATGCATTAATAACATGTGTACAACACAGCAAACATTGTAAGTACATATAAACAAAATAGATCTATCATGTATCTGCTACAATGTAAAGCTTCTAGTTCAGATCTGGAGTCAAAGTTAGTCTTATGGGTTTATGAAAGCAAGGATATTTCTCAACGAGAGAGGCATTAATTTAAACTATGACAAAATAAGGATCTGATCATTAGAAGTGAAAAGATTGAAGCTTAGATGTTGAGGTGTTATGAATAACATGGCACACGCTTCGGAATGGTTAGGATTCTGACTTTTTTAAGACAGTCACCAGCACATTTCGTCTTTAACCTTTTAGCTAGGATCAAAGTGTAGTATCGATGGTGAGGCTGCACCTTTATGTCATGTGACGGAGAGATCCTTGTAAACTGAGGAAATGTAAAATGTTGTCTGAATCTAAAGTGAACCTTTATGAGTGGAGCTGGATTTTCCTCACATTAAAAAAACCACCCTGTGTCTAACTCTCCCCGCGTGGGGAGGAAAGTAAATAAAGACACAGACGAAATCTATATCATAGTAAACGTATAGATACACATTTGGTTTTAATTTACTCATTCAAATTTATGGTTGCTGGGTAAAAGCTTGTAAACAAGAAAGTTGAGTGGCAGCTGTCAAATTAAATTGTCGTTAAATTGTTAATATCAAAAGTATTACTTGTTCAACGAATAAAATCATTATTAGTTTTTTTCTTCTTCTATTTTCCTTATTCCGATTTATATTAGATATGTTGGCTTCCTTTCACTTAAAAATTCTAACCCTTTAATTCTGATGCTGCACGATTGCTCTCCTTTACTTTGTTGTATTTCAATATTTCCAGCTCTCTCCCCCATTGATAGTTTACACTTTGATCTCCGAGATCAATGTTATTTTTAAGCGGGCGCTAAGTCCAGCTGTTGCATAACCATCTACTTGAGGCCGCGGCTTTTCTCGTCTCGTACTCTCGTCCCGGAAAGGGCCGTGGCAGTTCACATTTAATCACTCGTCATTTTTAAAACATAAATCATATAGTTAGCATACTATTAAATGTTTCCCTCGTCGCGTAGAAGGTCGCCGTCTCGATGTCGTCTAGTGGATGAATTTCTTCCTCCTTCTTCTACTGTGAACCACGCCGCTGCAACAAAAGCTCCATGATCGGGTCGGAAGACAAACAATCTTTTTTAATTTAACTTAAGTTTTATTTCAAGTGTTAGTTATCAAATCAGCTGGGAGATATTCACCAACGTCGAGAGAGAGAGAGAGAGAGAGAGAGCAAATTACTACTTTATCGTAGTTACTTATCAAATAAGTCTTAACCATTCGTGGAGGGGGAAAAAGAGATCTTTCGCCTGTATATTTTAAAGGAAATATTTCCCTTTTCTGTTGTAGTCTACATAGCACACATCACGTCTGATAGGACCGCCGCAAAACCCCAGACTGCTAAAACTAGCTTCTCATGAAGAACGAGTGACGTCACGGATCCCTCTGCTTCCCACGCAAAGGCCCGTGACGTCACAGAGCCTCTCGCAGGCGCATATTGACCCTTGATCTGGGGTCCTGTCACGCGGTGACCTTGTCACGTCTGTGATTTCCGACTGTGAGAACAGGCCCTATTCTGCACTCGACTGCACGCTAATTCGCGCAAGTCAAACAAACGATTTCCAACAGATACGTCCATTCCCATAGGGCCATTATCCAACACAGCAAAGCTACTCAGTTACTAATCGAAATGATTAGCTTAGTTTGTTTATGTTATTCGATACAAACTCTTTTTCAGCCTGAATATTTTTAAAAACTTTTATTAACCCCAAATAAAACCCATTGCCATTGAGGCGTAAGTGGCTACGGTAAATTAATGTTTATAGTTTTATAGGGACATCCACAGTGAGGAGTTGCACCACGAGATGTTTACATTTAAATTTCTGCATGTTGTTATATTCAGAGAAACAGAGAGCAGGGAGGGTATTTCTAAAAATCAGCAGTTCAAAGAAAAAAGCTATAAGAGTAGGAAGTCCTAGGGCATCAGCGGATCTCCACAGTAAAAGGATGTGTTTTTGCTTGTGTGTTGGGATAGTCGGCTGTATTTACGTTAAGAGGACACCAGAGCAGCAAGATCGTCGGTGAACATTCCATTTAAGTACCTCTAGAAATAGCACAGAGATGCAACATTGCGGCGATTAGAAAAAAAACCTGGAGCTTGGTGGACAGGGGTTCAATAAGATAAGATAGTCTTTTGGACTCTGTTTAAGAGGGAGAGACTTGTGGTGTGTGCACCAGCCCAAATGTGACAACATTACTCCATGCATGGGCGGATGATAACTTTGTAGAGATATAGCATACTGGCATCTGTTATAAGTTTTCAAATAGCGTAGAAGGTAGCCATGTTGTTTGCAGTAGCCTTGGCAGCATCTTATATTACGATGAGTTTAAATATTTGACTTTCAGGTAGGATGCCATCGCAATTGCTGGTCGAAAAGGTTTCTCATAATTGTAAAGTTTAGGAGCATTTTCTTAATAGCATGAAATGTAACTATCCATTTATGTATCCATTGGACTACAGACTGTAGGTCATTTTCTAAGGATACAGCCATTGACTTGCAGAAGTGTACGTTCGTTTTATCCACATGTCTAGCGTGGTGTCATCACCAAATATACCCATCTCTTATACAATTTTAGCAGACGGGTCGTTTATGACAATAAAGAACAATAAAGGGCCACAGATACACTCCTGAAGTACACCTGGATTAATATCATGTTGTTTGGATGTACGGCCATCGAAGACAACCTGGATCTTTTATTGATCACATTAAATATTGGTTCAGTAATACCATATGAATTAATTTTCATGAGACGACTTTCATGCCAGACTTTCTCAAACGTTTTAGATATATCAAGCTGTACCGTCCTAACGTCAGCTGCCTTGTCCAGTGTATGGTATATGCTTCCAGAAATGACAGTTAGGATATGCCTAAATCAATACTTATGGTCAGAAAGAAGTTAAGCATTAACGAGGTGGCGGACTATCGCGCAATTGATTAAACATTCAAGGATTTTTGCGAAGAGCGGTAGTAGACTGATGGGCGATAATTTCGAAGCTCAGTTCTTTCACCGGAATTCCTGAAAACTGGTACCACAGCGGCAATTTACCAGCTATTAACAAAGTAATATTCAGCAAGGCATTATTGTAGAGTTTGGAGAGGACAGGGTCCAGTTCAGCGGAACATTTCTTTATTACTATAACAGGAATAAGATCAGACCCACATGCATAAGGGTGTCCACTTTTTTTTATATCTACGACATGGAAAGGAGTGATGATCATGTCATCAAGTGTGGCTTCTGTCTGCAATGGGAACTTTTTACGGAAGTGGTTTGCGGAGTCCAAGGTGAAGTTCAAGGCGAACCGCTGGGTAAGTAAGTCAGCATTACCAAAAGCTGTTCAAACGACATCATTGTGGTTGGATAGCGGGTGAATTGTTGATTCCATATCATTCACCACTCTATCTATGATTTTCAAGAAATCGCGATTTTCTCATTACTGTGACTCAATGCTTTTTTCTGGTCATCGCGGCAATATTTCTCTTAACTGCGGCTATTACGATCTTACAATGAGTTATTTATGCTATAAATATATGTCTATTTGTAGTTAACTTATATGGCGGTTAAATTGGCGGAATGCTTACTTCCTCTTAGCAATACCAGCTGCACATGACAAAGTAAACCAGTAGGGTTTTCTATAGAAATTCCAGGTCTGAACAGTTACACCATTTGCGCACTGATCATCAGGGAGAGAGAAAGTTTTACTCAAATCGGCATCGCTGATGTGATCTCTAATTGATTTTGAATCTGCCCGAATACAAGGCACTCTTATTACTTGGCGTCTTCTTCAAGCCTTTCTTCACGTATTTGTGTCTTTCGCGAAACGATCATGTATTTTTTATTACAATTATCCTTTCTACATAAGTATATCTTCGATTACTACTCCTTTCCATCCCGATCACTCCCTAAATATGTGCTACATAACTAGGGCCGTTTTTTTAATCGAAAAGTTTGAGTGACACCTTACGGGTAAGAGGTGACCCCAGAACGGAAGTCGACTAAACTACGAAACTTAAAAACGGATGTTTTCTGCCTTTCCCGGCGATACTTGAAACAAGGAAGACGTGTCCAGGGCGATGCCGCTAATAGGTGAGAGCGCATAAAGTTCCTACTCGTAGCGGGACGAGCTATCTGCCCATCTATCTGTTCGCCTTTCTCTCTCTTTTTCACGCAAGTGGTGTTTTCTGTAACTGGTATTCTCTTTGTAATATTGTTTTCTTTTATAAACATCGGCGTTCGAGTGGGTTTTTCAGCAGATGAGTAAGAACCTACGTGTCCTGATATCGTATACCCAGTTGGTCATAAACGAGAAAACAAATTCATTACTGTTTATTTTTTAAAATGTAGATGTATGCTCGTTGGGATATTGTTTTAGTTTCATTTTTGTTTCACTTATTGAACACTTCTGCTCCCGGTTTTCTGCAGCCGATCGCTTAATTTATTTCACTACAGCATACCATTTTTCTCTCACATTACTCCTGGAGAATGGTTTAAACACTGCTCCAACAATATAAGCATTTCTTAATTTTGCTATTTCATAATTGGCTGCAGTTTCTGCTTTCTATTTGCCCCTGTTCTTACTTCAGGAAGAATAACTTTGATTCTATCGTCGCCAGAGAAACGAAGATATTGTTGCATTTTAGCAGCCTTATATTCTCATACGATAGATGCGACAGGCAGTTGTAGATTATTTCCTCAAAATAGTGCATTATTAATAGGCGATTTTGGCAATCATAGCAATTTTCTCATTGTATATGTTGCATCGCTTTTCTATTCTTTCAAGTCAAGTCAATGGTAACGTATACATCTGTAAAGGCGACATTAAGCTTGGGTACAAAGCATACTATAAACACTAATATTTGAATTAACTACGCATATCAATCTTTTATATATGTTGTAATACCTTTTCCACTTGCTCCTGTACATCTGTCATTTAATGCACCAGTGTACTATATTCCTAAAGTCTACACCGGTTTATCTTTAACAGTTTGTATCATATCACCTCCTATCTTATACCAAACTTCTTTCTGTTTTCCTTGCACTTATGTAACACTTTTGGGTTTCTTCGCTAAAAACTTCATTTTTGATCCAATCGAAGAAAAACTTCCTCAATTCCTTCACCACTATTCGAATGAACTGTCACATAATCAATAAATGCTTCAAGTGGTTTATTCACTTGTGCATTTCTGCAATCTGTAGTCTTTAATATCGTTTCTATAACAAATATGAAAAATATTACAGAAATTGTTCAACCTGCAGCAATTTCCACTTTTAAACGTTGCCGCTTTGTTGTAACATTTCAGGTTATTAATCTCAATTTGAATTGTTTATAATACAGCATTATCATCCTTTTCACTGCTTTAGGAAACCAAAAGAAGTACATAGCGTGCTGTATTATTATGTTTGGTACTGAGCTAAATGCCTTGGTCAGATCTATCTATACCATAATCAAATCTCCCTTCTTATTTTGTGTATTCTGTATGACGGCTATGAGCCAGAAACACGTGTTAATGTATTACTTTGATGTATGTATAAAAATTAATGACAGTTATTTATATTAACACAAAAATACGTATTAGAAGGTTCAGGGCGACTAATAATGCTTTTTCTGCATCTTAATCAGTTAGGATTTGAATGAAATAATCGAAATAGTAGTAAGCAAAAGAAACGAACGCTGCTATCACCAATAAAATCAATTACATAAAAATATATTAAATATTTAGGTGATAAAAATCGTACTATTTTTAGGTAGGGCGTCGTAGTCTGATTGTAAACACGCTAGACTATGGACATCAATATCGACGGTTTGATCCTTGTCTAAGCTGATGACGGCTGTGAGGCAGAAACATATGTCCATGGATTACGTTTATGTACGTATAAAAATTAATCAAAATTAGCATTCTAAGGTCACTCTTGGCATAACAGAGGGCATCAGAAGTTGACGATCTTCAAATTAATATTTATAGTATGTTTTTATTTATTTAATCAAAATAAGCTGAATTCCACAATGAAGTTAAGCAACATTGAGCCTAGTCTTTTAAAAGATTGTTGATACATTAGGAAAACAACGCTATGCACTTAAAGATGACGGAACACTCAGGAATAACACCATCCCTTCTCCGCTTATGGAGCATTGCTTCTTGTCATATTGGATACTTTCGAAGCACTTGATACAATGAATAATACTTCACAAGATGTGTGGTTGGTAATAGCTTAATCATAGCAGCAGTATGAACCCATAGTCGAGCAAATACCAATTCAGAAAGTATCCACTGTTTATGAACGACTGGTATCTATACTATATACAATACGCAATATGTTAGCCAAAGTTTATACAGAAATCCCTGTAAAATCCCGAAATAATTACTGAGAAAATACTGTATATTTGCAAATATCGATATTTCGCCTCAAATTTTGAAGACTTCATCATTTTATTATAAAGAAATGAAAAAAAGGGAAATTAAAACACAGGTACATAGTTAACATAAAATAATTTATAAATCTAGGAAATTTGAAATGTTTTTAAGAGGTAGCGTTTCACACAATATAAATGAGTATGGAGAGACGCAAACTATCTTCTTCGTAACTTTAATGAATTACATTGACTTTCACAATCAGAATAAATACTATGATTACTAATTAACTGGCTTCATTTTATATGTCCATTATATTTTTCAATCAGTTATTTCGTGTTACTTGTGTGTATAAGGAATATTTATTTCCCCCCTCATACTGAGTTTTACTTCTTTAATACCAAACACTTAGCCACTATTGAACAACATAAAACAGGTAAACAATGCCATAAAATGTCAGGAATCGCTACGGTACACACGCATTACGAGTTTTATGTATTTGTTAGTGTCCAAACTTTATTAATGTATTACTAGTTGTTAAGCACGAAATTGGCGTCGACGTCTACTTGTTTCTACATGGAAATCGAACACAATGTTTGGTTCGATAAACCAGAGACAAAGAATCGAACGTCATATCACATAATTATCGGAAACAGTAAAACGTACAAATAAAGGAATCAACCACTCGTGACTCGACGATGCCCTCGACAGAACCAATATCGATCAAAGATGCGGAGAAATCGATAAGCGTGTCGCCCTACTATTCATTATTGCTAGACTGAACATTCGATCAGTCCCTGCTTGCGGACTTAGCCTATTCATAAAAATATACATCGCATAATTCATATGAGGGTGGCCGGAATATAAAACAATTTCTACGGGCGTGCAAAGTTCGAATCCTGTTCATAGCATTACTTTCACTAGGGACGTTGGCCACCTTAATGACGAGCTCGTCTAAGTAGTCGCTTCTCGAACGCATTGAGGAACCAATACCAATACCAACAAAAGAATCGAACGCTCAAAACGCGTGCAATTCTGATTCATGCGAAATTACCTTTTCATTCACAAGTAAAAATATTCGCCCTCCGGAGGTAAAATATACGAAGAACGAACATATACTACACTGAAACCCAAGGAGGAGGTCATTCTTGAGAAGATGGTTTCATGATGTTATGGTACCTTACCGTACAGACTAACTGAACTCTTCCACTCACCATAAATACTGGGAGCGCATTCCTCTCAGTGTTGGATCCACCCCACCCCGATCAGTCTCTCATTAACTTCGGTTGATTGAGGACGTCGGGATGGGGTAATACCAGTCGAGAATTCGTTCTCGACAATCAGTCCGGCAGGAATTGGGCCATTTCGGTGGCCTTTTATCTGCCGGGCTCGGGTATACTGTCCTGGGTTTCACCCTCCCAGGCTCTGCCTCCCCTCTTTGGGGAGGAGTAAGTTTATTGCTTGCTGCCTGAGTCACCCTTACCGGGGAATGCCGACGGGGATGGCCAGGCTATTTTTTCTAGGCCAAAGTGCTCCTTCTTTAGGGGCGCTTGCTTGACTCTTCCCCCACTTTCCGACCTCGTATCACATATTTCTGCTGTGGGAAGCGATTAAATACATGGATCCACCCCAGCCCGGCAGGAACTGGGATATTTCGGTGGTCTTTTATCTGTCAGGCTGAGGTATTGTTCCTTGATAATCATAGGATGTTCATCCTCAAAGGCTACAACAACTGGTGACGAGGTACAGTTAGAGATTCTTCAGAACCTTAAAATGGACGCCACAACTGGCGAAGAAATATATTAAAAGTTGTTTGAGAACCTTTAAAGTTACGTGAAATATTAACTTTAAAAAAGTTATTTTTGTAAACTAAAAACGTTTTATAATGTATTTCTCTTTTTAAATCTAATATTATTTAGCAGCATAATATAAAATAACTTCTAAACGCCATTAACTATAAGGACACATTTTAAACGTGGAAAATTTTAAATCAACTATGCAGAACTCGTGAAACTCCAAATGCAACGGCAAAAAGCTGAAGAAAAATTTCAAAAGCTTCTACTAGAACAAAAAAGAAGCCGACTAAAAATTACTAGCAAAAACAAGAAGCCAAAGAAAAACTTCTGGAACACAAAAAGAAGCCCACATAAGGCTACGAAAACAGCACAAATATGTCTGGAACAAAAAATAGAAACTGACGAAAAAGTGGCTGTATTAATGGAAGCATAACGTATTGAGGTAAAAATACTGAGAACAAAAATAATGTTTCGCATGATGACGTTTTGAGTGCAATTTACAATTTCACGTATTCCCTAGACGAGGATAACACCTTCGCTTCATATTTCCGAAGGTATGCCGATCTATACAAAAAAGATTTTGAAAATTGGGCAGACTCTAAATAGGTTCGTCTTCGGCTTTGAAAATTACGGACAACCGTACTTAGTATATTCGTGCACTTTATTTTACCCCGAAAAAACAGTGACTTGACTTTTTCTGAAGCTATTAATCTTTTAACATAATTATTCAGTCCTAAGACTTCTTTGTTCCACAAACGGTGGAAGTATTTGAATTTAGTCCAAAAAATATCGACAACTACGCAACTTTCGTGTCAATCGTTAATAAACACGGTGACGATTTCAAATTAGCTGAATTTAGCGCGGATAACTGTAAATGCCTAATATTCGTGCAAGTATATGTGTCAGAGAAAAACTCAGAAATTAGACGTGGGGTTCTAAACAAGTTAGAAAGTAACCAAATTTAACATTACAGAAATTAGCTTAAGACTGTCAGAGATTTGCAAGTACTAAACAAGATTTGAAAAACATTGAAGAGTCTGGCAGTACGCACGTTAGAAAAGTACGTCAGGAATCATATTTCAACTCTCTTTCAAGACCAATTACAAAACAAAAAGAGAGATTACTTTTACGCTCCTACAAAAACTAACCAGCCCAATAAAAAGCAGGATAAATTACCGCCCCTGTTTCTAGTGTGGAGACATCCATAGTGTAACAGATTGCACTTCCTGTTTTAAAACCTGTTAAACTTTTAATAAAGTCGAACCAAACAGTCCACATTGTAGAACCAATAAGGGGAATAAAAGACAGGTTTAATCTACAAAAAACGAACGAACATGGGGAGAGAAGCATAAGAAAATATGTACAGGTAAACATTCTGATTAAAAATGTAAAATTACAATTAGATTCTGTTTCAGATGTGTCGATTATAATACATGCATGCATACATAGAGAAAGTTGAATAAATCGACCATACTAAGAACCAACAAAATAGCCAGAACAGTGACTAGTGAAAAGATTAAATTCGATAGTGAAAATATTACCGACATTCATTTAAACAAAACTACTAAAAAAGTAAAAATGTTTGTAATAAAAAATACCAAAAAAATATTTGGCACAGACTTAATGTAGCGATTCAAGCTATGGGCGTTACCTAACAACCATTTTGGCCACAAAATAAAATATCTGATGACTGAATCAGAAAAATGAAATAAGGAAGTTGTTTCAACCATTAAAAGCCGTATAAAATGGACTCAAAAAAAAAGTCGGAAGAAATTAAAGCACATAAGGACACAACATTCAAGCTGAAATATGCTAACACCTAACTGAAAGAAATCAAGTCAAATTTCTTGGATAACCAGTTGAAAAGTAAACAAAGTGAACCCAGAGTTAACTGCAACACAAAGAGGTTTGGAAGACTTAAATACTATGAAAGATAAGATGAATGAAGATGAATGCCGAAGCAAAGAAGACATTTCCAAGGTAAAGGATGTGCTCCCAAATCAGAAGTCTAGAATTTTAAAAAACTTGAGGATATCGAGTTTTATGCTGATCGAGGCATACAATTCACTCCTAAGAGACCCCGTAATCAAATTAGGGAACGGCTATTAGACGACACGATAGCAGTCCGATGAAAGAAGTTTATTATCACCAGATAAGACAGTTTTGGCGAACAGATACTCCAAGCAGCCCCGGGGCAGCGTCAAGCTGAAAAGAAAATGATACTGTGACCCCTGATGAGATAAGGATTGGATAAGGGTTTTATGATACCTTATCAATACTCTTTGAAGTCTTCCACTGACCATACATACTGGGTTCACATGCTTCTCAGTGTTGGACCCACGCCAGTCTGATGGGAATTGGGCCATTTCGGTGGCCTTTTATTAGTCGGGCTGAGGTATTGGTTCTAGGTAGTTCTATGAGGTTCACCCTCCCAGGTATTGCCTCCCCTCGTTGGGGTGGAGTAAGTTTATTGCTTACTGCTTGAGGCGCCCGGGCCGGGGAATGATGACGGGGATTCCCAAGCAAGTTTTAAAAGCCGAAGTTCTCTTTCTTTTGGAGCGATGACTTGACTCCCCACAGTTTCCGACCTTGTGCCACATCTTCCTGCAGTGGGAAGTTAGTAAATACTGTGAACCACACCAGTCTATACTGGCAGTCGGGACAGATATACAACTACTCTTGTTCTCTGTTGTTTTATGCTTTTTTTCAATACAGTTGTTCCTCTAAACTATGAGTCTGTGTTTACCTTCCGTACCCTTTACAGGCCCACAACAGATACATATACTACACTACCCCCAAAGAAGAAGTTAATGGCTTGAGGATGTTTGCATAACAACAGAATACATTACTACACTACCCCTAAAAAGGAAGTAAAGCCTCGAGGAATGGTCACATAACAGCAAAAAAAACTAAATTACACACACACTACAAAATGGAGATGGTAATACCTGGGAGAAAAGAATCATGCCAACAGAACAAGTACTACACTACCCCTCCTCTAAATTGAGCATTGGAAGATAGTAATAGTATAGTTTCGGCTTCAGATATAGAAGTAATAGTATCGTTTTTGCTTGAGACATACATATAAATCTCTTTTATTCATAGAAGTAATAGTATAGTTTCGGTTCCAGGTAGACATATACAAAATCTCCATTATTAATAGCAGTGATAGTATAGTTTGGGATCCAGACAGACATATACCCAATCTCTATTATTAAAAGAAGTAATAGTATAGATTCGGCCTCATAAAGACATATACAAAATCTATATTATTAATAGAAGTAATAGTATAGTTTCGGCTTCAGACAGACAGATACTACATCTGCATTATTTATAAAAGTAATAGTATAGTTTCGGGATCAGACGGACATATACCAAATAAGCACCCAAATCTGTAGATTACGAAAATAAAAGCTGAAATAACGTGCACACTATCTGAAAGTACTATTAGCCGGTTCCATAACGAAAAACAAAAACATGAAAATTATATTTTTTAATCCCGATATCCAAGATTGGAGCGGGTATTTTCCAAAGAACATAAAAAATCAGAGGTTGTGAAACAAAGTGCGGTTGTCCGATGGAAACAAATTCAATCTGCCCAGTCTTCCAATATCACTGCTATTAATCAGAATAGCGATCTCAAATCTCTTTAACGAGAGAAAAGGCTAATGATCTTGGTTTCTGCTTCAGCAAATAAAAAAAAGAATTTAAAATATTTAGGGGCGTATTGTTGCTGAAGACTATGTCAATCTCCCTCTCAAAAGTCTCTTTTAAAAGAAGAGAGTCGTTGTGCGGTAAACAGGAATAGTTCAATAAGGAAATGCATACATTCATCATGCGATTGTTACGAAATTAAAGGAAAGATAAATGACGGTGTTAATGCTATAGAATGTTTGCTGTTTACTTTGACGGCAAGGATGGAAAACTAAACTATTCAATACAGATGGCGATCTGCCGTATTTTCTGCTAAGAATGAAATGTCTAATCACGTAAGTTAAAAAGCATGAAAGTCCTGATATTTCAAGTCAACAGTGAAAGGAGAACACACAATAAAGTCAGTAGGTTTTGTATAAAAACTAGAAGAATTTTCTTGTGTATACTGAATACAATATTTCTAATGTTATAACTTGATATATTTGTGTGCCTTTCTTTATTTTTATATCTGAATTCAAGTCATTTAATTCTCCACTTTCTCCAGTTTTAATTCGGTGTCCTACTGATTTTAAAGGAATTTGTGTTAGTAAGTGTATATTATATATATAGTATATAGTTATCCAGAGACACGGGTTTCATCCTTTCTACGACACAGCAGTGTGGCTAAACTTAGCGAGATTCGACTATATATATATATATATATATATATATATATATATATATATATATATATATATGTATATATATATATATATGTGTGTGTACAGTATTATGATGAATATTTTTTAAAAATTATTATCCATATAGACATGTGTTTCATCCTTTACCAAGACTCATCAGTGTGAAGGATGACTGTTTGGCCGGCCACACGATTTGAAACTCACAACTCAAGTCAAGATTTCTACTTCTGTTTGAATGCTTAGAACATGCGGCTAACCCAACAACCACGGTGGAGGGAAATGAATGACGGTTTATTTGTCTATACGAGCGGAATATCTAGAAGGCTGTTATAAACAATGTTAAATGACCCGGTTTAACGGAACTAACAAATTACGCATTAATTTGACAGCCTAATTATAATTCCCCTATAGGGCCTATAAACACTATTGTGTATGCATATATATTTTCCTTCTTATCCACATACATATATGTTACATCCTTTTTCAGGAATCATCAGTGTGGAAGATACTGATTCTAGCGATCACAAACTCCGAAACTCCAGGCCCAAGTAAATATTTAAACTTATGTCTAAACAATTTAGAAACATACAAAATTATGACACATTCATCATTGAGTATTGATTTACTCCTCTCCAGGAGTTAGGCACAAGGCCAGTTTTTATCTTACTCCCACCAGTAAGATGTGACCCAAGGTCGGGTCGGGAAAGTGGGGTTTAAAAATTGCCTGGGCTGCCCCGTCGGCATACCCCGGTAGAGGCGCCTCAGGCAGTAAGCAATAAAGTTACTCCTCCCCAAAGAGGGGAGGCAAACCCTGGGAAGGTGGACTTCCTAGAACTGCACAGGACAGACCCATTTACCGGCGTAAATCAAGCCCCGAAGGCCAAGACAACACCAGTATGGAGTGCAGTATCCATCGGAACAGATACTACACTTTGATCTTAGCCAAAAGGAGCTCCAAAAATTCATAATCAACAAAACTATTGCGGATGTGAGAATTTTTGCGACTGTATATTTCTAAATTGTCATATAATATCGCTAGTTGATCATACATCCTAATTATAGAACTGGATTTATAACGTGCAGTTTATAAGTATCTATCTATCTATCTATCTATCTATCTATCTATCTATCTCTCTCTCTCTCTCTCTCTCTCTCTATATATATATATATATATATATATATATATATATATATATATACTTATATATAAATCTATCTAACTCTTTCTCTCTTTATATATATATATGTGTGTGTGTGTGTCTGTGTTGTTGGTGTTGGTCTATTGATGATACCTCCCAAGTCTTTACTAATCTATCTATCTATCTATCTAGCTCTCTATCCATATATAACTTTATCTTACCCTTTATCTCTTTATATATATATATATATATATATATATATATATATATATATATATATATATATATATATATGTATACATACTTGCCTCGTTGATAAGTGGTTAGAGTCGCCGAATATTAAAAAAATGCACCTAGTAAACTGAAACAAAAATGAGAATAAATATTTTTTTCTTTTTTGATTGATTTTACTTCATTCAAAGTTCTCAGAAATCAAATGGATCTTTTCTAGGGTTAACACTTGATCTCTATGTAAGATTTCGCAAAGTTTGAGTTAGTAAAGAAGTTTAGAACATTAATTTTCCTCTCCCCAATTCACCAGTCAATTATGTTATAGCATATCTTTCTTGTGGTCTCTTGGTCTCACTGGATTCCAGAACAATAATTCATCTAGTCTGGTGGAGTATCAATCTAAGTGTTGTTACTTCAGGTAAATTCACTAGGAGAAGGTTTACCATTCCTCGTATGAGGCATTGTGCAGTCATACCGAGGGGATCTTAGTTGGGCTTCGAATACTATGACATTTTGAATATTTGGTCATGGTTTACTTGTAGAGGGAAATATTCTCATGTCAGATTTTTTGACTAACCCTTTTACAGAGATACCGAAGACACTCGAGGATTGTGGCTAGTTGGTAATTCAAACTGTCATATATATATATATATATATATATATATATATATATATACATTTCTAAATTCCGGGTGCGTTCCCTAATGTTATTATCAGGTTCCCAAGTTGAAAAAACTTCACCTGAATTAGGTCACAGGTTATATGGTTAGAAATGCGGCGAATATAACAATGTAGATGAGGATAGTAGTCCGAAATTATAAATGTTTATTTGAAACATTCCGAAACATGATATTATAACGATTTCACATTTGTTTACTTTAAAGTTATGTTGAAAACGGAAATAGTTTATTCTTTCTGATGAAAACTGGTTTTATATTTAACAGTCGGCTTTTCTTCTTTTTTCCTACTTTGTTTAACCTCAAACAATTCATATTGCCACTGAGAAGTAAGGAGCTACTGTGATTAGGATCAGAATTTATAAAAGCGTCGTAAGTGCGGCATTCCAAGTGCAGCAAGATATTTGTTTACATTATATTTAAATGTCTGCATTTCGGGGAAATAATGATCAGGGAGGGAATTTCCAATAAAAGTTGTGTGAAGGAAGAAGCTATAAGTGTAGAATGTTTTCCGGCATCTGCGACCCTCTACAGTGAAGGGGTATGATTTTGCTTCTCTCGAGTTGATCGGATGTATTTACGTTAAGGGGTTACAAGGGAAGTAAGTTTATCAGAGGACATTCTGTGGAAGTACTTGTAGGGATCGCACAGTGCGGGATCTATTTAGTTAAATACTCTTTCTTTGCACTCTTTCCAAAAGGGAGAGACTTGTAGTTGAAGTTCCCGCTCAAATGTGACAACAATACTCCATGCATGGACGAATTGTTGATTTGTAGATATATAGGATACGAGCAGGAGAGAGACGTTTGTAAATCTGGTAAAGGGAGGCCACTTTATTTGAGCCGACTTTACAGTATCGTATATGTATGTATTTTAATAAATGTGTCCTGGACCTAAAATGTGAGACACTAATATAAATCTGTGTATCATCTGTTTCGGTTGAAAACAGGAGGAAAACTTTCGTTTGCGATCTATCCTTTTGTTTCATTTTACTTCAGTCAAAGTTCACAGAAATCAAGGGGCTCCTTTCCTGAGGCTAAAACCTGATATCTATATGAGATACATAGATATTCGAATATTCTATTAAAGTTGTTTTTTCCCTGTCACACGTTGAGTTATTTTAAAAAATTAAGATCATTAAGTTTCCTCACCCCAATTGACCAGTTAACTATGTTAATATATATATATATATATATATATATATATATATATATATATATATATATATCTTTTGTGATCCTTTGGTCTTATCAGATTCCAGGACAATAATTCATCTTCTCTGGTGGAGTATCCAGTTAGGTGCTGTTACTTGAGGTTGTGTAGTTTGTATACAGATAGGTAAAGGGAAACGTTACGACTCTGAGGATCGCTTGGAAATCATACATACTAATTATTCAATAGCTAATAAACTCGATAGGAACCATCCCTACGTACCAAATTAGATAAATACTAATTTAATCTCACGAGTGGATATGTAGTCAAGGGAGATAATCAACCACGGTGTTTCCGTTGTTGTCTGATTTGGTCGACTGGGCGAATTAGGAAGGCTACTGAGCCAAACGGCTTTGTCTGCGTGCGTGGATTTATTGCTAGCAAATGGAAATAATACATTTTTAACGCATTATCTTCTTCTTTTACAACTACTTAACTCTTTTCTTTATTTGTGTCTTTGTTTTTTTTTTTCTGTTTCTTCTCTTACATTTTTATTCCTCCCCTTTCTACTTCTCTTTTTCTTTTTCTTTCCCATTTGCCTCCCTGACTCCTCATCTTCATTTTTCTTATTTCTCTTTTTCGTTCCCCCATCCTTCTTCTTCTTCTTCTTCTTCTTCTTCTTCTTCTTCTTCTTCTTCTTCTTCTTCTTCTTCTTCTTCCTCTTCTTCAATATCTTTTCTGCTGTCTTCTTGTTTTTCTTCTAGGTCTTGTCGCTTTTTCGCTGTTGTTATCTCTCTCTATCTCTCTCTCTATCTCTCTCTCTTTCTCTCTCTTATTATACCCCCTCTACTTCCATGTTCTCTATGTTTTTTTCTTTTTAGGAAAATCGCTCTAGACAAATCATGAAGTCACTTAATGTAACGAGCTAACAAGAATGAAAAATGATTATCGCAAAGACAAGAGATGCCTATTTGCCTAAGTCTGGAAAAGGCCAAAGCTATAGGTAGGAGGAAAACAGTTATCAGGTAAATAGTTCCAAAACATGCTGTTCTTGGAAAGAAGCTACTGAAATACGAAGCTGTTTACAATAAAGTATCACACCAGCGAATTGATGGAGACAACAAGACCAACGAGTCAAACAAGCTGGAATATAAAAGCAGGGAATAGATAACATAATTCTTAAGAACACATGCCATATTAGTATTTATAGAAAAGACTTAAACTAGCAACACCACGTCAATGAGAGAGAGACGGTGTTAATTTTCTGAACAATATTCTATTGGAGATGATTTATATAGAGAAAAAAAAAGCCCCGAGGAACACCAGCGTTGATAGGAAAAGAGAATTAACAGACACCGTCCAAACTTACTCGCAGGCTTTGATCAAAAGAAAAGACCTAATAACGTGAAGAACCTCACCACCAATTCCATAACCCTGAAGCTTGTGTAGAATATAAGACTGCCACACTGTCGAACGCCTTCAAAATGTCAAGCGCAATTGTTTTTCTGTCCTTGATTATGAATAAACCGACAGATCCGCTCAGTTACAACAGTTAAAAAACTAGCAGTTAAGCTACAACCACAAAGGTCATATTCATCATCACTAAAGAGGCCCAGACTTTCCAGAAAATGAACAAGTTTTCCGTTGACTAAAAACTTTGCTAATAACAGAGAGAAGACAAACAGGAGAATACTTAGTCGGGTCAGACCAATCAGCATCATTATTAAAGCTAAGGACAACAGAGGACTCCTTTAAAAAAGAAGGGCAACAGGGAAACAGGACTAGACACACAGCGATTTAAGAATTTAGAGAGACTAGAAGAAAGTGCAGGAGCACAACGCTTGAGAACAACAATGGGAATTGAATCAGGACAGGAAGTCTTAGACTTGTCAAGATCAGAACGAACCCTAGCAAACATCTTTGTAGTGATAATAACAGAATCAAAAGACTGATCAGTTTTCAGATGGAAATCAGGAAGAACAGCACCAGAATCATTAAGGGAATAATTGTAAGCAAAAAGACGAGCAAATGGATCAGCCTTACTTAAGATGAAATAACATGAGACGCATTAAAACAAGGGGAAGGAATAGCAAACTTGTCATTATTTATAACACTATTGTAGATCCTCCAAAAATCACGAGAGACTACAATTTGAGATGAGATAGAGTTAAGAATCTTTTGGGAATAGCTAGACTAAGCTCCAGAGATTGCTCTCTTGCAACCATTGCTGTAGGATTGTCGTGAGGTCTCAGAACCATCCCGACGATACTGATTAAAGACATGGTTACGATCTACAATAGCAGAAGCACAGAGTAAAACCATGAAGTATGAAGGTGTCAATTCCAATAATAAGCCAGTCAGTTACCTCCCAAGCAACATCAGTCGGTGACATACCAAAGATAGGAGTCTATAGAAGGTCACATAGGAAGCTGCGAATCTCATCCCAATCAGCTTTCCTGCCGTTGAACGTCTTCTTATGGAAGGGACGATCAATAGAACACTTCACCGAAAAATTAACCCTTACATCTACAGCAGCATGATTAGAATTACCTAATTGAGGAGAAGAGGAAATAGAACATGAGTCAGGAACAAAAGTGAGACAAAGATCAAATAAGGATGATTGATGACCAGGAAAAAGTGTAGGGAAGGTGACAATTTGGGACAAGTCATGAGACGGAGTAAAGATAAAACAGATGCTACAAGCTAGTATGTGCGGTTATAACGAGGGAGCAAGTCAGAATTATAAGCATTGAAGTCACCAAAAACAAAGGTAAAGCTTGACGGATTAATTAGCAATGCATCATCAATACTGCTGGATATAGCATCAACAACAGAATAGGCATTGTGAGAAGGGGAACGGTACACAAAGAACAAATAGGAAGTGGAGTGCAGAAAAACAACCTCAAAAGGATGAAAGGGCACCCTTGAGATTCAAGGCAGGAAACAAGTGCGATCAGAAGATCCTTGCAAATAAAAAATTGAAGATCATTCAAGGAGTCTAAGCAGACAAGAGGCAAGTGACTATCCAAATGTA
This sequence comes from Sepiola atlantica, assembly GCA_963556195.1. Taxonomy (NCBI): domain Eukaryota; kingdom Metazoa; phylum Mollusca; class Cephalopoda; order Sepiida; family Sepiolidae; genus Sepiola; species Sepiola atlantica. Next base: position 32,250,079 of record OY744529.1, read on the forward strand.
GATCGTTGCTATCAATAGAAGCATTTAGATTAGTCTAACAAAGAGAAATGTTGTGAGGAGATTTTCCCAAAAGAAAGGACCGAACATCAGGTAAGTTTGACCTGAGACTTCTGATGTTACTATAAGAAATCGTAAGGTGTTTATTGTGTTGATTTGTAGAAGGCATAATAATAAAACGATAGAGAAAAGTTAGAATCAATTCAAGACAAACGAAGCCTTAAAGAGACCAAATCACCTGCAGTCAATCCGCTGGACTCCAAACAGGCTAGCTAAATAAAAAAAGCCAAGCAATAGCTCAATAGGGAGATAAATGGTTACTAGGTTAGCTGACAAATAAAAAACTACCATTAAACTGGTTACGTGGCTATCCAGAAACCAGTGTTTTTATCGTGAAACCATTACACTCGAACAAAGACTAAAGATGGCCTTCTCCCCAAAAGGTAAGTAACAATCCTGTCATGTTAAGTGTCTCAAGGTCAAAGGTGACCAGGAACTATACAAGGCTTATTCTTGTCTTATTTTGAATTATTTAGGTTGTAGTTTATGTTCTTCTTTTCTTGTTTCTTTTCATTGTTTTTTCTTATCGTGGTCTAATGTCAACTATATATTTCTTTGTCTTCTGTCCTTTCCTCTTTTTTTCTTCTTAATCTTCTACTATATCCTCTTCTTATACCTCCTCTTCACGCTTGTTTTTCTTTTTCTTTTTCCTTATTTTCTTTTTCTTTTTTTAGTTATTTGGTTGTTGTTTTTCTTCTTCTGATTTTTCTTCTCCTTTCTGTTTATTCTCGTTCTATTGCTTTCTGTAATTATTGTCTTAGTTATATATTTTATTTTTTTCCTTTCATTTACTTTTTTTCTTTTTCTATTTCTTTTTCTTTTTTTTTTCTTCTCACATCGTGAACTCTATTTCAACATCCGTTCTTCCATTCCTAACCAGTCCACAGTGCATTTATTCATAACCAAATTTAAATTCTTTTTTTTTAATTCTAAAACAATTCAAAACAAAAACCGATTGTATAAAAAGGGGTTCTAAGTAGAAAATTGCATTTCCGCGCCTTTATTCCCCCAGTGACAATTTCACTAAATAAATGATTACCATTTTTAGAGCAATTAACTGGTTCCCGAAAGGATATCCAACATCCCTTCAAATCGTGTACTTTAAAACCTAGACAGGAGGGAACACACCAAAGGTGCTTACGTAAATATACACACACTGTAATCGATATTATACTATTTAACCTTTAGAGAGAAAAAAGCGAAATACGGAAAAAATGGAAATATAGCGAGCAAGAATGGCGCTAAATTTTTTTAATTTTATTTTTGAATGTTTTATATTCTAATCAGGTAAGTTTACATTCACGTAGTTAAATTCTTGTGAATCCTTACAGCGTTTATATAAAAGTGCTCAATAACAAATAGAGCTGTGTATTATGTATACAAACTTTTATTTATACAAATATTATTTGGCTATTTATATAAATATAGTCGTTCAGAGACAGACTGTTTCAATATACCACACACATCCAGTGTGGGTAAACAAGCATCTAGTCCGAGCCAGGGATCGAACCAGGTCTAGTCAGCGGAACATGAGAAGGGTGCTGTTGGTAAATTATTTCTGTAATATTTTTCTATAAACATTGACGGTCACTTAACAGTGCCATATTTGTTTATTTATGAAGAGATGTATATAGATCTATTTCTTTTCAATATAACCTGACGCAATATATATATATATATATATATATATATATATATATATATATATATATATATATATATATACAGGGTGGGCCAAAATAAGGGTCCTATCTTTAAATTTGAATAACTTGAATTTGAATAACTTCCACAAAATAAAAGTTAAACTCACCAAACTTTATGTGTGTGTAGACTGACCCTTCCGAGATTTTTTGAAATAAACAAAACAAATTTTAACCGAAAAACACTTCTTAAAACTTACAAAAACTAAAGTATTGTTTTTTACACTGTTTTGAGTTTTTTAAGCAAAAATAATGTTTTCTAAATGAGGGTACGTTCCTTAGGGCTAATACGGCTCATGCTTGCTTCGGAAGGGGTCCTTTACTTATTCTAAAAAAAAAAAAAAAAATCAATAAATAAAAAAGTTATGAATTTTTAAAAATAGGACCCTTATTTTTGCCCACCCTGTATATATAACATTTAAATGTTGAATTAAATAACGATAATTGAATTATCGTTTAATGATAATAATCTATCGTGATAATGTAAAGATCAATATATTTAATAGAGCAATTGATTTTAGAGGTGAAGGATGAGAATAAAGAATTGTAAAGATACAATATTTATTAAAACATCAAAAGTTCAGAGCAAGGAGCCTCATATCCTTAATCCATTTATTTTCAAAGATAAACGCTTCTCATCAGAGGATAGGGAAAGCTGATAACGTAGTTGTAAAAATATCATCGGCAACATTTAACTTTGAAAATGTTATATAAAGTAAAACAAAATGGAAATAAAGAACAAAAATCATGGCCAAAATGTAAAGAGTCTTATGTTGAGGTGAGAGCGTAAAGTTAGAGTGGATGATATCTGAAAACACGTCAGGACAATATAAAAATAAAAGCAGCTGTTATTTGGAAATGAATGTTTGAAAAGGAAAACAATACTCAAATTGTTTGGGAATCCAAATATTTTTGTAAGATGCTGGTGGTCCAATGGTAATTGGTAACTTCCATGTTATCCTGTATGTGTATTAGTAATTAGTTTGGTGTTAGAATTGTTCGTTTCGTAGGGTTCGGATTGATTTTTGTCCATTAGAGTTCGGTATATATATGAATTTTTGATGTTTTAATAAATATTGTATCATTACAATTTTTTATTCTCATCCTTGACATCTCTCTCTCTCTCATATATATATATATATATATATATATATATATATATATATATATATATATATATATATATATATATATATATACGTATAGTTTGGCCGAAAATTTTTATTAAGACAGGCTTCATTAAAATCCACGGAGTTCTGCTTTTTTTAGATTTTCTTCAGGAGGTTGATTTTAGCTAATATTGGTCTTTTTCCGCTTCCATTTTTATAGCTTTTTTTTTCTTCTTCATTCTTTAATTTATTTATGTTTTATGGATTTACACATGTATAGATTTTTGTCCTTAAGTGTTAATTGTTAAATACGGAAAGGGTATTAATGCCGGTCGTAAATGCGATTTTGTTTATCGTGGGTTGCATTTTTCTAATATATAGTGCTTCAAATATTTGAAGTCGGTTAGTGCAGTTATTTCTGTGTATAATTCGAATGTTGTTGGTTAGTATTTTCCGAAGTTCGGCGGATTTTATATTTTTATTGTGTGTGATGATGTGTCTCTGTATGGCGCTGGTTTGATTCAGGTGGTACGTAAGACGTCGGAAGATATTTACCGTCTTTTGTCATTTATTTTTGTTTCCACCTTCTGGTTTTTCCAAATTACATTGCTTCTAACATGTGTTATTTTTATTAAAATACACATAAAAAATGACGAGGTTTGTAATATCAAGCGAAATTATTAGATAAAAAAGTCAAGATGAAGATTAATTTTAATAAAATTATCTGTATCTAATAAAACTTTTTAAAGTTTTAAATGTTAAAGATGCTTCAAAATATGAACTTTCCCAAATTTATACCTACCAGCAACCATGCGCGATTTAAGTTCAATTTAAACTTAAAGTGACATTTACACCGTTAGTCCACACAACATCGGACGTCACTTCTACAAGACCAGGAAGGATTGTTTCGAAGAAAAAAATAAGGTTAATAACTTTTATTTGCCTAAAGTTCTGACGAGGCTTGTGATATCAAGCGAAATTATCAGATAAAAAAATCAAGATTAAGAAGAAAAAATACTGTTTGGATTTTTTATTTTGATTGTAATAAAATATCTGCATCTAACACATGGTTTTTGAAGGGATTTTGCCTGTTTCTTTAAGTTTATATATATATATATATATATATATATATATATATATATATATATATATATATATATATATATATTTCTAAAACTCAATGTTTGTGCGGATATATGTGTATGATGTTTCCTTGTTTTGTATTGTAAGAAAGGTTAGAGAATCGACATAACATCTCAAAGTGTGTTTTTATTGAATAATACCCGAGGAAGACAATGGAAGTATTCCTGAATCTTTAAATGCACCCTCAGGGTCTATGAGGGCACAACTTTCTAAGAATTCCAAATATATCTTATGTTTATGAAATAAAATTAATATATATATATATATATATATATATATATATATATATATATATATATATATATATATATATATATACAGTTTTCTAGATAAGACAATAGAATTGATATTGAATCTCTAAATTAAATCCTAATATAAGGAAGCTATGTTTACCGAATCGCTTTTAAAACTTCGAATACATTTTTTTTTTAAATTTTTACAATATGTATGAAATTCCTCAGGGAAGACACTGTTAGTGGTCCTGAATCGCTATGTTAGCCGCTATATGCCGAATATCTATGTGACTCTACCGCTAATTTACCCATGGGGACAGAACCCACTTTAAAAATAAAAATACGTTCATCCGATTTTAAATGAAATTAAAACCATAAACACTGATGAAGAGAGTTTTCCAACATTTCAGCTTTTACCTACTATATTTGAAAGCGCAGTGGGAGTAGGGGCAACACACACGAACAAAGTAATATGGTGTTATGAGAAGTGAAAAAGTACATATATCCTCATTCAATCCCGGGAAACATCGGGTCTACCTGCGAGTATATTCTAAAACGGAAAGTCTGTGTTCCTTTTGTGATATAATTTCGAGCATATGCATAAAAATTTAAAGTGCAATTATGTGCAAAGTTTTCCGGGGAAGATGATGTAAGTGGTACATAATTCTTAAGTCAACCCTAAGACGGCTATGGGAAAGAATTAAAACTTTAAATATATCCGAGTGTGATGAAATATAAATCATGTGCATGTGATTTTTTAGGCAAGATAATGGAAATGGTCCTGATTTTTTTAGTACCCGCGTAAGGGGTGGGGACAGAACCTCTCTTAAATTGTCACTATATGCTATTTTAATTGTTTTGGAAAAATTTCCGGGTAAGAAAATAAAAGTGGTCCCGAATCTACATTTGCTTCTCAGAATGCCAATTGTATATGTGCCTTTTTAAGAGAGTGACGGAGATATAACTCCCATACAAGTTCATATACATATAACTGATTTTAATAAAATGTAAACTATGTGTATAAAACACTAATTCAGAATTGTATTCTCTTCCGACGAGATTATAGGGCAAAATGAGAGGAACCTAAAACAGAAATGAATATAGTGTAAATTAACATTAAATTCAATTATGTATTTGTATTCATATATATATATATAATATTAACTAATTAATATTAAATTATTAATACCTGCAGACGCTAGCGTTTCAAGCTTATTGCTCTCATCAGTGCAAGAAAGTAAAAATGTCAGACGGTCGGGAGGCGCGAATCCGGCTGACAGAGTCAGCCTAGAATCTGCATGCAGTCGCCATATCCACTCGGACAACCGGAACTGTCACGCAATTAATGGAAATTAAGATATATATGTACATAGAAGCGGGCACATATAGAAGACAAGTCGAGATTGTTCGACGAACGTATTCGGAACTTTGAATTAGAGCTTTTTGACAAACTATTTTAACATCCCCGCGAGTGCTCGACTTTAATTTCTTAAAGGGGCTTAGTATAGTATTTATGAATAAATATTAAATTATTCATACCTACAGACGCTAGCGTGTGAAGCTTATTGCGCTCAAGTGCAGGAAAGTAACAATTCCGACGGTCGGGAGGCGCGAACCCGGTTCACAGAATTAACTCAATGTCTGTCTGGATGTGTGTGCGTCATGTTTGTGTGCTTCTTTATAGAAAAAAGTAAGATAATCTAAATAAGATAAAAAAAAGGTTTTATTATGTAAAATTAACCGAGGAAAACTATGGAATTAGTCCGAAATCGCTAAATGCGCTTGCACTGGGTCTATTTGGCAATGACCTCTTTAAAACAAAATATATCCTATTCTTATGACATGTAAATCATACGTATCATGTCTCTTTGAGAAGACAATAAAGTGACCACGAACCTCTAAGTTCCATCCTAACCTAAGGCAGCTATGAGGGATGAACCTCCTTTAAAACTTCAAAGATATTCGATTTTGACGAAAATTATAACATATTAGCTGATTTACCATGCGTTGTTCGTGATAGAGTGTAGTATAACATTATATGCAACATCATATTAAGGAGCAAATTTAGTGGTGGCAGCTAGATGTTTTACCCACTGAGCTATTCAGATATACTCTTCACCTAACGTATATAATTATATTAATTTAATTGTGTAACCTGTTAGAAAAGTCTAGTTAGATATTTTAAGGGGCAGCTCGAGACGCAGAACTATTTTCACTATGTTCATAATCGAATGTTTATAGAAATACACTTATATTTAAGGAACACTGCACAGTGATTGGATTATTTACGTACTAATATGTTCGGGAAAAGTATGACCAACCATTTATTTATCTAACTCCCACAGCGGTAAGATGTGACACAAGGTCGGAAAGTAGGATTTGGTAAGTCAACACCGTACAGGAAGAGCACTTTGACCTTTAAGAATTGCTTGGGCAGCCCCGTCGGCATTCCCCTGTAGGTGCGTATCAGGCGATTAGCAATAAACAAACCCCTTTCTCAAAGGGTGAGAAGGCAAAGCGTGGGAGGGTGGACCCCCTAGAACTTCACAGGACAAACCCATAGACGGCGTAAATCAAGCCCCGAGGGGCAAGACGTTACCGGTCTATAGGGTGTAGTATCCATCGGAACAGATACTACACTTTGATCTTGGCCAAAAGTATGGCCAACCAATTCCTCACCAGCTATTGTCCAAATGGCAACTTTGGACTATTCACACTACTGTTCTCACTTATATCGTATTCTTACAACGTTTCGGCCAATGTAACCTCTGACCTCTTCCAGGTGCCCCTTGTAGAACACGGGGCTCTTCATGTGTCACTTGTGGAACACAGGAATCATCATGTCGAACTTGGAAATCTGTATGGAAATTCGAAATAAACCCCTTATTTTACCCACGGATACATTGTTCTCGTTTAATCAGCCATGACTTGGTAGAAGTCTTAAGAATTATTTTATTCTCAGTTATAATGACTTGTAGTTGGGATTGAACCTTTACCCTCAAAAGGACTACAACTTAGAACACGTTTTTACGTTTTAAACATTGCGCTACGTGTCTATGGGTTTAATTACTTGTACTTAATTATCCGAAACAGTTGTTGTACAGGGTGGGCCAAAATAAAGGTCCTATCTTTAAATTTGAATAACTTGAATTTGAATAACTTCCACAAAATAAAAGTTAAACTTACCAAACTTTATGTGTGTGTAGACTGACCCTTCCGAGATTTTTTGAAATAAACAAAACAAATTTTAGCCGAAAAACACTTCTTAAAACTTACAAAAACTAAAGTATTGTTTTTTACACTGTTTTGAGTTTTTTAAGCAAAAATAATGTTTTCTAAATGAGGGTACGTTCCTTAGGGCTAATACGGCTCATGCTTGCTTCGGAAGGGGTCCTTTACTTATTCTAAAAAAAAATTTTTTTTTAAATCAATAAATAAAAAAGTTATGAATTTTAAAAAATAGGACCCTTATTTTTGCCCACCCTGTACTTTGGTTCTAAAAAGGGGGTTGTTGCTCTTAAGCAGATAAAGTGTTTCGAAATAGAGAAGTATGAACTAGAATTTTCCAAAATTTTATTTTCCGCTTATTTTTTTCTTTGGACAGTTTTTTGGCGGCCATTTTCTGTTCGAGTCTCGTTCACAATCACGTCACGTACGTCCGGTCGAATGAAATCTCGTCAGATAATGACTTCTTGAGATGCACTTTCGAGACAGTCAGTGTTGCACCATTTGAATATTCCATTGGGAGGTTAGTTTTTTCCTCTCTTTGCTATCAGCTAGAACGGGATCAATACTTGTTTAGTGTTGGTGTGACGCGAAGGCCGCAACTATATTAACTCAGCGATAAAAAAAAGTTATTTTAGGGGAAAATTAAAAACTTTGCAAGAAACTGCGTATAATATGAACGCGAAAAGAAAGCATGTATAGGTGTTGAGAGTTGTACTTTGTCAGATGATTGTTCGCTCATATGACGCCACTCATCAAGATATAAGCAAATTTTTATGCATACATACATATAAAACTGATTCTCTTAAAAATAAAATTATATATATATATATGTATATATATATATATATATATATATATATATATATATATATATATATATAGATGGATAGATCTCAAGAAAATAAAAGAGAAAACTAATTACACATAGAAAGTACAAGCTTAGAAGACAATATATATATATATATATATATATATATATATGTATATATATATTTATAAATAATTAGAACAAAATTATGTAATTAATGAAACATTGAACGTAAGAAAAGACAAATAAGTAAATAAAATGAAATTTCAAAAATATAATGTAAATAATAGAAAAATAAATGATGATCATAATAATAATAATAAAATAATAATAATAATGATAATAAAAATAAATTAATAAAATAATAAGAAAAATTATAATAATAATAATAATAATAATAATAAAAATAATAATAATAAATTAATAAAATGATAATAATGATAATAATAATAAATTAATAAAATAATAAGAATAAAAATAAGAAGAAAATAAAACATTAAAAACCAACATTTAAACTATAACATTTAAATTATAACATTTAAACTATAATATTTAAACTATAACATTTAAACTCATTCTTTGCTGTACATATCTCACCTGTCATCTTTTGCACGTTTGAAACTGAAGAGAAACCCATATCTGAAGAAGAGAACTTTTCCCGCAATATTATGTCATACAGAACCGACATTAAACCGAACTAATAGTGTTACAATACTGTAGGGCCCCATTATGCAAGGCACAGTAGGTTAACTAGTATCAAATAGCTAATTTTGTTATTGAAAAATAGGTTTTGTTTCTGGACTCAGAAGTGAGATCAGAGAAGTGTTTGATCCAAGAATAGTCATAATAAATTTAGACACCTGACGTGACCTTTGAGTCAGAGATCAGAGTGAGTCGTTTTAGTCCCCATCTCGTGCGTGGGAATGATGATTACGTCACCACGGAGAACAAGAACTTAGCTTTTTAGAATCAGTCCGCTATGGGAGCTCGAAGCGACAACGTCGTTTCGGAAAAGCGAGCGAAGTTTTCCCAAAAATGTAATCGCTCGCGATAAGGGCTGTATCTAAAAGAGATCACCATGGAAGCTTGTGGCGAGCGCATGAGGTAGCTCTCGAATGCAAGAGTTCGGGTGTGAATCGAAGAGATATGGGCCAAAGCTACTAAGAAAAACTAACAGCGTCTAACGTCCCACACAGTACGAACCTAGGAAGATGTGAATGAAGAACCAATAATGGAAACCCCTCCACTCGAATGAAAGCATGAAATAAAAAGAACAAAAGAAATCTCTCAGAAAATCCGACTTCGAGTGTCTTTGTCCTCCGCTTAAAGATAGAGTTTGCCCACAAAAACAGGTGCCGCGCGGCGATCACAGCCAGTAACAAGATGAGGGCCAGCGACGGACGAGAACTACAAAAGGTAACTTTCTTATAATGTAAAATATCTGGAAACTGTGTTTCAAAGTGACTTTTGGACTCTTGAAAAAGGTGTTTAGAAATCTGTTTAAATGACTCTTAAGAAAAGTGTGCTTAGGGTCCCTGTTGAAAAATGACTCTCCAAAATGTGTTAAAATTATTGAGAAACATGTTTGCTTAAAAGAATGACTATGGAAAGTGTCTATGAAAATTGTATCATCAGAAGTATTAAGAAAAATAATTGAAATCACTATTAATCCTCTCGTGAACATTTCGCGTTATTTTCGGCCGGAGAGGATGTGATAGCGAACTGTGAGGTGGTTTCGGAGAACTGCCTCAGTCGGAAGGATTTCTGCCTGTAGTAATAAATAAGCTCTCTCCCCCCCTTTGCCTCTCGTGACGTTTAATTTCAGTAGTAATGCAACAATAGCAAGTAAGATTGTAATTATAATTATTTAAAAAATATATAGTAATATTGATAATAAAAGGCAGGAAAAAGAAACACTCATTTAACTTTCACTGTTGTATGTTTTAATTTGATTTCAGTCCGCGTTCTATCCGTTACACCCTCCTATTGGTATCGCCTCTTATAAATTATATTTATATATATACTACACGCAATGATTCAATCAAACGCTATATATATATATATATATATATATATATATATATATATTTTTTTTTCTTACATTAATCCTATCGATTACGGAATAAAATTCCTTCTTCAGGGGTGACCAGTATTGAGTCATTTTTTTTTTTTTTTTCATCAAAAAACAAGAATAAAGAAACTTATTTCTTTGTTAATTTGACAAACGTCTTAGATGGTACGACGTAATCGCCTTGATGTTATGAAATGGCGGTAGGATTCAAAACCGGTGACGAACGAGAGATGCGTTGGCACGCTGTCGAGTAATGTGTGTGTTTTTCGTTCAAGTTTTAAGTATTGCATGGAAAGTTTATAAAATTGAAATAAAAGCCAAATTAGCAATACAAGATTAATTTATTTTTTTTTTTTCTTACATTAATCCTATCGATTACGGAATAAAATTCCTTCTTCAGGGGTGACCAGTATTGAGTCATTTTTTTTTTTTTTTTTCATCAAAAAACAAGAATAAAGAAACTTATTACTTTGTTAATTTGACAAACGTCTTAGATGGTACGACGTAATCGCCTTGATGTTATGAAATGACGGTAGGATTCAAAACCGGTGACGAACGAGAGATGCGTTGGCACGCTGTCGAGTAATGTGTGTGTTTTTCGTTCAAGTTTTAAGTATTGCATGGAAAGTTTATAAAATTGAAATAAAAGCCAAATTAGCAATACAAGATTAATTTATTTTTATTTTTTCTTACATTAATCCTATCGATTACGGAATAAAATTCCTTCTTCAGGGGTGACCAGTATTGAGTCATTTTTTTTTTTTTTTTCATCAAAAAACAAGAATAAAGAAACTTATTTCTTTGTTAATTTGACAAACGTCTTAGATGGTACGACGTAATCGCCTTGATGTTATGAAATGGCGGTAGGATTCAAAACCGGTGACGAACGAGAGATGCGTTGGCACGCTGTCGAGTAATGTGTGTGTTTTTCGTTCAAGTTTTAAGTATTGCATGGAAAGTTTATAAAATTGAAATAAAAGCCAAATTAGCAATACAAGATTAATTTTTTTTTTTTTCTTACATTAATCCTATCGATTACGGAATAAAATTCCTTCTTCAGGGGTGACCAGTATTGAGTCATTTTTTTTTTTTTTTTCATCAAAAAACAAGAATAAAGAAACTTATTTCTTTGTTAATTTGACAAACGTCTTAGATGGTACGACGTAATCGCCTTGATGTTATGAAATGGCGGTAGGATTCAAAACCGGTGACGAACGAGAGATACGTTGGCACGCTGTCGAGTAATGTGTGTGTTTTTCGTTCAAGTTTTAAGTATTGCATGGAAAGTTTATAAAATTGAAATAAAAGCCAAATTAGCAATACAAGATTAATTTATTTTTTTCTTTTCTTACATTAATCCTATCGATTACGGAATAAAATTCCTTCTTCAGGGGTGACCAGTATTGAGTCATTTTTTTTTTTTTTCATCCATGCAATATATAAAACTTGAACGAAAAACACACACATTACTCGACAGCGTGCCAACGCATCTCTCGTTCGTCACCGGTTTTGAATCCTACCGCCATTTCATAACATCAAGGCGATTACGTCGTACCATCTAAGACGTTTGTCAAATTAACAAAGTAATAAGTTTTTTATTCTTGTTTTTTGATGAAAAAAAAAAAAAAAATGACTCAATACTGGTCACCCCTGAAGAAGGAATTTTATTCCGTAATCGATAAGATTAATGTAAGAAAAAAAAAAAAAAAATTAATCTTGTATTGCTAATTTGGCTTTTATTTCAATTTTATAAACTTTCCATGCAATACTTAAAACTTGAACGAAAAACACACACATTACTCGACAGCGTGCCAACGCATCTCTCGTTCGTCACCGGTTTTGAATCCTACCGCCATTTCATAACATCAAGGCGATTACGTCGTACCATCTAAGACGTTTGTCAAATTAACAAAGAAATAAGTTTCTTTATTCTTGTTTTTTGATGAAAAAAAAAAAAAAATGACTCAATACTGGTCACCCCTGAAGAAGGAATTTTATTCCGTAATCGATAGGATTAATGTAAGAAAAAAAAATAAATTAATCTTGTATTGCTAATTTGGCTTTTATTTCAATTTTATAAACTTTCCATGCAATACTTAAAACTTGAACGAAAAACACACACATTACTCGACAGCGTGCCAACGCATCTCTCGTTCGTCACCGGTTTTGAATCCTACCGCCATTTCATAACATCAAGGCGATTACGTCGTACCATCTAAGACGTTTGTCAAATTAACAAAGAAATAAGTCTCTTTATTCTTGTTTGTTTTGATGAAAAAAAAAAAAAAAAATGACTCAATACTGGTCACCCCTGAAGAAGGAATTTTATTCCGTAATCGATAGGATTAATGTAAGAAAAAATAAAAATAAATTAATCTTGTATTGCTAATTTGGCTTTTATTTCAATTTTATAAACTTTCCATGCAATACTTAAAACTTGAACGAAAAACACACACATTACTCGACAGCGTGCCAACGCATCTCTCGTTCGTCACCGGTTTTGAATCCTACCGCCATTTCATAACATCAAGGCGATTACGTCGTACCATCTAAGACGTTTGTCAAATTAACAAAGAAATAAGTTTCTTTATTCTTGTTTTTTTGATGAAAAAAAAAAAAAAAAATGACTCAATACTGGTCACCCCTGAAGAAGGAATTTTATTCCGTAATCGATAGGATTAATGTAAGAAAAAAAAAAATTAATTAATCTTGTATTGCTAATTTGGCTTTTATTTCAATTTTATAAACTTTCCATGCAATACTTAAAACTTGAACGAAAAACACACACATTACTCGACAGCGTGCCAACGCATCTCTCGTTCGTCACCGGTTTTGAATCCTACCGCCATTTCATAACATCAAGGCGATTACGTCGTACCATCTAAGACGTTTGTCAAATTAACAAAGAAATAAGTTTCTTTATTCTTGTTTTTTGATGGAAAAAAAAAAAAATGACTCAATACTGGTCACCCCTGAAGAAGGAATTTTATTCCGTAATCGATAGGATTAATGTAAGAAAAAAAAAAAAAAATTAATCTTGTATTGCTAATTTGGCTTTTATTTCAATTTTATAAACTTTCCATGCAATACTTAAAACTTGAACGAAAAACACACACATTACTCGACAGCGTGCCAACGCATCTCTCGTTCGTCACCGGTTTTGAATCCTACCGCCATTTCATAACATCAAGGCGATTACGTCGTACCATCTAAGACGTTTGTCAAATTAACAAAGTAATAAGTTTCTTTATTCTTGTTTTTTGATGAAAAAAAAAAAAAATGACTCAATACTGGTCACCCCTGAAGAAGGAATTTTATTCCGTAATCGATAGGATTAATGTAAGAAAAAAAATAAATAAATTAATCTTGTATTGCTAATTTGGCTTTTATTTCAATTTTATAAACTTTCCATGCAATACTTAAAACTTGAACGAAAAACACACACATTACTCGACAG